>OV702293.1:384860400-385477891 GCA_916181665.1 Avena sativa | reverse complement strand
CTTAAGTGTGTCACCCTACGGTTCGTGAATAATGCGGACATGATCGAGACCCCTCTCGGATCAATAATCAGAAGCGGGATCTGGAGACCCATACTGACTCCCACACATTCAACGATGACTTTCTTGTGATCGTCCGAACCTTTTATGCTAGTATCTTAATCCCTTTGTTTCACTATATATTACATGTCCGAGATTCGATCATCGGTATCTCCATACCTAGTTTGATCTCGTTACCGACATGCACTCTTTTCTCGTTCCCGTGATATAACATTCTAGTGATCAAATCACTTGCTTGCAAGCTAATCAATGTGATATCACCAAGAGGGCCCAGAGTATATCTATCCGTCATCGGGATGAAAAAATTCCACTCTCGATCCATGAGCCTCAACACAACACTTTATTAGTTATGAATCCATCTTTATAATCACCCTGTTACGGTATGACGTTTGATGTTATCAAGAAACTTTTCCGGTGTTAGTGATTGCCATGATCTCATGGTCTAAGGATTAGGATCACTTCATAAGTTGTTATAGCAATATAAACTCAATGAATTTGATCGTAATGCTATACTTTGGATGAATGTTCATCACACCATTACACTAATGTTGTGATCCCGTCATTAACAACATCCAATGTCCATGATCAGGAAACCTTGATCATCTTGTTAATCAACGAGCTAGTTTATGAGAGAGGCATAACTAGGAACTTTCTGTTTGTTTATTAAACACACATGTATTAACGTTTCCGTATTAATACAATTATAGCATGCAAAATAAACATCTATCATATACTTGGAATACACATAATAAACACTTTATTATTGCCTCTCAGGGCATATTCCCTTCAGTCTCCCACTTGCACTAGAGACAATAATCTAGTTACATAGTGATAAATCTAACACCCATTGAGTTCTGGTGTTGATCATGTTTTGCTCCAGGGAGATTTTTAGTCAACGGATCTGCTACATTGAGATCCATATGTACTTTACAAATCCTTATATCTCCATCCTTGACATGCTCGCGGATGGAGTGAAACCGGCGCTTCATATGCTTGGAATGCTTGTGAGACCTTGGTTCTTTGGCATTGGCAATGGCACCATTGTTATCACAATAGATCACCATTGGGTCCAACGCGTTTGCAACCACCCCTAGTTCGGATATGAACTCCTTCATCCAAACTGCTTCCTGAGCCGCTTCTAAAGCAGCAACATATTCGGCCTCCGTTGTTGATCCCGCTACCACAGGTTGTTTGGAGCTCCTCCAACTAACCGCTCCGCCATTCATGAGAAAAACGTATCCGGATTGAGACTTAGAGTCATCCGGATCAGTGTCAAAGCTAGCGTCAACATAACACTTAGCGATGAGCTCTTCTTCACCTCCGTATACAAGAAACATATCCTTAGTTCTTCGTAAGTACTTAAGGATATTCTTGACCGCTATACAGTGTTCCGAACCTGGATCCGATTGGTACCTACTAGTCAAACTAATAGCATGTGCCACATCCGGTCTTGTACATAGCATGGCGTACATTATAGAGCCTATGGCTGAAGCGTAGGGGACTTTGTCCATTATCTCTCTTTCTTCCGCCGAAGCCGGACTTTGAGTCTTACTCAATGTCTTGCCTTGCAACATAGGTAAGAACCCCTTCTTACTTCCGTCCATTTTAAACTTCTTTAAAATCTTATCAAGGTATGTACTTCGCGATAGCCCTATTAGGCGCCTAGATCTATCTCTATAGATCTTTATGCCTAATATGTATGACGCTTCACCTAGGTCCTTCATTGAAAATTTGCTGTTTAGATAACTTTTAACACTGTTTAAAAGATCTATATCATTTCCGATCAATAATATGTCATCCACATATAATATCAGAAATGCCACATTGCTCCCACTCACTTTCTTGTAAATACAAGCTTCTCCATAAGTTTGGACAAATCCAAACTCTTTGATCACCTCATCAAAGCGGAGATTCCAACTTCGTGATGCTTGCTTCAATCCATAGATGGATCGCTGAAGCTTGCACACCTTGTTAGCATCCTTAGGATCGACAAAACCCTTTGGTTGTATCATATACAACTCTTCTTCAATATTACCATTGAGAAACGCGGTTTTGACATCCATCTGCCATATCTCATAATTGAAATATGCAGTAATTGCTAACATAATCCTAACTGACTTTAGCATCGCTACGGGAGAGAATGTCTCATCGTAGTCAACTCCTTGAATTTGTCGAAACCCCTTTGCGACAAGTCGAGCTTTATAGACGGTCACATTACCATCAGCATCAGTTTTCCTTTTGAAAATCCATTTGTTCTCCACGGCCTTTCGGTCGTGAGGTAATTCCACCAAGTTCCAGACTTGATTTTCATACATGGATTCCATCTCGGATTTCATGGCTTCTAACCATTTGTTGGAATCCGGGCTCATCATCGCTTCTTCAAACGTCGCAGGGTCATCATTTTCATCAACCATGAAATTCATGACAGGATTTCCGTACAGCTCGAGAGCTGCACGCGTCCTGCTTGACCTGCGAGGTTTGGTAGTACTCTCTTTCGGAATTTCATGATCATTATCATTAGTTCCCTCTTCAACAGGTGGAGCCAACTCCGGAACAACTTCCGACGCTGCGCTACTCGCCATACTTTGAAGAGAAGGTTCAATAACCTCTTTGAGTTCTATTTTCCGACTACTCACACCTTTCGCGAGAAACTCTTTCTCTAGAAAGGATCCATTCTTGGCAACAAAAACCTTGCCCTCGGATCTGTGATAGAAGGAATACCCAATAGTTTCCTTAGGGTATCCTATGAAAACGCATTTTTCCGCTTTGGGTTTGAGTTTATCCGGTTGAAGTTTCTTCACATAAACATCGCATCCCCAAACTTTAAGAAAAGACAGCTTAGGTTTGTTTCCAAACCACAATTCATACGGTGTCTTTTCAACGGATTTAGATGGTGCCCGATTTAAAGTGAATGCAGCAGTTTCTAGTGCATAACCTCAAAATGACAATGGCAAGTCCGTCAGAGACATCATAGATCGAACCATATCTAATAAAGTACGATTACGACGTTCCGACACACCATTTCTCTGTGGTGTTCCGGCAGGTGTGAGTTGTGAAACAATTCCACACTCTTTCATGTGAGTGCTAAACTCGTAACTTAGATACTCACCTGCACGATCGGACTGTAGAAATTTGATCTTTCTATTACGATGATTTTCCACTTCATTCTAAAATTCCTTGAACTTTTCAAAGGTTTCAGACTTGTGTTTCATCAAGTAGATATAACTGTATCTACTCAAATCATCCGTGAAAGCAACAAAATAACGATATCCACCTCGCGCCGACACACTCATTGGACCACATACATCAGAATGTATGATTTCCAACAAATCTGTCGCCCGTTCCATTGAACCGAAAAACGGCGTTCTAGTCATCTTGCCCATAAGGCATGGCTCACATGTATCAAATGATTCATAATCAAGTGATTCCAAAAGTCCATCCGAATGGAGCTTCTTCATGCGTTTAACGCCAATATGACCTAGACGGCAGTGCCACATATATGCGGATATATCATCATTAAGTTTAATCTTCTTAGCATCAACATTATGAATATGTGTAACATTATCATCGAGATCTAATAGAAATAAACCATTCATCATCGGTGCATGACCATAAAAGATTTCATTCATATAAATGGAACACCCATTGTTCTTAGATTTAAATGAATAACCACTTCGCATCAAACACGATCCAGATACAATGTTCATGCTTAGTGCAGGCACCGGATAACAATTATTCAAGTTTATAACTAATCCCGACGGCAAGTGGAGAGGTAGCGTTCCGACGGCGATCACATCAACGCTTGATCCATTGCCGACACGCATCTTGACCTCACCCCTTGCTAGCGGTCGCTTGTTCCGCAGCCCCTGATTCGAGTTACAAATATTAGCAACTGAACCGGTATCAAATACCCAGGTGCTACCGCGAGCACTAGTCAAGTACACATCAATAACATGTATATCATATATACCTTTGTTTGCCTTGCCGACCTTCTTGTCTGCCAGATACTTGGGGCAGTTGCGCTTCCAGTGGCCAGTCCCCTTACAATAGTAACACTCGGTATCAGACTTAGGTCCAACTCGGGGTTTCTTTTCAGGCACGGCAACAGGCTTGCCGCCCTTACTTCCCTTCCGTTTTCCCTTCTTGTCTTTCTTGAAACCAGTGTTCCTATTGATCATCAACACTTGATGTTCCTTTTTGATCTCCACTTCTGCAGTTTTAAGCATTGACAGAAGCTCGGGGAGAGACTTCTTCATGCCTTGCATATTATAGTTCATCACGAAGCTCTTATAGCTAGGTGGCAGAGACTGCAGAACAGGATGGATGCCTAAGTCAATGGGAATCGATATTCCCAAGGACACAAGCTTATCGGCGTAACCCGACATCTTGAGTACATGCTCACTAACGGAGCTGTGCTCTTCCATCATGCAGCTAAAGAACTTTTCTGAAGCGTTGTAGCTCTCTACAGCAGCATGTGTGTCGAAAATCATTTTCAACTCACCCATTGTATCAAATGCATTGCCATTTTTGAAATGCTTTCGAAGTTCTGGCTCTAGCCCATACAATATGCCGCAATGAACTAAGTTGTGGTCCTCCTGACGAGTCTGATAGACATTCTTATCCTCGTCAGGGGCATCATCAAAAGGTGGGGGGCCTAACGGCGCTTCTAGCACATATTGCTTTTGTGCAGCAGAGAGGAGAATCCTCAAATTCATGGCCCATTCGGTAAAGTTTCTACCGTTCGTTGCTAGTTTCTCTTTCTCCATGAACACATTAAAATTAAAAGCAGGTGGTGCCATCTACAACAGAATTTGTAAAGTTTAGACTAAGTGTATGATAGATTGAGTTCAACTAATCCATATTACGAATGAACTCCCACTCAAAAACTACATCCCTCGTGCCTTTTTGGTGATTACATGAACCAAATCCACTATACCAAGTCCGATCATCACGTGAGTCGGTATAGCTTCAAAGGCGGGCATCAAATGGGCATCATATCAACTATATGACTCATGCTTAACCTTTCGGTCCGTGTTCCGAGGCCATGTCTGTACATGCTAGGCTCGCCAAGTTAGAACCTTAGTATTCGCGTGTGTAACTGTTTTACACCCGAAATATGGTCGTGGATCCAAGAACACCCGATCATCACGTGATGTCTTGGAGTGACGAAACATAATCGGTGCATACTAAAGGAAGAACACATTCTTATCTTGATATTTAAATGAGGGATCATCTTATTATGCTAACAAAGCGCTAAACAAGCAATATAAGATGCTATCAAACATCACATGTTTATTAGTGAAATGTTATGGTTCCCGCATATGATCTCTATCATGTGCATCGTGGTATGATCACTATCATACATATATGTGTAAATCCAAGGTCTATGGAGTTTACACGCTATGTGTGTTGTAAGAGTATCATCTCATACTTCTACTTACAACACTACCATATCATAACACTAGCCCAGCAACAATCTAAACTAGACGCCTCTAATTTTTCCATTGCAAGTTTTACGTGGCTTAGGGCTTTCGAGATAGAACCGTTCTTACCTACGAACATGAACCACAACGAGGATAATCAAATTTTTGAAAACTCGCTTGCAAAATAGATATTGACTATAGTAGGAGAGACAGACACCCGCTAGCCACTTATGCAAACTAGTTGCATGTCAAGCGTGGAACATGTCTCATGTGCGAGGACATGTAAAGTTTGTCCGGGCCGCTTCATCCCACTATGCCACCAATATCCAAAATTACAACAAAGGAGCAACAACATGATCATCATCGCCCACATACTCATATGTGTACCACCCATGTAAAGTATCTACGCATAGATCCGGCTCTGATACCACTGTAGGGTTCGCAACATAGAAAAAAAAATTCCTACGATGGGAACTATGTACCAAGATCTATCTACTAGATACAAACAACGGGCAGATGTATATCCGTAGAGAACATACCCTTGAAGACCGACAAAGCTTAACGAGTTCAACTCGTGGTTGATGTAGACGATCTCTTGCCGATCTCAAGATCTAGAGGAAGTCCTAGCGCCGCAAATCAGCAGCGCATCCGTGCTCGCACACACGTTCGAGGCACCGAGCAACCTCCGCCTCCTCGCTCCAGCGATGCAGCGGAAGCACAACTCTTTCTTGCCAAATAGCCACCGGGAACATGTATCTCGCTAGTCCGAGACCATGGGGGATAAATTCTAGAGGGGGAGAGAGATCCTTCACGAGGAGGTGTGAGAGACAAGTAAGGAGGGGGGCTCCTTTTATAGGAGGAGGGGGGACCCCAAGGGGGTGGCCGGCACATGGGGGCTGCCCCTTGCCCTCCCCTCTTCATGTGGGTGGACACTCCACTCACAAAATTCCTTAAAATTCCCTCCACTCAAAAGTCCACTCAAATTCCCATTAAATTTCCACCAAATTTAATGCAAACTCTCATTAAATAAAACTCTTTTATTTTATTCAGAATTTTGTCAATTACTTTAATGACAAACATTCACAAATAACCCCTTGCTAGAATTCCATTTCACATGCATAACCACTTTATGCAATTTCACCCAAAAACCTGTTTCGGTATCTAGTGAATAAATTCCTGCGCTTGTTTATTCTTTCGGCATGAAACATTTGCTCCAATTGGATGTCGGTGTCTCTTAAGTGTGTCACCCTACGGTTCGTGAATAATGCGGACATGATCGAGACCCCTCTCGGATCAATAATCAGAAGCGGGATCTGGAGACCCATACTGACTCCCACACATTCAACGATGACTTTCTTGTGATCGTCGGAACCTTTTACGCTAGTATCTTAATCCATTTGTTTCACAATATATTACATGTCCGAGATTCGATCATCGGTATCTCCATACCTAGTTTGATCTCGTTACCGACATGCACTCTTTTCTCGTTCCCGTGATATAACATTCTAGTGATCAAATCACTTGCTTTCAAGCTAACCAATGTGATATCACCGAGAGGGCCCAGAGTATATCTATCCGTCATCGGGATGAACAAATTCCACTCTCGATCCATGAGCCTCAACATAACACTTTATTAGTTCTGAATCCATCTTTATAATCACCCTGTTACGGTGTGACGTTTGATGTTATCAAGAAATGCTTTCGGTGTTAGTGATTGACATGATCTCATGGTCTAAGGATTATGATCACTTCGTAAGTTGTTATAGCAATATAAACTCAATGACTTTGATCGTAATGCTATACTTCGGATGAATGTTCATCACACCATTACACTAATGTTGTGATCCCGTTATTAACAACATCCAATGTCCATGATCAGGAAACCTTGATCATCTTGTTAATCAACGAGCTAGTTTATGAGAGAGGCATAACTAGGAACTTTATGTTTGTTTATTAAACACACATGTATTAACGTTTCCGTATTAATACAATTATAGCATGCAAAATAAACATCTATCATATACTTGGAATACACATAATAAACACTTTATTATTGCCTCTCAGGGCATATTCCCTTCAACTGCAACCATCTCCCCTTTAACAACCAATGTGAGGGAATCTGTTAAGTACATCAAGAAGTCGGTATCTCGATTGCACTAGTTTGTAGAAATTTGTCGGTTTCTTGCAATCACAATTGGAGAGGGGCTGAAACTAGATGTGACCACAAGGTGGAATTCTACTTACCACATGTTAAAAACAGCCATTACCTATAGAGATGCAATAGATTCTTATGCGGACAGCGATGCAAATTATAAATGGAAGCCATCAAATGATGAATGGACATTGTTCAATACCATTACACCTATACTTGCTTCTCTGGCTGAGGTGTCCACTGCATTCTCTGGCTCTACATATCCTACTTCGAATATATTTTACCCTCACATTGTCAATGTAAAGATTACACTTACAGAGGCATGTAGATCCACCAACCCAGCTTTGAAAACTACGGGGGAGGCAATGTTGGACAAATTCAACAAGTATTGGGAAGAACCCAATAATGTCATGGTGATTGCTACTATTCTTGACCCAAGGTACAAGCTGAAATACATTAAGTGGGGTTTTTAGAAAGATCTATTCTGAAGAGAAAGCTACTACTGAATATAATTTGATCGAAACCGAGTTGGCAAAGCTGTATGACACTTGTGATATACATCATCGTTATGAGAAAGCTGATTCTTATAGATCTGCTGCATCCTCATCTACACCTATGGATACAAGTTCATCTTTGCCATCAAGTGCCAGCGAGTTTACCTCATACTTAAGTGAGACTTCTGTGGAGACATCAAAGAATGAGATTGATAAGTATCTTGGTGAGGCAAATGAGAGCTTGCTAAACAAAAAATTTGATGTGCTATTGTGGTGGAAGCTGAATGCCCATAGATACCCTGTAGTGTCAAAGATGGCAAAGAATTTCTTGTCTATACCGACGACTTCTGTGTCTTCGGAGTCTACTTTTAGCACCGGGGGCGAGTTCTAGATGACTATAGGAGCTCTCTAAACCCAGCGATGGTGGAGGCACTGGTGTGTGCTTCTAGTTGGATTAAAGGTGCTCACAATGACACCAAAGTCTCGCTGGATGTGGTATGTGCCTTGTTGATTCATTTTGTTGCTAGTTAGTCTACTATACTATGTCTTATGCATACCTATCTTTCATCATTTTCACTCTTTTAGGAACCAGATGATATTGATGATGTCGAGTGTATTCCATTTCCAAAAAGCATGGTGGGGAGCAACTAGTAAGTATATAGTGCTATTTTGTTTCTCTACTTGCTGTAATTTTTTGTACAAGAACACAAGTAATGCAAAACTCATTATATAATGCCATTTTGCTCACTTACTGTAACATATCTGATGCAAAACCATGTATGTGATGATTTCTTTTTGTCTTTGTGATAAACAGATTCGACATATGAGTGTATGAATGAGCTACATAGGGGTCCTAGAGCTGCAGGAGATGGCAGCAAGGGTAGAGGCCAAGGAGATGTTAATGGTTGATGTTTATGATCAGATTTATGATACCATGGCTCCTGTTACTTTTGTTGAAGTTGAACTATGTTCCTGTGTTTGTCATGTACTCATGTATGAGACTCCTGTTGGACTAAGTGGTCAGTTTGTGTTATGAAACTTGTGTTGTAATGGAACTATTATGGTTATTGGTACTTTATTTAACTTGTTAGAATATTTTGTTGACGTATTTGTGAAATCATGATCAAATCTTGTATAAAACTGTGAATTCTTACAATTTCAGCAAAGGTCATGGCGAATTTTTTAATTTTATCGAGCTTTCGAGCCGGCTTGCAAGCTTCACCGAGCCGGCTTGTCGAGCCTCGAGCCTGAATAACAAGGTTTAGGCTTGGCTTGACCATCCTCCAAGCCGAGTCGAGCCCGAGCCGAGCCTTGTCGAGCCCGAGCCAAGCCTCGAGCCTCGAGATGCATGTCCACCCCTAAGCGTGCTTGGCCTAGAGCAATTCTAGGATGGGTGACCGATCGGGAAGTGGGTCAGGTGCGCACGAGTGAGGACAAAGTGCGCATAAAAGACTAGTGTTGGTATGTGGGGTAAGTCTAGAGATCCTATTGAGATGACAGAAGTGACAGCCGTCGGTCCGTAGTGACCGGGGGTGTTACAAGTGCTGCCACCCACTGAAATAGTATTACCACTCACTGGCATAGTGTCGCCACTCACTGGCATAGTCTTGCCACCCATGTTTTGTCCCGGTTGGTGTCTCCAACCGGGACTAAAGGTTCAAAAGTCATCGCCAATGGATTAAAGAACCTGTGGCCAAAGATTATCTCTCAAAGATTGTCAGCTTTTGTTCCTAGGAGGTTAATCACAGACAACATAATATCAGCATATGAGTGCCCTCACTTTATGAAGAGGAATAAATCAAAGAAATGTAGGCATTGTGCAATCAAGTTGGATATGAGGAAGGTATATGACACGGTGGAGTGGCCATACCTGGAAGCAATGATGATGCGACTTGCCTTTCATGCAAGGTAGGTGAGTTTGGTGATGAAGATGATCTCGACTGTATCATTTTCAGTTTTGATGAATGGGACATCTTTGGAGTCCTTTAAACCATTTCGAGGTATTCTCCAAGGTGATCCCATATCCATGTTTTTTTTTGCTTACAACAGAGGGCCTCTTGTGCCTCCTTTTCATCATCGAATCTCGAAGGTTTAAAAGTGGCTAGCACTGCCCCGCCAGTCAACCACTTATTGTTTGTTGATGATAGCTTGCTATTTGTGAAAATGAGTATTGAGGGAGCTAATTTTGTCTCAAGGGTTCTAGAGTCCTAGACATCACCAGTAACTTGTAAGGCCGGATGCATTTCACTCCCACAATGGAGAAGGGTGAGGCGTGTGGTCATGCGCACGCAATCCCGCTTGATGTATTTAAACCCTTATATGCCCTAGAACGATGTTAGTGGGTTCGGAACTTTCCGGACTTTGATTACCACGTCAGAAGTAAGTAAGGAAAAAAGATTAGCACGTCATAATAGTAAGGAAAGTAGTATTACACATGAATTAACAACAACAACAATAACACTGAGTTACCAACAACATTGACACGAGAAACAAGCAATACAAAAGGTGTCCATATTCCTGAGCGATGTCACACATCAAAAGTTTTATAGTTTCTTCATTCTGTTGTCGGAACCACCTTTAGAAGAGACGAATCGCCGAGTTTTTCGTCCACTTTGATTCCCATGACAGACATGTAAGATCCGCAGTACGTTGATAGCGGCAGCCACAGCCCGCCGCAAGATGCGAGACCAGCACGACGACGATTCCTTGCTGGGCAATCTGCTGCGATACTCGAGGAAATCCTCAGCTTCCTTGATTACCCTGTCAGATGCGGCCATGGACCTCTGGAAACTGATCGACCGGGCACGTCTTCTTTCCTGGATGGCTTCCAGCTTCTCTTGGTCGAACCGCTCCCAGCAGTTGGTCTTCACCCTCTTCTCTGTGTATTGGTCCCCCAGCATATCCTCGGCCTCAACCGCCCTCTTCTTCGTCTTCGTGGTTTGGCCACCTCCGGCAGCAGCAGCCATGAATAGCGTCCTGCTGGCCATTGTTGATCCTAGTTGGGCGATCATACAGTCTCGGTAGTGATCAGAGCTGTTTGCTTTCCCAGGAATTTGGAGTAGTCGATCTGTTTGTCCCAGCAGCCCGCTCTTGGCCAGCCTTATGTAGTACTAGTGCACCCCCGATTTTGAGCAGTCCATCCAAACCGTCCCAGAGTCGGAGACGGATAAGTTGCCATAACGTCCGTATGAGTCGGAGACGGATAAGGAACCAGATCAGGAATCGATGTGGTAGTTCCGGAATTAGGCCTCTCCTCCTGCTCCCGAGTGACCAGCAAAAAATACGATTACTGGGCTTTAATTCTCATGCTGGGCCGGACTAGGATTGTCTCCCTGTTAATTGAAGGACACGCTGGATACGTAATTTGCGGTTCAAAACTAAAAAAAAATACACACGAGGTTTTTTCCTTTAAAAACAATTTGAGTTTTTGTTTTTCTGTCGTCCCGTTCCCATCAAAAAATTTGCAGGCCACGCCGGAGTGAAATTATCTTGGTGCCATGCAATCACAGATAGGTTAGATTTCCACTAACAAAGGTCGATGCATTCTAAACCTACAAATAAATAACACTGTGTTTGGATGTCGTAATTGAGGCTCAGAAATGGCCTTTTGGAAATAGCCCTGCCAAATTGGGCTGTTTGGATGGCTTATGCCCACCCACACCCCATGTAAGTCGTGCTCTATCTTTTCCGAGCTCGAAAACGCTTAGAAAGATAGCTCGCGTACCCGTTTGCCCAGCCTCGATAGAACACAGCTCGCAGGAGGAGCCAGCTACGCGATAGTGGGAAGACGACGGTGGCGCTCCGGTGAGCCTTCCCTTCCTTCTCCCCATTCTCGTCCTCCTCCTGCTCGTATTTATCGTTCCCCACGCCCTCAGAGCAGGCCAGTGGCGGCCGGCCTGCGCCCTCTCCACTGCCATTACCCCTAACCCTAGATCGAACCTGAGCCAAACGGCAGCGGGAAGGGAAGTGGTGGTCGATGGAATGGCGGCCAGAGGCGACCAGCGATAGGGGACGGCCACCATAGGCGAGCGGTGGCCACCCCAACGGCCTCTCCCTGCCCTCTTCTAGTTCATGTACAAAGCATGTTCTAATTGGCAAAATTGTTTTTTTTTAATTGCAGAATCTGTGTATACACAACTATCTGTATACATGTACACAAGGATATATTGTCAAAACTCAAGAAAACTTTCAATTCCACGGTCTAGACTCCAAACATGTTTTGAAATTGAGTGTTACTCTTTGATTCCGATTGTGAATTTGATACACATCCAAACAATGGAATTGGAAAAGGAGGCCATGTCCTTTCCATCTTGGATTTGGAATTTTCAGCCTAATTCATTTCCGAGCTAAAATTCCAACATCCAAACACAAAGTAAAAGGAATGAGACCCATGTCAGCAAGACAAGTAAAAAAGATGAACATTTCCGACAATCGGCATTACCTTTGACGAAATAGTCTTGCGGGGTATCCCATATTCAATATATAAAGTAGTCTTTGCGGAGTCTAATACTCTCTCCGTCTCAAAATAGATGTCGTAGGTTTTTAAAAATTTGGATGAATTTATATACTAAATAGTGTCTAAATTCATCTAATTTTGAAAAATTTAATGCATCTATTTTGAGACGGAGGGAGTATAACCCTTCGCTCCCTCGCGGTGAATAACTTGGCGTCCTGGCACAGAACCGCGATATCGTGGGGCATTCAAGTGCTCCTCTT
Organism: Avena sativa; assembly: GCA_916181665.1. NCBI lineage: Eukaryota > Viridiplantae > Streptophyta > Magnoliopsida > Poales > Poaceae > Avena > Avena sativa. Next base: position 385,465,049 of record OV702293.1, on the reverse strand, counting down.
CTTTGAGCTGCGACAGCTGCCATCACATATTGCTCCTCTTCATTGGATGAAGACTCCTCCTCCATCCACCTTCGCACGTCCAAGCTCCGGTGGCAATCATTTCGTTGTCGGAGAGGATACAAAATGAGAGAAATATATATGGAAGATCCAAGAATGTGTGAGAGGTCTGTGAGGGATGGAGTTGTATATATAGACCGCGAAAATTAGCCATTAAAAATAGCACCCTTGGAAAACTAGCCGTTGAAAATAATGTTGTTGAAAAGTAGTACATGAAAATAGTCATTTGAAATATGGCGGTTATAGAATCATTCATGAAATATTGATAAAATATATGTGAAAGTGATATAAAAGAGCTGCTAGAAATAAACAAATTATAGCTGAGGCATCCTTTTAGGGAAGACCCCAACATGGAGACATAGGGGGAAATTTTAGAGCAGCTCCTGGGCTTGCTCTAAGAATAAGGAGGTTGGCGTCGGTGGGCCTTGTCTATGCATGTCTTCTTTGCATCCGAGCTGTCCAACCTATGGGCTTGGTTCACCAAACGATTGGACATCTTTTAATCTGAAAAAAACAAGAATAAAAAAGAAGAAGAAAAAATGTCATACACCTAAGATATTTACGAAGGTGATTATTTTAATTCCCACAAAATCTCCGTATCCTGTTTACCTAGCCAGGTTTGGCAGGGATAAATTGGATCAATCCAACGACACCCGACTTGGATGAACATATAATGAAGTACTCTAAACAAATCTCAGATCCATCAGATCCTTTGCCAAATAAATGCATCCCGCCAACAATAGCTATATATGAATGTATGGATTGCATCTTGTACTAGCAGATAAGACTAGGAATAGAGCTAGAACTCAAGGATCAATACCTCCCTATGGCATCTATTTTTATAGGCCAAATTTATTTAAAGTCTGCTGATAGATTATTATTGACATATATTTTTCAACTTGTTGTTTAAGTTCAAAACGCATATTTTGCCGGCATCAAGTAAGTGCTACGGCGGGAGATCAGACAAGTTATTTGCCCAGGACAGTAAATGGAAATTTTAGACAAGAAGATATCTATAGCAATCAATACCGTGGAGGCATCGAATTTAAATGGTACGAGCCAGGCAGTCGTGACAAATAACCAGTGCTTCTGAAAAATAATGAATTCAAAAATTTACTTATACTTATATATCCGGTGCATCATTTAATATAGCACAACCTCACATTAATTTAAACGACAGTCAAGCTGGCCGAAATTATGCTAACAGTTCTGTCCATAATTTTATAACTAGTGTTTCTCCTGCAATAGTTTCGACTTCGGTTCCACAAGCTTACAATAGCCATAACCGAAGCATAGGTTTTAACTCTAATTTACAACAATCTAGTTATCAAACAGTATCATATAATACACCACCTTTGACACCCGTTGGTATTGGGGTTCCTTTTCGGCCTGTACCGGATTCATATTTTAATGTATCTCTATAGCAAACCACATATTCTCAAACTGCTTTGCCTGAGATGCCATAACGTACTTTTATTCCATCCGTTTTATAAAATAGTTCTCCATAAACCACTGATAGTTTTAAGGATCAACTTGCTAATATACTTAGGAGATTTGGTTTAGAACCTAAGGGTAGAGCACGTGCGTATCCCAGAAGCCATACCCTGATTATTTTGACTTGACGTCATATCCTCGTGATTTTAGAATTTCAAATTTTGTTAAGTTTACGGGGAGGATAGTAGATCAACTTTTGAACACATAGGGAATTTTTGGGCACAATGCAATGATGTCGGCACATCTGATGTTTATAGGGTAAAATTATTTTCTTTGTCTTTTTCCGGTACTGCATTTACTTGGTTTACATCGCTTGCTCCAAATTCTATTTTAACATGGGCACCATTGAAGCAAAAATTTCATGAGTATTTTTATAGAGGTGAAACTGAACTTTGACTTTTAGTTTTAACTATGGTTAGGAAAAAATATAATGAAAGTGTACATGAGTATATCATGAGGTTTAGGGATGTCAAAAATCGTTGTTTCGGCCTTAACATCGTCGAAAAGGATTTAGATGATCTTTCTTTTTCAGGTTTGCTCACTCATATTAAGGATAAGTTAGAAGGTCAAGAATTCTCAGATGTTAATCAGGTTTTGCAAAGGCTTTGGCGCAAGAGAATCGGGATAAAGATGTTAAGCAATATAGCCGGTTTAAATATAATAAAAATAAGGAGAAGGAAAACCGCGCGGTTAATGCCATAGATTGTGATGACGATTCGGTTAGTGAGGATGACGTTGATATATGTGTAGCCGAATGGGTTCAATCATCTAAGTCAAAACATTTTGCATGTTCTGCATTGAAACCTACACCTGCTAGAACAGAGGAAGTTAGATACACTTTTGATGTTAGCAAGTGTCATAGAACTTTTGATACGTTACTGCAAAGAAAATTAATTAGATTGAGAGAGGGTCATGTAATTCCATGTCCGGAAGAATTGGGAATACGAGCATACTATAAGTGGCACCATTCCTTTTTTTCTCATGCTACTAATGATTCTAATGTGTTTTGTTGACAGGTGCAATCGGCCATTATGACGGACGATTGACATTTATAAAAGGTTCTAAGATGAAGCTCGATAGTGATCCGTTTTCTATCAATATAACTGAAGTTGAGACAAAGAAGATGCTTATCCGGTCGGATCAGGCCGAGTCCGCGCGAGAGAAGAATCTTGTTGATAATAATGCTCCTCCGAGGATGATCAAGCCAAAAGTGTGGAAAATCAATGGAAGCAAGAAATTAGCTCTGAGATCGAAGCCGGCTGTTAGTATGCTGCTAGAGAAATACACATCGCGCAAGACCAGTAGTGTGTTTAATCGACTTGGAGGTAAGACCTCGGGGTCATGAGAAATGGCGAGGGAATTTGTATAACCAGCAACCCTTTTTCCGATGGAGCCACCATATTGGGGATGTTCGGCTCCTATTTATCCTCAGTATCCTCCATGGGGTTTTAATCCATGGGTGACATATCCTACAGGGGCAACGGGTTATTTCCATCTCGGATGGGTTCCGCCAAGGCCTATGTTCATAGGAGGTATGCATGAAAAAATATGTCGGTTCGATCAGAATATTAGACCAAATTATGCAATTGTCACTAGTGGAAACTGGGCCTTTTCTCCCGGTTCGTAAGGGGCTTTAGTCCCGGTTGCGCAACTGGGACGGGGCAATCGGGACTAAAGATCTCACCCTTTAGTCCCGGTTGCACTATGAACCGGAACTAAAAGGGTTCCATGTGGCCGCTCTCGGTTGCGAGGGGGAGGATCATGCGTCTCGGTTCGTAACAGATGATTCTCAGTCGTGGAAGCAATTTGGCCACTTTTTTGTGCCGTGGCAGAGAATTCATTTTGGCCACTTTTTGTATTGCGGTAGCATTTTGGACACTTTTTGTGCCACAACAGAGAATTCATTTTATATTTTTCCATTTATTGTTTTCCTTCTTATTTTGTGTTTTTTACTCAGCAATGAAGGAACCATTATATTACACAACATTATCATGAATATAAAGATTGAAGTGTCGAACATATTACAAAATAATCTCTTTTTATGGTCCTTATTGTCTTATATATCGAACTCCACATGGTATTCTCCTTTTGGTTCTAGGACCTCTTCATCTAAGAATCGCGCCAATTCCTCCTGAATTGCTTGTACGTGATCCTTTGGCAGAAGATTGTCTCGCAGCCGTTCGATCTGATTTAAAAAAGGAGTCAACATATATGAATGAAACTAAACACAATTTATAGTTTCCAAGCACCCTTAGCCTTCCTGGTGAACCGTTTCCAAGCGCTGTCCGGCGATAAAACGAATAAAAGAAGTTATAAATTACTTGATATCAGGAAATTCACAAAAGTTGCCGATATAGTGTCATAATGATTGAAATTACCGCTGGAGCATCATCTGCATGTCTACCCACTGTTCAAGGGGTTTATGTTTCGAGTCCATGAGGTTGCAGGATATAGTGGAAGCTGCGCATGCATAAATCATCAATTATACACTTAACATCGAGTAAGCGAAATAGAATGTGTACAAGACAATAACACTCACTCGAAGTTGTAAGGAAATAGTATTTCCCTTCTAGTTTTTTAAAACCTTAACGAGTGTACAATATTATCCTCTGTTTCCTTGGGTCTTTTATTGAGATTACATTCATGAACAAAATATGGGTCAATGAACCCAATGTCATGTAGGGTTTCGTAGCATGGAAAACAAAAAAAATCTACCGCATACAAACAAACAAGCCAAGATCTATCTACTAGATTGTAGCAACGAGTCGATAGAATAACTCACCCTCAAAGATTCCAAAGTGTTTAACGAGAGCAGATTCTCGTGGGTGATGTAGTCGTACTCTTCCCGATCTCAAGATCGCGTAGACGATCCTTCCGGCGCTGCGTTTCGGCAGCGCTCCCGCAGTCGGTCACATGTTCGGTACTCGACGAAGACCTTCCTCTCCCTTGTTCCAGCAGGCGGCGGAGGTTGTAGCACTCTCCTCGCGATTCCGGCAGCACAACGGCGTGGTACCGGAAGTAGAGGGGAGATCTCGCAGGGCTTCGCCTTAAGCCGGAGCGAGTATGGTGGACTATGAGAGAGCTCCTCGGCGATCTAGGGTTTAGACACACCAAGGAGGAGGTGCTATAGCCGGCGGCTAGGGCAACCCTAGGAGGCGGCGGCAGCTGCAGGAGGTGGTGGCGCCAAGCTAGGGTTTTGGAGGGGAGGATCTTGTGTACTAGGAGGGGCAGCCCTGCCCCTCCCTTTATAGGTGGGAGGCGCGGCCAAGGGGAGGGGAGTCCCTTCCCAACTCGGCTTGGAGGTGGGCCGCCGGTTGGAGGAGGGAACTCCTCCCCAACTCGGTTTCCACCTCTCCTCCTCTTTCCAAAAACTGTCGTTTGACTTTCAAACTAGTCGTTTGACTTTTCAAACTAGGATTTGAATAAACCCTTTATTTTGGACAGCGATGACACCTAGTACATGATGCAATCATTCCAACTTGTAATGACACATTCATGTACACCTTCCCCTCCGGAGTGCCGGACATTCCGGAACCTTCTAGAACATTCCCGATGAAAACACCGGAACCATTCTCCAACTCCGAAACGGGACTTTCCTTATATGAATCTTATTCTCCGGACCATTCCGGATCTCCTCGTGTTATCCCGAATCCCATTCGAGACTCCGAACAACATTCGGTCTCTTTCTCATTATTCCATAACTACTCAAACAACGTCGAATCCTTAAGTGTGTCTCCCTACGGTTCGTGAATTATGCGGACATGATCGAGACACTTCTCCGAATAATAACCAATAGAGGAATCTGGAAATTCATATGGCTCCCACATATTTCTACGATTACTTTGCGATCGAATGAACCACTTACATACGATACCAATTTCCCTTTATCTCACGATAGTTTACTTATCCGAGGTTATGATCGTCGGTATCTCTGCATACCTAGTTCAACCTCGTTACCGATAAGTACTCTTTTCTCGTTCCCGTGATATGTGATCCCTTGTGAGCCAGTCACATGCTTGCAAGCTAATTGGATGACATTTCACCGAGAGGGCCCAGAGTATATCTATCCGTCATATGGATGGACAAATCCCACTCTTGATCCATGTGTTTCAACCAATACTTTCTGAACACTCAATGCCACCTTTATAGCCACCCAGTTACGGTGTGGTGTTTGATGTCATCAAAGCATCCATCTGGTAAAGGTGATATGCATGATCTCATGGTCGAAGGAATTAGGTTACTATGTATCAGAAAGCATATAGCAATTGAACTATTAAAATGACTTGATCTTTATGCTACGCTTATCTATAGGAGTATGTCCACCATATCATTCTCCTAACGATATGATCTTGTTGTTAATAACATCTCAATGTTCATGATAGGGAAACCACAATCATCTATTAACCAACAAGCTAGTATTATATAGAGGCTTTACTAGGGACTTCAATTTAAGTTTACAAATCACACAAGTATTAATGTTTCCTTGTTAATACTATTATAGCATGAATGCAAACATTTATCATAAACACAAAGATATAATAATAACTACATTTATTATTGCCTCTAGGGCATATCTCCAACAGTCTCCCACTTGCACTAGAGTCATCTAATCTAGATTACATGGTAATATACCGAACACCCATGGCAGTTTGGTGCTGGTCATGTTTTGCCCTCGGGAGAGGTTTAGTCAACGGATCCGCCACATTCAGATCTGTGTGTACTTTGCAAATATTTATATCCCCATCTTGGATATGTTCTCGAATAGCGTGAAAACGTAGCTTGATGTGCTTCAGCTTCTTGTGTGACCTTGGTTCTTGCGCATTGGCTATGGCGCCATGTTATCACAGTAGATAGACATTGGGTCCAGCGCACTAGGTGAAGGGTTTCGCAGCATAGTAAATCAAAATTTTCTACGGAAGCGAACAGAGGGAAAGCCAAGATCTAATCTAGGAGATGCAAACAACGAGAGAGATTGGATTAGATCTTCATACCCTTGAAGATTCGCACAGCGGAACGTTCGTCGGAACGTGGGTGATGTAGTCGTACTCGCTTCTCCTCCTCGCGATCCGATCCGATCTAGCACCACAAGTGGCGGTGCCTCCGTGAGATGCACACGTGCAGCACCTCGACGTCTCCTCCTTCCTCGGACCAGCAAGTATGGTGGAGAGATAGATTGGATCTACAACGCGACGGCGCGGTGTATATGGTGGAGAATTTCTGCAGCAGGGCTTCGCCTACAAGCAGTCGGGAGGGAGAGAGGAAGGCAGCAGGGCAACTAGGGTTTGGAGGAAGGTGTGTGTCAGGGGGGAGGGGGCGCACCAGCCCTCTATATATAGAGGGGGGGTGCGGCCAGCCCTTGCCCCTCCTCCAAGCCTATCTCTAGTTTAAACAATTTAAACTCTCCCTTATCTAGAAACCCTATCTTATCTCTAGTTTAAACGATTTAAACTCTCTAGGATCGGCTGGGCCCTATGGGGCCTTGTGCCCCTGGCCCAATGCGGCCAGGACACTCCCTCATAGGCCCATGCCCCCTCCCGGAAGGTGGGACCACGTTGGCCCCCTTCCGGAAGGTTCTAGAAGCTTCCGGTACAATACCGATTAACCCGGAACAATTCCGAACTCCAAAAACTGCACTGCCTTATAGGAATCTTATTCTCCGGACCATTCCGAAACCTCTCGTGATGTCCCGGATCCCATCCGAGACTCCGAACAAAAATTCATAAACCAATTATCCAATCTATCCTAGCGTCGAGACACGTTAAGTGTGTGACCCTGCGGGTTCGAGAATATGCAGACATGATCTTCTATCAATAATCAACAGCGGGGTCTGGGCACCCATATTGACTCCCACACATTCATCGATGATCATATCGGATGAACCACGATGCCAGGATTCAATTAATCCCATATATATATTCCCTTCGTCTCGCGATATTTTACTTGCCCGAGATTCGATCGTCGGTATCGACATACCTAGTTCAATCTCGTTCATAGCAAGTACTTTACTCGTTCCGTAATCCGATATCACTTTGTGATTAACTCCTTAACCACATGCTTGCAAGCGGTGTTGATATCGATTACCGAGTGGGCCCGAAGTATATCTCTCCGACTTGGGAGGGACAAATTCCATCTCGATACATACAACCCAACAGATACTTTCCGATCACCTGAGAGACACCTTTATGATCACCCTCTCATAGGATGACGTTTGATGACCTCAAAGCTTTCTTCCGATACCAGGGAGTTGTATTATCTCATGGTCTAAGGAATACTATATTTGACATAGGAAAAGCTTCGCAAAGATGAACACAATGATACGATCTAATTGCTTCGCTTAGTTTGGGTCTGTCCACCATATCATTCTCCCAATGATATGATCTCATTATCAATTGACAACTCATGTCTATGGTTAGGAAACCTTAACCATCATTGATCAATGAGCTAGTCCATAGAGGCGTACTAGGGACACGGTGTTGTTCACAAACCACACAAGTATTAAAGTTTCCGCTTAATACAATTCTAGCATGGAATATAAACTTTATCATGAACAAGAATTATAATAATAACACCTTTATTATTGCCTCTAGGGCATAATTCCAACACTAGGAACCACACCCAGCTCTGTAATGAACTCTTTCATCCATATCGCTTCTTGTGAAGCCTCCGAAGCAGCCATGTATTCCGATTCAGTTGAAGATCTCGCCACAACGCTTTGCTTTGCACTCCTCCAGCTAACTGCTGCACCATTCAAAATAAATACGTATCCAGATTGTGATTTAGAATCATACGGATCGGGGTTCCAACTAGCATCGGTGTAACCATTAACAACGAGCTATTCATCACCTCCATAAGAAAGAACCATATCCTTAGTTCTTCTCAAGTACTTAAGGATGTTTTTGACCGATGTCCAATGATCCACTCCTGGATCACTTTGATATCTGCTAGTTAAACTAACAGCATATGCAATGTCGGTTCTAGTACATAGCATGGCATACATTAGAGATCCTATGGCTGAGGCATAGGGAGTCTTACTCATCCTTTCTCTATCTTCTGCCGATGTCGGACTTTGAGTTTTACTCAAGGTCGTATTGGGCAACATGGGCAAGAACCCTTTCTTGCTATCTTCCATTCCAAACCTCTTTAGAACCTTGTCCAAATATGTACTTTGTGACAATGATATTTGGCGTTTTGATCTATCTCTATAAATCTTTATGCCTAATATGTAAGCTGCTTCGCCAAGGTCCTTCATTGAAAAACTATTATTCAAATATTCCTTGACACTATTAAGAAGGTCTACATCATTCCCAATCAACAATATGTCATCCACATATAGTATTAAGAATGCTACAGAGCTCCCACTCACTTTCTTGTAAATACAAGCTTCTCCATAAGTTTGTATAAAACCAAAACTTTTGATCACCTTATCAAAACGTTGATTCCAACTCCGGGATGCTTGCTTCAATCCATAGATGGACCGTTGAAGTTTGCATACCTTGTTAGCATCTTTAGGATCGACAAAACCTTTGGGTTGCATCATATACAACTCTTCATCAATGTCTCCATTGAGGAATGCTGTTTTGACATCCATCTGCCATATCATACAATCATAATATGCAGCGATTGCTAACATAATCCTTACAGACTTTAGCTTCGCTACTGGTGAGAAAGTCTCATCGTAGTCGACTCCTTGAATTTGTCGAAACCCTTTTGCGACAAGTCGAGCTTTATAGACAGTAACATTACCATCAGCATCTGTTTTCTTCTTTGAAAATCCATTTGTTCTCGACAGCCTTCCGGCCATCCGGTAAGTCCACCAAAGTCCATACTTGGTTTTCGTACATGGATCCAATCTCGGGTTTCATGGCTTCTTGCCATTTATTGGAATCTGGGCTCATCATCGCTTCCTCATATGTCTCAGGGTCATCGGTGTTGTCCACCAACATGACACTCATAACGGGATCATACCAATCTGGAGTGGTACGAGTTCTCGTTGACCTGCGAGGCTCTGTAGCAACTTCTACCGAAGTTTCATGATCATCATCATTAGCTTCCTCTCTTATTGGTGCAGGCACCACAGGAACTTCTTCCGGTGCTGCGCTATTCGTAATTTCGAGAGAAGGTTCGACAACCTCGTCGAGTTCTACTTTCCTTCCAGTCACTTCTTTCGAGAGAAATTCCTTCTCTAGAAAGGATCCATTCTTGGCAACGAAGATTTTGCCTTCGGATCTATGATAGAAGGTATACCCAATAGTTTCCTTCGGGTATCCAATGAAGACGCATTTTTCCGCTTTGGGTTCAAGCTTGTCCGGCTGTAACTTCTTTACATAGGCTTCGCATCCCCAAACTTTAAGGAACGACAATTTAGGTTTCTTCCCAAACCATAATGCATACGGTGTCGTTTCAACGGATTTAGACGGTGCCCTATTTAAAGTGAATGCGGCTGTTTCTAATGCATAACCCCAAAATGATAGCGGTAAATCTGTAAGTGACATCATAGAACGAACCATATCTAAGAGAGTTCGATTACGACGTTCGGACACACCATTACGCTGTGGTGTTCCCGACGGTGTCAACTGCGAAAGTATTCCGCATTTCTTCAAATGCTCGCCAAACTCGTAACTTAGATATTCACCTCCACGATCAGAACGTAGAAATTTAATCTTCTTGTTACGTTGATTCTCTACCTCACTTTGAAATTCCTTAAACTTCTCGAAAGTTTCGGACTTATGTTTCATGAAATAGATATACCCATATCTACTCAAGTTATCCGTGAAGGTAAGAACATAACGATAACCACCGCGCGATGCTACACTCATTGGACCACACACATCGGTATGTATGATTTCCAATAAGTCCGTAGCTCGCTCCATCATACCAGAAAATGGAGTCTTAGTCATTTTACCCATTAGACATGCCTCGCATCTATCAAGTGATTCGAAATCAAGTGATTCAAGAAGTCCATCGGAATGGAGTTTCTTCATACGCTTCACTCCAATGTGACCAAGACGACAGTGCCACATATAGGTCGAATTATCGCTCGATTTCAAACGTTTAGCCTCAATGTTATTAATATGTGTATTTCCACTATCGAGATTCAACAAGAATAGACCATCTATCAAAGGTGCATGTGCATAAAACATATTACTCATATAAATCGAACAACCATTATTCTCGGATTTAAACAAGTAACCGTCTCGCAATAAACAAGATCCCGATATAATGTTCATGCTCAACGCAGGCACCAAATAACAATTATTTAAGTATAAAACTAATCCCGATGGTAGATGAAGGGGTAGTGTGCCGACCGCGATCACATCAACCTTTGATCCGTTTCCCACGCGCATTGTCACCTCGTTCTTCGCTAGCTTCTGTTTATTCTGCAGCACCTGTTTCGAGTTACAAATATGAGCAACCGAACCAGTATCAAATACCCAGGCACTACTACGAGTACTAGTGAGATACACATCAATAACATGTATATCAGATATACCTTTCTTCTTGATGTTTCCATTCTTCAAATCCGCCAAGTACTTTGGGCAATTCCGCTTCCAGTGACCTTCTCCCTTGCAGTAAAAGCACTCAGTATCAGGCTTAGGTCCAGCCTTGGTCTTCTTCGTCGGCGTGGTAACTTTCTTACCACCCTTCTTGAAGTGTCCCTTCTGCTTAGACTTGCCTTTCTTGAATTTGGTGGTCTTATTGACCAACAACACTTGGTGCTCTTTCTTGATCTCCACTTCTGCAGACTTCAACATGGCAAAGAGTTCTGGCAACGTCTTGTTCATGTTCTGCATGTTGTAGTTCATCACAAAGTTCTTGTAACTTGGTGGTAGTGATTGTAGGACACGGTAAATCCCCAAAGCATTAGGAATCACTATACCCAAGCTTTGAAGTTTGTTTGCGTGCCCAGACATCTTAAGCACATGCTCACTGACGGAGCTGCCCTCTTCCATCTTGCAGTTAAAGAACTTTTCAGAAGCCTCATAGCTTTCAATTGCCGCATGAGTCTCAAAGATCAATTTGAGATCCTCGACAATATCATATGGGTCTGAATTCTCAAACCTTTTCTGAAGCTCCGATTCTAAACCATACAAGATAGCACACTGAACTGTGGAGTACTGAGTCTTCCGAGTGAGGTAAACATTCTTTACTTCATTGGAAGCATCAGCTGCAGGTGGGTCACCCAGCGGTGCATCCAGCACATAGGTCAAATTACCAGCTGTGAGGACAATCCTCAAATTGCGGAACCAATCCGCGAAGTTGCTTCCATTGTTTTTCAACTTTTCTTTCTCTAGGAACGCATTAAAATTGATGGTAGGGGCTGCCATTGATCTACAACATATTTGCATTAATTTAGACTAAGTTTATAACAAATTGAGTTCAAATTAATAATAAAATTAATCTAGGTGAACTCCCACTCAAAACAATATCCCTCACATTGTTTTAGTGATCACACGAACCAAATCCACCACATCAACACCGATCATCACGAGAGTTGACATAGTTTCAATGGCGAATAATCAACATGTTCATCATATCTACTATATGATTCATGCTTTACCTTTCGGTGATCCGTGTTCCGAGACCATGCTTGTACATGCTAGGCTCGTCAAGATCAAACCTTAGTTTCCGCATGAGCAAATCTGGCTTGCTCACGTTGTATACACTTGCAGAATCTAACACACCCGATCATCACGTGGTGCTTCGAAACAACAAGCTTTAGCAACGGTGCTAACTAAGGGTGAACACTTTATGACTTGAAATTCATGTGCATGAGGGATCATCTTATAATGCTACCGTCGTCTACTAAGCAATACAAGATGCATAAAGGATTAACATCACATGCAATTCAAAATATGTGATATGATATGGCCTTTCTTCTTTGTGCTTCCGATCTCCATCTTCTAGCACGAACATGATCTCCATCATCATCGGCATTGCATCAAGGTCAATGACGCTTCTCCATGGTTGTCGTCCACCGGCTTCAACTATTACAACTACTTTGAATAGACACGCGGGTCTTAACATAAATTAAAGACAACCATATGGCTCCTGCCGGTTGCCAACTTACAATAAGGAACATTGCATACATCAAATATAATCACAATCATGGCCATATCACATCACTGCACACCCCTGCAAAACAAAGTTAGACGCCTCTACTTTCTTTGCATATTTTACGTGGTTTGGGGCTTTCAATAAGTGTCGTTCTAACTTATGAACAAGAACCACAACATTGATACTAGTATTGTTAATCACCCGTTGTAAATTGGATCTTAACTATGCTAGGAGAAACAGGCACCCGCAAAGCCACTTATGCAATACAAGTTGCATGTCAAGCGTGGAGCAAGTCTCATAAACGATGTCATGTAAGGTTAGCCCGGGCCGCTTCATCCCAACATACCGCAAGATGCAAAGTACATAAGAAGCAATCGACAATAAAAGCATCAACGCCCACAATGACCATTGTGTTCTACTCGTGCAACAGATCTACATATAGACACGGCTCTGATACCACTGTAGGGTTTCGTAGCATGGAAAACAAAAAAATTCTACCGCATACAAACAAACAAGCCAAGATCTATCTACTAGATTGTAGCAACGAGTCGATAGAATAACTCACCCTCGAAGATTCCAAAGTGTTTAACGAGAGCGGATTCTCGTGGGTGATGTAGTCGTACTCTTCCCGATCTCAAGATCGCGTAGACGATCCTTCCGGCGCTGCGTTCTGGCAGCGCTCCCGCAGTCGGTCACATGTTCGGTACTCGACGAAGACCTTCCTCTCCCTTGTTCCAGCAGGCAGCGGAGGTTGTAGCACTCTCCTCGCGATTCCGGCAGCACAACGGCGTGGTACCGGAAGTAGAGGGGAGATCTCGCAGGGCTTCGCCTTAAGCCGGAGCGAGTATGGTGGACTATGAGAGAGCTCCTCGGCGATCTAGGGTTTAGACACACCAAGGAGGAGGTGCTATAGCCGGCGGCTAGGGCAACCCTAGGAGGCGGCGACAGCTGCAGGAGGTGGTGGCGCCAAGCTAGGGTTTTGGAGGAGAGGATCTTGTGTACTAGGAGGGGCAGCCCTGCCCCTCCCTTTATAGGTGGGAGGCGCGGCCAAGGGGAGGGGAGTCCCTCCCCAACTCGGCTTGGAGGTGGGCCGCCGGTTGGAGGAGGGAACTCCTCCCCAACTCGGTTTCCACCTCTCCTCCTCTTTCCAAAAACTGTCGTTTGACTTTCAAACTAGCCGTTTGACTTTTCAAACTAGGATTTGAATAAACCCTTTATTTTGGACAGCGATGACACCTAGTACATGATGCAATCATTCCAACTTGTAATGACACATTCATGTACCCCTTCCCCTCCGGAGTGCCGGACATTCCGGAACCTTCTAGAACATTCCCTATGAAAACACCGGAACCATTCTCCAACTCCGAAACGGGACTTTCCTTATATGAATCTTATTCTCCGGACCATTCCGGATCTCCTCGTGATATCCCGAATCCCATTCGAGACTCCGAACAACATTCGGTCTCTTTCTCATTATTCCATAACTACTCAAACAACGTCGAATCCTTAAGTGTGTCTCCCTACGGTTCGTGAATTATGCGGACATGATCGAGACACTTCTCCGAACAATAACCAATAGAGGAATCTGGAAATTCATATGGCTCCCACATATTTCTACGATTACTTTGCGATCGAATGAACCACTTACATACGATACCAATTTCCCTTTGTCTCACGATAGTTTACTTATCCGAGGTTATGATCGTCGGTATCTCTGCATACCTAGTTCAACCTCGTTACCGATAAGTACTCTTTTCTCGTTCCCGTGATATGTGATCCCTTGTGAGCCAGTCACATGCTTGCAAGCTAATTGGATGACATTTCACCGAGAGGGCCCAGAGTATATCTATCCGTCATATGGATGGACAAATCCCACTCTTGATCCATGTGTTTCAACCAATACTTTCTGAACACTCAATGCCACCTTTATAGCCACCCAGTTACGGTGTGGTGTTTGATGTCATCAAAGCATCCATCCGGTAAAGGTGATATGCATGATCTCATGGTCGAAGGAATTAGGTTACTATGTATCAGAAAGCATATAGCAATTGAACTATTAAAATGACTTGATCTTTATGCTACGCTTATCTATAGGAGTATGTCCACCATATCATTCTCCTAACGATATGATCTTGTTGTTAATAACATCTCAATGTTCATGATAGGGAAACCACAATCATCTATTAACCAACAAGCTAGTATTATATAGAGGCTTTACTAGGGACTTCAATTTAAGTTTACAAATCACACAAGTATTAATGTTTCCTTGTTAATACTATTATAGCATGAATGCAAACATTTATCATAAACACAAAGATATAATAATAACTATATTTATTATTGCCTCTAGGGCATATCTCCAACATGTCATAGATGCGTCCACTTTTGCATTCGACAATCTTCATTCTGCATAATATAGTGAATATGATTATACATGCAATAAAGGAGGTGAGCTAGCTAAAGACTTAATTACACAGTCAGTACTTACAGATAATAGGCACGGACGATCGATTTGTCGATGGCGTCTTGATTGAATAACTGAAAATGTTCAACAAATTAAATCATTGCCATGTCATCTCCTTTCCTGTAATGCTCTTTTTTAACTCCTAGTATTATCCAGTTTGTCCCAACCTTTGAGGCATCATGTACCAGTTATGCAATCTTTGCATTTTTGTTGGTAGAACCTTGACCTCCTCAGGTTTGATGAGAGTCTTTTCGTACTGGTATTTGTATGCTTCTTCAGCCTCGGGGAAGTATTGTAACTGGGATAAGTAGTTAGCAAGACTCATATCTTGAGTAGCGGGCGCTTCTCCGTACAGTGCAACTAACTCTTGATCATACTGCTCTTCGACCGTACATTTGCTCGACCCCACATTGGTATGGGAAATCACCTTGAGCAGGGACACGATTGTTTTTTTGTTCTCTGAGCTAGGGAACTGATTTCCCGCTTGCACTACTACTATTTGACCGCCTTTGTGCCGCATGTGACTTAAGAATAAAGCGCTCATAGTCTGATGACAACCTTAGCTCAGGTTGGTGAAGGGTCTTTAGCATTTTGATCACTCAGGTTTTATCTTCTTCAGTGATAGGGAACTCTGGCTCTTTTGGCTGCTTTAGTTTAGCAAAAACTATGTCGTTTCCTCCTCTACGATCACCGCAGTTTCCTTTGGAGTATAGTCGTAAGGTCTCTTAGGAGGAACCTTTGGTACTTTTGCTAGGGGATCCTGTTTACGTCTCGATGATTGCTTACCACTTCGCAGAGTAGCGGTGGTACTCTTACGCTTTTCTTCCTGAGCCGGCTGACGCGGCGGCGACTATTGCGCTGGAGACCGGTGAGGTGGCGGAGACGACTATTGTGCTGGAGACGGGTAAGGCGGCGACAAAGATGGAGTGCTCTGACAAATCGATGGCCTTGATGTCTGATTTGGAATCACGATGTATTTATTTCGCCATAGAATGGTGTTTTTTGGCTTCTTCCAGTTCAGTCACATCCCCTTCACATGCAGGGTAGTCAAGCTTCAGCTAGTAAAATTCGAGCATAACTTCATCCACCCCAACAATAGCGTAGCCTTGTGGAACCGGACGACAACGGTAATTTGGTTCGGGTACAATTGGTAAGGCATAGCCGACTGCCACCTTCAATGTTATGTTCACAACTTTGACATGTAACTCACAATGTGTCGCCTCCGTGATATCATCCAATGGGTATCCAAGATGATCCATTGTCGATGCACCATCATCATCACCCGGGACCTCCATGTAAGCCGCGCTGCTTTTCCGGTTATTAGATAGAACGGTAGCATCGAATGCAGGTTCTACCATGTGCCGCTGAGATGGGACAGTATTACCATGTTGGCTAAGTGCGTCAATTTGATCTTGTTGCCGCTTTAATTGTTCTTCGTTGTTATGCATCTGGTCTGCTGAATCTTTGCTTCAATTTCCTCTTTGTCATTTCTCCTCTTACGGCTTCTATCAGGATATTTCTTCCTGTCTACGAGAAACCCAATGTTCCATGGTTTGGAGCCTATTGTGCCTCATGTTCATCCTTCGTGTTCCGGATTCCCATGGGCGAGTGTGAGCTCATCATTCTCTCTATCGGGAATGAACCTCCCCTGTACAACAACTTTTACTGCATTTCTTATGTCTTCAATGGGTAAGGGGTTTTCTTCATGTCTTCTGTTATATATACACTTCCCTTCTGAGTCCAACATGCTCTCATGCCCGTAAAACCAATTCTTTACAATTTCGGGCCAATCGGTTGTCTTTGGAAAGACCCCTTTAGCACGTAGGTCGTACTCAAGTTTCTTCCACTTAGGAATGCCATCCCTGTAGCCATATTGACCCATAGTATGGTGATACTTCTTGTTAGAATCATTTTTCTTATTCATTTCAGACCTTTTCTGAGCTACCTATGATTTCTTGTACTCCACAAACTCATCCTAG
This sequence comes from Avena sativa, assembly GCA_916181665.1. Classification (NCBI taxonomy): domain Eukaryota; kingdom Viridiplantae; phylum Streptophyta; class Magnoliopsida; order Poales; family Poaceae; genus Avena; species Avena sativa. Next base: position 385,448,000 of record OV702293.1, on the reverse strand, counting down.
TGGACTTTTATCTTCTCATGCGCTCCCTTAAAATCCGGAGTCTTCTATTTTACTATAAAGTCTAGGTCCAATCTTTTCTTCCAATTGGTGAATTGCTAGGCCATCTTCTTAAGATCCCACTCCTTAACCTTTTGCTTCATGGAAGCGGCATGTTGCTTTGCCTCCTCATCTGGATTCTACGCATTTGGATCCACCTCTATCGTCGGTAGGGTGAAATTAAGCATGATCCTACTCCAAAGTAAATCTTTGGCTTTGTCCGAGACATATGTATACGTAACTCCTTCCTCCTTTGGCTTATTCCAATATCGATAGTGATCGGGATGAAGTCCCTAACAATTACTCTGCATTTTGCTACAAATTTGTTTTTGACATGAAGGGGATTTGTCCGTTCGCCGTCTTCAGCGACTTCTTCGATCCTGTACCTTTCATGGTCTTCCAACTTTTTGGTTGGGCCTCGTTTGCTCTTTGTAGAAGATTTGCTCGACCCGGAGGGCTAAAAGAAGAAAGAGAGTTAATATATGTTTATAGAAAGTAGAGGATTAATTAATATTTATATGCATCTCATCGGAGTTTGTAATATTTAATATTACATCGGAGTCGTCACCTTCTCCCTCACGGAAGGCGTCACCTTCTCCCTCACAAAAGTCGTCGCCTTCTCCCTCACTGAAGTCGTCCCTTCCAGCGAAAAGAGGATCACCCTCACCGGTGTTGTTTAGAAACGTCGATACATCCATTTCTTCCCCGCGGATAACACCATGGATCAACTCTTCCTTTTCTTCGTCTCTGTCGTGTGGTTTCATATTTTCTGCAAAGGTGGAAAAGCGGATAAGTCAAAGGGGCTAAGGGAGGAGTTTAGGTAGGCGAGATTTGAGGGGCTAGGGCCTGGTGCCGAGAGATATAAACCTAATTCGGAGAAACCCTAATATATACATACACAATAATAAAAATGCTCATCAATTGATATTTATTCATAATAAAATGAATATTTATAACTAAAATCAACTAAATCCACTAAAATCAATATTTACATATACAATATTTACAATATTTCTAACTAAAATCAACTAAAACCACTAAAATCAATATTTACAATTTTTATAACTAAATCAATATTTAAAACTAAAATCAACTAAATCCACTAAAACCAATATTTCCAACTAAAATCAACTAAATCAACTAAAATCAATATTTACAATTTTTATAACTAAATCAATATTTACAACTAAAATAAACTAAATCCACTAAAATCAATATTTATAATATTTATAGCTAAATAAATATTTACATACACAATATTTATAATATTTCCAACTAAAATCAACTAAATCCACTAAAATCAATATTTACAATTTTTATAACTAAATCAATATTTACATACACAATATTTACAACTAAAATCAACTAAATCCACAATATTTACAACTAAAATGAAATAAATCCACAAAACACTAAAAAACCTTATAGTGCGTGTGTACGTGTGCACGGCAGTGGGCGCGCGCGGTAGCCGGCGTCGAGGAACCATGCACCTGTGTGGGCGGAGAGCTCCGGTGTGCGGGTGGCAGGGGAGATCAGCGGCGAGCTCCAGTGCGCAGGCGGCAAGATCCGGCGCTCGTGGAGGCCGGCGACGGTGCGTGGAGGCTGGAGGCGGGGCGGCAGTTGGGAAGCCTGACGGCGGTGCATGGAGGTCCTCGCGGCGGTTCCTCTGTTCTTCGATCGGTTGAGCGGAGAAGAATTGGAAGAAGAAGGGGCACGTAGTTATTAAAGAAGGGGTCATTCGTCCCGGTTATTGCCTCCAACCGGGACTAAAAATGGCCAATTTTGGGCTAGCCCTAAGAAGCGTGCGCAGATCCCATTCGTCCCGGTTGAAATCTCCAACCGGGACTAAAGGGCTTGTTTTAAAAAAAATCTAATTTTCCTGTCCATCGCCTTATTTTTTATTTAGGAGTTTAAATTTGTAATGCTTTTTAAAAGGTAAATAATTTGGAATCTTAAAAAACTATAAACATAAATAGTGTTTGAATTTGAATAACTAATTCAAAACCATTTTCTGGTTTCTAAAATAATTATTGTAACTATTTAAACTATTAACCATTTTAATTAAAAATGAATTAACTAATATTTTTGCATATTTTGGAATCTTAAAAAACTTTAAACATGAATAGTTTTTGAATTTGAATAACTAATTCAAAACCATTTTCTGTTTTCTAAAATAATTATTGTAACTATTTAAACTATTAACCATTTCCAAATAAAAATGAATTAACTAATTTTTTGCATATTTTGGAATCTTAAAAAACTTTAAACATAAAAAGTGTTTGAATTTGAATAACTATCAAAACCATTTTCTGGTTTCTAAAATAATTATTGTAACTATTTAAACTATTAACCATTTTTATGTTTTAAACTATGGTCAAAATGGCGTGCATGAAGATAGGGGATGACTCTCGTTAGAACTTGCATTGGATCTCTTTAGAAACAACATATTGTGAGTCTAAAAATGATTTTTTCAAAAAATCACGAGCGTTAGATCATGTACATGTAGTTTAAACCGCACCCACTTCCTACCGATTCGGCACACATTTGTCTTTTTCACCCGAGAAGGACGGAAAGGTTTGAGATCTTTCGGTTGGGAGATCGTACATGTAAGGTGGTATAGTATTTTAGAAAAATGGGGTGGTAGCAATCTGAAATAGAATTTGGTGGTTGATTCAAAAAACGCCCCGTTTTTTGCGCCCGAAAAATGGAAAATCGCTCTTTCGTGCCACAAAAAAAGGAAAAATTCCTACTGCAACATTGTTCGACGTCCCAAGATGCACGTGTGTGCATAATATGGGAACAATATCACAAACTATACCGTGATTCTTCACATAACATTGGTTATTTGGACCGAAAGCCATAAAACCTCGAATATGATAGGTCATTTCGTGAAGGTTTTTTCGAGACATAATCAATATACCAAGTTTGCTATTTTTCCTTGCAACTATGTTACATAATATGACAACACACAAAGGATTTACATTGTTTGGGTCGTTTTTGAATTTCTTGTGCCCGTTTTGAATTTTTCATATTTCAAACTATGGTCGAAACGGCGTGTATGAAGATAGCGGATGAGCCTCGTTAGAAATTGCATTCGATCTCTGAATAAACAACATATTGTTAGTCTAAAAATGATTTTTTCAAAAAATCACGAGCGTTAGATCATGTACCTGTAGTTCAAACCGGACACACTTCCTATCGATTCGGCGGACATTTGACTTTTTCACCCAGAAAGGATAGAAAGGTTTGAGATCTCCTGATTGGTAGATCATCTATTCAAGGTGGTCTAGTATTTTAGAAAAATGGGGTGGTGGTATTCTGAAACAGCATTTTGGTGGTTGCTTCACAAACGCCCCATTTTTGCGCCCGAAAAATGGAAATGGCTTTTTCGTGCCACGAAAAGGAAAACTTCCTACTGCAATATTGTTCGACGTCCCAAGATGCACTGTGTGCACAATATGGTAACAGTATCACAAACTATGTTGCGATTCTGCATATAACATTGGTCATTTGGACCAAAAGCCATAAAACCTCGAACATGATAGGTCATTTTGTGAAGGTTTTTTGAAAACTAATTAATATACCAAGTTTAGTATTTTTTTTACTTGTAACTATGTCACATGATATGACACCACGCGAAGGATTTACATTGCTTGGAACGTTTTTAAATTTATTATGCCCGTTTCGAATATTTAATGTGTCAAACTATGGTTAAAACTGCGTGCATGAAGATATGGGATGATCCTTGTTAGAACTTGCATTGGATCTCTGAATAAACAACATATTATGAGTCTAAAAATGATATTTTTCAAAAAATGATAAGCATTAGATCATGTACATGTAGTTTAAACCGGACCCACTTCCTACCGATTCGGCTGACATTTGTCTTTTTTACCCGGGAAGGACGGAAAGGTTTGAGATCTCTCGGTTGGTAAATCGTCCATGTAAGATGGTCTATTATTTTAGAAAAATTGGGTGGTAGCATTCTGAAACTGCATTTTGGTGGTTGCTTCACAAAACGCCACGTTTTTTGCGCCCGAAAAATGGAAAATGGATTTTACGTGCCACGAAAAGGAAAACTTCCTACTGCAACATTGTTCGGCATTCCAAGATGCACGTGTGTGTGCACAATATGGAAATAGTATCATAAACTATGCCGCGATTCTGCACATAACATTGGTCATTTTGACCTAAAGCCACGAAACCTCGAACATGATAGGTCATTTTATGAAGATTTTTTCGAGACATAATCAATATACCAAGTTTGGTATTTTTTTCTTGCAACTATGTCACATAATATGACACCACACGAAGGAATTATATTGTTCGGACCGTTTTTTGAATTTCTTATGCCCGTTTTGAATTTTTAATGTTTCAAACTATGGTCAAAACGACGTGCATGAAGATATGGGATGAGCCTCAATAGAACTAGAATTGGATCTCTACATAAACAACATATTATGAGTCTAAAAATGATTTTTTTTCAAAAAAAAACACGAGCGTTAGATCATGTACATGTAGTTTAAACCAGACCCACTTCCAGCCGATTTAGCAGACATTTGTCTTATTCAACCAAAAAAGGACGGAAAGGTTTGAGATCTCGCAGTTAGTAGATCATCCATGTAAGGTGTTCTATTATTTTTAAAAAATGAGGTGGTAGCATTCTGAAACAGCATTTTGGTGGTTGTTTCACAGAACGCCTTGTTTTTTACGTCCGGAAAACGGAAATGGCTTTTCCGTGCCACGAAAAGGAAAACTTCCTACTACAATATTGTTTTACGTCCCAATATGCATGTGTGCACATGATATGGGAACAATATCACAAACTATGCCGCGATTGTACACGTAGCATTGGTCATTTGGACCAAAAGCCATGAAACCTCGAACATGATAGGTCTTTTCGTGAAGGTTTTTTTGAGGCATGGTCAATATACCAAGTTTGGTATATTTCCTTGCAACTATATCACATAATATGACACCACGAGAAGGATTTACATTGTTCGGACCATTTCTGCATATACTAGTATCACAAACTCTGCCATGATTCTGCATATAACATTGGTTATTTGTTCCAAAAGCCATGAAACCTAATACATTATTTTTCTCAATCAAAATGGACTAAGACTCCCGGTGCCTGAGCCGCGGGAGGTGGACACCCAAAGATAAGGAAACATCACACGAGCATAGCTCGGGTGAGATTCCTGAAGAACCTGCCAGGTATCAAAGACCCTGACGTCCAACGCAACCATGTAGCGCCGGACGTGCTCGTCCTCCTCCCTGACACGACGTTATACCACCTACTCGTGGGTCGGATCCCGCTGCACCGATTGTGGACCAGACGAGCGCTACCAAAGAATCTCCTGGTCGACGACGAGACCTGGATTCCTCACCAGGTGATGCATCCTGAAAGGTAGCTCCTCCCAGTGCCAGCCCGGCGGAGCCTAGTCTCGTACATGCCCGATGGTTCCTAGTACTCTGTCATTGCCACCGAGTCGACCACGAGTATATGGGATGGGCATCCTAAAGTAGGCGGCGGGGAATGTGTTGATGTGTGGGTGGCCATGACTGTCGGCCTATATAGAGAGGGAAAGGGCGGGAAGCGGAGGGATGAAGAATAAGTTGGTGCTCAAGCATATAAATGCATGATTCGGATCTTCCTTTGTGTTGTAGAAGTCTGCTACACTAGTGGAAATCGAGCCTCTAGTCCCGGTCCTAGACAACCTCTAGTCCCGGTTTTGCAACCAGGACTACGGAATCGGGACTAGAGGTCCTAGTCTCTAGTCCCGGGTCAGTTACAAATCGGGACTGGAGGTTCTGCACGTGGCTGCGTAGAAGTGTGCAAGGTGGAGGATCTTTAGTCCCGGTTCGTATCACGAACCAGGACTAGATATTTTCTGTCGTGGCAGCATTTTACCAATTCGGCTGCTGCGGCAGAGTTTTGGGGCCTTTTTCTGCCACAGCAGTCGATGGTTTTTTTGCCGTGGCAGAGTTTTGGGGCCATTTTCTTCCATGGCAGTCGATGGGGATTTCTGCCGCGACAGAATTTTGGAGCCGATTTCTGCGGCGGTAGCCGCGTGGGGGGTTCTGCCACGGCAGGAGGATAGGTAGAGGAGGGTTGCGTTTGGCGTAAAGTGACATGCAACGAAGGAACCCATTACACACAACATCGTCATGATTATATAGATATAATTCTACATTACATATATATATAATTTGATTAAATGGAGATCACAACATGTCTATTCGATTACAAGATCATTAAATCACTAGAAGCCGAAGGTATGGTATTTTCCTTCTGGGTGTATGACATGGTCAACAATAAATTCCGCCAATTCCTCTTGAATTGCTATCAGGCTCTCCCTTGGTTGGAGATTCTCCTTCAATATTTCCAACTATATATAAAAGAAGAAGATCAATATGAATATCAATAGTCATAACAAATATTATGAATGACATTCAACACAATTTGTGAATATATTGTTCACGTACTTCTACAAATGTCCCTCTGTCCCGCTCACTGACCTCCGAGCGAATGTACTCATACATGAAGTATCCAAACAAATTAGTCCCTCATGGCTACCTCTCGCACTTTACGAGAATAGAATTCAATCAAATAGTAATCAAGCATGATATAATGGTATTGAAACTAGAACTGAAGAGATGTGTGGATCTAGCTCGTACTACTTACATTGATCCGATAAAAACTAAGCTCATCTTTAAATTCACCAACTGTAGCATTGGTGAAAGATTTTCAAATCATGCCCGGCAAAAAATAAAGAATAAATGAGTTATTAGTTACTTGATATCTCAAGATATATATACATAAAAGAGACCGATATAGTGCGATAATGACTGAAATTACATCTGGAGTGTATCTTTAATAAATGTGTACTCTGATTCATCTCTTATTAGTGAGTCCTTAATTTCAACTCTTCCAGCGTCAACTTCAGTGATTAGCAGAATCGAGTGATAGTTGCGGATGTTTATATACGTTGGTAACTCATCAATTACACTTAGCACAATCAAGTGAATGTGTACAAGACAATAATACTCTTACTTGTAGTTATAGGGAAACAATATTCTATGTTTGTAATGTTGCCTCAACAAGGCTCTTAGCAAGTTACGCACCATCTCCTTGGGATATTCCTTTAGCAATGCTTGATTAAACCGGTGTGGGTCGATGAACCCAGTGCCAAAGATTTTTTTCAGTCACCTTCATCGCTCTTCATTCTGCATAATAGCATAGTGAAGATAATTACATGTAATGAACGAGCCGAGTTAGAGACTTTATCATAGAAATAAATGAACCACTTACAGACAATAGGTAGCGAGAAGACTCAAGTCGAGTGCATCTTGTTTGAATAACATATATAATTTATCAAAATAAATTTGCAACTGGTTTTCACCATAAAAATGCTCACTTGTAATTCTCACAAGCAGCGCTGACAATCGATCTGCTTTATCGCATATAGAGACTTTCTCATACCACTCATGCAGTCTTCGCATTACCTTTGGCAAATTCCATTGCTTGGCTAATAATATTCTGATGATCAATATTGGGTAACACCTTGAGTGGGGTGATCTCTAGTCCCGGTTTGTAGAACCACCCGGGACTATATGTTCCCCTGGGTCCCTCCAGGCCGGGACTAGAGGTGCCCAAGGAACCGGGACTAGTCAGTTGCTGCCTCCTAGCCGTTGTCAAACGTGACAGACTGGGACTGCAGGCCGGACTAGGCCAGGACTACAGGCCAGAGCAGCTCCAAACGAAAGGTCGTTTTTCTACTAGTGCTATTTTACCTCGTTTAACTTATTCAAACTCTAGAATCTGTATTTATTATATCAATGCATCCATGTTTTATGGACTAAACATGGACTTGAACTTTAGAACTTGTATGACGTGTATTTTGAGGTCCAAAAGTTATGAGAAGTACTATTGCAATCACTTGATGCATGTGTTTTTATTCTAGTACATGGCAGTTATTTTGGAATTCCATTTTAAATTCCGTATTTATTTTCAAATTTCGGTGGAAGCCAAACATGTAGGTGTTTTTGGAATCATAATATAAATAAAATGAATCCATATATGAATACATGGGTACCAACGACCTCTTAGGGTTTTTCTCTATGGCGCCGCCCATCCAGCTTATATCAAGTATGCTGGAGCCGTGATTAAGAATATCATTACACTTAGTGCACTCGGTGTCTTAGCCCTGATTAAGAATATCATTACACTTAGTGCACTCGGTGTCTTAATACGGTATACTTTATTACATAATCAGCAGAATGAAAGAAACTGGTAAGTCGGATCTTTGTCCTTGTTTCCATCTCTACCGTTCATGGACTGACTGTCCCATGGCAAGTCAGCGAGCTTCCTCTTCTGCTTGATCCAAGGCTTCCTAGGACGATGTTCTAACCGGCATGGACGGAAAGGGGATTTCCCGAGGTTGAAATTGGCGCTTGCGATGAGTGGAGAATACGAACCAGAATTTCTTCTACTAATCCATGGGAATTTTACAGCTAAATCGATGTGATCTGCAAACCCTAGGCGAAAGAAATGTCCAATAATTCATTGCTCTGATACCATATTGTCAAGCACCAACTCCAACTAAGTAGAAAAACAATAGAGAATATGATGAATTGTAGGGAAAACTGGAATCTAGATCTAAGTATCGGATGGTACAAGCAGGCAAAACAAAACTAGGACAAACGAGGCAAGGAAATGGTAGAGAAAGTTTTTATGGTTTTTCTCTATCGCGTCGCTCCACCTTATATCGAGTAAGCTTGAGCCGCGATTAAAAATATCATTACCTTAATACAGTACATCTCTGTTTTATAATACTCTCTTCGACCCATATTAGTCGACTCAATTCTGTCAAAATACAGATATATATATATATATATATATATATATATATATATATAGACTAAATACTTAACTAGATACATATAAATCTAGACAAACTTGAGTCAACTAATATAAGTGTTTTTTAGCAAGCTGTTTTAGTTCGCTAACAGAGGAAACACTTTGTAATAATAAGTGCAAATAAACGCAGAATGTTACGAAAGAAACAGGTACGTTGGATCCTTGCCCATGTTTCCATCTCTACCATTCCTAGAGTGACTGTCACTTCTTCAGCGAACAGAGGAATACAGATTACAGAACCTGACAAACCTCCCATTCATCGTGAGGCATGAGCTTATCCGTTCCCCCTCTGTAAGAGGGAGATCGAAGATATTCTCTATAAGCAGGGTGACAACGAGACGTGGGTGACAAAGGATGGATATCTACCGTTACCAAAGCCAAGCGTGAACAGTTCTCAATGATCGATGTGTGCGCCTAGCATTATCAAGTGTGTGCATAGATGTCTGCGTGTAGTATTGTGTCACAAACTTTACTATTGTAATCGTATATCATAAACTTCACTATTTTGGTCCTTGTTGTCGAACTTCTATGATTGTGATCGATATGCTATCTTTTATGTTTACGAATCTTTTGCTTTAGTTTATATGAACATATATGCATATGAACCTATTTAGTTCTTTCCGTTGCATAATTTACTAATATGCCTTGTCTATAGAGATGACGAAGTGGTACCTGGTGTATAAGGGCTGGGTTCCAGGAGTCTACGATGAGTGGGAGAACTGTCAGAAATAGGTGAACAAGTTCAGCGGCAACAACTACAAAGGATACGCGACTCGAGAGGAGGCAATAGCCAAGTGGAGGAACGACCTATGGAAGGAGAACCAGATGAAGATATTGCTCCTGCTCTTGTTCTTGCTCACCGTCATGACAGCTGTATTCTATTTGATTCTAGTGTAATGTGAGATGATGAACTTTGTACCAACACTTGTGTAATAATTCTAGACAAAGTACTTAACTAGATACATATAAATTTAGATAAAGTTGAGTGAACTAATACGAGTCCTTTTTAGCAAGCTGTTTTAGTTCGCTAACAGAGTAAATATACTTTGTACATAATCAGCGTTGTACGTTGGATCCTTGCCCATGTTTCCATCTCTACCGGTCCTTCGCGGAGTGACTGTCACTTCTTGGACGAACAGAGGAATACAGAGTAGAGAACCCTGACAAACCTCTCCGTTCATCGCGAGCTTCTCCCTTCCCCCTCTTCCTCTAATTTCTATAAATTGGAGCCCCAAGCCCCAAGCCCCAAGCCCCAATCCCCCTTAACAGAATTCTGTTACTGTCCAGTTCCCCTCCCGCTAAAGAAACCAAGAAGCCAACTGAAATCCCCACCGTACTCCTCGCCGCCCATGGGGGGCCTCGCCGGCAGGCCCTCCCTCTTCGTGCGCGACTACGGCGCAGCCACGTTCGTGCCCGGTGGCGGCGACTTCCCGAGGTTCCGGGCGCTGCTGTGGGTCGATGGAGGTCGGGTGGCTGGTTGGCTGCGTCTGCGCGACGGGTACCCCACAGGAGGAGGAGGCGGACCGAGCGCCCGCGGCGACGGGCACCCCAGGCCCACCGGAGGAGGAGGCGGACCGAGCGGCCGCGGCGACGGGCACCCCAGCCCCACCGGAGGAGGAGGCGGACCGAGCGGCCGCGGCGACGGGCACCCCAGCCCCACCGGAGGAGGAGGCGGACCGAGCTGGGCGGTTGGTCTTTTGCAGGAGGACGGGGAGGCGGTGGAGGAGGTGCTGTGCCTGGCCTTCGGACGGGGAGGCTGCGGCGTTGTCGGGTCGCCGGTGCTGGCGTGCTACTTGTGCGCCTCGCCCCTGTTCCGCCACGCGGCGGCTTTCCTGTGCACGTGCGGTGAGAGTTTGGTACTGGGAGTCCTGGGCGACCAGCCGACCGGCATGGACATGACCCGGGCTACAGAGAACGGCAAGACGAGCGGGGCTGCGCCAGCGCGGGCAGCACGCGGGGTGGGCTTGGTGCGGGTGCGAGGCGACCCGGGTACAGAGGACGCCAAGATCGCAGGCGGGGAAGGCTTGGTGCGCGTTCGAGGCGACCGGGGTACCGAGGACGCCAAGATCGCACGTGGAGGCCGAGGCCGCGACCGAGACCGAGGCCGAGGCCGAGGAGTTCCAGCAGCTCCGGGAGCCCGACGTGGACCTGGCAGGGGGACGACACCCGAGGTATGTCTATCTCCGACGCCGACGCCACAGGAGCTTCGATTCGATCAACGCGGCGCGCCTCATCTAGTTTTTGCCAAATCTTCCTGCTCTGCAGGGCGAGGGGAGGCAGGCAAGGCGTCGGGAAGCCCTTGCCGCTGCGTCCTACAAGCCTCCACCGGCGGACGAAAAAGAATCCCAGGCCATTCTCACCGTGCAGGCCCCAGAAGGCGCGGGCGTCAACCAAGATGCTGCTTCTGTGCGGATGTATAACGACGAGCTTACGGACTGCTATGCGGACATGGTCTCCACGTTCCAGTCCATCAAAAAGAACATCGTCACTCAAAACAATCTACGAGCTGATGCGGACCGCAACCGGGATTGGTCGTCACTTCCCGAACGACTGCACCGTCTTCGGTTCGAGGTCGATGGTCTTATTTCCCGCTATGACACACTATGCGAGGCAGTTGCCGCATTGCGTTACCAGATCAGGGCCGACGGCGGGTGTCCAGTGGAGCCACCGCCGCTCCTCGCCGCACATCCCAGGTCTTTGACCTCCAGGAAGTAGTCTAGGATTTTTTTTTTTGCCAAGACATTCTTTTGTTTGTTTGGTGAACACGTGCTATACTCATACCAACAAACAGTCTACTGCTAGGATTACCATTTCGACAACAACATTGTCACCAGCAGCCATAACAGGGGCCTTGTATCTGGAAAAAAAAAAAGGACCAACCTCACTATAAGTAGCCGGTATTACCGTAATAAAAAAGTAATTCTTATCATGGACCAAACCTTGCGCAAGCCATGTTGCTCATGCAGTCATCATTTGAACATCTATACACAACACCATCCTCAAAAGCTTTCCGGACACACTGGATAGGAAATGCCAATTATGATTCTGTGCTATTTTTTGCTCTCTATCTGTATCTTACACATCTAAACTTTGCTCTGCAACTAGACAACAAAGAATTTCATTAGAAGCAAAATAAATAAATCAAACAAGAAATCAGAGGCACGATTCCTTACCAGCGCCACATGAGGGATCATGGTCAACAGAAGTTGGTTTGGGAACAGATGACTCATACCACTGATCTTTCCCGACAATCCACTCAACCGAGTAGCCAGCACCAGCAATACTTGAAAAGAAATAACATCTCTGAATTAAACTAAAGCAGACAACAATGAAAGGAGCAAAAAACAATCCAAAAAAGGGGCCACAAATACCTGTTTTGATATGTGAATATATCTGGATTATGGATATTAATACTCCCTCCATCTCAAAATAGATGTCTTTGGTTTTTCAAAATTTAAATGAATCTATATACAAAATAGTGTCTAGATTCATCTAAATTTTGATAAATCTAAGACATCTATTTTTGGACGGAGGGAGTACTATCTTGCTACCATGGTTTTCTGTTAAAGACAACAATGCTGAAAAGCCAAAAAATGTGCACCAAAGAAAACATCATTGGCATTATAGTCAAGTAACGATCATAACAAATAGCATGCAAACTAATGAATGCATAGGTCCAAATTCAGGGAACTATAAAATCTTGCACTTTGAAGGAGAACCACATGAAAAGAGCAAGGATAGAGATTTAATTCATCAGGAGAACAAAAGCAACAACACATGTAAGGATTTTGGTGAGTGGGTTCATACTAAAGAGAAAACTCACACCTCCCGTCTGTTTTAGTATTCCTCTTTTAAGTAGGCGTGCCTTTAACGCCCAGTGACATGATCACAAAAACACCCTTCGCACGACCCACTACATTTGATGTATTCAAATAAGTCAACTAGAAAGGCGATCATAAAAACTCACACAGCACATCATATATGTATAGTGCAAATAAACAAAAGAATTGACGGAGAGGTGCAATACAACAAAGAAAGTCATGTCTGTCAATGGTATCAGTTATATCCCTGAAAAGGAACAATCTGTATGAGTAGAGCGGAAATCCATCGACAACAGGATCATTCTTTCTAATGTCGGTCCACGCTGTAAAACAGAGATCAAAACTGTGGTAACCACTCCTGAATTGATTTATTGCAGGCAGGATTTCAAAATATTGCATATAAGCCCCACCTCAACAAGATGGACAAAATTCTTTATTAATCCCTTCAAAATAAAACATGCATCCCATCTCCCTACAATCCATTAAATAAAAACTCGTGTTCATGAACAGCCAAGACTAAACAGTAGAAACAATAGACAATAAGATGTGTCACCGGATAATGCAGAAAGAGACCACATGCTACATGATAGGGCAATCAGACAGTAGAAAAAAATCCACCTCTAACAGCCCATCTCACCCAGAAAGAAATACATAAAGAAATCTAACAGCGACAACATAGTAGAACATCTTCAGTCTTCGGCAATGCAACTCTAGTTCAGAGTCCCCACTCACCAGACCCCCAAGGTCCAGGAGGCAATAGCATTTCCCCTAAAACACAACATTCTATGGCAATCAAACTCCCATTCAGAATGCCCACTGATCAGAGACCCACGGACCAGGCGGCAACAACATCTCCCCCAAACCTCAAAACCGCCCCTCAGGCCCTAGCGCACCCACACTGTAACCAAAGAGACTAAATCTATAGCATACGACGGAGAGAAAAAACACCACACACCTGAATCATTCGGCAATATCATGCTCCCTAAATCGAAATCAAAATAGTGTACATGTCGGACTTTTAGTGATGTAACATGCAAATCATGAGAACAACACACTTCCCAGGTACACCCACCACCAAAAAGATCCGTCCGTTGACAGTGACAGCTACAACCCAATGCAATGAAGAGCGGGGAGAAACCGCAGCGCTCCATTTTGGGGATCCCTAAGGTTTTTCAAGATTAGTAGTAGAATAAGCCTTGAAGAAGGCACATTCTTTGAATGTAATAGACTGACAGTGTCCTTGACCACAGGCATAAAGATTCCAGAGTTCGACTTGGCCCATCTATCCCTCCTAGAACAAGTGCCTTCTGTTAGATCCTTTGAGGATCATCTAGCTCAAGATTTGAGCCACACAAGATGAGATCAGAGGTGTGTACCTTGATCTAGGGGTCTAGCCATGGCCTCCTCCTGATTTGCTTCACCTGATCCTTGTTGATGTAGATGTGAGGGTTCTTCCTAGTGCTTTAGGTGCTTGCTTGATCAGTGAGCTGGAGAGAGAGAGAGAGAGAGAGAAGCACAACTGAATGAGCAGCCACTCTCAGTCCTAACCCTAGGTCCCCTATTTATAGTACTTGCACTAGGGGAACCAGCACCTTAGGATGGATGGTCAGGATGCCCCTGATCAGGGCATCCAATGGTTGTTATTAAACAACCCCTTAATCATCATTAATTTGACTTAGATTGATCACAACAATCTTTAGATCACTGCAAATCACTTATATCCAACACCTTCTAGACAGAGGGGTGATTCTCCCCATTATGAAAAAAAACTTGTTCCTACCGGGATCTTCAAAGATTAGATTATGGGAAAATGGGGAAGAGACTCCAAATACTACCTTCCACAACTAGTCTAGCTACATTGAGGAGCCCTGCAGCAATTAAAATTAGATGAAGGGACAAAACAAATACGCAGAGGATACCCCTTCGATTTATCTAGTAGAACAATGGCCCAATTTTGGGCTGATTTGAAAGAAGCCTTAAAAAATGTTTCCATTAAGAAACGGTTGGTTACATGGCACCAAAAATATTGGGTTAATTCTACCACCAGCAGATTCAAGGTTGTTACTAGTTAAGAACAACAACACATAAATAATATATCAAACCTCAGATGAAGGAGGTGTAGGACGAAAGGGCTTGGGGCGATAGGGTGGTCTCTGACAGTGGCTCACCGGACACCTCCGCAGCCGATGCAGAAGCCGCCGGGAAGGCAACGTCGACAGGGTCGGCAGGGCAGAGGCGGTGTAGAAGAGGCGGCTGCCGCCAAACAGGCCACACGGTCTGAACAACGACGGTGAGAAAAGGGAGGGGCGTGGCGAGCAGAGGAGACGAAGAAGCGGATGCATCGGGGACTGGAGGAGTGAGGACCGACGGTGGGTGGAGGCGCGAGAGTGGGGAGAGGAGGATTAGGGCATGCATGTCAGTGACACCTTCCGTTACGTGGATAAAGAGGATCGGGACTCGGGAGAAGGCCAGGTCGGTGGGCAATGGAACAACACGACATGGGCTTTGCCCAGCTGTGTACAGGCTGCTAAGGGCTTGTTTGATTTATAGGAATTGCATAGGAATTGTGTAGGATTTGAATCCTATGGGAATTTTTCCTATGTTAGTATTTGATTCATAGGAACATATCCTATAGGAATTAATCCTATAGGAATCTTGTAGTGCAATTCCTATAGGAAAACAACATTAGGTCACACCTCATGGAAAAATTCCTTTGCCACATCAAACAAGATCCCTCTTCCTATAGGATTCACATTGGCATGACATATCAATCCTATGGTTTTCCTATTCCTATACTTTTCTTATCATATGAATCAAACAAGCCCTAAATGACTAAGTCGTGGACAACGGGGCCCAAATATCACGGAGCAACCAGGGGGCCCGTTTCGTTTTTGGGTTGCAAATTGCGTCTCTTGTTGAGCGGGACGGGAGGACCCTGCGTTGTGCCGCTGTGGAGGGTATCCACAAAATTTGAACTTCCCACTCTCTAGCGGTATGGGCATTTTGGCTCCAGACGCACTGGTCGACCAGGGCCATGATCCGGTTCTTTTTCTCTGTCGGGTTTCCTTCTCTGTTTTCTGTTCGGTTTTTTCCCGTGCGATTTTTTTTTCTCTTGGCTTTTCGAAACAGTTCTTTTTTTGCGAATGGCTATCCTAAACAGTTCAGGTTTCGACTTTTTTTAAAATCATTATAAAAAATATTCACTTTGAAAAAGTTCCGATTCAAAAAACATTCAGATTTTAAAAAGTGCTCAACTTAAAAGAAAAGTTTATCTTTAAAAATGTTTAGATTCATAAAGCGGGACGCAGACATGTTTAAAAAAAATTAGATTCAAAAATTCTAATTTTGAAAATAAATCGAATTCAGAAAACATTTAGGTTTTGAAAATCCACTTTTAAAAAAATCATGGGGAAAAACGTTCACAATAAAAAAGATGCATTTGAAAAATGAAAAAATACAAGGAAAAAAAGAGGAAGTAAAAAAAGAGAAGGCAGCACGGGTTGGCACAACACCACCCGCTTGGGAAGTGTGGCGCAGGCACCGGGCCGCACTGGTCCGTGTATAGGCGTTCTCGGAAATAGGACAAGAGGAATCTGTATGGGTAGTAACTGCAAATTCAAAAGTAAAATATAACTAAGGTCACTAAACACAATCTTGTTGCGCGTCTCCATCGCTGAATACAGCTATACATAGAATACGGTCACCGAGTACACAGTAGAGGCTTACTTTGTTAGAGTACATATTTGTATATTATAGTTTTCTCATGTGTTAGGGGGTTTTCTGCATATTTGCACCTGTACACGTATTATATATTGTGGTCTTTGGCCCCCTGGTAATACAACAAGTCTATTATCCTAACATGGTATCAGAGCCTAAGGTCTCGAGTTCGAGTCCTGGTTTTCGCAATTTATCCTAAAATTGTTGTTGACCCCTCTATGTCCACGTATAGGCCTCTTAAGTCATACGTGAGTTTCGCGCGCCGTCGCTCTCTTCCGGTTGCACGTGTTGACTTTTTTCCGTCACACGTGAGAGGAGGTGTTGAAGTGTATAAATGGATTGTACTAGCCATTTCCATCAGTTCGGACTTTTGGTTGTGTTGGCTAGTGCATGAAGCTTAACATGGTAGCTCCTCTCCTCGCAGCCGCCGCTGCCCGTCCCGGCTTCCTGCCGCCGCGCCCGGCCGTCGCCACTGCCTCTCCCTCGCCGCCTACGAGCTTGCCCCGTCCTCCCCGGTCGTTGCCGCCGCCCGACCGCCCTGTCCCGCCGCCCGGCCGCCCCCATCCCGCCTGACCGCCGGCCATCGCCGTCCGCCGCCCGGCCTGTCGACCCCGCCCGCCGCGGCTGCGTTGCTGCGTGTTACGGGTCTGATCTGATTCTCGTTTGAAAAAAATGTCTTCCTCGTCGGCCTATCTTGCGATCCCTCGCTGCCCGGTGATTTTTGATGGCGCGAATTATCCTGATTTCGCTGCCTTTATGCGCGTCCACATGCGCGGTCTTCGTCTTTGGGGTGTGCTTTCTGACGAGGTCTCCTGTCCGCCGCGCCCTACTGCTCCTACGTCGCCTATTGCCCTTGCCCCCGATGCTCCTCAGGATCTGACTGACTACACTCAGTGGATAGATGAGGATGCTCGTGCTGTTGTTGTTCTCACTTCCAGTGTTATGCCTCAGTATGCTGCTGAGTTCATGGGTCTTCCCGCTGCTGCTGCTCAGTGGGATTTTCTTCGTCAGCGCTATCAGCCGTCTGGGGATGCTCTTTACCTGTCTGTGGTTCGCCAGGAGCATGCTTCAGCAGGGTGATTCTACTATTGATGAATTCTATACTCAGAGTGCTGCTATTTGGCGTCAGCTTGATTCTCTTCGTACAGTTGTGTGTGCCACCTGTCCCTGCTGTCTGACTATGCGTGCGGATTTGGAGTTTCAGCGCATATTTGAGTTCTTGTCGCGGCTCCGTAAGGAGTTTGAGCCGCGCCGTGCCCAGCTGCTTGCCCGTGGTCGTGTTCCGCTCTCTGAGGTACTGTTTGAGCTTCGTGCTGAGGAGAATCGTCTTCGTGGTGCTGGTCTTTTTAAGGTTCCCTCCGTACTTGCTGCTCGTGGTCCTCCTGTGTCGTTGGCTTCGTTGCGGTCTCCAGTACCGCCGATACTCTCTACTCCTCCGGTCCAGGGCCAGAGTCAGCCTCAGCGGCCTCGTGGTATGACAGCACCTTCTCGTCCTCCCTGCGCCTACTGTGGCAAGCCTGGCCACGATGTCTCTAGCTGCTGGAGGAGGGATCCCAGCTTACGTCAGCAGTACCATGATCGTACGCAGGCTGGTTCTTCAGGATCTTCTGCTGTTGCACTGTCTGATCAGGACATTCTTCGTGGTCTGCTCGTTGCTACAGGCTCTTCCTCGTCGGGTACTGCTGGTTCTGTGCCTAGCTCTTCTGGCACCGCGCGACCACCAGCTTCTACACAGTCAGGTACGTCATCCCCGTGGTATCTGGATTCTGGAGCTTCTTTTTATATGACTTATGCGTCTTCTATTCTTTCTGCTCTTCGCTCTCTTATTTCTCATGTCCGTGTTATCATGGCTGATGGTACCTCTCTTGCTGTTTCCAGTCGAGGCACCCTTTCTACTTCATCTTTCTCTGTTCCTGACGTTTCTCATGTTCCTAGTCTTAAGATGAACCTTTTTTTGCTAGTCAGCTTACTAATTCTGGTTTTCGTGTCATTTTTTATGCTGATTCTTGTGTGGTTCAGGACCGCCGTACCCGGGCCCTGGTTGGAGCTGGTCCTCGCAGCCTCGAGTCTCCGGGGCTATGGGAGTTAGACTGGCTTCGCGTTCCATCCACTGACACTTCATCTGATAGTTCTTCTGCGGTTGTTGCTTCTGTCACTGGCTCTTTTCAGCAGTGGCATCATCGGCTGGGTCACCTTTGTGCCTCCTGTTTATCGTCCTTAGTTCGTCGTGGTCTTCTGGGGTCTGTCTCAGGAGATGTGTCTTTTCATTCGTATCAGGGTTGTAGGTTAGGCAAACAGATTCAGCTTCCCTATCCAACTAGTGTGTCTGTGTCTCAGCGACCTTTTGATTTAGTTCATTCAGATGTTTGGGGTTCAGCTCCCTTTGCTTCCAAAGGGGGCCATCGATACTATATTTTATTCATTGATGATTTTTCATGGTACACCTGGTTGTTTTTTATGCGCTCTCGCAGTGAGGTGCTCTCTATTTATCAGCGCTTTGTGGCCATGGTTCGTACTCAGTATTCCACGCCTATTCGTGTGTTTCGTGCTGATTCTGCAGGAGAGTATATCTCCCAGCACCTGCGTGGTGTCCTTGCCGAGCAGGGCACCCTCACTCAGTTCTCGTGTCCCTGTGCCCATGCTCAAAATGGTGTTGCCGAGCGTAAGCATCGTCATATTCTTGAGACTACCCTTGCTATGATGATTGCTTCCTCTCTTCCGTCGCATTTCTGGGCTGAGGCTATCGCTACGTCGACTTACCTCATTAACATTCAGCCTTCTTATGCCCTTGAAGGTGGCATTCCTCTCGAGCGTCTCTCTGGTAGCTCTCTAGACTACTCGACTCTTCGTTTATTTGGTTGCGTTTGCTATGTCCTTCTACCTCCTCGCGAACGCACCAAACTGACCGCTCGGTCTGTTGAGTGTGTTTTTCTCGGATACAGTGATGAGCATAAGGGATATCGCTGTTGGGACCCCGTTGGTCGTCGGATACGCATCTCTTGTGATGTCACGTTTGATGAGACGCGTCCCTTCTATCCTCGCCCCACCTCTGGTACTTACCCGGTGGATGATATCTCTTTTCTTCTTTTTCCTGATGCACCTCCCGCTGTCCCTTCTCCTCCACCTCTTACTTCTGATGCGCTCCCTTCGATTTCATCGCCATCCTCTCCTCCGTCTAGTTCCCCTAGTTCTCCTTGTTCTCCGACTTCAAACCCTTCCTCTACTGTTCCTTCTTCCTCTTCTTCTGAAGAGTCGTCTTCCGCTGATGAGCTTCCCTCTTCACGGCCTGTTCGTCGGCATCGTGCTCCAGACTGTTACTCTCCTAATCAGTATGGTCTCTCTGTCGTTTCGAGCCGACTTCTTATCGGGATGCCGCGCGTCATCCTGAATGGCAGCTTGCCATGGCTGAGGAGATCGCTGCGCTTGAGCTCACTGGCACCTGGGATCTTGTTTCTCCCCCTTCTGGTGTTCGTCCTATCACGTGTAAGTGGGTCTATAAAATTAATACCCGCTCTGATGGATCTCTTGAGCGCTATAAAGCGCGTCTTGTGGCTCGTGGCTTTCAGCAGGAGCATGGCCGTGACTATGATGAGACTTTTGCCCCTGTGGATCATATGACCACTATGCGTACTCTTCTTGTTGTTGCTTCTGTTCGACGCTGGTCTGTGTCCCAGCTTGATGTTCAGAACGCTTTTCTTAATGGAGAGTTGAGTGAGGAGGTTTACATGTAGCCTCCTCCTAGTTATTCTGTTCCCGATGGGATGGCTTGTCGTCTTCGACGTTCTCTTTATGGCCTAAAACAGGACCCTCGTGCCTGGTTTGAGCGCTTTGCCTCTGTGGTGACTGTTGCTGGTTTCTCTCCTAGTTTTCATGATCCAGTGCTATTTGTTCACACTTCTCCTCGTGGACGCACTCTTCTTCTTCTCTATGTTGATGATATGATCATTATTGGTGATGATCCTGAGTATATTGCCTTTGTCAAGGCTCGTCTTCGTGATCAGTTTCTTATGACTGATCTTGGTCCTCTTCGCTACTTTCTTGGGACTGAGGTCTCCTCCACTTTTGATGGCTTTTCTATCTCTCAGGAAAAGTATATTCAGGATCTTCTTGCCCGTGCTGCTCTTGGGGATGAGCGCACTGTTGAGACTCCTATAGAGCTTAATGTAAAGCTTCGTCCTACTGATGGTGATCCTCTTCCTGATCCCACGCGTTATCGCCATCTTGTTGGGAGTCTTGTTTATCTTGCTGTCACTCGTCCTGATATCTCTTATCTTGTTCATATTCTGAGTCAGTTTGTCTCAGCTCCTACCACCGTTCACTACAGTCATCTCCTCTGTGTCCTTCGTTATATTCATGGCACGATCACTCGTCGCCTTTTCTTTCCTAGTTCCAGCTCTCTCCAGCTCCAGTGCTATTCGGATGCTACGTGGGCGAGTGATCCTATGGATCGTCGTTCACTTTCTGCTTACCGTGTTTTTCTTGGTGGTTTGCTTGTTGCTTGGAAGACGAAGAAATAGGTAGCAGTTTCCTGTTCGAGTGTTGAGGCTGAGCTACGGGCTATGGCTTTGTTGATTGCTGAGGTGACCTGGTTACGGTGGTTGCTTGTAGATTTTGGGGTCTCTGTTACGACACCCACTCCACTTTTATCTGATAGTACATGTGCTATCAGTATTGCACATGATCCGGTCAAGCATGAGCTGACCAAGCATATTGGTGTTGATGCTTTTTATACACGTGCTCAAGTGCAGGATCAGGTTGTTGCGCTTCATTATGTGCCTTCAGATTTGCAGTTGGCGGATTTCTTTACAAAGGCACAAACCCGAGTGCAGTATGACTTCTTACTCTCCAAACTTAGTGTTATGGATCCACCATGAGTTTGAGGGGGGGTGTTAGAGTATATATTTGTATATTGTAGTTTCCCCATGTGTTAGGGGGTTTCCTGCATATTTGCATATGTACATGTATTATATATTGTGGCCTTTGGCCCCCTGGAAATACAACAAGTCTATTACCCTAACACACCTAAGGTCACTCGTCAAGGTATAGCCTCGTATTTGCCGACGTGGCAAGTGGTGGACCTGTCTGTCAGGTCAGAGCCCAATTTCATTTTCCAAATACCCCCCAAAACTTGTTTTTCTTCCCTACTTAGGTCCCGGAATAGAAACACCGGTCGACCAACATAAGCACTGACGCGCGCGATGCCTTCCTCCTCTGTCAAGCTAGACAACAGCGTCGCCACCGGAGTCGTCGTGCCTTCGAGCCTCGTGGTTGACGAGCGCCTTGTCTCCACCCTATGCACGCAAGCTAAGCTTGATTTTCTCTTCAAGAAGCACATCACCCCGAGCGTGCACACATCATGCCCCGCCGGCAACGACCGGCGCACCTGCATGCTACCATCCTAGGTTCCATCTGCGTGTACGCGGACGCGCTGGCTCGATTTGGGGCTGGAGAGGAAGAGAGGACATGCTCTGCATCACTGTCGCACCAAGGATCTCAAATGGGGTCAGTATCACTGACGGAGGGGGACCGTAACCGACAGAGTAGGGAGCGCCAGCGGCGTGGGGGGCAGAGGTGGGGAGGGTCGGCGGAGCACGAGGCAGATATGCGGAGGGCCGGCAGCGGCGGAGATTCGAAGGCACGCCGGAGGACCGGTCGGCACCGCCCGCTACATCTAGCTGCTGCTGCGCATGCGCCCTGTGACGAAGCGACACCCCTCTCCAGCCTCGCCTCCCCTGCATATGCTCGGCCATCAGGGGCGCACCTCTCCATCCCCGCACTGGGCTGAAGGCCGGCGGCGCCCCTCTCCAACCTCCCCATTCTTGCATCTTCCCAGCCAGCGGCTGTTGGAATTATGCCCTAGAGGCAATAATAAAGATGTTATTATTATAATTCTTGTTCATGATAAAGTTTATATTCCATGCTAGAATTGTATTAAGCGGAAACTTTAATACTTGTGTGGTTTGTAAACAACACCGTGTCCCTAGTATACCTCTATGGAATAGCTCATTGATTAATGATGGTTAAGGTTTCCTAACCATAGACATGAGTTGTCGGTTAATAATGAGATCATATCATTGGGAGAATGATATGATGGACAGACCCAAACTAAGCGGAGCAATTAGATCGTGTCATCGTGTTCATCTTTGCAAAGCTTTTCTTATGTCAAATATTGTATTCCTTAGACCATGAGATAATACAACTCCCTAGTATCGTAAGAAAGCTTTGAGGTCATCAAACGTCATCCTATGAGAGGGTGATCATAAATGTGTCTCTCAGGTTATCGGAAGGTACCTGTTGGGTTGTATGTATCGAGATGGGATTTATCCCTCCCAAGTCGGAGAGATATACTTCGGGCCCACTCGGTAATCGATATCAACACCACTTGCAAGCATGTGGTTAAGGAGTTAATCACAAAGTGATATCGAATTACGGAACGAGTAAAGTACTTGTTGTGAACGATATTGAACTAGGTATGACGGTACCGACGATCAAATCTCGGGCAAGTAAAATATCGCGAGACGAAGGGAATATATATATGGGATTGATTGAATCCTGGCATCGTGGTTCATCCGATATGATCATCGATGAATGTGTGGGAGTCAATATGGGTTTCCAGACCCCGCTGTTGATTATTGATAGAAGATCATGTCTGCATATTCTCGAACCCGAAGGGTCACACACTTAACGTGTCTCGACGCTAGGATAGATTGGATAAATGGTTTATGAGTTTTTGTTCGGAGTCTCGGATGGGATCCGGGACATCACTAGAGGTTCCATAATGGTCCGGAGAATAAGATTCATATAAGGCAATGCAGTTATTGGAGTTCGGAATTGTTTTGGGTTAATCGGTATTGTACCGGAAGCTTCTAGAACCTTCAGGAGTGGGACCAACGTGGCCCCACTTGTCGGGAGGGGGCATGGCCCTATGAGGGAGTGCCCTGGCCGCATTGGGCCAGGGGCACAAGGCCCCATAGGGCCAAGCCGGCCAAACCCTAGGGAAACCCTAGGGGAGCTTCTAGAAGGGGGGGAACTTGCCCCCCACTCCTCCCTCCTTGGCTGCCGGCCCTAGGGCTTGGGGGAGGGGCAAGGGCCAGCCGCCCACCCCTCTATATAAAGAGGGCTAGGGGCGCACCCTCCCTACACCTCCTCCACAACCCTAGCCGCTCTGCTGCCCCTCCTCTCTCGCTCCCTCCCAACTGCGCGTAGGCGAAGCCCTGCCGCAGAAACTCTCCACCGCTTGCACCGCGCCGTCGCATTGTAGATCCAATCCATCTCTCCACCCCACTTGCTGGACCGAGGAAGGAGGAGACGTCGAGGTGCCGCACGTGTGCATCTCTCGGAGGCATCGCCACTTGCGGTGTTAGATCGGATCAGATCGCGAGGAGGAGAAGCGAGTACGACTACATCACCCACGTTCCGTCGAACGTTCCGCTGTGTGAATCTTCAAGGGTATGAAGATCTCATCTATCCCCCCTCGTTGTTTGCATATCCTATATTAGATCTTGGCTTTCCCGTTCGCATCCGTAGAATTTTTTTGATTTACTATGCTGCGAAACCCTTCAGTGGTATCAGAGCTAGATCTATGCGTAGATGTGTTTCACGAGTAGAACGCAACATGGTTGTTGCGGGCGTTGATGTTTTCTGTTGCAAACCTCTTGTTTGTGTTCTTCTTATGACGCGGGATAGTGAGATTGAAGCGGTCCAGGCCAACCTTACGCGACGTCGTTCGCGAGACCGGCTCCGCACTTGACGTGTGGCTTGTTCCACACATGCGGCTGGTGGATGCCACTTTCTCTCACTATAGTTGTCATGGGATTTACACCGTAGTTTGGCAACCATAATATCACCTTTGTGGCTTTCCGTAGGTAAGAATCGTTCTTACCTTGCTACTCCCATAAGCCACGTAAAACATGCAACAACAAAGTAGAGGCGTCTAACTTGTTTTTGCAGGGAGTGTTTTCTGTGATATGGTATGGCCCAAGATGTGATGTGTATGTTGTATGCAATGATCATGTTTTGTAATGTTTCACGACTTGCATGTCGATGAGTACACAACCGGCAGAATCCATATGGTTGTCTTTATAATTGTGTATGACTTGTGTGTCAACTTCTTATGCGCCATGTAATAACTTTACTTATCGCTAAGTAGTTAGCAATAGTTGTAGTTGCTATTCGTGGTGGAGGCAATCATGGTGGAGTGATGGAGATCATGCCGGCACGCACAAGATGGAGATCATTGCGCGAAGATTGGCTATACCATGTCACATAAAGTTATATGCATGTGATGTTTATCCTTTTGTGTATCTTATTATGCTTAGATCGCGACGGTAGTATTATAAGATGATTCCTCACTTAAAGATCAAGATAAAATTGTGTTCTCCCCATGTATGCACCGTTGCGAAAGTTCGTCGTGTCCAAGCATCACGTAATGATCGGGTGCTATAGATTCTACGTTCACATACAACGGGTGCAAGCCAGTTTTGCACACGCGGAAATACTTGGGTTTGACTTGACGAGCCTAGCATGTACAGACATGGCCTCGGAACACATGAACCGAAAGGTTAATCATGAGTCATATGAATGATATGATCGACACTTCGTTGTCCACCATTGAAGCCACATCTCTTCTCGTGAAGATCGGATTAGGTGTGGTGAATTTGGATCGTGTTCACTAAACAACTTGAGGGATGTTGAATTTAGTGGGAGTTCATATAGTAATTTGATTAAGTTGAACTAGTTATCATGAACATAGTCTAATTTGTACTTGCAAATATTGTAGATCAAATGGCTAAGTCCAACTTCAACTTCAACATTTTCGCTGAGAAAGAAAAGCTTAGAAACAATGGGTCTAACTTCACCAACTGGTTCCGCAATCTGAGAATCATTCTCTCTGGCGGTCAAAAGGACTATGTCCTTGAGAATGCGCTAGGTGACGCCCCTGCTGTAGATGTGCCGGCTGATGAGAAAGCTGTCTATCAGTCGTGCAAAGATGATTATGGTGTGATTAAGAGCACCATGTTCTTTGCTATGGAATCGGACCTTCAAAATCGTTTTGAATACTATACCGGGCCCTTTGAGATTCTTGAGGAGCTGAAAACCATGTTTCAGACTCAGGCCCGTTCTGAGAGATATGAAATCTCTAAGAAATTCTTTAACTGCAAGATGGAGGAAGGGAGTTCCGTTAGTGAGCACGCCATAAAGATGTCAGGCTACACTCAACGCCTTGAGCAACTGGACTGCAAGATTCTAGAGGAGCTCAAGATTGACAGGGTTCTGCAATCACTCCCTCCCAGCTACAAAAGTTTTGTAGTGACTCACAATCAGATTGGTTCCGCACTTGACGTGTGGCTTGTTCCACACATGCGGCTGGTGGATGCCAGTTTCTCTCACTATAGTTGTCATGGGATTTACACCGGAGTTTGGTAACCATAATATCACCGTTGTGGCTTTTCGTAGGTAAGAATCGTTCTTAGCTTGCTACTCCCATAAGCCACGTAAAACATGCAACAACAAAGTAGAGGCGTCTAACTTGTTTTTGCAGGGAGTGTTTTCTGTGATATGGTATGGCCCAAGATGTGATGTGTATGTTGTATGCGATGATCATGTTTCGTAATGTTTCACGACTTGCATGTCGATGAGTACACAACCGGCAGGAGCCCTATGGTTGTCTTTATAATTGTGTATGACCTGTGTGTCAACTTCTTATACGCCATGTAATAGCTTTACTTTATTGCTAAGTAGTTAGCAATAGTTGTAGTTGCTATTTGTGGTGGAGGCAATCATGGTGGAGTGATGGAGATCATGTCGGCACGCACAAGATGGAGATCATTGCGCGAAGATTGGCTATACCATGTCACATAAAGTTATATGCATGTGATGTTTATCCTTTTATGTATCTTATTATGCTTAGATCGCGACGGTAGCATTATAAGATG
The DNA here is from genome assembly GCA_916181665.1 of Avena sativa. Taxonomy (NCBI): domain Eukaryota; kingdom Viridiplantae; phylum Streptophyta; class Magnoliopsida; order Poales; family Poaceae; genus Avena; species Avena sativa. Next base: position 385,421,568 of record OV702293.1, on the reverse strand, counting down.
ATTACTTACTTAAAGATCAAGATAAAACTATGTTCTCCCCATGTATGCACTGTTGCGAAAGTTCGTCGTGTTCAAGCATCACGTGATGATCGGGTGTTATAAACTCTGCGTTCACATAAAATGGGTGCAAGTCAGTTTTGCACACGCAGAAATACTTGGGTTTGACTTGATGAGCCTAGCATGTACAGACATGGCCTCGGAACACATGAACCGAAAGGTTAAGCATGAGTCATATGAATGATATGATCGACACTTTGTTGTCCACCATTGAAACCACATCTCTTCTCGTGAAGATCGGGATAGGTGTGGTGAATTTGGATCATGTTCACTAAACAACTTGAGGGATGTTGAATTTAGTGGGAGTTCATCTAGTAATTTGATTAAGTTGAACTACTCCCTCCGTTCGGAAATAACTGTCGCAGTGAAGATATTTTTTAAACTAAGTCCAATTTACATACACACCCTTAGAATACAAAGAAATATAGCGCAGTCCAGAATTCAAATTCGAACCAACCGACCCGTCACCAGGATCCACTCGATTGCCAGCTCCATCTCCACCAGATCGATCGCCAGGTCCGGCAGGTCAGATCGATCACCAGGTCCGGAAGCTACCGATCCATCTCCGCCATGGTCGCCAACGACATCAATCTATTTGATCAATCACCAGGATCCATCGATCACTCCCATCCAGGAGCACCTGATACCTCCGCCTCCCTTCTCACGTCCGCCTCCCTGCTTGTTGCAAGCACGCCTTGTTGCCGATAGCTCCGGCAACCTGCTTGATCGATATCCAACATCTCTGCCTCCTTGCTCACTGCCCACCTACGCTTTCCTCTCCCTGTCACTAGAACCTTCGCCTCCCTGCTCATCGCAAGCACACAGCACACATGCACCTGCAGCATCCCCAACAGCTCCGGCAAGCCATGTCTGCCTCTGTGAGTGATCTGTCGGCGGCCTCTCTACGTCAGGCCGGTGAGGTGCACGCTCTGCAGGTGAGCTCTCCGCATCGGGCTGGTCCGTTGCGCACTCTGCCGTCGCCCTCTCTGTGTCGGACTGGTCAGGTGCGTGCTCCACCAGCAGTCTCTCCTCGTCGGGCTGGTAAGGTGCATGCTCCGCCAGCGCCCTCTCCTCGTCGGGCTTGTAAGGTGCACGCTCTGGTTGCGCCCTCTCCTCGCCGGGCTTGTAAGTTGCGCGCTCTGTCGGCATCCTCTCCCCGTCGGACATGTCAGGTACGCGCTCCGCTGGTGCCCTCTCCTCGTCGAGTTGGTCAAATGCGCACTTTGTCGGCGTCCTCTCCCCATCGGACTAGTCAGGTGAGCGCTCCGCCGGCCCCGCTCATGCACCAGTCCTCCAGCGGCACCCCGGAGACCACCGGCTTATGCACCTCCGATCAGACAAGCAGCAGTAAACTTCGCCGGCTTCCATCATCAGTAGTGCACCTGGCGGGCTCCCATCATCAGCTCATCGCCGGCTCTAGCAGTAAACCTAGGCAGCTTCCATCAGCAGTAAACCTCAGAGATCTGCAATATACTCCGGCTGAACAAGAAGGTACACCTGAAGAAGAAGACGAAGACATCAGCATATCAGAAGTACTAGAAGTTGATCAAAATGCAGGTAATAATTATGGAAAAACTTGGATCAAATTGTTGTTATTCTTGTTGTTTCTTGGACATAAAAATAACAGTAGTAGCTAGCTTTAGGTGATAAAATGTACTATGGGTAACACTGGGGTAAAATGGCTCGAGTTATCCAGTAGCTCCATGGCAAATAAAGGAGATTCAGCAAACTTGTTTATAGTACCATGATATTAGTACCACTTCACAGGTGAAGAGATGTTGTTGGATTTCAACTTCGGTCCTGGAGATCACGAGGAAGCAATTCATCAAGAAGAAGTGCATGAGGTGGAAGAAAATCACGAGGAAGAAGCAGGTAATAACAACAAACATGATATAGTACTACATGCATGATCTAATACTACTCGCATTATCTTTTGCTCCTCTTTGCAGGTGTTGATCATTCAATCAGAAGAAGTGGAGCAAGAATACGAGAACTACGAGGTCGACAAGTTGGCACGAAGCTTCTTGACACTCCAGGACGTTATGATACAGACTATGAATCAGGAAGGAGGCAATGGCTACAAACATACCCACATGCATAAAGAACGATTGCAAAGAGAAGGAAGGTTGCCTAATTGTCTATCTTGTGACGCTCAGCTAGTTGCACAAACCAAAGCCCGTATAGAAGAAGCAATACTCCAACACTAGCAGGGATAGGTGAATAATGTTACTCACAATTGCAGATAAATGATGTATGCCTGATATTGCAGCATGTTACTCACAATTGCAGATAAATGATGTCAGTAGAATGATCATAGAAAAAAAAGGAGTACTTGTGTATTTTCGTTCATGTATCGACAAAAACCAGATAAGAATCAATATTCCTCATATATTTTGGTTCTTAGATTATCAGGTGGCCTAATCCTACAGGTAGTTTTCTGCCTAATCCTAGCGATATTTTGGTTCCTTCCCCGTGGGCTTGAGCCAAAAGCATTATTATTACTACAATCTCTAGTTAGGTGCTCTATGTATAACAACCTAATATTAATGCATTGGTTGTTCTAGGGATCATGATGTCCTGTCCCTCTACTAGCTGATGAATTCAAATGTTTCCAAGATCTTGTGCAGGCACACCGTTTCACATGGACGTGGCCTGGCTTACACGTTGGCAAATGCATTGTGCCAATTACTAATGCGTGCTATATTTTTCCTGATCCAGATGAATAATTAACTTGGTCCATTCGTGCTATGTTGAAACCCCATCTACTCAATTATCTTGCATCAAAATTCAAGTCATTCTGTAGCGAGTACACTACATCTACTCCCAATAGCACATCAGTGAAAGAAACAAGGAGTGGAGAATATGGAACTGCAAAAGAGCAACAGAGATCGCATATATGATCTAATTCAGCCTAGCAAATCCTACATCACACTGCACGCATGAGCACCAACAAAAGGAATTACTCATACACGATCTGATTCGGCCTAGCAGTAATCGATGACAAAAACAATAGTTGAGGGGACAGTAAAAGTAAAAGAATAAAAGGTTTGTACCGAGATTATGTTCTGTTGGTGGATGCAGAGGAGGTCGACATCTGACACGAACTGGCGGTTGAGATCGACGGCCTGCCGGAGCAGAAGCATGTGTGCCTCCCGGAGACAAACTTGACCCAGATCTCCTTGCGTCGGCGCGGCCCCCATCTGGTGTTGGTGGTTTTCCAGATCCTCCGCGTCCGGCCTTGCAGACACCGGATCCGGCGATTCCTCACCTACTTGGGCAGAAAGGTGTGACCTTTTCGAAGGTTCTTGGATTGCATAGGGAAGGTGGAGGGGAGATCAGTGAGGAGAGGGAAGGTGGATGGAAGCGCGGTGAGGAGAGGGAAGGTGGATGCGCGGGGGGAGGGCGGAACGCGGCAGCGAGGAGAGAGAGCGCGAAGGCGTCGAGGGGAGCGCGGCGGCGGAGAGCGGCGACGCGACGGGAGCCAGAAGGTCGGGACGCGAGATGGAGGGGAGGTTGAGGAGGAGGAGATCGAGGAGTGGTGTGCAGGTTGATTCGCAAAAGAAACTCGAGGGCGTTTTTGCTAATTACCACTTGCGACAGTTATTTCCGAACGGAGGGAGTAGTTATCATGAACATAGTCTAAATTGTACTTGCAAATTTTGTAGATCAAATGGCTAAGTCCAACTTCAATTTCAACGTTTTTGTTGAGAAAGAAAAGCTTAGAAACTGAAGGGAATATGCCCGAGAGGCAATAATAAAGTGGTTATTATCGTATTCCTTATTTATGATAAATGTTTATTTTGCATGCTATAATTGTATTAATACGGAAACGTTAATACATGTTAGTTTAATAAACAAAAAGGAAGTTCCTAGTTATGCCTCTCTCATAAACTAGCTCGTTGATTAACAAGATGATCAAGGTTTCCTGATCATGGACATTGGATGTTGTTAATAACGAGGTCACAACATTAGTGTAATGGTGTGATGAACATTCATCCAAGTATAGCATGTTAATACATGTTAGTTTGGACTCGTTAAGCTTTGTCGGTCTTCAAGGGTCTGTTCTCTACGGATATACATCCGCCCGTTGTTTGTATCTAGTAGATAGATCTTGGTATATAGTTGTTCCCATCGTAGGAATTTTTTTGTTTTCTATGCTGCGAACCCTACAGTGGTATCAGAGCCGGATCTATGCGTAGATACTTTGCACGGGTAGTACACATATGAGTATGTGGGCGATGCTGATCATTTTATTGCTTCTTAGTTGTACTTTGGATATTGGTGGCATAGTGGGATGAAGCGGCCTGGACAAACTTTACATGTCCTCGCACATGAGACCTGTTCCACGCTTGACATGCAACTAGTTTTGCATAAGTGGCTAGCGGGTGTCTGTCTCTCCTACTATAGTCAATATCTAATTTGCAACGAGTTGTCAACAATTTGGTTATCCTCGTTGTGGTTCATGTTCGTAGGTAAGAACGGTTCTATCTTCGAAAGCCCTAAGCCACGTAAAACTTGCAATGGATAAATTAGAGGCGTATAGTTTAGATTGTTGCTGGGCTAGTGTTATGATATGGTGATGTTGTAAGTAGAAGTATGTGATGATACTCTTACAAAACACATAGCGTTTAAGTTCCATAAACCTTGGCCTTACACATAAAGGTATGATAGAGATCATACCACGGTGCACATGATGTAGATCATATGCGGGAACCATATCATTTCACTTATAAACATGTGATGTTTTGATTGCATCTTATATTGCTTGTTTAGCGTTTTATTAGCATAATAAGATGATCCCTCATTTAAATATCAAGATAAAAATGTGTTCTTCCTTAAGTATGCACCGACAATGTTTCGTCGCTTCAAGGCATCACGTGATGATCGGGTGTACTTGAATCCACGAGCATATCTCGGGTGTAAGACAGTTACACACGCGAATACTAAGTTTCTTACTTGGCGAGCCTAGCATGTACAGACATGGCCTCGGAACACGGACCGAAAGGTTAAGCATGAGTCATATGTTTTTGATATGATGACCATATGGATGCTCGCCTTTGAAGCTACACCGACTCACGTGATGATCGGACTTGGTGTAGAGGATTTGGTTCATGTAATCACCAAAAAGACACGAGGGATATCGTTTTTGAGTGGGAGTTCATTTCTAATTTGGATTAGTAGAACTCAATTTATCATAAATTAAATCAAAGTGAATTTGCATAATTTGTTGTAGTCATTGGCATTCGTTCACCACCTTATGCATAGTTGTAATTGAGATAATAGAACTATAGAATTCTGGATATATACTTTACGAACTGGTATCGTATTGAGTTGAGTGTCAATCTAAAGTTTAAAGTCCTATTGCAAACTTTCAGCAAACTCTATTTACTCCGTGAAATTTAATAATTGGTATTAAATCGAGAGTAACAATTCCAGTGTTAGTATCTTAAGTATCATGTTTGCCTCCATGATTCTTGATTGTTTTAATATCAAGTTTATCTAGGAGCTGGAAGAATTGTTTCAGAAACCATCATGTGTGACAGATATAACGATATCTGAAACAATGTTTTGGTTGCAATATGATAGAGTATAATATATGTTCTCATATTGGATGAGAATTTGCAAAGGTTGGAGATGCTCGACATCCTAATTATCCAAAAGGGTTTTGGAAAGTAATGTTATACTCATGATTCGCCTTTGTAAGCTATAGTAGCTTGATCATAAAAGTCGTCATGATAAGGATGAATAGAAGATGTATGTAAAGTGTTTACTACACTAAAAGATTACTAAAGAATGGATTTTGAAAGAATACCGATCATTTTGATGACGGTGATCTACTTCAAAGTGCAAGTCCAAAGGCATTATTATTTGAATATACACGCTTTGGACTATATGTCATGTATATGGCGCCACTTTTGATGTTGATAGATTCTTTTAAAAAGGAAAAGGAAATGCTGAAAGAGAATCTATAAAATATATTTGGCAGAAAAGAAAAGATTGGAAATATCCAATTTAGGTATATATATGATATACATGTTATGGTTGTATTCTTTGCTTGTTAAACAATGTGGTTCTTGGGTATTGGATACCGAATTGGTTGGTATGAAATTTCATACGGAACAACGCAATTCATGAACCACAATGGCCTAAGTAACTAGCAAGAGAATATGTGATGATGTTCATCGAAAACAAACAAACCGTTGTTTGTATTTCTCGTTGACATCAAAGCTTGACTTCAAGATTTGTTTTAATAATTGTTATTTAAATCAGGTATTATGAGAACAAAGGTTGTTCAAATAATTACCATATTCCATATAAGATGGATGATTTACAAATCTAGTTGGAGAAATCACATCCATAAAACCTAATGCTAAAATGTCGCAAGACAAATGATTGAAAGATCACTTATTACGTGACATCGCTGTTTAAATTATATTGGAAAGAAAACATGAAGAATCTCCATATTCATGGATTTTTGGAGTCTTTGATTTGATCAAGTGACGCTTGTGAGACTTTCCACGTGATAATTAAAACTTCGTTCAAAGGCCAAAGAAGAACGAACGACTAAAATATTGGAATTTATACATATTGATGTATGTAGTCCATTATGTGTAGTCATAAGTGATGGATTTCAACTTCATATGCTTTCTCCGGAAATTTGAGTGAATGTTCACTTAATGAGAAAGAAGTGTGAAATATTTGAAAACGTTCAAAGAATTTCAAGATGAAGTGAAAATCATTGTGACAAGAAAATAAATGGTTTATGATTTTATCATAAGGGATTTATTTGAGTTACAAGTGTAACAAGAAAAGTAAATGAATTATGATATTATCATAAAAGGGATTTATTTGAGTTACAAGTTTAGCAAAACACCTAGATTTACATCTCCCGAAACACCATAGGAGTATGGAATGTTTTGAGATTTGTAATGAAACCTTGTTTGACATGGTAGGATCAAAGGTGTTATTTATAAAACTGCCATTATGTTTTAAAAGATTAAAGCTTTTAGAGACTTCCGCTTCTACACTGAAAAGAGCTCCATCTTGATCCGTTGAAATGACACCATGGAAGTTATGGTTTGGGGTAAAACCCAAGTTGTCATTTCTTAAATTTTGGTATGCTAAACATAAGTAAGATGTTTACAACCGAAGTCGGATGAGCATGTCTTTGTAGGTTATTTCGAATAACAATTGGTTATTCCTCCATAACACCAAGGACAAAAGGGTTTGTCGCTTGAAACGTGAAGTTTCTTGAAGAAGGAATTTTTCATAAAAGTTAAGTGGGAGGACAATAGAACTTTGATAAGGTTAACGAACCTTAGCTAAATGTGCTGAGTTGCGCAGCGCCGGAAATCGTTCTGAAGGCTGCCATAATGCTCATAGCTTATGTTCCTCAAAGGTTGTGGTCACGGAGATCTAAGTTCCTATTGAACCAAGTAGGTCGGTTAAACAATCAAATGGTAAGATTTGAGAGTAAATCATTATTGTTTGACAATTATGAACCGAATACATACAAGGAAGCGATGATGGGCCCTGACTCCATCAAATGGCTTGAAGCCATAAAATCCGTGATAAGTTCATACACGATAAATCAAGTTTTGAACTTGGAAGACCCTCCGGAAAGGTGTAAAAACCTATCAGTCGTATTTGGATCTATAAAGTAACAGACATGGATGTTTCACATCTATGAAATAGTCGACATTTCGGTAAAGTATTTTACGACAATGTTCAAGGAGTTGACTATGACAAGATTTGATCTTTCATAGCGATATTTAGTCTGGACGGATTAAAGTAGCAACCACTACATATAATTTGGTATATGGTAGATGAATAAACAAAACAAAATTCTTCTAATAGAATGGTTACCTAGGACGTGTACATGACACGGTCCAAAGGGTTTTGTTAATTCAAAGGATGCTGAAAAGGGCATGCAAACTTTAATGGTTGAAGTAAGCATCACGGAGTTGGAATCTTCACCGTGATGAAAAAGAGTTTTCATCAGGAGACGATGAAGATGATTGCATTTGCAAGAAATTAAGTGGGAGCGCTGAGACATATTTCTAATACATTATGTGGATGACATCTTGTTGATTAGAAATGATGTATCTTTTATTGACAAAGGTTAATAATCTCATTTCGATGAAATACTTAGGCAAAACCCGAATATTTAGCATGAATGTCTATAGTGGATAGACTGTGACGCTAATATGGTTGTGCCAAACGTACATATATGAGATATTGAAGGAGTTCAATATAGAAACGACAAGAAAAGGTTCTTGTCGCATGGAAAAGGAATTGAATCAAGATTCAAGTGTATCGACACTTGATAAGTGAAACAAGATTCAAGTGCTTTGACACTTGATGAGTGAAATCACGAGAATGTTTTGATCAATCATACCATGATATGTACACATCTAGATATGTCCTATGCTCTAAGTGTTATGAGCATATACCAGAATGAATCATAAAATGATCATTGGACGATAGTGATAATATTCTTATGATCTTTTGGAAGAACTAAGATTATATTTGTGTAGAGGTGACAAACAATTACAAATAGTTCATTGTAAAGCGTTACATTGATACTAGTTTTGTCACAAGATACAAATTAAGTTTATCTCAATTTAAACTATGGGTGGCACAATGTAATGGAAAGGAGTTTTCATGATGGATTTGGATATATTCCAAAGTTAAGACATTGTGACGATTACTACAACAAAAGGCTAAGTATATGACTGCTATAGTAGCAGCAAAGGAGGGAATTTGTGTCAAGTAGTTTGTTATCAAACTAAGGTGTGGTTCACAACGGGCTAACACTAAAGATATATTGTATGACAATAGTATCGACATGTTTTAACCCCAAGGAACTAAAGGTCTCACCAAAAGACCAAATTTATACAATGCCATCTCATTGGGGAATGAGTGATGCGTGAAGACGCAAAGACATGCAAATACACACGGACCTGAAAGTGTCAGATCCGTAGATTATGTTAACCACTTGCAGTTGCGTATATGGAACACCACAAAGCCATAGGTGTTCAAAACGCAAAGTTTTCAAACTAGATTATTTTCTCTAGTGCAAGTGGGATACTGAAGGGAATATGCCCGAGAGGCAATAATAAAGTGGTTATTATCGTATTCCTTATTTATGATAAATGTTTATTTTGCATGCTATAATTGTATTAATACGGAAACTTTAATACATGTGTGTTTAATAAACCAAAAGGAAGTTCCTAGTTATGCCTCTCTCATAAACTAGCTCGTTGATTAACAAGATGATCAAGGTTTCCTGATCATGGACATTGGATGTTGTTAATAACGAGGTCACAACATTAGTGTAATGGTGTGATGAACATTCATCCGAAGTATAGCATTACGATCAAAGTCATTGAGTTTATATTGCTATAACAACTTACGAAGTGATCCTAATCCTTAGACCATGAGATCATGTCAATCACTAATACCGGAAGAGTTTCTTGATAACATCAAACGTCACACCGTAATAGGGTGATTATAAAGATGGATTCAGAACTACTAAAGTGTTATGTTGAGGCCCATGGATCGAGAGTGGAATTTGTTCATCCCGATGACGGATAGATATGCTCTGGGCCCTCTCGGTGATATCACATTGATTAGCTTGCAAGCAAGTGATTTGATCACTAGAATGTTATATCACGGGAACGAGAAAAGATTGCATGTCAGTAACGAGATCAAACTAGGTATGGAGATTTCGATGATCGAATCTCGGACATGTAATATATCGCGAAACAAAGGGATTAAGATACTAGCATAAAAGGTTCCGACGATCACAAGAAAGTCATCGTTGAATGTGTGGGAGTAAGTATGGGTCTCCAGATCCCGCTTCTGATTATTGATCCGAGAGGGGTCTCGATCATGTCCGCATTATTCGCGAACCGTAGGGTGACACACTTAAGAGACACCGACATCCAATTGGAGCAAAAGTTTCATGCCGAAAGAATGAACAAGCACAGGAATTTATTTCACTAGATACCGAAACAGGTTTTCGGGTGAAATTGCATAAAGTGGTTATGCATGTGAAATAGAATTCTAGCAAGGGGTTATTTGTGAATGTTTTTAATTAAATTAATTAACAAAATTATGAATAAATAAATAAAAGAGTTTTATTTAAATGAGAGCTTGCATTAAATTTGGTGGAAATTTAATGCATGTGAGTGGATTTTTGAGTGGAGGCTTTTTAATGGGAGTGGAGGCTTTTCATTTTGAGTGGGAGCTCCACCCACATGAATGTGGAAGAGGTGGGGGCAGCCCCCATGGCTGGGCGCCATGCCCCTTGGGTGCCCCCCCTCTCCCCTATAAAAGGCCCCCCTCTCCTCCTCTCAAAGCACACCTCCTCGTGAAGGATCTCTCTCCCCCTCTAGAATTTATCCCCCATGGTCTCGGACTAGCGAGATACATGTTCCCGGTGGCTTTTCGGCAAGAAAGAGTTGTGCTTCCGCTGCATCTCTGGAGCGAGGAGGCGGAGGTTGCTCGGTGCCTCGAACGTGTGTGCGAGCACGGATGCGCTGCTGTTTTGCGGCGCTAGGACTTCCTCTCGATCTTGAGATCGGCAAGAGATCGTCTACATCAACCACGTGTTTGGACTCGTTAAGCTTTGTCGGTCTTCAAGGGTATGTTCTCTACGGATATACATCCGCCCGTTGTTTCTATCTAGTAGATAGATCTTGGTACATAGTTGTTCCCATCATAGGAAATTTTTTGTTTTCTATGCTGCGAACCCTACAGTGGTATCAGAGCCGGATCTATGCGTAGATACTTTGCACGGGTAGTACACATATGAGTATGTGGGCGATGATGATCATTTTATTGCTTCTTAGTTGTACTTTGGATATTGGTGGCATAGTGGGATGAAGCGGCCCGGACAAACTTTACATGTCCTCGCACATGAGACCTGTTCCACGCTTGACATGCAACTAGTTTTGCATAAGTGGCTAGCGGGTGTCTGTCTCTCCTACTATAGTCAATATCTAATTTGCAACGAGTTGTCAACAATTTGGTTATCCTCGTTGTGGTTCATGTTCATAGGTAAGAACGGTTCTATCTTCGAAAGCCCTAAGCCACGTAAAACTTGCAATGGATAAATTAGAGGCGTCTAGTTTAGATTGTTGCTGGGCTAGTGTTATGATATGGTGATGTTGTAAGTAGAAGTATGAGATGATACTCTTACAACACACATAGCGTGTAAGTTCCATAGACCTTGGCCTTACACATAAAGGTATGATAGAGATCATACCACGGTGCACATGATGTAGATCATATACGAGAACCATATCATTTCACTTATAAACATGTGATGTTTTGATTGCATCTTATATTGCTTGTTTAGCATTTTATTAGCATAATAAGATGATCCCTCATTTAAATATCAAGATAAAAATGTGTTCTTCCTTAAGTATGCACCGACAATGTTTCGTCGCTTCAAGGCATCACGTGATGATCGGGTGTACTTGAATCCACGAGCATATCTCGGGTGTAAGACAGTTACACACGCGAATACTAAGGTTCTTACTTGGCGAGCCTAGCATGTACAGACATGGCCTCGGAACACGGACCAAAAGGTTAAGCATGAGTCATATGTTTTTGATATGATGACCATATGGATGCTCGCCTTTGAAGCTACACCGACTCACGTGATGATCGGACTTGGTGTAGTGGATTTGGTTCATGTAATCACCAAAAAGACACGAGGGATGTAGTTTTTGAGTGGGAGTTCATTTCTAATTTGGATTAGTAGAACTCAATTTATCATAAATTAAATCAAAGTGAATTTGCATAATTTGTTGTAGTCATTGGCATTCGTTCACCACCTTATGCATAGTTGTAATTGAGATAATAGAACTATAGAATTCTGGATATATACTTTACGAACTGGTATCGTATTGAGTTGAGTGTCAATCTAAAGTTTAAAGTCCTATTGCAAACTTTCAGCAAACTCTATTTACTCCGTGAAATTTAATAATTGGTATTAAATCGAGAGTAACAATTCCAGTGTTAGTATCTTAAGTATCATGTTTGCCTCCATGATTCTTGATTGTTTTAATATCAAGTTTATCTAGGAGCTGAAAGAATTGTTTCAGAAACCATCATGTGTGACAGATATAACGATATCTGAAACAATGTTTTGGTTGCAATATGATAGAGTATAATATATGTTCTCATATTGGATGAGAATTTGCAAAGGTTGGAGATGCTCGACATCCTAATCATCCAAAAGGGTTTTGGAAAGTAATGTTATACTCATGATTCGCCTTTGTAAGCTATAGTAGCTTGATCATGAAAGTCGTCATGATAAGGATGAATAGAAGATGTATGTAAAGTGTTTACTACACTAAAAGATTACTAAAGAATGGATTTTGAAAGAATACCGATCATTTTGATGAGGGTGATCTACTTCAAAGTGCAAGTCCAAAGGCATTATTATTTGAATATACACGCTTTGGACTATGTGTCACGTATATGACGCCACTTTTGATGTTGATAGATTCTTTTAAAAAGGAAAAGGAAATGCTGAAAGAGAATCTATAAAATATATTTGGCAGAAAAGAAAAGATTGGAAATATCCAATTTAGGTATATATATGATACACATGTTATGGTTGTATTCTTTGCTTGTTAAACAATGTGGTTATTGGGTATTGGATACCGAATTGGTTGGTATGAAATTTCATACGGAACAACGCAATTCATGAACCACAATGGCCTAAGTAACTAGCAAGAGAATATGTGATGATGTTCATCGAAAACAAACAAACCGTTGTTTGTATTTCTCGTTGACATCAAAGCTTGACTTCAAGATTTGTTTTAATAATTGTTATTTAAATCAGGTATTATGAGAACAAAGGTTGTTCAAATAATTACCGTATTCCATATAAGATGGATGATTTACAAATCTAGTTAGAGAAATCACATCCATAAAACCTAATGCTAAAATGTCGCAAGATAAATGATTGAAAGATCACTTATGAAGTGACATCGCTGTTTAAATTATATTGGAAAGAAAACATGAAGAATCTCCATATTCATGGATTTTTGGAGTCTTTGATTTGATCAAGTGACGCTTGTGAGACTTTCCACGTGATAATTAAAACTTCGTTCAAAGGCCAAAGAAGAACGAACGACTAAAATATTGGAATTTATACATATTGATGTATGTAGTCCATTATGTGTAGTCGTAAGCGATGGATTTCAACTTCATATGCTTTCTCCGGAAATTTGAGTGAATGTTCACTTAATGAGAAAGAAGTGTGAAATATTTGAAAACGTTCAAAGAATTTCAAGATGAAGTGAAAATCATTGTGACAAGAAAATAAATGGTTTATGATTTTATCATAAGGGATTTATTTGAGTTACAAGTGTAATAAGAAAAATAAATGAATTATGATTTTATCATAAAAGGGATTTATTTGAGTTACAAGTTTAGCAAAACACCTAGATTTACATCTCCCGAAACACCATAGGAGTATGGAATGTTTTAAGATTTGTAATGAAACCTTATTTGACATGGTAAGATCAAAGGTGTTATTTATAAAACTGCCATTATGTTTTAAAAGATTAAAGCTTTTAGAGACTTCCGCTTCTACACTGAAAAGAGCTCCATCTTGATCCGTTGAAATGACACCATGGAAGTTATGGTTTGGGGTAAAACCCAAGTTGTCATTTCTTAAATTTTGGTATGCTAAACATAAGTAAGATGTTTACAACCGAAGTCGGATGAGCATGTCTTTGTAGGTTATTTCGAATAACAATTGGTTATTCCTCCATAACACCAAGGACAAAAGGGTTTGTCGCTTGAAATGTGAAGTTTCTTGAAGAAGGAATTTTTCATAAAAGTTAAGTGGGAGGACAATAGAACTTTGATAAGGTTAACGAACCTTAGCTAAACGTGCTGAGTTGCGCAGCGCCGGAAATCGTTCTAAAGGCTGCCATAATGCTCATAGCTTGTGTGCCTCAAAGGTTGTGGTCACGGAGATCTAAGTTCCTATTGAACCAAGTAAGTCGGTTAAACAATCAAATGCTAAGATTTGAGAGTAAATCATTATTGTTTGACAATTATGAACCGAATACATACAAGGAAGCGATGATGGGACCTGACTCCGTCAAATGGCTTGAAGCCATAAAATCCGTGATAAGTCCATACATGATAAATCAAGTTTTGAACTTGGAAGACCCTCCGGAAAGGTGTAAAAACCTATCAGTCGTATTTGGATCTATAAAGAAACAGACATGGATGTTTCACATCTATGAAATAGTCGACATTTCGGTAAAGTATTTTACGACAATGTTTAAGGAGTTGACTATGACAAGATTTGATCTTTCATAGCGATATTTAGTCTGAACGGATTAAAGTAGCAACCACTACATATAATTTGGTATATGGTAGATGAATAAACAAAACAAAATTCTTCTAATAGAATGGTTACCTAGGACGTGTACATGACACGGTCCAAAGGGTTTTGTTAATTCAAAGGATGCTGAAAAGGGCATGCAAACTTCAATGGTTGAAGTAAGCATCGCGGAGTTGGAATCTTCACCGTGATGAAAAAGAGTTTTCATCAAGAGACGATGAAGATGATTGCATTTGCAAGAAATTAAGTAGGAGCGCTGAGACATATTTCTAATACATTATGTGGATGACTTCTTGTTAATTAGAAATGATGTATCTTTTATTGACAAAGGTTAATAATTTCATTTCGATGAAATACTTAGGCAAAACCCGAATATTTAGCATGAATGTCTATAGTGGATAGACTGTGACGCTAATATGGTTGTGCCAAACGTACATATATGAGATATTGAAGGAGTTCAATATAGAAACAACAAGAAAAGGTTCTTGTCGCATGGAAAAGGAATTGAATCAAGATTCAAGTGTATCGACACTTGATAAGTGAAACAAGATTCAAGTTCTTTGACACTTGATGAGTGAAATCACGAGAATGTTTTGATCAATCATACCATGATATGTACACATCCAGATATGTCCTATGCTCTAAGTGTTATGAGCATATACCAGAATGAATCATAAAATGATCATTGGACGATAGTGAGAATATTCTTATGATCTTTTGGAAGAACTAAGATTATATTTGTGTAGAGGTGATAAACAATTACAAATAGTTCATTGTAAAGCGTTACATTGATACTAGTTTTGTCACAAGATACAAATTAAGTTTATCTCAATTTAAACTATGGGTGGCACAATGTAATGGAAAGGAGTTTTCATGATGGATTTGGATGTATTCCAAAGTTAAGACATTGTGACGAATACTACAACAAAAGGCTAAGTATATGACTGCTATAGTAGCAGCAAAGGAGGGAATTTGTGTCAAGTAGTTTGTTATCAAACTAAGGTGTGGTTCACAACGGGCTAACACTAAAGATATATTGTATGACAATAGTATCGACATGTTTTAACTCCAAGGAACTAAAGGTCTCACCAAAAGACCAAATTTATACAATGCCATCTCATTGGAGAATAAGTGATGCGTGAAGACGCAAAGACATGCAATTACACACGGACCTGAAAGTGTCAGATCCGTAGATTATGATAACCACTTGCAGTTGCGTATATGGAACACCAGAAAGCCATAGGTGTTCAAAACGCAAAGTTTTCAAACTAGATTATTGTCTCTAGTGCAAGTGGGAGACTGAAGGGAATATGCCCGAGAGGCAATAATAAAGTGGTTATTATCGTATTCCTTATTTATGATAAATGTTTATTTTGCATGCTATAATTGTATTAATACGGAAACGTTAATACATGTGTGTTTAATAAACAAAAAGGAAGTTCCTAGTTATGCCTTTCTCATAAACTAGCTCGTTGATTAACAAGATGATCAAGGTTTCCTGATCATGGACATTGGATGTTGTTAATAACGAGGTCACAACATTAGTGTAATGGTGTGATGAACATTCATCCGAAGTATAGCATTACGATCAAAGTCATTGAGTTTATATTGCTATAACAACTTACGAAGTGATCCTAATCCTTAGACCATGAGATCATGTCAATCACTAATACCGGAAGAGTTTCTTGATAACATCAAACGTCACACCGTAATAGGGTGATTATAAAGATGGATTCAGAACTACTAAAGTGTTATGTTGAGGCCCATGGATCGAGAGTGGAATTTGTTCATCCCGATGACAGATAGATATGCTCTGGGCCCTCTCGGTGATATCACATTGATTAGCTTGCAAGCAAGTGATTTGATCACTAGAATGTTATATCACGGGAACGAGAAAAGATTGCATGTCAGTAACGAGATCAAACTAGGTATGGAGATACCGATGATCGAATCTCAGACATGTAATATATCGCAAAACAAAGGGATTAAGATACTAGCATAAAAGGTTCCGACGATCACAAGAAAGTCATCGTTGAATGTGTGGGAGTCAGTATGGGTCTCCAGATCCCGCTTCTGATTATTGATCCGAGAGGGGTCTCGATCATGTCCGCATTATTCGCGAACCGTAGGGTGACACACTTAAGAGACACCGACAACCAATTGGAGCAAAAGTTTCATGCCGAAAGAATGAACAAGCGCAGGAATTTATTTCACTAGATATCGAAACAGGTTTTCGGGTGAAATTGCATAAAGTGGTTATGCATGTGAAATAGAATTCTAGCAAGGGGTTATTTGTGAATATTTTTTAATTAAAGTAATTAACAAAATTATGAATAAATAAATAAAAGAGTTTTATTTAAATGAGAGCTTGCATTAAATTTGGTGGAAATTTAATGCATGTGAGTGGATTTTTGAGTGGAGGCTTTTTAATGGGAGTGGAGGCTTTTCATTTTGAGTGGGAGCTCCACCCACATGAATGTGGAAGAGGTGGGGGCAGCCCCCATGGCTGGGCGCCATGCCCCTTGGGTGCCCCCCTCTCCCCTATAAAAGGCCCCCCTCTCCTCCTCTCAAAGCACACCTCCTCGTGAAGGATCTCTCTTCTCCTCTAGAATTTATCCCCCATGGTCTCGGACTAGCGAGATACATGTTCCCGGTGGCTTTTCAGCAAGAAAGAGTTGTGCTTCCGCTACATCTCTGGAGCGAGGAGGCGGAGGTTTCTTGGTGCCTCGAACGTGTGTGCGAGCACGGATGCGCTGCTGTTTTGCGGCGCTAGGACTTCCTCTCGATCTTGAGATCGGCAAGAGATCGTCTAAATCAACCACGAGTTTGGACTCGTTAAGCTTTGTCGGTCTTCAAGGGTATGTTCTCTACGGATATACATCCGCCCGTTGTTTGTATCTAGTAGATAGATCTTTGTATATAGTTGTTCCCATCGTAGGAAATTTTTTGTTTTCTATGCTGCGAACCCTACAGAAACAATGGGTCTAACTTCACCAACTGGTTCCGCAATCTGAGAATCATTCTCGCTGGCGGACAAAAGGACTATGTCCTTGAGAATGCGCTAGGTGACGCCCCTGCTGTAGATGCGCCGGCTGATGAGAAAGCTGTCTATCAGTCGCGCAAAGATGATTATGGTGTGATTAAGAGCACCATGTTGTTTGCTATGGAATCGGACCTTCAAAATCGTTTTGAAGATTACCCCAGGCCCTTTGAGATTCTTGAGGAACTGAAAACTATGTTCCACACTCAGGCCCGTTCTGAGAGATATGAGATCTCTGAGAAATTCTTTAATTGTAAGATGGAGGAAGGGAGTTCCGTTAGTGAGCACGCCATAAAGATGTCGGTCTACACTCAACTGACATGGTTATACCCTATGTGTACCCGATGTTAGCATACCTGGTCCAGCCTGACGGAAGGCCCACTCGACGACCTACCAGGGTCCATAACGCCTATGACGGTTTGGCTGCTATGAAGCCTATATGGACACGGACTCCCAAGCGCACAAGACAAGGAAACCTCAAGACTAGAGTTCGAATCTAACTTGTAACCTACTCGTATCGGTACCTGAGACCTAGTCTCCCCATATATAAAGGCTAGGAGGGTCCAACGAGAGGGGCACGACCTACGCACGCCATAAACCCTCCAATAGACTAGACCACAACAGATCTACAGATCTAGGCTCTCATACAATCTCTCTCTCATACTTCCGCATACGCACCTTCACGCCAGATCGCATCTGTGCACCCCTGTAATCACCGGTTCCGCCGTAATCAAAGAGGAGACAAGCAGGAGTAGGGTTTTTCCCTCCGGGGGCCTGAACCTGGGTAAACCTCGTGTCCCGTATTGCTTGTTTGCTAACCGTTCCGCGATCTCCAGCATCCCCATCTTTTCCAAAACCCAAGTCCAAAACAATGGGCATTGATGAGATCAAACCTCATCAATTGGCGCCGTCCGTGGGGACTGGGGGTGCTGATTGTGCGATCGTGACGGTCCCATCACCTATGATCTATGACTCATCCATGGAGAAAAGTTATGCCCGAAATCAAGATCCCAGCAGGATCCCTCGCCGCCACCGATCAGATCTCATCTGGCTCGGAATCTCTTCAGCGTCAAGATCTACATCGGAGCCCAGTGTCTAGACTGCTCACGGTGCGCAAGTTTATACGTCATATTGACGCGAAAGATCGATCGATCAGCGTTATACCCGCTGTTCTCTGATTCCGTGGTAGCAGTAATTTACCCTTTTTGACGTACACCTCATGTTCAACCGATAGCGCTACCGGCACCTACGGAAATCCAGCGTGGACCAAGTTCCGACGACGAGAGAAGTTTGTATGAGGATAGCTACACGTCAGATTGAGGAGCAACCAAGCAAAGGCTTACTTCCATCAGGATCGATCTGTAGAAAAGAACCACGTGCAGAATCAGGTCACCAAAGCGAAAAGGAGCAATATCATTGGAATCAGCTACCAAGGAAAATACTGTAACATTGTGTACGGAGGACCTGCCAAAAATCAAATTATGGTCCGTGCTACTTCGATGACATCCCCAGTACGCGGCTACCAACAACGCCGTAAAAATACGGGATCCAGATGCTTGTGGCGCCGACCTCTCGCAGCGCATCTAGCAAATTGTCGGATCACCGTGTTCAATTAGAATTTGCAATCGAGAGGAGAAGATCTGAGTATCAATATTGTGCAACGTCGACTCCCTTCAAAAAAAATCTGAGCACCCGATGCGTCGAATCCCGTCCTCTAGTTGTCGCCGTTCCACCGACTCCGTCCGCTACATCGGTTCTACACCCGGGGTTGCGCCAACTCCGCTGCGTGACCCGTTATGGTCTTCGACCTTGACGACCTGTCGCACTCTTCGACTACGTCGACCTTCTGCGAGCTTTAGTTGCGGCAAACTGCTGCCGCCATCAGCTTTGACCCGCTGCCACGTTGACCCCGGTTCGCCATATCGGCTCTCGGACGATGTCTCGACCACATCGACCTTGCGCCCGAGGGCTGCGGCGCCTCCGACGCGCGACCCGCTGAATCTCCGACACCCGCGACCCGCTACGGTCTTCGGCTCCACGAACTGTGTGGCCTTCGGCTGTGATGACCCTCTACCGCGTCAACTTCTCCACGGCAACCAACAATGCTAAATTTCTCTCTACTTAGAGCTGATTTCTTTTTTAACTCGCACTTGATACACTCGGGGGATGCGCCCTCTTCGAGTAACCTAATGTGCCATCGGCTCCACGCACTCGAGAACCTCGAACGCGACAGCCCGAGTAGCTGATTCTGCCTGATCGTCGAATCCTTGAACTCCGAGTGCCTCGGCAAGGAACTGAGACTAAAGGTAATCAGGCTAACGAAAAGGCCTAGCATACAGTGCAAAAGTGTCGACTCGATCAGCACCAGAATCTTACTATTCAAGCCGACAGACAAATATTCTTTACAAGATACAAGTACTTCACAATTCTTCATGTTTTTTGCAGCTTACAAGGACGTCAACTGCGCCAAGCTATTCAATCGGGTCCTCCAACAGGAGTCGACAAAAAGCTGGCTACGCCATACACTCAAGACCTGAGTCGAGTCCCTCCTCGGATGGTTGCATCGCTTGATGCTATGAAGACGCGACGTTGGCCGCGCACCCGACAGAAGAAACGGCATCGACTTCACCCGCAACGTCGAGTCTTTCCGGCTAAAATGCCGCATCACTCCGCTACGTTGACTCCTAGCTCCTTATGTGTGAGACGCTGACTCGATGCACTTCTGGGTCAGTGGTTTCTCCTCGCATGAGTCTCCACTCGAGTCTGCGACTCGACTAGACACTCGGGAGCTACTCCTATTAGGAGCTCTGGTCGCGCACCCGATGTACTTCCGGGTCAGCGGTATGCCCGCGAGATTGTCGACTGCGTCTGCACGATTCAAGACTCGAGTCTCTGCCCGAGTCTACAACTCCGCCAGACACTCGGGGGCTACTCCAAACTAGAGTGTTGGTCGCGCACACAGAAAATCTTCGGCTGACATCTAAAAGTACTCACTCGAATCTACGATTCGAGCAACTACTCGGGGGCTACTCCTATCAGGAGCGCTAGCCGCGCACCCGAAAAACGAACAAAGCACTACACCATTGAACTATTCTTCGAGTCCTACGTCGAGTCGCTGAATTAAAGTCTCTGCTCGAGTCTATGACTCGAACAGACACTCGGGGGCTACTCCCATAGGGAGCGCTGGTCACGCACCCTATGAATTCTTCGAGTGCGATCTTTCGGATCAGCATGCAAAACTTTTCGGCAACTCTGCCCTAATTAACGCTAAGTGAGAAACGTCCTCCTTGGCTACCCGAAACACCTACGCGGTGATAAACATTCGGATGCTGTGTCTGCGACACAAAGATAAGACCTACAGATATCATCTGATGGCCTAGTAACGCACACGACTACGCTCTGCTAGTAAGAATCCGTGCCAACAGGCGCGATGAAAAATCCCGACGGACGTGTTGGGTACATCATTTAAATTCACTGGAATTCCACTCCTGTAAGTCCTCCGTGGCCTGAGTCGAATTACACCAGCATATGTTCCGGGTTCGAGTCAAGGGACTCGAATCTGAAGAAGATCGTGTTGTTTTGTCCTAAGACGGTTAATTGACCTTGATCCGTTAGGAGAGTCAGGCACATGCATCAACAATCCCTACACACTCAAATCATTCTCTAGCAAACAGAGATAGCTGCACCCGAAAGATTGAAGAGTCCTCAGCCGAATCTACGATTCGACTGAACACTCGGGGGCTACTGACATAGTTATACCCCACGGTTACCCCATGTTAGCATACCTGGTCCAGCCTGACGGAAGGCCCACTCGACGACGTACCAGGGTCCATAACGCCTATGACGGTTCGGCTGCTATGAAGCCCATATGGACACGGACTCCCAAGCGCACAAGACAAGGAAACCTCAAGACTAGAGTTCGAACCTAACTTGTAACCTACTCGTATCGGTACCTGAGACCTAGCCTCCACATATATAAAGGCTAGGAGGGTCCAACGAGAAGGGCACGACCTACGCACGCCATAAACCCTCCAATAGACTAGACCACAACAGATCTACAGATCTAGGCTCTCATACAATCTCTCTCTCATACTTCACCTTCACGCCAGATCACATATGCGCACCCCTGTAATCACCGGTTCCGCAATAATCAAAGAGCAGACAAGCAGGAGTAGGGTTTTCCCTTCGGGGGCCTGAACCTGGGTAAACCTCGTGTCCCGTATTGCTTGTTTACTAAACGTTCCGCGATCTCCAGCATCCCCATCTTCTCCAAAACCCAAGTCCATAACAGTGGGCCTTGAGCAACTGGACTGCAAGATTCCAGAGGAGCTCAAGATTGACAGGGTTTTGCAATCACTCCCTCCTAGCCACAAAAGTTTTGTAGTTACTCATAATCAGATTGGTTCCACTGATACGATCACCGAGCTCTTCGCTAAGCTGAAAGCTGCGGAGGTGGACATCAAGAAAGATAATCATGTGTTGATGGTAAACAAGCCCCCCAGCTTTAAGAAATGTAAGGGTGCAAAGAAGCCCTTCAAGAAAGGCAGCGGCAAGCGCGTTGCCCCTGCTGAGAAGAAGCTCAAGTCTGGACCTAAGCCGGACACTGAGTGCTTCTATTGCAAGGACAAGGGTCACTGGAAGCGTAACTGTCCGAAGTACTTAGCGGACAAGAAGGCTGGCACCATCAAAGGTATATTTGATATACATGTTATTGATGTTTTCCTTACTAGCCCCCGTTGTAGTGCCTGGGTATTTGATATTGGTTCAGTTGCTAATATTTGTAACTCGAAACAGGAGCTACGGAATAGACGGCGGCTTGTGAGGGATGAGGTGACGATGCGAGTTGGCAGCGGATCAAGAGTTGATGTGATGGCCGTCGGCACGCTCTCCTTAGTTTTACCTTCGGGATTAGTTTTAAACCTTAATAAATGTTATTATGTGCCCACGTTGAGCATGGACATCATATCTGGATCGTGTTTATTGCAAGACGGTTATTCATTTAAATCCGAAAATAATGGTTGTTCTATTTATATGAGTAACATCTTTTATGGTCATGCACCTGCTATGAATGGTTTATTTCTTCTGAATCTCGAAAGGGATGAAACACACATCCATAACATTGAGGCTAAGAGATGCAAGGTAGATAGTGATAATACTACTTATTTGTGGCACTGTCGTCTAGGTCATATTGGTGTAAAACGCATGAAGAAACTCCATTCTGATGGACTTTTGGAGTCTCTTGATTTTGAATCATTTGACACATGCGAACCATGCCTCATGGGAAAGATGATCAAAACCCCGTTCTCCGGAATGATGGAGCGAGCAACGGACTTATTAGAAATCATACATACCGATGTATGCGGACCGATGAGTGTTTCGACGCGCGGTAGATATCGCTACTTTCTCACTTTTACCGATGACTTAAGTAGATATGGGTATATCTATTGAATGAAAGAGTAAAATGCACCGAAGGTCCTAAAAGTTTGGATGAAAATGTATGCATGTCCTAAAAGTTTCAACTTATGCACCAGAGGTCCTCATTCTCAGATCCATGTACACTGTAGCAGGGGATGCGGCTGAGAATTAGGACCTGTAGTGCACAATTAACTGAGAATTAGGACCTGCATTGCACAACTTACTGAAAATTAGGACCTCCGGTACACAAGTTGAAACTTTTAGGACTTACATACAGTTTCGTCCAAACTTTTAGGACCTCTGGTGCATATTACTCTTAATGAAACATAAATCTCAAACATTTGAAAAGTTCAAAGAATTTCAGAATGAAGTAGAAAACCATCATAACAGAAAGATTAAATTTCTACGATCCAATCGTGGAGGTGAATATTTGAGTTATGATTTTCTCACGCATCTTAAAGCAAGCGGAATCGTTTCGCAACTCACGCCACCCGGAACACCACAGCGCAATGGTGTGTCTGAACGCCGGAATCGAACTCTATTAGATATGGTCCGATCAATGATGTCTCTTACTGATTTGCCGTTATCATTTTGGGGTTATGCATTAGAAACCGCTGCATTCATTTTAAATAGGGTATGAACTGTGGTTTGGTGCTAAACCTAAGTTGTCGTTTCTTAAAGTTTGGGGATGCGAAGCTTACGTCAAGAAGTTGATGCCGGACAAGCTCGAACCCAAAGCGGAGAAATGCGTCTTCATAGGATACCCTAAGGAAACTATTGGGTATACCTTATATCACAGAACCGAAGGCAAAGTGTTTGTCGCAAAGAACGGATCCTTTCTTGAGAAGGAGTTTCTCTCGAAAGAAGTGAGTGGGAGGAAAGTAGAGCTAGACGAGGTTGTTGAACCTTCTCTTGAGTTGGAGAGTAGCGCAGCACCTAAAATTGTTCCAATGCCGCCTACACCAACAATAGAGGAAGCTAATGACAAGGATCATGAAGCTTCGGACGATGCTACTACTGAACGTCGCAGGTCGACAAGGTCGTGTGCCCCTCCTGAGTGGTATGTCAACCCTGTCTTAACTGTCTTGTTAGTAGATGATAGTGAACCTGCGAACTATGAGGAAGCGATGATGAGCCCAGACTCTCAGAAATGGCTAGAGGCCATGGAATCCGAATTGGGATCCATGAGCGAAAACCAAGTATGGACTTTGGTGGACCCTCCTAGCGACCGAAAGGCCGTTGAATGCAAATGGATCTTCAAGAAGAAAACAGACGCAGATGATAATGTTACCGTCTATAAAGCATGACTTGTCGCGAAAGGTTTTCGACAAGTTCAAGGTGTTGACTACGATGAGACTTTCTCTCCCGTAGCGATGTTTAAGTCCATTCGGATTTTATTAGCAATTGCTGCGTTTCATGATTATGAAATATGGCAGATGGATGTCAAGACTGCGTTCCTCAATGGCAACATTGATGAAGAGTTTTATATGATGCAACCCGAAGGTTTTGTCGATCCTAAGGATGCTGATAAAGTGTGCAAACTTCAGCGTTCCATTTATGGACTGAAGCAAGCATCTCGGAGTTGGAACCTTTGTTTTGATCAAGTGATCAAGAGCTTTGGATTTGTTCCAAATTGCTACGAAGCTTGTATCTACAAGAAAGTGAGTGGGATCTCAGTGACATTTCTGGTACTATATGTGGATGACATATTGATTATTGGAAATGACATTAACATGCTTAACGACGTGAAGAGCTATTTGACCAAGTGTTTTTCAATGAAAGACCTAGGTGAAGCTGCTTAGAGATAGACAAAGACGCCTGATAGCTTTAAGCCAGAGTACATACCTAGACAAAGTTCTGAAAAGGTTCAGAATGAATAAGGCAAAGAAAGGTTCAGTGCCTATGTTGTCATGTAAGATATTGAGCAAGGCTCAATGTCCAGCTATGGTAAATGATAGAGAAGCTATGAGCAAAGTGCTTTATGCCTCGGCCATAGGTTCTATCATGAATGCCATGCTGTGTACTAGACCGGATGTGTCCAATGCTCTTAGTTTGACGAGTAGATATTAAAGTGATCCAGGACTGGAACACTGGACAGCCGTGAAGAACATCCTAAAGTACCTAAATAGGACTAAAGAAATGTTCTTAGTCTATGGAGGTGATGAACAGCTTGTCGTAAAGGGTTACGTCGACGCGAGTTTCGACACCGATAAGGATGATTCTAAATCTCAGACAGGATACGTTTATATTTTGAATGGAGGAGCTGTGAGCTGGAGAAGCTACAAGCAAAGCGTGATCGCGGGATCTACAGTAGAAGTGGAATACATGGCTGCTGCAGAAGCGTCAAGTGAAGGAGTTTGGATCAGGAACTTCATCACTGAGCTTGGCGTGGTTCCAAGTGCATTGGACCCACTGGAGATATTGTGTGACAACACTGGCGCCATAGCACTCGCTAAGGAACCAAGATATCATCCAAAGACCAAGCATATCAACCGCAAGTTTCATATAATCCGAGATTATATAGCAGATGGAGATCTGAAGATTAGCAAAGTACATACAAATCTGAATGTCGCAGATCCATTGACTAAACCTCTTCCACGTGTAAAACATGATCAGCACCTTAGTGCCATGGGTGTGAGATTGTTGCCAAATGTAAACTAGATTATTGACTCTAGTGCAAGTGGGAGACTGTTGGAATTATGCCCTAGAGGCAATAATAAAGATGTTATTATTATAATTCTTGTTCATGATAAAGTTTATATTCCATGCTAGAATTGTATTAAGCGGAAACTTTAATACTTGTGTGGTTTGTAAACAACACCGTGTCCCTAGTATGCCTCTATGGACTAGCTCATTGATTAATGATGGTTAAGGTTTCCTAACCATAGACATGAGTTGTCGATTAATAATGAGATCATATCATTGGGAGAATGATATGATGGACAAACCCAAACTAAGTGGAGCAATTAGATCATGTCATCGTGTTCATCTTTGCGAAGCTTTTCTTATGTCAAATATTGTATTCCTTAGACCATGAGATAATACAACTCCCTGGTATCGGAAGAAAGATTTGAGGTCATCAAACGTCATCCTATGAGAGGGTGATCATAAAGGTTTCTCTCAGGTGATCGGAAGGTACCTGTTGGGTTGTATGTATCGAGATGGGATTTTTCCCTTCCAAGTCGGAGAGATATACTTCGGGCCCACTCGGTAATCGATATCAACACCGCTTGCAAGCATGTGGTTAAGGAGTTAATCACAAAGTGATATCGGATTACGGAACGAGTAAAGTACTTGCTGTGAACGAGATTGAACTAGGTATGACGGTACCGACGATCAAATCTCGGGCAAGTAAAATATTGCGAGACGAAGGGAATATATATATGGGATTGATTGAATTCTGGCGTCGTGGTTCATCCGATATGATCATCGATGAATGTGTGGGAGTCAATATGGGTTTCCAGACCCCGCTGTTGATTATTGATAGAAGATCATGTCTGCATATTCTCGAACCCGAAGGGTCACACACTTAACGTGTCTCGACGCTATGATAGATTGGATAAATGGTTTATGAGTTTTTGTTCAGAGTCTCGGATGGGATCCGGGACATCACGAGAGGTTCCGGAATGGTCCGGAGAATAAGATTCATATAAGGCAATACAGTTTTTGGAGTTCGGAATTGTTTCGGGTTAATCGGTATTGTACCGGAAGATTCTAGAACCTTCCGGAGTGGGACCAACGTGGACCCACTTGTCGGGAGGGGGCATGGGCCTATGAGGGAGTGCCCTGGCCGCATTGGGACAGGGGCACAAGGCCCCATAGGGCCCAGCCAGCCAAACCCTAGGGAAACCCTAGGGGAGCTTCTAGAAGGGGGGAACTTGCCCCCCACTCCTCCCTCCTTGGCCGCCGGCCCTAGGGCTTGGGGGAGGGGCAAGGGCCAGCCGCCCACCCCTCTATATAAAGAGGGCTGGGGGCGCACCCTCCCTACACCTCCTCCACAACCCTAGCCGCCCTGCTGCCCCTCCTCTCTCTCTCCCTCCCGACTGCGCGTAGGCGAAGCCCTGCCGCAGAAACTCTCCACCGCTTGCACCGCGCCGTCGCATTATAGATCCAATCCATCTCTCCACCCCACTTGCTGGACCGAGGAAGGAGGAGACGTCGAGGTGCCGCACGTGTGCATCTCTCGGAGGCATCGCCACTTGCGGTGTTAGATCGGATCGGATCGTGAGGAGGAGAAGTGAGTACGACTACATCACCCACGTTCCGTCGAGCGTTCCGTTGTGTGAATCTTCAAGGGTATGAAGATCTCATCTATCCCCCCTCGTTGTTTGCATCTCCTAGATTAGATCTTAGCTTTCCCGTTCGCATCCATAGAAAATTTTGATTAACTATGCTGCGAAACCCTTCAGCGGCGTCCCTCCATTCTCGCTGGCTGCAGCTCCCTCCTCAATTTTTAGAAAAAGAAAAAACTCCCTACCGCTCAGATTCTCTCGTTGAGGAAGACAAACACATGCTTGTTTCGTCGATTCCGGCTGTGAGCGCCGGCGTGGGCTGGCAAGGGGTTCGAGCAGGGCGACACCGGATTTGGGAGCCGGGTGGAGGAAAAAATCACGCATGTGTGCCTCGACACTGACCAGTGGACCCCATCTGACAGCCTCACTAAAGGGCCCATCCTATGTGTCTCTAGACTTTGAATAGAATTGCAGGATTGGTACGGGGCCTTTTTGCAAAAATGCTACTGTTAGAGACTAGTCAAACCAGTGCCACGCCAACAAATACGGCGCTATACGGGCTCGGATGACCGTCTATGACTCACGCATGTAACTTTGGTGACCGTATTTCGTGTATAGCTGTGTACGGTGATGGAGGCGCACAATAAGGTTGTGTTTAGTGACCTTTGTTGTATTTTACTCCAAATTCAATATGTATTTTCTATCGGAACCGCAACTCCCTCATCCCCGGCTCCCGGACGGGACATGCCCACGCGCCGCATAGCCCGCCACCCAAACGCATCACATCCGTCCAAACATACTTTTGTCGACCATCCACACGCACCACTGCCGCTCGCCGATCACATCCATCAGTACCAAGCAAGCATGTAGTAAATGGGAAGACGACCCCCGCCCCTCCCGTTGCCTGCCGCTCGCTAATTCCATCATCGGTCGATGTTCGTCGCTACTAGCTACCCGTCGCGACTCCTCTTGCGACGGAAGGCCGCCGCAACTCCTGTTGCCCCCAACTGATCTAGATCCCGCCCTCGCTCCACTATTTCGCAGTTTTCCTCGCATGTGTTTTTTTTGCTGAGCTGTAATTCGGGTCATTTGGGAATTACCCGTACCTGAACCCCGAAAATTCGGGTTTATCTCTTTTTAAACAAATATCGTGTTTTATAGATTATTAGAAACACGAAATGTGGTAAACCCGAACGCTGTGCGGCTGTGGAGGGAGGGAGAGTCCCCGAAATTTGAACTTCCCGCTCTCAAGCTGTATGGGCATTTTGGCTCCCCAGGCATTGACCTGACGAGGACTGGAGCGGCTCACGAGAAAGACTCCATATATACCATAGGCTGTTGCAGAGCGCGTCATCCTCGTCGGACTGGACAGCGTCTTCATGACCCACTTCGCACTGCCCGGAAGACGCACTGGACGCGGAGCAGAGCTTCAGAAGGTCGTACGTCCTCGTTCGTCCGCGCAGTTCACCCGCCGGCGCCGCGCGCGTGCCGCGCTCCGCCTCCGTCTGCCCAAACGCTGTCCGCGGTGGTGCACGCCGGCCCGGCCTGGCCCCGCCTCCTTCACCACGGTGCCGTCGCCGCACCTGTCATGCTTAGACCGCAGGACTTGAGCACGAAGGCTGAGCTCCTCAGCAAGACCCCGTGCGGCTCTGCCAGCGGTAGCACCAAGCCCGTCCCGGACCCACCGGGACCCCGAGGAGACGATTAGCAAGTCGATCTATTCCATCATCTGCACTGCATGGGACCCCGTGCGCGGTGACTGCGGTCACCCCATGCCTTGATCCAGTAAAAGACGGCGCCGCGATGGCTCTGTCGGTGAACTGAACGCATGCATGCTGCATGCGCACGGATCACGATCCACTACTTCACCCACGGTCCGGCGACGACGAGAGCGCGCCCAGTTCTCCCAGGAATAATATTTCCAAACAATCGTGTCCGGGGTGTCGTGGTTGCTGTGGACGGTGTCAAGCATTCCCATTATTTTGATTCTGTTTTAAAAAAAAATGGTCTATGCATGCGAGATTTGGAGTGCCCATGTTTTAAAATTTCGCTTTGAAGAAAATTGAATTAGAGAGGAAAACTGAAAAGAGCATTCACAGTATTGATCGGGAGCAACTTATTAATGGAGCAAGGTAGTCTTGTTCAGCTAATGTTGGACTGACCCTTTCATAAGACTTGTGTTGGTTTTTGTGCATGAAAAAAAAAAAATTGCCGTACATGAATCACCAAGATCTAGCTATGGAGATGCAATAGATAGATAGGATGAAGATTTAACTAACCGGAGGTGCAGTGGAAGAAAATCTCGGTGAATATTGTTGATGACGGTCACGTTGATTCCCACAGCTAGGTGTATCCCTTCAGAGTTCAGACGCGAGGAGAATTCCCTCTAGTGTGAGAATCAAAGATGATCCAGACACCAACATAGTGAAGAAAGAAGGAATGAAGTGCTAAGTTCAAGATGAGCCATCTCAAAGTTATGATATGCTTGAAGCTTGCCGTCCTTGACAATCATGAATATGTGAAGACATGCCAAAAAAAGGCTCTCCCATAAAAGAGTATTGAAATGTGTTCCAAGCAATTCACAAGTCTTGACCAAGCAAGCGCAATCAAGAAATGTGTTCCATCTCGAAGTGGTCAAGGTCATCCTCACCTAGCTCAAGTGCAATGCGCAAAGAAATAGTTTGTTTTTTATAGGTTTTATCTTTTACCGGCCTCATCTTTTTTAGTTGGGAGACAAGGTTATTTGATAGTTAGACGTACTATCACAGGAGGGGATCTTGAAGAGAGATCTCAAACCTTTACATCCTTGGCATCATATTTCTTGATTGTTATTTAAATTTTATATAAAGGCTGGGATCCAGCCTCTCATATAGCGGCTAGGAGGTGGCCGCCAAGGAGGCTCTCTCGAACTCATACGCAATCTACCCTAGGCAAGATCTAATCTATATCATAGCCATCATGGCAGCCATATAATCTTCATCATCGATCAATCAAGAACAAGCAAGCCGGAGTAAAGTTTTTCCTCCGGAGACCTAAACCTGGATAAATCATGCCTCTCTTCTTGTTTGTTAGCCAACAAATCCACCAGCGCACGTCATCCTCTAAAACCAACCATGGGCACTGCCATGGAGACCCCATGTCACTCATGCAAAAGGAACTAGATACTTATTAGCTAGCTAGTTCTAACCCTAACAATAGATCTCGCCGGGGACCGGCCGTGGCGACGCACACCTCATACACAGACCATGCTACTCCTCGACAGAGAGGCGGAGCGCCCTCGCCAAGTGAAACTATTCCAACACCTCGTCAACGAGGAGGCACACGGTATCGTCGTAGGGGTTCGCGGCCGCCTCGGCCTGGCACTCCTGGAGATCCTCCTCGTGTTTGCGCTCTGGGAGAGGGTGTCATGATGTCGCCGCTCTGGATCTCCTAGCCTCCATGTTGTGGTGGTGGGGGGTGGGAGGCGGCGCCTTGATTCTCCTCGATGAAGGGCGCAACCTTCTCGCGCAAGTGCCCCTAGTTCGTCGGCGGCCGCATCAGGCATTTGTAGGCGTCCTCCGACCGCACTTGGTGACGCTGTTCCTCTTCCTTGTCGGAGGGAGGACCATGGCCATAGTGCCCATTAGAACCTCCACGACCTGCAAGCGGGAACCTCTATGGCCGCGGGCGGAGCCGTGCGCCATGGATTTCGATGGCGATTTGACGATGAAGAAGGTGAGGAAGCGGCGGCAGAGTAAATGATTGCTACTAGAGATGGTTTTATACCCCTTGGCCCAGCCCCTTCCCCCGCCATCGACTGGCCCGCGGCGGCAAGGTTCTCCTGCATATGTGTTGCTTCCCTCTCTCTCTCATGGTCGCCAGCTTGCTCCAGCCTATATTGTACTACTATAAGAGCATGTCTAGCAGACCCCATAAAAGGCCCAACCCCGTAAAATAACCGCCGAAATACGGGGTTGGGCGCTACCCAGCCGTCTAGCACGCCCCGTAAAAACGCCCCCCGCATCGATTTTTTCCGGTTTTGGATACGGGGCGGCCCTCCGCCCACTATCTCTACGGGGTGGGGAGGGGAATACAGGGCGAACCCCGCATTCTTCCTTCCCCTGCGCGCGAACAATTTCAGCGAAGCCCAACCGCCGCCGCCACCGCCCGATCTCCTCCGACTCGGCCGGATCTCGCTGCCAAGGGTAGTCAGGAAGGCCCGCTGACCGCCGGCGGTGCACCACCGGCGACCGCGGTGGCTGATGTCGAGCCAAACGCCGACCTGTCGGCCATGATCTCCGCCACCATCCCGATGAAGAGGAAGAGGATCCCGAAGCAGATCTTCGAAGCCGGCGCACCGGCCGCAGCTCCACCGGCCGCTGCTCCGCCGGCTGCAGCTGCCAAGAAGGGGGGCGGGGCCAGGTTGAATACGAAGGCCGCCAAGAGGGGTGTCCCGCCGGCCCAGAAGACAAAGGCACTCAGCCGCGTCGGCCTCGCGCCGCCACGGCCATCCAAGGCCGTGGACCCTCCTTCCTCCGTTCCGGCCGCGTCGACGCCCTCGCCGTCGCCACCAGACATCGACGCAGACAAGGTGTTCGACGTTGATCTACCACATCGTACATGGACATGCTCACCGAATCTGCGGTGAACTTGGACGCCGGCATCGATGCGTTCGATGTGGAGGATGATGTGGAGGTGGAGGAAGAGGTCGACGACGACGAGGTGGTCGAGGTGGCGCCGATGAAGCGCACCAGCAACTACACCAAGATTGAAGACACGACCTTGGTTCGTGCTTGGAGTAGAGTGGGGATGGATGCGTGCACCGGAAGGCTCGATGCGCTACTGGCAGCGCATCGAGGATCTGTACCACCAGTTGAAGCCTCGCACCAAGAGCATGGCCGACAGAACCTACCGCTCTCTTGAAGGCCGGTGGAACGTGATCAAACCAGCGTGTTCTCGTTGGAGTGTTGCCATGGACCAAGTGGCCGACAATCCCCCTAGTGGATGTGTGCCGGAGGAAGATGCTCGCGCGTCAAGCTCGTGCTGCAAGTGCGTCGACTCCTCAAGGTGAGTCTCCGGCGAGTGGCTCGTGATCGCGTCGATCGCGTTGTGATGCTAGAACTATGAATGATGCATCACATTGAATCTTTGAATGATCGCATTGATGTGTTGCTGGTGGCTTGAACATTGGCTGTCATCGCTATGATCGCGTTGTGATGTAAAAACTATGAATCATTCATCACATATTTTGGATGTGCTATGTTACATTTGAATGTGTTGTCCAAAACCCTGTTTTGAAGGGCCGAAAACCCGTGCGAGAGATTCTGTTTTACGGGGTGGAGATACAGGGTCTGCTAGCTCGCACGGTTTTCGGCCGATGAAAATCGAATACAGAGCCTTTTACTCATGTTTTACGGGACATAAATTTAAGGGGTCTGCTAGACATGCTCTGAGCAGCTAATCCGATTCTTGTCCATCCAGGGGCGGATCGTGCCACAAGGGGAGTCGAGTCGGTCAACCCTGAGCCGGTCGGAATGTCTGAACCTGACGCTGTGTTCATGTAGTACTACGAGTTTTCTTTCTTTTTGTTTCGTTTCTTTAGCTGCGGTGTACGAGTTCTGCTGGTTCAGAAGACGGTGCAGTGCAGTGCTTGCTTTGTGGCCTAGCCTAGCCACCTGTAGGCTCGCTAGCCGGCCGGACCGAAGAGGAGGGAGGGGGTGCGCAGCGCAGAGGCTACGGTCAAAAGGTCACTCCTGCGCTTTCACCGTTTTGGAAGAGGAGGGGGTGCGAAGCGCAGAGGCTGGGGGTACTGATACCGTACGTGTGAGAAAACCGTCTCCAATTTAAAAGTACACTAAAATACCATACTCCTACTTAATAACTTTGAAAAAACACCGAAAGCATTTTTCTTTTCTCTAGTTCGATCGAGTTCACGCTTAATGTTTTTTCTTTCTTTCTTTCTTTCTTTCTTTCGGGGAAGAGGTTTTGTTCTTTGTAATAGATCCATAAAAGAAGTAAATGCACGCTGGTCTTGCTGGTTTTGTGGGCCTTGTCTTTGAGCTCTTGTTTTCTTGCAGTTTGTAAAGTAGACCAACTAAACTTTCACACTCAAAAACACAAAATTATATAAGGTAAGATAACTTATAAGACGCCTCTTCCTGCATTAGCATAATATACTTTCTCCATCCCATAATATAAGACGTTTCGATAAGCTAAAATGTCTTGCTATTAGAGATATATTAAACGGGTATGCCAATGACATGAATGGCCAAGGAGAAACCGTATGCTTAGTGAAAAAACATTCCCCGCGGTTTGTCTACCGCAAACCGTGTGCCTCCTATTTGCGACGATTTGTCAAGTTTTTATTTTTTCCGTGCCTTTTCTTAAAAGGTGAGTGTAGAACCATCATGTGCTTTCTTTCCAATTCCGTAAGAGGCATGTGTAGTCTCATCTCCTTCCTATGCGTGCTATAAGGCCCTGTGCCGCTGCGTGCTCTTAGCAGACATCATTTTTCTTTACGGTAGACACACTTTGATATGGCTCGTAGCAAGAAGATCGCTCGTCTTTCTTGCGTCTGGCAGTGTCCGCTGGCACAGCGCCGCCGAGTTGAGAAGGCCTCTCCTAGGGTGTAGGAGGAGCAAGCATCCTCGATTAGGGAGGAGGAGCACCTTGTCCCGCAACCGAACCACGACGGAGGCTCCCCCCTCTCGCACTAGGTGGCTGGTCCTCCTCTAACGATGACTTCGGACCAGTTTGGAGGACGACGAGGATGCGTCGACTCTGACACCGAAAGGTGATTCTCCGCAGATCGAATGGTGGGAGGAGGCTGAGCGGCAAAGGAGGAGGAGGACAAGATGCTCGAGCAGCAGGCGGCACTGCTGGAGTACTACACGAAGAAATGCAAGGAAGATAGAGAGCGCGCGGCAAAGACACATAATGTCGCTGCTGCCAATAAGGAGATCATCAACATCTCCAACGATGAGAAGTAGTAGAAACTTGCATATATTTGCAACTTTATTATTGTTTCGCGCATAATTTATCATATATAAATTCTCTATGATGCTTTTCTATATCTCCCATGTTTATCCACGGATAAGTTGTTTGGGATTGTTTTAATCGGCGTTTTCCATCGTCTATAAAATGCTTGCATAATAATTTTCCCGCCGGCTGTCTCTGTCATCGACACCATGCTGCCCTGCGAATCCACCCTCGAGTACGTTGACCAGGCACAGTGCTTATTTAGTATAAACCGTGTGTGATATTTGGATGAGTATGAGATTGAGTTTGAGCGGAGTATAGGACTTTTGTACAACGCACACGGTTTATGATACAAAAGGCGTGTGCCACAACAAACTTTTGCATGATTTGATTGTTAGATTTATATGTTATATTCTGTATGACTAAATTTAATTGTTAGATCTATTGAACCGTGCATATACGACCTGTCGCTGGGATGCTCTCAGCTGGCTTCCCGGAAATCCTCATAACCAGCTTCCCAATCAAGCGGCAAATGCTATTTCGTCCAACGCGTGTTAATAGGCTTCACTCATGCAGGCACGCGCGTCGGACCGATCCGTTTAGCGTTTATTCTTTTTTCATTCTTTATTTTGTGTCTCTTTTCTTTTTTTCAGTTTTCTTTTTATTTTCTATTTTCTTCTCTCTTTTTCTGAACAGTTTTCTAATTTGAACATTTATAATTTTTTTCATTTTCGAATTTGGTTCTGATTCAAAATTTGTTTAGATTTGAATTTTGTTCATATTCAATATTTGTTCAATTTTTTTTCAGTTTTAGATAATGTTTAGGTTTAAATTTTTTGGCGATGTGAAAAAATACTAGAGCGAACTGGAAAGGACATGAGCGAAGGACTAATGGGCCGGCCTAGCCGGAAAACCCTTCAGACGATGCCTATACTTGCACGGCGCGAGCGGAAAATAGCAGCACCCCAATCGAGCTCCAGGCCAGCTTCCCTGTCGGCCGGATGGGCTGCGGCCTGTTTACATGGTCTGGCCTGCTGTGGGCGGGCATCACGTGCGGCCTATTTGGATGGTTTTTTCTATGGAGTTTTCTATTTTGCCTTAGCTTGACGTACCAGCCAGAGTGTACTCTCCGCTCAAAAAAAAAAAAAAAAGCCAGAGTCAGAGTCAGAGTGTACTCAGGGACGGATCGATGGGTGTACCAATTTTTGCGAAGCACAGTCTCGTTTCCATGTCGGAGAATCCCAATCCAGCACCCAGGATGTTTATACAAAGAAAAGAAATTCCCCATCGATCCTCACCCAGAGAAATCTAGATCGATCTAGGGTTTTGTTGCGTTAGCAGAGCGGCGATGGCGGCGACCGAGGCGGAATTGGAATCTTACATCCAGGTGCTACTGATGGATAGGGCGGAGGCGATGCGGCAGGATGAGGAGGAGGAGGAGGAGGCTGAGAGGAGGAGGAGAGGCCCCGGCAGCAGAATCAAGAAAATGAAGACGGCGACGAGAAAGAGCTCAGAGAGGGCAGATGCTCCGACGGAGGAGAGCGACAGCGATTTGGCCTCGGGCAGTCCTGCGAGATCGGATTTGGCGAGGGCGAGGAAGATTCTGAAAGCGGCCGCGGCGAATATGTGGAGGAAGTCGAGAGACTGCTGCAGCAACGTGAAGACGACGGCGATGACGGAGGAAGACGTCGCTGCAGCGGCCGTGTACAGGGCCAAGGCGGAGGAAGCGCACGCGAAGAATCAGCGGACGGAAGAGGCTGACGCCATGGCCAAGTGGTTGGCGACGGGAGACCCTGAAGCGATCAAGCGCAGGGACGAGTGGATCGAGGAAAATATGAAGGCCATGGATCTGGCGGACATTGACCCTACCGAGGACCTGTCCGACGACTGGGAGACCGTCCAAGCCAAGAGGTTCCGCAAATTCTGGGAATTTTCATGGGCCGACTGCTTCGGTTCCTTCGAGGACACCAGTAAGCAAACTCCCCTTCCATCAAATTATATATTATTGTTGGAACAAACAATCTCCACTAAGCATCTTGACCGATTATTGTCATTGTTTGATCTACAGCGCCTATCCAACCCATGCTTTACACGGACGTGAAGCCTCCGCCTGGGACAGCCTATCCCATAAGAACTCTGCAGGTATTTTCGGTCAGAATTACAGCCATAAAAGATGAACTGGAATGGCCGCTGGATGTGTTCGGCATCGTTGCTGCACGAGACTCGGTGGATCACAACCGCAACATTATCTTCAACCGCACTAGGGACAACTGCCAAACCATCCGCAGGGAGGTTCGTATATATATATATATATATATATATATATATATATATATATATATATATATATATATATATATATATATATATATATATATATATATATATTCTCGTCGCTCATGTTGTTTGGTCCCCATGAACACTATCTGGTCTTGTATTCAGCTCACTTTAAATAAAAAATTATATTTGGAGATATATGATGAATTAGATATTTTTTAAACATGATGAAGTAAAAGAAGAGAATAATCGTATCCTTGCCATTTGTTTTTTTACATGATATTCTTGCCATTTGTTGACCTCACTGGAATTGAGTTTCCTGGAACTGCAGTTGCACGTGTTAATTCATATTGATACATGCATAAATTTGTGATAGTACGTGATAGTCCAACCAAGTTCTATCGATAAACTAGGTCATTCTAAATTAACCCTGATAAACCTGATTTGTTACTTGGAATTAACTTTATTTTTAAAAAATGTTAGTAGCTATTGACGATGGTCCTTGGAAAACATGCCAAATGATCAATCAATGGCGTATGAATAAGTATGCAAGTGTAAATGGAAGCATATAATTTTTCTGCTAGAATTTCCAAGGTCTAAAAGATATGCCACATAATAGTAAACTAACGCGGAGATGAAATCACATGTAAGTTTGCATGGTGGTCAACATCGTCTTTCTAAATTGACTTAAGTTTTTTGCTTCCACATTATATCAGCATACAATTTTAGTATAATCGCAATGCGTTTCGAATATCAACTTAGTGTAGATTTCTTCCTAGTATAGAGGAATCCTATGGAAAGCACACTGCAAGTCTCCTTCCCTCCCTCCCTCCCTCTACTTGATATTTTCTGTGTTTCGCTGGGAAGTTCTGCATGAAAGTGTTCTAACATTGTTTGCAGTCCGTTGGAAATTAAATCACTTCAGTTACAACTCTGAAGTCTGAGCTGATTTAGCTGCCGCAGGTTTAGAAAAAACTTTGCTTCAACTTATGACAATTAATATGGATCGGGAGAGAGTATTAGTTTTAGTACATGCATAAACTTAACAAATATCCCTTTTTATGTTTGCCTCTAAAGCGTTTACATCCTATACATAGTTTCATAGTGTAGGTTTTGGTTGCAGTATTCAATGTTTGCCTGTCCTCTTGTTTCATACACTCGATTTGTTTAAATTGGTTCCTCAAAACACATGGGTTCTTTGGCTCTTACCTCGCGGCAACTTCTGTGTTATCTGTGTTTTCTACCAGAAGATATTTAATGCAAGCTCTCGTTAATAAGTTTAGCTTAATAAATGGATGACATATCTATGAGTATGCATATATTGGTTATATTCCACTCCAGTCTTACTCGAGACAAATGATACAATATGTACTAATTAAAATTTTCATGCAGAGTCCATGTCTCACACTGACAGGTCCTACACGTGCTATTGTGGTTGAGGATCTTATGCACTTTGAGGTTACCTTGCAAGTAAAGGGCACTACTGAATCTGAGGATAGATACTTGAGCTATCTATCTCTGTGCTGTCGTGATTCTGGCTCTAGTAAATCGTACGTGTTTAAACGCGTCGGCACTAGCAAGCTTAGCACCGTGGAATTGGTATTGGGTGACATGGCTAAATCCGTGGAGGCCACCATCAGTGTGAGAGTGGCTGGGGCAGGATGGCCGGAAGGTTTTCAAGGTGTAATTTTTGCCAATACCACCAGTATCGGTGCCAGGAAAATCGAGTTGCTTACTTTTACAGATGACAAATTGCCCGTCGCAGCCGATGGCACGATACAACTTTCACGCCGTGTTGTGTCTGTTGAAGCTGATGGAGAGCTCAGAGTCTCTGTGATGGCAACTTGTTTGGAGGGTCAGAATGTTGCGAGAGATTCTAAAACATTCAAAGCCAAGAAAGCCTCCAGAAGCACGATTGAGCTGGAATTTCTCTCTTGTAAGCTGGAAGTCACTGTCGCATGGTCTCTTGTCCCGAACCTGCCACATTTCCACTAGCATATGAATGGCTTGGTTTAGTTGCCAGAGGTTGTTCTGTCGTACTGATGGTTTGTAGTGTATGTTATGCGGTGGTACTGTAGGTTTTATTTCTTAAAGTGGCATGTGGCTGTTAGTTTTTTGGGTCAGAGTTGCAGCCATAAAAGATGAATTGGACTGGCCCCTGGATGTATTTGGTATTGTTGCTGCACGCGACTCGGTGGATCACAACCACAACATTATCTTCAACCGCACTAGGGACATCCACAAGGAGGTTTGTATATGTTCTCGTCGTTCGCATTGTCTGGTCCCTATGAACACAATCTGGTCTTGTATTCAACTTACTTTAAATAAAAAAAAATTATATTTGGAGATATATGATGAATTAGATATTTTTAAAACATGATGAAGTAAAACAAGAAAATAATCATATCATTGACATTTGTTAACCTCACTGGCATTGAGTTTCCTGGAACTGCAGTTGCATGTGTTAATTCATATTGATACATGCATAAATTTGTGATACTCCGTGATAGTGCAACCAAGTTCTATCGATAAACTAGGTGATTGTAAATAATTAACCCTGATAAGCCTGATTTGTTACTCAGAACTAGCTTTTTTTTAAAATGTTAGTAGCTATTGACGACATTGGAAAACATGCCAAATGATCAATCAATGGCGTATGAATAAGTATGCAAGTGTAAATGGAAGCATACATTCTTCTGCTAGAATTTCCAAGTTCTAAAAGGTATGCCACGTAATAAACCACCAACGTGGAAATGAAATCACGTGTAAGTTTGCATGGTGGTCAACATCGTCTTTCTAAATTGACTTAAGCTTTTTTTCTTCCATACTCTGTTTTAAAGTGTCTCTTATATCATCATCCAATTTTAGTATAGTCGCAGTGCATTTTGAGTATCAACTTAGTGTGGATTTCTTCCTAGTATAGAGGAATGCTATGGAAGAGTGCCCGCACACTGCAAGTTTTGCTCACTCTCTTGACTAATTCCATTTGATAATAATTGGCCTTTGACAATATGCCCCCATAGGCCATAGCAAATTCTGGAGTCTATTTTGTCCCTTGGTCTAATTGAGACCAGTATTCCTTTTTTTTGTACTTGATATTTTCTTGTGTTTCGCTGGGAAGTTCTGCTTGCAAGTGTTCTAGCATTGTTTGCAATCCATTGGAAATTAAATCACTTAAGTTACAACTCCAATCCGATTTACTTGCCGCAGGTTTAGGCAAAACTTTACGTCAGCTTATGACAATTAATACGGACGGAGGGAGCATTAGTTTTAGTACATGCACAAACTTAACAAATATCCCTTTTTATGTTTGCCTCTAAAGCGTTTGCTTCCTATACATACTTTCGTCGTGTAGGTTTTGGCTGCAGTATTCAATGTTTGCTTGTCCTCTTGTTTCATACGCTCGTTTGTTTAAATTGGTCTCTGCGATGGCAACTTGTTTGGAGGATCAGAATGTTGAGAGAGATTCAAAAACATTCAAAGCAAGAAAGCCTCCAGAAGCACGCTTGAGCTGGAATTTCTCTCTTGTAAGCTGGAAGTCACTGTCACATGGTCTCTTGTCCCGAACCTGCCATATTTCCACTAGCATATGACTGGCTTGATTTAGTTGCATTGATGGTTGTATGTTATGCGGTGGTACTGTAGGTTTTATTTCTTATTGAAGTGGCATGTGTCTGTTGGCTGCAAGTGGTTGCTTTACCTGTAGCAGTATTATGTAATGTGGGCAGATTAAGCTAGACTTGACTGTAATATGAGCAAATTAATTAAGATTTTAAATTTTGTTCTCTACTGTAGTTTCTTCAGTAGTTTCTTTGACAACTGCCTCAAGGATATGGAAGAAGTTGGTTGATGTTTGAGTATTAATCGTGCCTCTTTGAGCCAAGGAACCTTTTGAGTCCTTGATGTGTATGTCTTTATGCTTCTATATATCAAAACCTTAGAGTTTAGCCAAACTTGTCCACGTATGGTCTTTTACGAATTTTTTTTACCGGCTCTATTGAAGAACGGCATCTGTAGAGTTCTTGATAAAACCTCAGAGTTTGTCAATGTTCTTTGTGGACCTACATTTGTTTCGGTTTCTTTGATCTGAGACTGAGAGGGTAACATCTTCGCTTAACTTATAATAAAGTCAGACTGTTGGTCTAGGAAAAGGGTGCATGAATCTTGAAGCATGATCCTAATGTTAGTAAATCAAACGAACTACGGATACAAAATGAAAAAAAAAACTAGTCACGGGATTTGAACACGTAGTGCACCGTTAGAAAATCCAGCGGGCACTAGGCGCCCTGCAAGGAGTGCCACTTGGCCAAAGAGGGATGTGGGCCCTAGTTGTCATTTTGGCAATATGGGGCTCCCTTGGTTATGGCCCACCGCGAACGCTTCGTCGTTGTCCGAGCCCGGAGTGCACTAGCCGGAGCCGGTGTCTGCATTGGCAGATCTTAATGGAGGCCAAAAGGGCCATTGGCCCCCCTAACTCAATTTTAATTTACATAATACTACTTAATATTTATCATTTCTTTACCATACAAAACAAAAAAAATCAAGTTGCCCCCCCCCCCCCCCTCAACTGCCTTTTAATCTATTTTGGTCCTTCCTACAATTGTTGTCAAGGTCCGCATGTGGGCGTCTGGGGCTACCCACCATCGGCGCCACCCGTTCGTTCAGAGCTACTCTCGCTTCCATCGGCGTTGCACTCTACTCAAGGATCCATCCATCTCTAATTAGTAGCATTATCCTGTCATTGGCATTAAATCTTTACTAGTAGTATTAAAGGACAGAGCTTTGAGGCTTTTGACAATGGATGTTTCTTAGCTCTATATCCTAGACACTTTGCTTATATGGTATTATAGTTAATAAGGAAAGAGATTAAGGTTATATCTTAGCTAAGAAACACCACTTACACAAAATCATACGAAAAAAATATTGTTAGACCAATCACATGCATGCATGTCCTCCAAATCATTAAATTTAGAGACACCACTTAAAAATCAATGCATTGGAGAGCTTGTCTTTTAACCATTTATTTCTCCTATGATGATGTGCTAAGATACGCTTCATTGTGAAAGGCCTGAGTTGTGTATGACTAGCATGAGTGTAGTGACCAGGGCCGGTCCTGAGAATTCGAGGACCTGGGGCGAAACTATGATCAAAGGCCCCCTATATATAGTTGAAAATTTCATACAACTATATATAAAGTGTATTACTAAGACTTAAAATTACCTGAAATAATATTTATATTAATGTTATTCACTGTTCAAAAAATCGTTCGATATGCCGATTTATCGCTTATCATTGGGTGACCGGTAAGCTGATTAATCAATTTATCGCCCGATACACCCAAAAATCACTAATTTCAGGCTGACCGAGAAGTTAATGATAAACGATATCGTTAACATTGATGTTAGTATAACTAAAAGTATGTAATGAGATGATCTACGTATGTGCTCATGACTACTCACATAGTTATTATTGCTGTCGGTGTCAATATTATCTTCTGTAGGGTTCGTAGTCTAAATTAATATTACTTTGCTTGCCTACAACAATAGTTGTAAGTCGTTTGTAATTTTTGAGGCGCTCGACGTGCTAGTATTACTCCTAATTTTTTTGCTTACATGTGGTTCTATGAATGCGTCTACTTGCCTCCTCTTCCTTTTCTTACAATGGATACATATTACATGCGATGTCATTAGTTGTTGAAATTTAAAGAAACAATTTTATAAGTAAAAAACTAAGACATACGGAAAATCATATTGGTATGTGGCCTACCTATGGCTAGAAGATACCTTCGATAGAGTCGCGGGGACGTACGCCGTAAAAGGGTGGAAGATAGAATTATCGGGCAATTTGTCGCACTGGTCGTCTTACGTACGGAAGAAAATCAAGCGCCAAGAGTGGCAGATCGGCGATCGCACTACTGTGCTGAATGCCAGATCTGGGGGAGTTTTTCTTTTTCTTTTTGAGTATACAATCTGATGAAGTTAAACTGACAATTGACAAAACTGAACTCACGATTCAACGCAAAAAACAAAAAATAAATACAATCCCAGATTTCCCGTACCTCTCCCGCACGGAGGCTCAGCCCAAGAAAAACTCATGAAACATAGACCCAGTCTAACTGAAGGAAAGAGGTCTCAAGTTTCAGTCGACTAGGTGAGTACATAACCCTTGGTCTCGTCGGTAAGAAAAGGTCCAGACCTAGTTCTCATGGTGCCGCCGCACAGCTTCTTTGGCACTACAGACTTAGGGTGTGTTTGGTAGCCCTGCTCCACACAGAATTTCCCACCTCAGCCTAAATTTACGTGTTTGTTAGGTCGGGTCCATGGTCTGGGCACTGCCCACCTCATACGAAAACGGCCTCTGGGCACTGCCCGGTTGCGAAGTCGAAAACGAGCTTCGCTGTTCGGCAGGGCCGAGCTCGCCCGGAAAATTGCCCCCCGCGCCCCGCACCTCGCACGAGCCAGCAGGGGTCAGCAGCCCCCCACCCTCATTTCCCCCAATCTTGCCTCTCCCTCACCCGAACGACCCTCCGCCGCCTCCTCGGGCCGCCGCCGCCTTCGACCTCCTGTGGACGCCGCCCCCTTCGACCTCCTCTCGCGTCGCCCGCCCCCGACCTCCTCTCGCGCCGCCGGCCCCCCGTTCTCCTCTCCACTGCCAGAGACAACCCCCGACCTCCTCTCCACTGCCAGCGACGGCCAGCACCGACCCCCTACCTACTCTCCACTAGACGCCTCGTCTGAGCAGCAAGCCGGCTCCTCACCCGCCATGGAGCAGCGGCGGGCCATGCCGCCTCTCCCGGCCTCTCCTCTCGCGCCGCCGGCCCCCCGTCCTCCTCTCCACTACCAGAGACAGCCCCCGACCTCCTGCGCGTGGTTCGGTGTGTGGCGCGTGGCGACGCACGGTGGTGGCGCATGGAGGCCACAACGGGCGCGTGGCGGTGACAGTGGGTGCGTGGTGGCGGTTCCACTCGCCGGCGTTGGTGCCATAGCCCGAGCTCAATGTTCCAAGGACCCGATTGCTTTTTCTGTTTTGTAGCTAGGGACTTGATTGAGTTTTATTTTTTGTCTGGCATAGCTCAAGTCATACAGGATACCAAACAAGATCTCAACTGATCTCATCTCAGTTCATGCAACCTACCAAACACAACACATAAAACATACTTGTATAAGGTTGGCATAGCTGAACTCAGCTTGTATGTGCTGAGATAGGCCACCCGAGCTACCAAACACACCCTTAGTACCTGGGGTCCTCTGTTTTTTTGGGCCCGTGGCAGCTGCCCCGCTAGTCACCCCCACCCCACCCTCCCGCGCGGCTGGTGACCAACGGGTTGGTTTGTCTTACTAT
This sequence comes from Avena sativa, assembly GCA_916181665.1. Classification (NCBI taxonomy): domain Eukaryota; kingdom Viridiplantae; phylum Streptophyta; class Magnoliopsida; order Poales; family Poaceae; genus Avena; species Avena sativa. The sequence goes on along the minus strand of OV702293.1, from coordinate 385,377,866 downwards.
AGTATCTTCACTCGGAGGTTGTTTTACCGTACATCAAATCATTTTGAACCATTTATTCCCAAGCGATCTAACAATCCACATTTACAGTACTACACCATATCTGAAGTAATACATATCTGAAGTACTCCTTCCGTCCCAAAATAGATGTCTTAAATTTGTCAACATTTGGATGAACCTATATACTAAATAGTGTCTAGATTCATCTAAAATTTGACAAATCTAAGACATATATTTTGGGACGGAGGGAGTAGTATATTTACAATACTACACCATTTTCAAAAATAATTTTAGGGTTGGAATTTCACATTGTTCTTTTTCCCGCACCCTGTGCATAGTCACCGTCGTCAGACCACGTGGGGGTAGGGTTCCGGCCGCCGCTGGCTATCGCCTCCCTCCCTGCCCCTTCACCCCTGCCCTTCCCTAGCCTGCCTCTGCCTGCACCCCAAGATCACAAGCAGTAGCAGAAGCTTAACTGGGGTATTAACGATTTTGGTCGAGGGAGAAATTGATCACCATCGTGTTGCTCCTTCTAGTGCAGCAGAATAAGCGCTTCCAATTTTTTTTCCTGCTCGCCATGTGGTGGAGGTAATATGTAAACAAAACACCCAATCTATGGTTATTTCCTATAAAGAAAACACCCAATTTTTTGGTTATCTCCTTAGTTTGGATTGTGGAAATTTGAAACTAGAAAGGATTTAACCGGTATACAAATCTAATGTCATATCCTTCAAAGCTATGCTAAAAAGTCTTTGATTATTATAGGATTAATAAGTAGCAAATAGCTGTAGTTGTTCGAATAACAGTAGTTGTTGCTGTGTGTAAATTTATCTACCGAGAGGTTGCTATATGCAAATTATTATCTGCACTTGTTTCTTATAAATTATGACACTGAAAGTGTATTAAGAGTTTGTCTCTCCATGTTATTTATTCTAATTTGGTGTACAAAGTTAGGTTTTTCCTGTGTGGAATATAAGAGTTCAGATATAACTGAAGGTCGCCCATTCAGGCCCCGCATATTGTACCCTTTGCATGCATGCATCTTTTTATGAGTAAATTCAGGGTTAATAGAAAGGTCCACAACAGTTGACTCAACACGTGTTCCTTATTTGCATCATCTTTCTTTTAAGTTATATTATAGTACTTTCTTTGTTTAAAAATATAAAACATTTTAGCTTTATGAATCAAATGTATTTAGACAGTTTTTTAGTGTATAGGTTCGTAGAGGTTTAGAGTGAACCTGTACACTGAAACACGTCTAAATACATTTATTTTATAAAGCTAAAATATTTTATACTCCACTGTACTAGTGTATACAACTAGCTCCACTGTACCTACATATGGAGATGATGGATCAATCTGGATCCTCGCGTGCAACCCGGTCCTTGCTCACGCGCCATTTGATGTGCCCAGAATGCCATGAGGCTGCCTCTGTGGGTGGTGCCATTATGTTGGTCTAGGAAAAGGGCGCATGAATCTTGAAGCATGATCCGACTGTTAATAATTCAAACAACTATGAAAGTGTCTCCTCTCCATCAAACTTATGAAACCAAATACATAAGGATAGCCAGGATTGACCGATACCTCTTCGTACATTTCGAACCAAAGGGGTATTAACCAATCCTGGTCGTTCTTTTGTCTTCAGTTTCATAAGTTTGAAGAAGAGGGGAAGGACACCGGAGAAAAAGACGAATTAAAAGAGACTAGTAACAAGATTTGAACACGTCGTGCATCAGCATGGTTACCATGAGAAAAGCCCTTAGAAAATCCACGTTAACCTTAACGAAGCCGTCATTGACGTCGTCCTTCCCTTATTATGATCATCATGTCTAGCTTGTCATCTTTAGGCTCCCCAGTAGCACCTGCGCTGCTTCATCTGCCGGTCAATGAGCTGGTAAACCCTTGCTAAGTGTCGTGAATGCTTGAATCATACACATTTCTGCAAAATCGACTAATGAGCCAATCACCGTCAAAGACTATGGCGAATCCAGACTTCTTGTTGTTCCACGAAACGATGTTCCGATGCTGCATTCCGTCCAGCAAAAGACGAAAAACTGTTTTTTCACAAAGTGAAACCTTATAAGTTCTTTCACGGTAACAATATATTACATTATGAAAGCATGTAAATTTCCACTACAATGCATGATATTATTATATATACCTACTATTCCCTTCACTTTTATTCGCTTTCTTTTAAAGAAGAACATATGTCCTCATATTCTCTTTGCTATAGCTTGCAGGGGAGTTGCCATCGTCATCGTCAACCCAAGCTTCTCCGACATATCGACCCCAGTTTCCTTCACTTTGCTAGGAAACGTCCACTCAAAACAATGAAACAGAGACCCGAGCATGGCGTGAAGCATCCTAGTCGCGAGTGGCAAGCCAAGGCAAATGCGCCTCCCGGCACTGAACGGGATGAACTTGAAGTCCGCCCCATAAAAGTTGGCATCCTCGTCCTCCAGGAACCTCTTCGGGATGAACTTGTTTGGCTCCGTCCATACCTTGGGGTCATGATGGATCGCCCACAAGTTCACCAACACGGTGCTCCCTTTGGGGATGGTGTGGCCTTGTATCTCCACCGTGGTCTCGGCCTTATTTGGTACCAGTGGCACAACGGCGTGCATGCGGAGTGTTTCTTTCACAACTGCTTGGAGATAGGGGAGCTGGTCGATGTCGGAGTATTCAACGTATGTCTTTGAGCCAAGGACACTTTTAAGTTCTTGTTGTAATTTCTTCATAATTAGTGGATTCTGTATTAACTCTGCCATTGCCCACTCAACTGTACTCGAGACTGTGTCGATTGCTGCAAGAAATATGTCCTGAAATTTACAACTACATACGTTATAGGAAAAATTAATAGCACCCAAGATATGTTGTAGTACTAATTTATAATTAACAACAAGTTTTGTCGCCAAACAAAAGTAAGAACAATGTTCAAGTTCAATTAACTTGAGTATAACAACCCACATGTAATGAGTAAGCAAAATAAGGCTCTGTTTGGGTACAACGTATTCTCAAAGTATTCTTAAAATAAGATGTTTTTTAGAAATACTCCAATTTTAAATAATTAGACGTTTTTGGATACACTAAAATACTATGTTTTTTAACCCATGTATTGTAAAAACTAAGGTATTTTTTATAGTTTTTAAGAAAGAGGCCCATACCTCTTTTCCCACAAACTGTGGTCTTACAGAAATGGCTCTCTTGCCCATAAATGTAATAATACCATAGTTTGGGAATACTTCGGTATACCTAAAGCTGAGCTACGAGACTGAGATTAAATCTACAACACCTTCCTTAATAGACAGTCATCCAAAACTACATATATAGTCTACATTTATAACTCTGAGTGCTTATTTAAACACTTTTATTTGCATTATGAAATTATAATAATTTGATTTATTAAGAATATTTTTCTTAACTTATTAAATAATTTTATCACAGCATAAACACATGAAAATTAACGCTCAAAATTTCTTCTGGAATTATGGCAACATTTAAAATTATGAATAGTTACATACGTTGGAAGTAAATACATGACTGCAATATTATATATTTTTAATAAAACAGAACTTATAGCTCGGCAGTCCACCAGGTAAATTTGTTTACCCTTCCTTTTCTTTTAAGTATGAAGTGCCAACCAGGTTCTCTTTAAGAAAATACCAAGATTATTTAAAATTGGGTACACTCACTTATATGCCACTATTATGTCGTATTTTAACTTTGTATGGTTTATTAGTAATATTAATAATTTAAATGTCCAACATGTCTAACATACTTTATTTCAAAGAAATATATTGAAAATGTATAAATAAATACCTACTTAAAGTAGTTATTTATTTGAACCGGCCTAACCATAACCATCATATCAGTTATCATGTCAATGGAGAGGTTTGTGCTTTAATTGCCATTTACTTTAATATTGTATTTGTCATGGAAAAAGGGATTGCCTAAAGGTTTTCATGTGTTTGATTTCTACTATACTGGCACAAACCATTAATAAAAAAATTGTTATTATATTTAATTTATATAAAAATATGTTTAGTTCTCACATTAATAATCCATATTATACTGTTGAAACAGAATTTAACCTCCATAAATCTCAGGCTAACTTTTATTTTGTTTTAAATATTTTCATAAAATGAAGGTGCTCATATATTACAACTGAATATATTCATTGATTAGAAATATGTGTCTATTTCAAAAGAATGTTCAATCATTTGTGAAAAATATTCATATGTTATAGGAATAATATTTTTATATGAGAAAGCAAACATTCGTACATATCAAGAAATACATACAAATTAAAAAATTACTCTTGTATTTTTTCAAAATAAAAAATGGAAACTAAAAATACTCCCACCATTTAAGAATGTAAGATGTTTTACCTTTTTTCTGAAACAAATGTATCTAGACGTCTTTTAATATGTAGGTGCACTCATTTTTCTCCAAACCTACACACTAAAATACTCCTAGATACATACATTTTAGAAAAATACTAAAACATCTTATAATTTAGAACGGAGGGAGTAGTATGCAAACGAAGTGAGAAAGGAAAAAAGAAAGAAGAATGAGAAGAAGAAAAGTAAGAAAAGGAAAACAAGGAACGAAGGAGTAAAATGAAGCAAAATAAAAAAACATAATAAAAGAGGCGAAAGAAAACAAAAAAAATATTACCCTAGAAAAGCGAATGGAAGAAACAACGTAAAAGAAAAGGAAGGAAATAAAAATAGATAATAAACATAAAAAGGTAAATTATAAGTGGGTTAGACGGCCCATGTGTGTGTGTGAGACTCTATCACGAAGGAGGCAGTAAGATGCCTACGAGATATGGCCTTTCATGGTAGAGTTAGGGCCTCAACATGGATACCAACTTGTCGCGGATCTAGTGGTGTCTTGGTTTCTTCTGTTTTGCTATACCATCATCATGATCTTCTCCTTCGGCAGTTCGATGACGAAGAAGTGGTCCGCGTGCCTGTCTTTTGAGAGGTGTCTCTATGGTTATAGTGTGTTTCAATTGTCTAAGATTTTCACCCTTGTGGCGGGCAACTTGTGTGAATATTCAAAAAATTTAAGAGATCATTCAAGCTTGTGCATGTGTACGCGAATCATTTAGGCTATGTTTGGTTAATCCAGCTCTAGGTTGGATTGGAGTGGATTGGGTTGGATTAGAGGATATTTTGACTTAAAATGGGATTTAAACCACATCAATCCATGTCAAACCATGCAATCTGAGGGAAACCGAACGAGCCCTTACCGGATGCATAGAAGAACATCAAAATCCGTGACTTCAGAGTGTTCTGGTGTAAATTTAGAGTTTATGAATGTTCTGTGTTGATTGCTTTTGTTTCAGGTTCTCTGTCCAGACATAACATCGTTTCTTAACTAACTTAAGTCAACGGAACTATCGAAGCAAAATGAAAATTTGAACATGTAGGGCGAGGGATGTTTGGTGATATGCACCAGCAGCATGCTTACCGTGAGAAACGACCTGATAAAATCCCGGTCGACGTTGTCTTTTCCTTGCTTCTCCATGTCCAGCATCACGTCCAGCAGGTCGCCCTTAGACGCATCGCCGCCGCCTGCGCGCCTCCGCTGCTCGATCTGTTCATCGATGAGCTGGTAAACCCTGGCTAGGTGCCTCGTGAACCTGCGCCGCACACCCTGGAGGTCGGCGGCCGCGAGCGCCGGGAAGAAGTCGGAGACGTTGGGCTTCAGGGACAGCGCCACGGCCTCCCGCGCGAACACGTGCATCTCGCTGGACGTCGCCTCGTCTAGTCCAACCGAGAACATGGCGCGCCACTGCAGGTCCGCCATCGCCGCGAAGGCCGCGCGCCCGACTTCCACGGGCGCGCCGGCCGCCGCCAGCTCCGACACGTGGCGGAGCATGCCGAGGACGGCGTCCCGCAGCAGTGGGCGCAGCGCTTCTCCGTCGAGCCGTCTGGGCGACAGAAGCTGCTCCGTGCCGATCCTGCGCAGCGCGCGCCACTTGCGGCGCGGCGGCAGGACGAACACGGAGTTGGCGGCGTGCCCCATGGCGTGCCACGCGTCGGGCGGGTTGCGGCCGGAGAGGGTGGCGTTGTGCGTCTGGAGGACCTCCCGTGCGGTGGCCGCGGAGGAGGCGACGATCACGACCACCGTGCCCAGCCGGAGCGTCATGAGCGGGCCGTACCGTTCGGCGAGGCATGCAAGGGAGCGGTGCGGGAGACTACCTGCGACGTGCAGGATGTTTCCGATGACTGGAAGCGGCCGTGGCCCAGGTGGGAGACGCCTTCGGATGTCGGTGAGCTGTTGGAGCACATAGGAAGACAAGAGGACGAACACAAAGGAGCACGTGCATACGAGGAAGAACGCCATTTCTTCAGTTTATGTTGTTTCTGGTAAGCATGCAGAAAGAAACTCCTCTACATGTATGTATTTATACTATTTGTAGACTGCAACGTGTATCTCGATTAAAAGCTACTACTGCCCCTTTTTCAAAATATAATATGTTTTAGTTTTTGCGAAACAAATATATCTAAATATCTTTTAGTGTGTATGTTTGAAGTAAACCACACACTAAAAAGCGTCTAAATACATTCATTTTACAAAATCTAAAATATTATGAAATGGAGGGAGTACCTTTGTATAACCTACCGAAATGTCTTATATTATGATAATGGGGAAGTATTGTAGTATTACGACATCTCAATTGATACCCTCAAACAATGTCTGAATTTTGGTGACTGAATACGGCTATATCAACCTATGTACATGTACAAATCTAAAAGGGTCATACCGTGTATTAATAGGGCTACAATTTTCTGGAATAACCATTGAGTGTTCTCCGAATCGAAGGGGTATCGGACAATTTGAGTCATCCATGTGTTTTTCGTTTATGTCTTTTTATGAGGGACGTCTATTGAAGCTGAAGCCCTTTTTTATTTATAATTATCTAGTGGCGAGATTCTTTTTATATATTTGACGGTGAGGGACGACTGGAAATTCGCGCAAGCTAAGAATCACATTCCTTACTGCTAACTGAAATGACAGCGAATAAAGATAGCGGCATCTCTTGCTAGCTTGCAAAGAAGTGCTATGTAGTGATAAACGTTGTGACAACAACGGGGACGAACCAGTTCCTCTCCACAAACCTTATTAAATGTTATCACATCATCGGAGAAATAGTCCCACTAACTGGGGTACATACACAAAGCGTTGTCTGCAAAAAATGGCAAGTCTATGGCATGTTTGCAAGCTATATGTATAGGAATTTGTGCAAGCCAAAACTAGTGCACTAAACCAAACACATGAAAATATAGCTTGTCCATCTAAGGTTAGGTGTGGAGCTCTAGACAGGTGGAACAACATCTCTATCTTCGAAATTCTCACCCAATACAAAAACAAATTCACAAAAAAAGGGATAATACAAAAAGGATATATACGGTTTATGTCCCAATAAGAGTACTTTACACTACATCAGATAAATTTGGACCGTCTATTTCTCTAGATCTAACGGACAATAGTGAAAATGCTAGATTTCTTGTACTAGCAGTAGTGCACTATTTCGAATCCTGCAGCCTGCCATAGCCACCTCAGGGCTCGGGAAACACCGACGTATTTGGCTCACGCAGGTGACCACACCGCCATGGCAGTTGGTAGCCGACGCTCGTTGGGTCGACGAAGGAGATGCGGGCGAGGCAAACATAGTGGCCGTCCTTGACGATGGATCGAAGTAAATCCGCATCACAAGGACAAAATGTTCTTAACCCCTACGAACAGTCGCCACAACTGATCCATGGGTCATGGCTCTAGTCAATCAGCAAGCTGGGTCATTGTTTTATTCTCATAGGGTATCAATCGATCTGTTATTTTGTCGGCTTAGCAAGACTTCATGGTCAACTAATTCCCACTAACTTTATATTAACAAAAGTATGGTCGATTCAAACTTGCACTCATAAAGGATTAATCCTCGGTTCAATGATATTCGGACTTCCCGATCCAGGCAGGGACTCAGACTCACGACATTGGGAGGAAGTTTGAACCGAATCAATTAGGGCACAAAATTGAAAACCCTGCGACGAATAGAACAAGTTGGTGGCTTTTATTTGTCCGGAAGAGTAGTAATTGGCTGGCCTCTAGAGCCCCCATGTGAGGAAGAAGCCGCACGGAGAGGGAAAAAGATGAAATAAAAGGTGTGGTGGTAGTATTTTCCTTGATAGGTAGAATTAATTGCCAAATTAGTTAGGATTAATAAACCAAATAAAATAAATTTATGCCTTAAAAGAAAATAATAAATTGTCCTTGCGCTTAAGTTTGGCTCAACGTAACAATTGTATCTACTTAATACACTACACCCTAATTGTGTAGTAGGATGCACAGTAAAACAATTCCCAATGAATCAGGTATATAACATGACAACAACATGTACAGAACTTCATACCTCACCTGTTCTCTCGCTATGAGAAGCATTCACTCAGCCCTCTGTTGCTGCATCAGTCACTAGACTCTCACCTTATAAATTATAGCTATAGCTTCTGATTTGAAAGGTGATTGTATTTTTTGTGATATTGGAATTATGCAATTATGTTCTGCTTGCCGCCACTTTGTCATGAAAACTCGAGCAAATATAGGAACCAGAATTTGAACGATCAAGATCAACAGGATGGAAGATGAAAATCAGATTTAAGACGGTTCAATAAGTTGTCGGACACATTAAAGAGATAGTTTCTTACAAACACTATATATCGTGCAGTTTCTACGAAGATAAATTTGAGGAGAGATAGATGCATAAAACTAATGAGATGAAAGTTCAGAGGACCTAGAAACAAAGATGCAATTCTTGAAGTTTGGATCATTTGTCAGGTCTTATGTCTTTGTTTGGGAATTTTAGGCACTTAGTCCGAACTCCGAAGACCACCCAAGTCTTGCCCACAAAGGCCTACCTTTGATGTCCTAGAGTCGGGAGACCAATTCTGTGGTCAACAACTCAGGGTAGAGCTTCACACAAAGTTAGATAGAGATTTCCCATCTTCACGATATTCTTGGCTTCTCCACAAACATAGAAGACTCCCAAGCACATAAATGATCTAGGAGGCGCACAATACCAGTACCAGGGATGGAGGCATACACCAGGTTGTGCTCAGGGCATGGCGACGGAGCCGTAACCTTCTCGTAGAATTATGAATGGGCCAACAGTGTCTTGTAGCTACAACTTCTAAAGCAAACCCTTGATCAAGTATATATGATCCTACCTCCGCCCCAACATATAACAAGAATTTCGGCTTGCCTTAGTGATAAATAATATTGTATTACTTTGCTTGAGTGCTAGGAAGAAAACTATCCAAATATGTTCTCAAAACTCCCTCAAAGTCCTTCACAAAGAACCATGATGGATGAATGAGCTCTCATAAAGACAATAGGATATATAGTAGCCAGTGTAGGAGACGTACTCTTTTCCACACAGACATACAACCATTGTTAAACATATTGTTAGTTGTTAGCATGTCAATCTTGTAGGTTGTTAGTACCGTACTTCCTTTGTTCATAAATATAAAACGTTTTAGCTTTGTAAAATAAATGTATCTAGACGTTTTTTCATGTATATGTTTGAAGTGAATCTACGCACTAAAAAGCATCTAGATACATTTATTTTACAAAACTAACATGTCTTATATTTCTGAACGGAAGGAGTAACTAACTCTACATGTATACTGTACACGGCTGTAACGTACCAACATCTCTACTTATCATGTAATCACTGATTGCTATATATGAGACTGGTGCCACCCCGTGAGAGGCGTGCCATCCCATCCAATATATCTCTACCTTAACCTATCATATGGTAACTACAAAGCATGAAGCAGACAATAGTGCATAGTTTACTTGGTATTGTGCCGAAAGTGGTAGCGACTAGCGAGGATAACATTAATTATTTTGTTCCTAGACACGTGATGTGGAAAGTAGTAGTAGACGAAACACATCGATTCTAAAGGCACCGGTACACAGTGCAGTGGTGACGTCATGCTAGTGATGTCAGCATGATGACACCCATGTGCTAACCTAATCTATGAATATTTTTGAGAAACAAAATGAAACTTGTAAAAAATCTGAAACTTGTAAACATTGTCTACTGTTCTAAAATAAGTTTCACAACTTCACTCATGTTTCAATCTTATCTATCTATCTTCTATCTTCTTCTTCTACTATATAATAAGTGTAGAGGTGGTTTTCGTTTGTGCGCCTTCGTCCGTCTGTTTTACGTTTTCTACCTCCGTTCCTTCAAGACCGATGTGGGACAAAACTCGCAAGTAAACGTTTCTCCGGTGGCAGACGGGCAAGCAAAGCAAGCACGTCGTCGAGGCCCAATGAAACGCGGCTCGTAAGTAAACGTTTCTCCCTGGGGATGGCGAGCTCTGTCCTCCTCTGCCCAGCTCAAATTCTCATGTGTGGCACCCAAGCCATGCGGATTTTGTGGGATCCAACCAATAACAGGCATCATGGGGGCGTTGCCAAGGGAGGAGACCGTCGAGCTAGAGGAGGGCGATTGGTGAGGCTACAATGAGCATGCATGCGGGGCCTGAAGTGGCGTGTGATTGGATGTGGAAGAGAGGTTTGCCCGTCTAGGTCCTTGCCCTTTTTGGTGGCGGCGCGCGCATCAAGGAAGAGGAGGAGGGGAGGGCTGGACCGCCGTGCCTTGGGGAGATTGGATTGGTTCGTCGATATGATAGAGGGGAGTCGATCGGCAATGGCAGGTTGTGGCTGCGGACGGGCGGCGCGTCGATCTGAGGGCGAGGGTCAGCGGCTCGTGATGCATGGCTGCATCCGTGCGGCGCATTGACGGCTTGCTGCGGCACTAGAAGGACCGATCTTGGCGTGGGTGGCCAACTTGGTCTCGGCGCCTCCGGACACGATATAGTGATGGGGACGATGGTGAATAGACTGTTGCTGTCGTGCGCAATGGAGCACCGCTGGTCTACATCGTCGGATGATCCACTGACACTGACCTGCAGTTCATGGACTCTCTACACAGGACACAATTTCCCTTTTTCTCTGATCTGATCCAGCTAAAGTGAAACAAACAGGGAGCACATGATCTATACGTGTAGACAGCTAGCAATTCTGCGTACATATTACAGTTAAGCCGGCCTGTTGAATTCATCACAAAACTTCCAATAACTCCCATTTGATCTGTCATATGTCATCAACGAAAATCAATTTCGTAGATGTTTTTTGACAACTATTGAGCAGAGGGGAATTAAACAGCTGGGGTGGTATGAGTCACATTCAGTGGCTCAACGAATTACTCATGCAATTAAGGGGTTATAAAGCTGCAACTCTGAACATATAGCTTTTAGTGGCTCTACTGTCAAAGTTAGAAAAATTTATCAATGAGATCCGATGCCGCTGGCATGATGTTGCTACTCCCCCACCCCACCCCCACCCGACTCCGCTAGGGCTACCCGATGACGGGTGAAAAAGCAGTTGATGCAGTCATGCTGTTGGCGCTGTTATTGATCTCCTGTGGTTGTCGGCGGAGTTAGGCGTGGCTGCACGATGTCTCCATGCTCGGCCTCTCTAGAGATTCGATGATATCTCGGCAGCGCTTCACAATACGGCAAACTCAAGAGGGAGACATACGAGCGCGGGTCTTTGTGTCCTCTGGGAGGAAGCAATCGAAGCTGCAGATCTCTACCGACTCCGTATTGATCTCGGCATGGCGGTGGTGCGCTCTCGGCCCCGAGCTTAGGTAGAAGAGCTCGAATCTTTGATTGAGCTACATTGTAGCACCCACAATAGTTAAGTGACGGGCGTGGCTTCCCTGACGTAGAGTACAACTACTTGAAGGAGGCCGGTTGTGTGATTTACTGTTATGTTTAATGACTTTATACCATATTTCTTTTAAGAAACTTCGTATGGCACGTCAATTTGTACGAGTGGCCATGACGTCAGGTGGCTAAGAGTGCACATACCATGGCGTTGTCACACACGGGGTGGCATACTACCTAGAGGTGAAATACTCCCAAGAAGTTTACAGATATAGATCTACAGCTTTAGGAGTTTGGTGATCCAATTCAGGAGACACGGTGCACAATCAACTTTTTATGAAACAAACATAAAAATACCCGAGTGCGCCTTTAGAGTTTATAAATACCCGAGTGAGCCATGGAGTGATGGGGCAACAAACATGGTGTGCTAATGGGGCGGCATGGTAAGTGGTGACCGGTAAGCAAGCATAATTCTTCTAAATAAATTTTGTATACTGCCATCTTGTTTGAGGAAGGTAAAACAGAAACGAGAGAGATAGCAGTTGGCCCATGTTAGTGAGTTGCTATCCATTAGACTTGACTTCTAATCTTTATCCCTTCGTCGATGGATATCACAAGTTACGGAAAGGAATTAGCATATAGTGCTCATAATCACAAGACAAATGATTCAGTTAAACTGGTCAGGTTGTTGGTAAAAACCCAAATCATGAGTTGCACGCATCAGACTTCTGCTTAACTACACGCACTATAGATTACCAAGGAGATTATTGTTAGCCAAACATTTCCATTGTCAATGCATTTTACAGTTTATAAATAAGTGCAACTTCAGCAAAAGCCTCAAATCGATTAAATAAAACATATATACTTCGTCCATCCTGAAAGGGATGTCGCGGATTTGTCTAAATATGCATGCATCGGCGACATTATTTTCGTACGGAGGGAGTATACAAGTTCATTTTAGGCTACTATTTCGTTATCATGGCCGAACCCTAAAAATCATAGTTGTCAGTCTCATGCATTGACGGCCACTCCATCCTATGGACAATGCTCAACACGAAACCTGCGGCACACAAGGTGTAGTACTTTGATCTGTAGCAACACACGGGTATTAAATTTTGTTTTAGTTTAAAACTGGTCGAGGAGTACCTGCTGGCCCGTCCATGCTCACCCATCATCACCGAGCATCGTCCGCACCCACCAAGTCGTCATAGTAGGTGCACATGCTCTATCCCTCTCTCCTGCCAGCCAATGGTACCAGAGAAACTAATGTTGTCGTGATTCGTGAAGAGCACGAAGCAGGTTTGTTGATCAAAAGTGTAAGAAATCGTGCACAACTCTTGTTTAGTTGATTTACCTGTAACAACACACAAGTACAATATGACATGAGTACTTAGCAATATGTTTGTGTATGTGACGGGAAGAAACTCGATGGCCCGTAGCAACGCACGGGCATTCAACTAGTATTTCATAGAGATTCAATTATTAGTAGGTTTGTGTTAAGAAAAAGAACAAACTATCTCACCAATCTCAAAGCGTGTCATGGATGTCACACCGGTACTACTTACCGGTGCGTGCCTTCTAAAAGAGTTACGCACGGCACAATTTTATTATTGTTGACGGTGCTCTTAGTGCAGAAAAGAATATACGCGATCATGCAGCGTCACAACGACATCTCTCATCATGATTTTTTAAGTGGGTTGAAGCACTAGAGGAAATCAACATCAAAGACTGACCCAAGAAAGTCCCAGGTGGTCGCCGATGATCGGAAGCGGCCTTGTTCTAGGTGGGAGATGCGTCGGATGTCCCTAAGAATAAGTTGGAACACGTAGGAAGAAAAGAGCATGCGAAGAAGCGAGCATGTGCATACTTGGAAGAAAGCCTCCATTTCGATCCAAATGGTTTATGTTGTTTTTGGTAAGAAGCAAGCTTTCGTCTGCATGTATTTATTTATACACTGTAACCTCCAACTGGCCAGCCACGTGTCTCTTAATTAAAACTCATTTCAGTATATTAGTATTACTTCCATCTGAGAACTGAACGACAACTTCTAATAGATTTTTTGTTGTTGTGGTGGGGATTTTCATAATGTGCATGAGAAGAATCATATTCCATACAGCTAACTGAAATGACCAGTGAATAAAGATAGCAGTATCTCTTAGCAGTTAGTGTAACAGTGCTACCCAATTCCTAAACGAACCGCTACAGGAAATCAGGATTTTGCCGTATGCCTTGCGATTTGCCATGAACATTATTTTGTCGGGACACATGTCAACCGTCGGAATTGCCATGAGAAGGACATAAACCTCATGAAAAATTGATAGCTCATGGCAAATCTGAAACAAAACTCTAGGCAAATAAGCAACACAAAACCACAGACACATTGTTGGAATTTGAGGCATATTTGATGTTGGGCTTTTGGCCCATAACAAATACAAATTCTGAAATTCTCTTTGGCCCATTATCATGACAGCTCATGTGTGTGCTATTGGTGCCAAAGTTTAGTCCCACATTGCTAGTGGAAGGGGAGTTGGACCACCTTATATAGTAGAGTGTTGCACCACTCACTAAGGTGTGAGAAGAAGAGAAGCCCTCGCGCACTCCCCCTCCGACGCCGCCCGCCTCGCCACGCCTCGCCTCGTCACGACTCGCGCGCGCGCCGGGGTTTGCGGTCATTACGGACGCGTTAATTAATCGGCCATTTCCATATCGTGGGCTGGCACTGACTCGGTCGTGAACTGTTGCCCCACGTCCTACCCGACCCGCACTATATAAGCAGGCAGACACAAACCGTAGAAGTTACCAGCAATTAGATTGCATCTTTGCCTTTCCATCTCTCTGTGCTGCCCTCTGCTACTCCATCCCGCCGGCTGCGTGCACGGTCGTCTGGGAGAACAGGCCTCCGGAACCCCATCTCTCTGATCCTGCACCGGGAGAGAGGCGATAAGGTTTTTGGGGAGCGTCTAGACGACGCTTCCGCTGGTGGTGGCTCTACTTCTGTTGCGCGGTTGGTCATACCATCGACGAACTCGTACGTGTTATTTGCCCTCCTGCTATTTCCTATGATGATCACTAGTATTGCAGTATGCGTAGATGTACTAGTTTTTCACTTGCCCGTTGGTACATGTCTACTATACGTATGGTAGTTAGTCTTGAAAATTGTTTTATCATGATTTATATTTAAATTAAATTAATGCGAAAACTGCTAATTAATTCAACACACATGTCACGGCTGTGAGTCAAAGATCGAGGGCGAAGAGACCAAGCACACAATTTGCCGCGTGAGCCCAACTACAAAGCTCACGGCAAAGCAAACTGACCCCATTGTGCAAGAACAAAGTTGCGAGGTGGACTTTTGGATCTAAGGAAAATGAATGGACGAGATGTGATTCGTGGGAAGTGGTGCTGGATTGATGAGTTGGCGGTCAGAGACAGAACCCTATCATGAGGAGATCGCCTGCTACCCATCCCATCGTGCAACCCTCGTCTCCTTTCGTCTAACGCCATCCCCTCTCAGCACCGCCTCTCCTCTCATCTCGATCTCCTCCACCTTCTTTCCCTCCAACATTAGTGCCCTCTTCCTAGGGTTGCAGAAGCGCAGGGGCGGAGCTGGATGGAACTCATGTCTGGTGCTAAACAGCCTTAACGATCCTAATTATCTACATTATTCATATTTTTTGTCTTGAAAATTAGCACTGTTTGCAGTATAGCCGTCCGGCCGGTGCTACGGCACCAGTAGCACCATGTCTAGATCCGCCCCCTGTTTGCAGTATAGCCGTCCGGCCGGTGCTACGGCACCAGTAGCACCATGTCTGGATTCGCCCCGCAGAAGCGGGATCCCACATATCCCGTAAAACAAATGGATTAGTAAATAGTATTTTTTTTTAACAAGGAGGTCCCCGAAGGGAATGGAAGCTTTCATTAAATCCAAGCTATGGATATACAACTGATTACAAAGGACCCCATAAAGTTTGAAAAAAAACATTGGTCTCTAAAAAAAGCAGAAAAAGACCTCACTGAAAGATAAAAGAAAACAATCCAGTCCTCTCTCTCCACCACCGAGCCGGAAGTCGGGCTCACCGCCGTCAAACCTGGAAGCAGGGACAAAACCACTTGCTTCCGTGCAGACGAGAAATGCGGCCGCCGACCTCGAGAGGCGCCTCACCGAGGAGGTTTGATAAATGTCGGGACCCTTTGCCGGTTTCTGGATAGGCCATTTTCTGGCATTGGATGTCGGACGACTATCACCCGCCGCCGAGGTGGTGCTCAAGAAGATTGCTTCCCAACTCCATTGCTTCTTCATAGCTTCCGGGGCGGAGCTCGCCATTACACCCAGGAGAGCAGATAGCACCGGACCTCTTGCCAGCGAGGTGACACTCAAGGGGAACCGCAAGCTGACGGCCCCATCCACTATGTGCCTCACCCAAGCCACAGCCGCAACAAGGTCTCCACCCTCTCCCTCGCCGCAACGGCCAGCCAAGAGGAGGGAGAACCATACCGCTTCACCTTGAGTGAGGACCGAAGCACAACAACGCTTATTCCAGGGGAAGCACGCCGCCGATACACTCCTTGTTTTTTAAAAATAGTACCAAAGGACTTCATCTTTATATAACTTTTTATCCAGATAAATTGCACTAGAGATTAGTCCAGCGTCCCGTCCCGCTTGCAACCCTACCTCCTCCTCAATGCCAGTGCCAGATCTATAGGGTAAGACAGATGGGCCAAGGCATACCCTGTAGCCCAGCCCATTTTGTATGCTCGGGAAGAAAAGGTAGCTAGCAGGCCGGCCTAGGGAAGCGAGAGGACGAGTATAGAGCGATGTTGATCGGAAAGAAACAATGATCGCCAACCGAGCGAAGCAGTTGCGCCAGATATTCTCTGAATCTCGTCTCTGGTCGATCTACAACCACCCAGGTGGGAAGGATGACAAGTAGGAGGGGGTGTACTGGGAGAACGTTAATGTCGGGGAAGAGAGCCAATGGTGGAGGGGAAGGCCCTACATCGATGTCTCCATCGCCACCAAGATTCGTCGTGCCACTTCCCTCGTTCTCTCTAATGAGCGCGTCGTGGAAATTATTCCAGAGGTCGGGTGGAGATAGTATTTTTTTCTACACCGAATGAGGTGAAGATGCACGGAATGCGCTAGGTCAAAATCCCGACAAGGCTAAGGACTTGTTCGTTTTGAATGGAATGAATCCACACTTGGAACTGATCCACACATGGATTTGGTGGATGTCATCTCTTCACCCAATTCCAACTAAGGCCTATTAATCCCCGCCCCATAATCCCATCTAAATTTCAATCGTTTGGTTAATCCAGTGCTAGGCCATAAAACCCCACAGGTGCCATTCCCATAGCCCTTCATTCTGCTCTCTGGCTGCGGAAAATTTTTCACACATCGGTTGGGGATAATTTTTTTCCAAGAGGAATCTACGGTGTTGGACTGGATGTGATGGGCCAAAATCCCTGTCCTGGAGTAAACGTTGATGGGCTGGAAAAGATTACGTGGCAGGGCTGGAAAATCGGAACCGGGCCGCAATCCAGGCCAATCCATGCCAACGAGGGATTAAACGAACAAGTCCTAAACGAAGACTGTTTTTTTTAGGTCTGACCAAAAATTTGTTGAGCTAACTATCTCGCCGGGCTGGACAACCAGGATCGGGCCTCAGAATAGGCCAATCCGAGCCTGCCATACATTAAACGAACAAGGCCTTAAGCTTGCTGTCACTTGAGGGCCCTTTGATTCGAGAGCTCAGGGGGGCCCAGCCCCTGCTAAAGTCGGGTCTGAAGACGCTTGGAAGATATATACCCCTCATATCAAACCCCTTGGTGGCACTACACGGGGTTGCACAATGAATTTTTAGGCCGGCATGACGAAATCAAACCCCTTGCAATACTACTAATCATGAGATGATCCACATTTTTAGATGCAAGTAAGCATACTAAATTGACTGGCTCAGCGCCCATGACTGTGTCCACGTGCAATTCTGTACGTGGCAACCATTTTCAACTTGCTCAGTGCCCTCGAAGGCTCCAACTGGGTCACGATCGGGATAATCCATTTATACGCGGCTTCCCAGGGACTAAGTAGGGGTAGTAAACAAATGAAGGACTAATTACGAACATCGCTAAATGATGATCTCCAAGTTTACCCATGTGGCGTATTTAATGATCTCCACGATCGATGGAGTCACCCCCCTTAAATCGCAAACTACATACCAATCACGAGACGATCCACATGTTTAGATGCAACGAAGCAGAACAAATCGAGCTATTTGCGCCCATAACTGCAGTTTTTGTTTTTTGACACATGCATCGTGGAAAGCCAAACTGCATATGAGGATGGGTTTTAGCATAAGTAGCTAAATAGTGAGCACTAGAACTTTGACATCTTCGAATATGGCTAATGCAACTTTCACGAACCTTCAACAAGGATTTAATCTCTTCCAGAGTAATAGAGTAGACATAACGACTTCTATCATTGAGGGGTTGGTGCACCACTGAACAGCCAACAGGCGTACCCTCGCATTATGTAGTTAGTTCCGCCCCTAATACACTTCTTCTGTTAAATAATTTTGTGAATGCTGATAGAACAAAATTTCCTTCATGACCCCTAAAGATCATCCAGACTCAAGCACCACCATTAGCAGTAAAGGGTCTGTCGGTGTTCAACTTACTCTATCCCTCAGGTGGAGCTGTGAATGTATCAGGAGGCTTAGGGCCATGATCTTTGGATGCATGGAAATCCTAAAGTATTGGATTAATAGATCCATTCTCTATATAACTTCATTTTATTAACTAGCAAGGTGGCCCTCGCAAATGCGAGGGCAATGTCTTAGCACATTGAATGTAGTGTAGGAGAAATAAATTTATAGTTATGTCAATGTTGAAAATATTATTACTCCTTGGACGTGTTGTGTCAAGCAAATATCACCGGTGTGTAATTATTATGAACCATTTCTATCTATGTCACCATATTGTAGAACAATGATTTAGTTACACTCTCTTCTTAAATGTCCCCGACTCCTCAATCCTCCCTACTACCTCCATCAAAGTTTAAATGGCACATATAGCAAATCTCTGGGCGGAAGAAGTACCATGTATTGGATGTGTCTAATAACATGACTTTGCGAATTTGTCACAGAGTTTAACCACTTTAATATGTTAAATTTACTGCATGTTTCTCAGTAAATAATATTTTCAAATATCATAGCACCCTAAAAGTTTGTACATTCGGTTATAAACATCTTCAATAGCATCTCATAGTACACCAATAATGTAGATCAAATATTTGATTTGATCCAAATATTGTAGGAAAATTATCACATGATTAAACAACACATAAATTATAAAACTATATTTGCAGTGACATGTTCAGTAAAATCTTAAAAAATAGAAACTATAATTGATAAAAAAGGTGTATTTAATTTCATCATGCATCATGTACGCAAAACATAAATCATAGTTAAATAAACCTAATTGGGCCAAGATGTTGTATGAGAATATAAAAACCATTATCAATTTGCAAATTCCATTCAAACAAATGATGGAAAGCATGCAAAACAAAATTTGATAAATGAATACCCCAATTACACTTTCTACCGGCTACGTTATTAAAATATGACCTGCCGAAAAACATCGGTTGTTCGAAATGAATCTAGATAATTTCACCTGAAATTTTATCTGCGAAAATACCAAAGGACCAATGTAAGTATCAAGCGATTGTACCGTTGCGATCGACTTTTAATCAATAGAAGGCAAATTAGGATGCTTATACAGCCGCACTTTACACGGAATACTACAATGTCTATGTTTTTTCTAGTAAACGCAAACCGTAAATAATAGGCTTTATCTTGTTGTCACTCCTCATGAGAATAAAAGACAGGGGATTACATAAGGGGTGATTGGATGGGATTCTTTTATTGTCAACTTACAAATAGAGTACAAAAATCCATGGACAGCATGGTGAAAACTATGGAAGAGATCCACCTAATAATGGATGCTGCTTAAATCCTTCCAGGTGTGCCCCTCTTCAACCGCCCAAGCACACATAGAAATAGTGCCTCCCCGCCTCTTCAAGCCTACTCAGCTGACGAGGTTTCGACTCATCAATGCCCATTGTTATGGACTTGGGTTTTGGAGAAGATGGGGATGCTGGAGATCGCGAAACGGTTAGCAAACAAGCAACGCGGGGACACAAAGTTTACCCAGGTTCAGACCCCCGGAGGAAAAACCCTACTCCTATTTGTCTGCTCTTGATTACGGCGGAACCGAAGGTTACAGGGGTGCGCAGATGAAATCTGGCGTGAGGTGTGTATGAGGTGAGTTGGGGAGCCTCCTCGCCGTGCCCTCCTATGCTTTATATAGATAGGCAGGTCCCGGACATAGGTCGAGTCGGTTACAGATTAGGGTTCGCCCCTTTAAAATTCTATCTACTCTAGTCTTGTTCTCCAAGCATTCGAAGGCGTCATGGGCTTGGGCCACCTGAAACCTCCGCAGGCCGCGCATCTTATAGTGGGCCTTCCTTGGACTGGACCAGGTATGCCGATGTTGTGTACCGGTGGGGTATAACCATGTCATCAGCTGCACTCATGGAACAACATTATTTTATTTGACAGAAAAATTAATAATCAAAGAGTCTGCAATATACACATGTGAGGATTACGAGAATATCGTTACATACTTCAGGGAGGACAGGTTGTGGACCTTCAGTACTTATTCGTCCAGAGATATCCTTTGTTTATCGTCTGGAAGTGTATGAAATCTTCGCTCGGTCCCAAGACCAGGGATCGTGCCAAAACCCACACTATACAAAGTCGTTTTGTCCGCAATGGAAGAAGATTTGCTTCTGTATGCAGGCGTGAGTGAGTGCGTCACACAGCCTTCTGCTCTCACCTGATTCACTACAGAGCAGAGCTAGCGCTACCATCCAGTCCCAGTGCTGTCGTCCAAGCTGTAGATCAAACTCTGTGAAGATGCAACTTGGAAGAGAAGAGAGACCATGACCATGAAAAGCAGCAGGATTTGATTCAGGGATGCGAGCTTGAGCAACCCATGGACACACAATCGGTCAAGCACCTGAGCCCGCGCAAGAGGAAGTCATGGGCGGCCATGGTGACGGCTTGACGATGGGCATTGCGTATGTAGATGTGTTTCTCTAGAGGGTCCTCATGATCTAATTTTTTTACATGCTCATGATCTAATTAGAAGTGCGGGCCAAATAAGGCGAGGGTACACGTCTGTAATTTCTTTCAGTTTTAATGTTAGCTGCACCCCTGCCGGTCGTGCAAGTATGGTTGCGCTGCTCCCTTTTGTTACGAAAAAACAATTAAATCCTCACCGCAAATTTTAGATCCAACCATTCAAATATTTCAGATGATGTGGATCAACCTGGTGCCTCAAAAAAATACCCTTATATTGCTTTTAGTATATAACTAGCATGGTGGCCCTCGCAAATGCGAGGGCATTATCTTTAACTTTTTCTGAAAGTAACCCTGGAATCAATTCATGCAAATAAAATAGCTCCATAGTGCACATATATAAATATATAGGCATGAGAAGTTCATGGTTTTCTTAGGTTGTCTTGTAATTTGTTTATATTTTCTATGAAAATTTGCTAATTTGTTAATCATGCGTCCATTTAGAATCGACTCTTAATCTAATTTAAATTGACAATACAATGTTCTCTTTTACTAAGATTGAAATTGTAAAGATTTTATCCTTCTTATTGGGTGTTGAACATTTATACTCTGGTTGACATACCTTATTTTCATGTGGGAAAGCGTGAAACTTGTATATTACTGAAATACTATAATCAAAATCTCAACAAATGATAATATAGTCGGAATATATCTCTTTACTGTTTTTATATGTTTAGCATTTGCCCCTTGTGAAAAATATATATTTTTGAAAATCTCATAAAAAGGTGAAATATCCGAACCGGGTACCCTCTTTTTATCTGTAGAAACGACATAAATTCTACCAAAACTTATTACATAAGGGTGGACTCTGATGTATTTAATGATCGTATGAACTTTCTCAAATAGTAAATTACTCCCATATATTAGCATGATTGCTAAACATATCACAATTAATAGATGTTACTATGTTTGATAGGTTCCTAGATATAAATTCTCAAAGTATCTTCATAACTATATATAGACATCATTTATTATGGCAGCCCTACTTGGTTTTTGGACTTCAGATTTTCTTGTCCTACATTGTTAATTTTAAATGCACATGTTAAGCTAACAATAGAACACCAATCGAAACTTGATGAACTCATGATACACAAATTCACCTTTGTGTGAGATTTTTTAAACAAATTTCTCTTTTTTCATAAGTACCTGATTTTTAATCTAAAAAAGAATTATAACTATTTCCGAATACATTGGTATTTTTAGAGATTACGATTATTGTATTGCGTAAATTTGCAAATTTAAGGTTTTTCTCCTCTTAGAATAAGATATACTGGTATGAGGGGAAGGTTTTGGTAAATATTTTTTTCATTGAGTATTCAAACCTAATCATGAGATAAGAGCAATGTTGCCATATCTGTATCAGTCACAAATTCTTCTAAACATTTTTTTGTCTTGTAGAGAAACTATTGAATGGTTGATATCTTGATTAGATTGACTTGTCTATCGCTAAAAAAACAGATTAGCTTGACTTACCAATCGCTCAAAAAATACAAAATTAACATGCACATACCCGATAAACAATAACCCTGTACATAACTGCTCAACAAAAAAAAATTAACATGCACATACTTTTTTAATATGTTCATACTTGATAACTGATAACCCTGTACGTAACTGTTTTTAAAAAAAACTTAACGTGCATATACGTGTGGTAACCCATAACCTGTAAAACAAATTAGCTTGACTTGTCAATCGCTCTCAAAAGAAAAAAAACTTAACGTGCACATACCTGGTAAACAATAACCCTGTACGTAGGTGCTCAACAAAAGAAACTTAACGTGCACATACTTGATAACCTGTAACCCTGTACGTAACATCTTAAAAAAACTTAACGTGCACGTACGTGGTAATCGATAACCTTGTATGTAACATAAAAGATCCTAACCATTAAGTCTACATCCGACTGTTCAAATAATCTTGATGATGTGGCTTAACCTGGTGTCTCGAAAAACACCCTTATATTGCTTTTAGTATATAATAATAAATAAATATCTTTCTCGTATTTAAAGTATTGGATTAATAGATCCATTCTCTATATAACAGTCTGATCTATCAATTCTAAAACAAATCTGACTCCGCACCTTCTTTTCAAAGAAATGGTCTTATAAGAAATAGGCCTAGGTATCCAAGAACCCCTCCATATTATTATATTTGACCATCACATACCCTCCAACACAAGCCTTTGTTCAGCAATTCCATTCCATATGAAATATCCTGCCAAGTCGATGAGGCATTGCCAGCAAAAACCATATCCTCAAGCTTACAATTTGGATAAAGCTTCGTGTTAAGGACACAAGAACACAAACTGTCCAGCTTAGTAATCAATCTCCAAGATTGTCTCACCAACAACACTCGATTAAATACTCTGAAATCTCAAAAACCGATTCCACCGCGACACTTCGGCATTTGTAATCTTTCCGATGACCTCCAAAGTTTCTTCCTCTTTCCATCCTTAGATCCCCAGTAAAAACTCTCCCACCATTTTTGTCAGATCGTCACAAAAAGAGAATGGAAACATGAAGACTCCTATCAGATATGTGGGTAAAGCTTACGCGATTGATTTGATGAATATCTCATGACCAGCCAAGGCTAAGTGGTTGTCTTCCCTTATAAGTAACCTTTTAGTTAATTGTGTCTGTAGGTCAATAAATTTAACCCTCGACATACGACCATTAGGAGTAGGTAAACCCAAATATTTCTCTTCAAACATCATAGAATTGACCTCCAATACAGTATGCACCTCATCTTGTACCACTATGGGGCAAGATTCACCAAAAAGGATGGAGCACTATGAGGGGTTTAAGAGTTAACCCGTTGAGAACACATAAATAACCCAAACTTGCTTTACCCAAGTAGCCTCATCATGACTTGCCTTGAAGAACAGTAAAGTGTCATTGGCGAATAATAATGTGATACCCCTAGTTCCTATCGACAAACCTCAATTTGAGATATTTCATTTGCATTTATATCTTTATTAAGAAGAGCAGAAAGTTCATCAACAAAAAAAGGAATAAAAACATGGATATTGATCACCTTGTTGAAGCCCACACGATAGTGCAAATGGATCCAAGATGCTTACATTGAATTGAACCGCATATCTCACCAAGGTAACACATGTCATAATCCAGTCTACAAAACGATGAGAGAAACCTAATTTTGCATCATATGCCTCAAGAACAACCAATCAACCTTGGTATATGCCTTTGATAGATCCAACATATATGCATAGAAAGTTTTTGTTGGATACTTCTCCTTGATATAATGGATACATTTGAAAGCCAACAAAACCTTATTCGTGATCATTCTTCCAGGGACAAATGTCATTTATGTCGGAGAGATGATATCGTACAACAATGTACTCAACCTATTTACCAAGCATTTGTAGATCCTTTGTACACAACATTACACAGACCAATGGGTCGATACTCACATAATTTGCAAGGATTAGTAACCTCTGGAACAAGAACTATAGATGTTAAATTATCTCCTTGTGGCATGACTCTAGTCAAAGAAAACTCATGTACCAGACCAACTTTTTTTCTCCTTCAATGTTCCCCAATTTCTCTGGAAGAATATCGTTGGCAACTTCAGGCGCAAACGCTTTAAGTGGACCACTTTGAAATATGGCATCAAAGATCTTTTCAGAAAAAATCGCTACAGAGCCATTGATTTGCATCATCTGTAATGCAGTACCAAATTACTTTGTTGCATCATCTGTAATGCAGAGCCATTAGATAACTACAGTTGTAATGTAGACCAAATTACAGAGAT
This sequence comes from Avena sativa, assembly GCA_916181665.1. NCBI lineage: Eukaryota > Viridiplantae > Streptophyta > Magnoliopsida > Poales > Poaceae > Avena > Avena sativa. The sequence continues at coordinate 385,353,154 of OV702293.1, read as the reverse complement.
AGAAGTTTGACCCCTGGAGTAATTCAGTCTCCTCTTTAAATTACTTTGTTTTTCTTCTTTCTCCCCTAAAAGGGCCACATGATCTGAGCATGGTGTTACAATGTAACTAACTAAAATATATAAGGAAAATTCCTCCAGGGGTTTGACACAACTGGCGAGCTGAACCTGCACGTTTTGGCGATGCCTAATCTTTTGTTATCGTACGTATATGGGACATTGGAGAAGCCCAAATCAAATCGACACGTGAACGCTGATATTTGGCTCTCCGACCTAGGAGTGGCGAATAAGTGCTCAAACCTTGTACTCTATATACAACCTATGCTTGGTAAAAAAAAGTGCTCAAAACCCCATAGACACTCATTAAAGTCTCCCACAACGGGCCACGATAAATTAGATCATTTGATCTATGCACACACAGTTTAAGAAAATCTTTGACTATCAATTTTGACCAATAAAATATGCAATATATGTCCTAAAAAATATACCATTGGAAACTACTTTTAAAAATGAATCCAATGGTTGTTTTTGTGACATTTATATAAAATTTGTTGACCAAAATTATTGGTCAAAGTTGTTCTTAAACTAAATGCATGCCTAATAAGCCGGACCGAAGAGAGTACTACTACCTCCATTCCAGTTTATAAGGCAAATACGTATTTTAACAAAATAGTTTGACCATAAATTTAATCAGCAATATATGAATCATATGTCAAAAAATTATACCATTGGAAACGTATTTTAAATATGAATCTAATGGTATATTTTTTTGTTAAATATAGTTTGTATTTTATTGACCAAATTTACGGTCAAACTATTTTCTCAAAATACGTATTTGTCTTATAAGCCGGAATGGAGGTAGTATATATTTCCTTTGTTCTAAAATAATTGATTTGACTTTGTCTAGATTTGACGGATTATACTATAACTCCGTGTGATCCGATCTATCCGAGCATTTAATTGTGTCCACATGCGCATATGAAGTTCTGTACATTTGCTGCCATTGTCAAATAGCTCTACAACTTTGTCCCTTCACACAAAGGTGGATGAAGGTTCCAACGGGTCCACGAGATAATATATTACAATCTCATAAGCACTGTGCAGACAGATGAATGATAACCTAATGTAATACTACCTTAAAGATTAAGGGAGTGCCTAGATCTCATGCGCCTGAGAACTAGTTATGTCTAAGTCGCTGATGTCATCCTAATATTTGTGCTAATTCTCAGTTGCAACCTAGTTGCAACTCATATGATTTGTACTAATTCTCAGTTACAACCTAGTTGTAACTCATTAAATTCTCAATTACACCCAAGTTGCAACTCATGTGTAACTTTCATTTTATATGAATCACGAGGTAAATCAAATGGTGAAAGAGGCGACTGAGACTTAAAAAGTTCAAATCCGAAAGATTAATCATGTGGCATCATGCATGGCGCATTTTAAAGTCCTCCTCGATTAATGGAGTCAATCCCCTTGCAATGTGAAGTACGTACATGCCACGAGAAGATCCACATGTTTAGCTACAGCCAAGAAGAAAAAATCGAGCCATTTGAGCCCGTAAATGCAGTTGATCATTTACTATATACGTACCTTCATGTAGGGATGAAAATCTTTATCAAGAAAAAAATATAGGTATGAAAATAGAGCGAAAAGTTTTCGGCTATTTCGAGACAAAACGAAAATGGATAAAAATATGGAGAAAGAATTTTGCAAAATGGAAATGATTTTTTTTATTTTGATGAAAACAGCACAACGATTTTCTGGTGAAACAGATGCAGAAATGGAAATTACATTTCCTGCCTAATGTGAGTGGCCAAGTCTAACCGACCCATTACATGACCTTGTCAAGCCAAATTAAATTTCAAAATCGCTTATCCAATACACCACATAAGCAGTGGCGTAGCCAGGGGGTTTCTGTGTAGTCAAATGACTACACAGGATTCTTGTCAATAATTCATGTACGTGAGAAAAATCACAAAAGAATATATAAAATTTTGAGAATATACATATATAAGATGAGTTTGACAACACAGACTTTTGGTCCTGCCACCGCCACTGCACATAAGCCCTTCATGCATTCGAGGAAGCTTTCATGATTTGACCTTTCTCTTACTCCCTCATAAACCGAGCACCATGCTAAAATTAGGAACAATTTTGCTAGTTTGTTTGAATGTTGGAGATTTTTTGAATGATCAAAGGTTCTCTTGGTTCCAGATAACATCTGCATCGCTCTGTATCCTTACCTTATTCGGTTCATTTATGTTTTCAACAATATCTGCTTCGGTTTCTGTTTTCAGGGTTTTTGTGCTTGTTTCCGCTTCCGCAAAATAACATAAAAATAAATATGACACCACTCGGTTCCATACGTTTCCATTTCATTTTCATCCCTACCCCTCCATGCCAACTGTTCCTAGGAAAATTATACAAAGTTATCGCTTTCGGTGAATGTCGACCGCGACGAGTCTAGCTAGATTGTCCCCGACACCTAAAAAGGCCAGACACTATGTATGCATATACTACTTGCGCATAACTTAATCAGGAAGTGGTGGTTTTGCTAATATACAAGATCTAATAGCACTGGTCATATAACAACTCGGGTTGCCCATGCAAATTGCGAAAATAATTTGAAAATTGGGGTGAACCGGTAGATCTACATGTCATGTTGTGCAAAGTTGGTTCAAATCGCCTATATTCATTCTAGTTGTGGTGTGGTGGTTGCCACGCTTCATCCATGATGGCACGGTGCTCCAATAGCTATATACAGAGGACAATCCATCAACTGGTTTCCCATCTCCCACCCACTCTCATATATCAGTTGTCGTGGCTTTATCAGCAGTAAGCGGGTGGTGGTGATCAAAGTCCATGGAGAAATCCCCATCCCATGAGGGCCAAAGCTGATGACGGTGCCACTTGCAGAAACCGTTACCAACTTTGAGGAGGCGTCATGGCCCTTGTTCATGCCATCCTCCTCTTCGACCACGAGGTGAAACCATGGTTACGTGTCGGAGGACCTTGCGTTGGTGCGACAGTTGTGTTCCCTTCTTTTGGCCTTGTCTTGGTTCCCCACGGTGTGCTCCGATGTGATAGCAGTGGATGCTAGTCTCCTTGGTCTCTCGCCGGCAGTGCTTGGTGGTGACACAATGCTAGTGTTAGTAGTTTGCTTAGGGTGTTGGCTTTGGGGTGCAATACTTGTTGGCACTTCCTTTACAACGCAATCCCTAGTTTTGGCACTGTCTTGCCTTCCACTCGCCGATTCCTACATAGGTGCCATGTTGGGGGCACACATTTACCTTTAGCGGTGCTAGAGTTGTTATAAATGTGAAAAGAAAAATAATTAAGAATAAAAAAGTAATCACAACAAGGGACACATGATTTAACGTGGAAAACCACTATAACAAATAGAGGAAAAAACCATGGACGCCATCCAGCGAAACTTTACTATATGGTGAGTTTTTACAAATACCGGAGATGATCTCAGAAGTGACCAACATATTCGTCCACTCGGTTCTTCTTAAAAAGGTTTACCGGCAAGGTTCCTACTTCTAGTTCATTTTATGGCTAGCTTAAAATAAATGTTGAACTAGAAATCACAAAAATACATATCACAATATAAACAGGTATTGGGCCATACTCGATTTGATACCCCATGTGGGCGTCTACATCGTATCTTGTATAAATGGGCAGGAGAGGCTGGCCTTTTCTGGAACAAACTCACAGGTAGATTGTGTAGCTACCATTCCATAGGAAAATCCACAATGGCGGGGGTGAGAGTGGCGAGTGGCAAGCGCCTGACGGCACTGGTGGTTGCGGTGCTTGTTATGTGCGGCGGCGGGTTGGCATCGGCATCGAACCTGGTGCCGGCGGTGTACGTGTTCGGCGACTCGACGGTGGACGTCGGGATGAATGGACCGCTGCCGCTCCCCTATGGCGTCGACTTGCCGCAAGACTCCCTGCCGACAGGGAGGGTCAGCAACGGTTACAACGTCGCCGATTACATATGTACAGTGCCCGTGCACATGCATTTTTTTTTCATTTCATTTTTTCAGATGAACACTAGCTAAAACGCCATGATGCTTGATGCAGCGAGGCATATGGGTTTCAAGAATAGCCCGCCGGCGTACCTATCGGTGACGCCCCGTCGAGTCAACGCTTCCGTGGGTTCAGCTACGCTTCCGGTGGCTCCGGCATTCTCAACAACACCGTGAGTAGTAGTGCAAGCTACTTGAATACTATACTTCTAATTTGTCCGGCACGTTACTAATTTGCTTCTCATGTTCTGCATCGATCCATCAGCGGATCATGAACAACAGCATTTCATTGGCCGAGCAGATTGATTTATTCGCGGCCACCAAGTTACAGATGACTCAGTATGCCCGCGGCAAGGGCTCCGTAGCCGCCCTCGACGAGCGGCTGGCAGACTCCCTCTTCCTCATCAGCGCCGGCGGCAACGACTTTCTCTCATACCTCCAGAATGCGGACAGCTCGTATCGGACCTTCCACAACCGCCTCCTCACCAACTACACAAAGCACGTGCAAACCCTGTACGACCTCGGCGCGCGCCGCTTCGGGATCGTCGATGTGCCGCCGGTGGGCTGCGCGCCGTTGATTCGCGCAAGGTCGCAGACCGGCAGGTGCTCCACCTACGCCAACCAGATCGTCAGTGGGTTCAACACCTTGCTGAGCAACATGATGGCCAACTTCTCCGCCGACCACCAACATCACCGGATGACGTACTCCGTGGGGAGTTCCTTCAACGTGTTGATGAACTTCACCGATGACCCGGAGGCCAATGGGTTCACGGTTGTGAACAGCGCGTGCTGCGGCGACGGACGCCTTGGTGTTGAGAGCTTCTGCCTACCCAACGCCACCGTCTGCGAGAACCGTTCCGACCATCTGTACTGGGACTTTGTGCATGGCACCCAGGCCACCGCCAAGAAGGGTGCCGCCATCATATTCGATGCCCCGGTGGAGGAGGGATTCGCCGCGCCCATCAACTTTCAGCAGCTCGTTTCTTCAACACCCCACGGTTTTGGTCGAGTTAGCAGCTCTTAGACTTCATTGGTAGGTTGTCAAGCTCGTCGCCATCGTCGGTCTTTTCTTCAGTTTACTATGAGTGTGTTGGCACGATCGGTTTTTGCTGAATATATACATGCCATGTTACCTCTATTTTTATGTTTACAAATAAACTGAACCTGACACGTGCGTTGTTCACGTGGAGGTGCGTCTAGTTTTAAACCGAGTGATCTTTATCAGCAGATTCTGTCCAAGTTCGTTACACTTTCTTTCTGTTGAATAAAAGGAACGAGCAAAGTGGAGTTACGCGTCACAAAACCCTCTCTGATATTATGTGTGTGTTCAACCACAGTTCAGAGTCCACCTTTTGTGTGTGTTCATCCAGCGATTGATCTGACATTCATGAGTGCCCTATTTGATTAAGAGAGGGAAAATAGCTAGATTATGTCCACCATCTAGTTCTTCGATAGGATATCCATGCCGCATCAGCTATTGATCATACCAAACTTTATGATAAGACAATATGACTGATTAGGATCTGATATTTTGAAACTATAAAGCTACATAAATTATTCATAATATTTTATATTCTATGTATGAAAGATTATTCTTTTAAACCAAAGAAAATCTTCAAACAGTTTTAAAGTATTTTTTGGATATTAACCACTAAAATACACTTCTGGAACTTAGATACAAAATTACTGTAGCTTGTGTGTTAACTGATTAATGATTGTTTGTTTGTTTATGCTGCTTGTTGTTTGAATATGTTATGTATGGGTAGAAAATATTTCTCTTAGTCTTTCTATATATAACTCGTCTATGCTATACCAAAAAGATTGAGCTTCATTGTCAACCCACTGAGATGGAGATGAATTAGCAACTATACAATATGGCACAATTAAATCTTAGAGATTGGAGCACATAGTTTTCCCAGTAGCTTAATTATATTGGATTCATATGGCTTAGTTTCAATTCTAGCATGGATTGGATGGTTAAGTTTGAAGGTCGGATAGATTGGTATGACGCTCACAGCCCTAGAGGGAAGAAGAATTAGATATATTTAAACATTAACAGTGGAGATACCAACTTCAATTCTCTTACGGGACTATGGGAGTTAGTCTCGAGAGTATACCTAGTAAGAGAAACCACTTAGAAGCTAGAAGATTATCTTTGAAGACTCAAGCCACACCCTTGTTAGCTATTCCAAATCTTGTGGATAAGATTCATCTTAAGGGGTTAGTCTATAATATCCCAATATTTTAGAAATTTGGATTTTTAAAAAATTGTATTTTCCTTCATAATGCCATCATTCAAAACCAAAATCCTTTTTGATAATCCCCAAAATCATCCCCAAAGGTTCTATTTGAAAAATATATTTTTTATTTTGTGTTGAACATGATTAATGCTCCGTAATGTCCTAAAAAATGGAATTTATCCTAATTCCAAACCCTATTTTGAATTCCCGGGATGGCCATATGTTGTAATATATGCAATGGACATTCTTGATATTTTGTCTTTTAATCAAAAATAGTTTTTATAAAGTTTAAATAGTGTATATTATTTTTATAAAAATAGAGGAACTTGATTCACTCAATTTGGAGTGGTAAAACAAAAGATAAAAAATAATTAAGAAAAAAGAAAGGAATAAAAGAACAGAAACAAGATTTTTTTAAACCTAATGGACCAGACCAGGCTGGTCCGGGATAACCTACTTCTACGCACGCGCAGCAGTAAGCCAGCAGTGCAGCCTGCCAGTGGCCTAGGCTAGCCCCGGCCTCCTCCCCCTCCTCCCTTTCACTTACATGTGGGGCCCACCCATGGCATCTCCCCCTAGACGGAGACAGCAACCGCACGCACGCCTCGATCCCGTATTGAATCTCCGCAAAATCTCTCGAAATCATTCGTTTTCTTGTCCCTCCTACACACCTACACACCATATAATTCCACGTCCCCTCCTTTCTTGATCTTTTCCCAAAAATCACCGACCCTAGCAGCTCGAGCCGGAGCTTCCAATCCCGCCATCGGAGTCGCACCAAATGAAGCAAGGTATCAAGGTTCCGTCGCACCCTGAGCCCTCTTATCCCTCTGATCCTCTTCCCCTTGCAGTACTGCATCTTCTAATATCTTTTACTCCTCATATGAGCCCTGGATCAACTGGGATTCCTCACCGGAGTTGCGCCGGAGCCTGACGGATCCGTTCGCCCGTAGCCACCATCCGAGATTGATAGGCGCCACAGATCATGCCATCGAGTTCGTGGTGATCTGCCGCATCTGGTCGACCTCTTCACCAAGCCATAAGCTCTACGGAATGTAGAACGACAATAAATCCCGAACGAAGCAATAGAAGGCACACATGGAGATAAATAACAATATGTGGAGGTAATTAACCCCCAATGAAGAACACACGCACATGTGGAGCCAAATAGCAAGACAAACCCGTAGAATCAATCCCGACAATAAGCCCCCAACGAAGCAATCTATGGAACTCGAAAGATAAGCCAACAACCACTCTAATTGAAACCGATTATTTCTTACTAGGCGGTCCACCGATCCAACAGAACCCTAGAAAGAAAGAATAGCAACCAATAGAACACTATGTAAGATTGGCACTATAGAACCTTGGTAGTGAAGATTGGCACATGTATACTAGAATCCACATGTGAAAAGAGTAGCTATGCGAAAATCCCGAATCATCTCCATAGGAGTTCTACACAAGGGGGAAGGAGGATCATTCTCTCTAATTCATTATCATATCTAAATCTCAGATCTGAGCCATAAGGGTTATTTATACAACTAAGGGCAAAGTGGTTAGTGAAGGGAATATTTCAGGACATCAAACATGAATTTGTGCATAGACGGTCAAAGCCGGTAACCAATTCGGTGGCGCCAGTTGGTACGCCAGATAGTTTGGCGTGAGAATCAGTAGGCCAAGCTAAGCACCGGTCCGCGACTTAGTAGAGTGGTTCTATGCTTGTTAGCCGTACGTTCGGCGAAGAACGGTCTGATTTGGCGGCTGGACCGGTGGTGCCGGGGTCCGAGCTAGAATGTCTAGTTGTGGGTCCAGAGGGTCGGTTCTGGCACCGGTTTGCTCATAACTTATTCCTTCATCTCTTTCATGCTTCTTGTTTGGATGTCTTGTGTTAAAAATTTGCCCTAAAGGCAATAATAGTTACTACATATTTTTTATTCATTATTCTATGCTATAACTGCTATATGTTGTGATTGTGAAAATCAAAGAAAAACTCATATTCACATGTAGAAAGATAAACACCAAATTGTTTCTAGTCATGTCTCTAAGACTAGCACATGTCTTGATTGTGGATGGAGGAAGTGAAGGAAATATGCTCTAGAGGCAATCATAGAGATAATTATATTTTATATGTATCCATGAGTTATTGTAATGTTTCTTGAATATCCATATCAGACAACTTGTATTGATTGGCAATTATGTGAATTGTTTGTGAAACTCTTTACTTGTATGGTTATTTAATAGTTATCCCTAGTCGGAGTTCATGTGAGGACACATGTGAATATTAGACTAGCACATCGATTGGTTGATGACTATGTTTCGCAAGTCATAAACATGAAGATGTCAAACCAATGATGTGGACACATGTTATGAATATAGGGTTGGACTGACCCAACTTGAGACTGGCAATCAGTTGCAGCTCTCTCTCTACACATCATGTATGTTTTGTCCTTAGATCTGAGATTGTCGCATGTACTTGAGATGTGGATCGACCTACTTTAGGGCTATCAAACGCTGCACCGTAACAGGGTAGTTATAAAGGTAGCTTTCGGGTTTGTCCTGAAGCATGCTGGAAGGCATGGTCAATCAAGATGGGATTTGCCCTCTCTACTTGAGAGAGATATCTCTGGGCCCTTCGAGTGATCGGATCCAGAAATGCATGGACGTGCTACATATGGTTAAGAGTTAACCTAGTAAAGGGATTCCGAATCATAGTATCGAGAAAGGGAGGTCAGCTTGGAGCTAGACCAAATATCGTGAGGCAAAGGGAAAGACATGTACTAAACCTTGTGATGGTTCGTCCGATATAATCTTTGTATGCGTTTAGGAGTTGGCACGTCTTGCTAGAGGCCGCTACCAACTATTGACAGAATAAGTGTATTTGTGGCATGTCTATACGTATATGAACCTATAGGGTCACACACTTAATTAAGGGGCTAGAAGCCTAATGAGGATTGGATCCGAATTAGACCAGGCTTAGGCTACTAATGGGATACTAATGTAGAAGCCCACTAGGGACGCCTATATAAGAGAGGGTGGGGCGTGCTGACAAGGGTTATACCTTAGACCATTCCACCCAGCCACCACTCCTCACGCCTGTGTTGCACGCGCGGACCTAGCAGTCTGACGTCTGACGCTTCCACCCCGCACGTGTGGATACCTCAGAGGTGCTGCATCTGTGGCACTTGGACGATCCGCGCAAGGGGAGCTGTTGGTGGGACGAGGACAAGGAGGAGACGTAGAACGTCTACACTGCCTCGACGCGCTTCATCAATTTCGCAACTGCGCGTCTAGTGGTAATCCCATGATCTATGACAACAGTAGTCCTGGTTTACGCGGTAGAAAATTTTGATTTGCGCTAGTGTAGCCTACCCGTATCCCTACAGTGGTATCAGAGCCGTTGCTGTTCAGTTATAGGTTCGAGATGTTTGCATATGGTGATATACAGATTGATATGAATGATGTGATCATTTATATTGCGGTGGTTCTGGATTGATCTATGATCTTGCTTTCCATGATCGTGATTCTGAGGTTGTCGAACGACTTACCCCTACCGATCGGTTTCCGCTATCGGGGTAGACAGTGACACATAAATCCTGTTGAATCACGCGAGGATCAATATGATTGATCGAATCAGAACCTAGATCTAAAATCGATGTACGGTGATAACAGGAGTTTGATTGAATCGGGACAGGAGTCGGTTTATGGTAAATTTGATTTGTCGATCAAAATCCTTAAAGAAAATTGTGAAGATTCGATCTCTCATTTTTCACGGTTTGATTGATACCTCGAGGGGCGCTGCCCCTTCGAACCCCGCAGAGGGAGACCCCCTTGACCCCCTTTATCGTAGCCCCTTTTGTATCTTGTTAAGGTAACTAGGTGCTGCGACGTCACATGATCTGGTAGAATGCGATTCTATGCATAACTTGTTTTTGCAGGATGTATGTGATCAGTATGGCCCATATATGTATATGATGCATGTATAAAATTTATCATGACCTGCGTGTCGTGAGTAGGGCAACATGGCGGGAGCCATATGTGTTGTCATTTATTGTAATGGCCTGCGTGCCAACTTGTGATGATCCCAATACTATGTAATTTTGATTACTAGCTGTTAGGAGTAATAGCTTGTATTGGTTATTGGAGGACTCATCACTTGGAAGATGGCTCACATGGAACATGAAGATGGAGATCATCATGGTGGACAGGTTCTATGGCAATGGATATCACCATGAGAAAATGGATCATACTGTGTCACATCTATGTGAATGCTATTCTTATGCGTTTTACTACTATGCATGTTTAGATGATGGAAGTATAACGATTCCTCACAAAGTTTAAGTTAAACCATGCCCTCCCAACCAAAACTTGCACCATCCTATGCCATGTACAATCGTTGGTGCGCCTATGAAATTAGGGTGCCGTGGTTTTCCTTGGCTGGATGGGTTTGTATCGGGTACCTACACGCATAAGGGTTGGTGAGCTTGACAAGGTCATCTTAACAGTTAAGGACCTTGGGGCATAAAGGTTGGGCGCCTAGTTTTTGACATAGAGATGTCACCCAACAACAAGAGTCATATGTGACATGATTAGCAAGCGTTGCTTACCGATTTACCTTGTCTTCTAGCAGTGATGCTAAAGATCACTAGTCGACTTGTTAATTGTGGATCTTGAATCACTTATAATCAATAGAGGGATATTGATTTAAGTGGGAGTATATGCTATTAAATCGTTTAATATATTTTACTCTTTCATGGTTACATGGCTTAGTATTTTGCATGTTTTCTGTTGTAGATCAATGGCACCAAACACTGCATCACCTTTTTCTTTGTGTTCGATTCTTGACAAAGATAAACTTAATGGAACAAACTATTCGGACTAGGTCCGTAACCTGAGAATTGTTCTCAGGTCTAATAAAAAGGAAACGGTTCTGGATACCCCAATCAAGATTGGATTTGCCCCTCTCTACTTGAGAGAGATATCTCTGGGCCCCTCGAATGATCGGATCCAGAAATGCATGATCGTGCTACATATGATTAAGAGTTAACCTAGTAAAGGGATTCCGAATCACAGTATCAAGAAAGGGAGGTCAGCTTGGAGCTAGACCAAATATCGTGAGGCAAAGGAAAAGACATGTACTAAACCTGTGATGGTTCGTCCAATATGATCTTTGTGTGTGTTTAGGAGTTGACACGTCTTGCTAGAGGCCACTACCAACTATTGACAGAATAAGTGTATTCGTGTCATGTCTATACGTATATGAATCTATAGGGTCACACTTAATTAAGGGGCTGGAAGCCTAATGAGGATTGGATCCGAATTAGACTAGGCTTAGGCTACTAATGGGCTACTAATGTAGAAACCCACTAGGGACGCCTATATAAGAGAGGGTGGGGCGTGCTGACCAGGGTTAGACCTTAGACCATTCCACCCAGCCGCCACTCCCCATGTCTGTGTTGCACGCGCGGACCTAGTAGTCCGGCGTATGACGCTTTCACCCCGCACGTTTGGATACTTCAGAGGTGCTGCATCTGTGGGACTTGGACGATCCGCGCAAGGGGAGCTGTTGGTGGAACGAGGACAAGGAGAAGACGTAGAACGTCTACACTGCCTCAACGCGCTTCATCAATTCCGCAACTGCGCGTCTAGTGATAATCCCGTGATCTATAACAACGGTATTTCTGATTTACGCGGTATTTTTTTTTGATTTGCGCTAGTGTAGCCTAGCCATATGCCTACACGAAGTAGTTTCGAGGATACAGCCTCATCACGCGGAACGATGGTACTGCCTCACGTGGTGGCACGATGCATTTATAGGCTTCCACGATGAAGTTAACCCCGGCCCCTTGCCTTGGAGAACTAATCCGAGATTGATCCACTTGTTTAGATTGCATCTAAGCATATCAACTTCACCCGCCCAGTGCCCTTAATTGTCTCCACGTGCAGTTCTGTACGTTAGTACGTGTGAAGCCATTTTCATCTAGCTATATTATCGCATAACGTTATCGCTTCACACGACGAAGGTTCCAACTGGGCCACGAGATAAACTATTTACGCACCTCTCAGGCACTATGTATACTCAAATGAAGAACTAATTACGAACACGATCCACGATTCAAGTTTACTCACGTGACGTACGTCTTTAATGATCTCCACGATCGATGGAGTGTCAACCGCCCTTGCATCGCAAACTACGTACGAACGAACCACGAGACGATCCACATGTTTAGATGCAAAACTAAGCAGAACAAATCGAGCGATTTGCGCCCATATCTGCAATTGATCTGCGCTATATACTTATATAACTCCATATGAACCGACCTGTTTGAGCCCTTAATTGTATCCACGTGCCCACCTGCAACTTTGTCCCTTCACACAAATGTCGATATACTATGAGAAGGTTCCAACTGGGCCACAAGTGCTAGCTGTGTAGACTGATGAATGATCATAATGTAATGTAAGTACCTTGAAGTTTAATCATGTGGCATCATGTATCACGGATTTTAAAGATCTCCACGATTAATGGAGTCAACCGCCTTGAACCATTAAGTACGTACAAACCACGAGTAGATGATCCAAATGTTTAGATGCAACCAAGCAGAATAAATCGAGCCATTTTGCGCCAAAAAAAAGTGCAGTTGATCTGTACTACTATATGTATGTACCTCCATGCATGACCTTCCGGTGAAGATTCCGGCTAGGTCGAAAAGATCATTTATATATTGTCCCAGCTGGCCCATAACAAGCAGGTCAGGCACTATGTATGCATGTACTCCCTCTTTTCAAAATATAAGATATTTTAGGTTTGTGAAAAAATATATCTAGACTTGTTTTAGTGTCTAAATTCACTTCAAACATGAGTGAACCTACATACTAAAAGAAGTCTAGATACATTTGCTTCACAAAGCTAAAACATCTTATATTTTAAAACGGAGGAAGTACTACCTAAGATTAACTTAATTGGTAAGTATAGTTTTGGCTAATATATAGAAGAGGTAATATCACCCGTCATATAACAACTTGCGTGGCACGTGCAAACCTGAGACAACAACTTGAAAACTGGAGTGAATCGGTACATTTACTTGTCACGCGGTGCAAAGTTGGTTCAAATCGCCTACGTTTATTCTAGTTGCATAGTGATTTCCCATCTCATGCCTGCTCTCATATCAGCTATATCGTCGCTTTATCAGCAGTAGTCGGGTATTCAAGATAACAATGCTAGTGTTGGTCCTTTGCTGCAAACAATTCACTGAGTTGCACAAAAAAAGCTAGATGGAATCTTATTCAAGATAGATTTTGAAAAGGCATATGATAAAGTGAAATAGCCTTTTTTGCAACAAGTATTACGAATGAAAGGTTTTGATCCACTTTGGTGTAAATGGATCGACAATTTCGTATGGGGTGGAAGTGTTGCCATCCCTGTCAATGATGACATTGGACACTACTTTCAAACAAGAAAAGGCCTAAGACAAGGAGATCCTCTCTCTCTGATGCTATTTAATATTATTGCCGATATGCTTGCTATCTTAATTGCTAGAGCAAAAGAGAATGACCAAGTAGCCGGTTTAATCCCTCATCTGGTCGAGGGAGGAGTCTCTATATTACAACATGCAGACGACACCATACTATTCATGGAACATGACACACAAAAGGTGGTAAATATGAAACTAATCCTCCGCATTTTTAGCAATTATCGGGATTTAAAATTAACTTCCACAAAAGTGAAATCTTTTGCTTTGGCAAGGCTGCCAAACAAACAGAAACCTATCGGGGAATTTTCGGGTGCGGAGCAGGATCCTTACCGTTTAGGTACCTAGGTGTACCTATACACCATAGAAAACTTCGCAACTCCGAATGGAACCCGGTGGAAACTAGGTGTGAGAGTAAGTTAGGATGCTGGCAAGGGAAGCTATTATCATACGGAGATATATTGGTTATAATCAACTCTGTTCTTTCAAGTATGCCTATGTTTATGCTATCTTTCCTCGAAATACCGAAAGGTCTGCGGAAAAGACTAGACTTCCATCGTTTAAGGTTCTTTTGGCAAAACGATTAACATAAGAAAAAATATAGTCTTACTCGATGGACCATTATTTGTCGACCCAAAGACCAGGATGGATTAGGAATATAGGTGCTAGATCTGAAAAATAGGTGTCTACTGAGTAAATGGTTATACAAACTATTAACAGAGGATGGGGTATGGCAAGAGTTACTACACAACAAGTATCTGGCTAATAAAACACTTGCTCAAGTACAAGCCAAACCTACCGACTTTCCATTTTGGAAAGGACTACTAGGAGTGAAGAATGATTTCTTTACCCGTGGCGTTTTCAAACTTGGCGATGGGAAAGGCATCAGATTTTGGGAGGACACTTGGTTAGGAGAGTTGCCTCTCGCCCAACAGTACCATCCCTTTATAATATTGTTCATATAAAAACGTCCCTATACACGATATCCTGTCTCATAACCCTTTAAACATTGGGTTCCGGCGAATCTTAACTGAAAACAAATGGGAGGCATGGTTGCACTGATGTGAGAGATTGATGATGGTATCATTGTCCTGCGATAAGGATTTTTTTTCATTTGGAAACTAACTGAGAATGGGTTTTTCAGTTAAATCCATGTACGAGGACCTTATGAATGAACAACCGCGTTTTCCCACCAGATACTCATGGAAGATAAAAAATTCCGATGAATATTAAAATCTTTATGTGGTTTATTTATAATAAAGTACTGTTAACTAAAGACAACCTGACTAGAAGGAATTGGAAAGGATATAAGAAATGTTGTTTCTGTGACGAGGTCGAAATAGTTAAACACTTATTCCTTTCATGTACTTTCACAAAGATTGTATGGCATACGGTTTTATTCACATATAACCTCCCTCCTCCAAGTAATATTATCAATATGTTTGGAAATTGGTTAAATGGAGTAGATAAGAGAACAAAGGGAGGATTCGTATTGGTATCTCGGCCATATGTTGGTCTATTTGGAAAAGTCGTAATAATTGTATTTTTAACAATACCGGAGCTCCTTCCTTTTTGCAGGTTATTCTTATGGCAGTGCACTGGATTCAACTCTGGGCTTTCCTCCTCCTAGAGCACTTGCGGCAACCAATGGTTTCTGGTTGCACCCGTCTTGTGGCGGTTACTTCGGATTTCTCCAGCCTGGCTTCGTGGTGGCATACTAGTAGATTGACTGTTGCCTAGCTGAGTTATTCACTCTCGTGTGAGGGTCTCTTGTTTTATCATATGGTTGATCTGCGCATGCTCCAATCTGTTTTATGATTGTAATGATTTGACAATAGTACTTTAAACTTTAATAAAAGGGTTGTGTGCATCCCAGGATGTAGAGGCCGGGGTCTACCCCCTTTTCGAAAAAAAAGTGTTGGTCCTTTGCTTAGGGTATTGGTTCTGATGCGTAATACTTGTTGTTGGCACTTTCTAGACCACACTTTTCCTAGTTTTGGCAAGGTCCTTCCTTCTGCTCGCCGATTCCTACTTAGGTGCAATATTGTGAGTGCATTTACATTTGGCAGTGCTAGAGTTGTGGTCTTGCTACGGAGGTGTCAGACAACTGTTGTGGAAAACCTTCGAGCTCATGTATTCCTTTTTCCATGATTCATGGATGGAGGCAGAACAAGGTAAGTGGCATGTTGTTATAGTATGAAGCTTGGTTATGGAGGCAGAACAAGATATTCCGGCGACCTTCTCGGAAGGCCTCAACGACTAGTATCGACGGGGAGGAACTAATGGCATACAACGCGGGAATTCCTCGCGCAGCGGGACGACCAATAGCCATGGGTCAAGCCAAAGGCGCACCCTCTGCCCATCACCAATGCCGAAGGCGATGCCCTGCCCAATGAAATGCTTAATGTCCTGGATGGCTTGCGAGAATTGAGAGCCCTACCGATGCTCGCACGCTAATAGGGGCTGGCCACGGAGGTATTTGGCCACGAAGGTATTTGGCTTTGATTATTAAAATGGTTTACCGGCGAAATGTTTCTACTTCTATTTCAATTTATGATTTCTAGTTTAAAATAAGTTTCGAACTAAAAAAATCAGAAAATAAGCTATAAGTAAGATGTCGGTGGTATACATAAAAAAGATACTGGGCGATACCCGATTTGATACCCATGTGGGGCATCTACATCGTATCTTGTATAAATAGGCAGGAGAGGCTGGGCTTTGCTCGAACAACTCACAGGTAGACTACCATTCCAGTTCCCGTACAATAGTGAAAGTAGGCAGCATGGCGGGGGTGAGAGTGGCCAATGGCAAGGGCCTGACGGCGCTGGTGGTTGCATTGCTTGTTATGTGCGGCGGCGGGCTGGCAGCGGTGGTGCCGGCGGTGTACGTGTTCGGCGACTCGACGCTGGACGTCGGGATGAACGGGCCGCTGCCGCTCCCCTATGGCATCGACTTGCCGGACGACTCCCTGCCGACGAGGGTCAGCAACGGTTTCAACCTCGCCGACTACATCTGTACGTTGCCCTCGCATCGGCGCATACATTTTTTTCATTTCATTTTGTTCAGATGAATACTAGCTAACGCCATGGATGATGCTTGATGCAGCGAGGGAGTTGGGTTTCGAGAATAGCCCGCCGGCGTACGAGTCGCTGAAGCCCCACACGAGCCACCAGATCCTCAGAGGCTTCGGTGGGGTCAGCTACGCTTCCGGTGGCTCCGGCATTCTCAATACCACAGTGAGTAGTACTAGCTAGCAACTTGAATACCACTGCACTTTTAATTTGTCCGGCACGTTCCTAATTTGCTTTTCATGTTCTGCATCCATCAGCGGATCATGAACAACAGCATTTCATTGGCCGAGCAGATTGATTTATTCGCGGCCACCAAGTTACAGATGACTCAGTATGCCCGCGGCAAGGGCTCCGTAGCCGCCCTCGACGAGCGGCTGGCCGACTCCCTCTTCCTCATCAGCGCCGGCGGCAACGACTTTTTCAGACACATCCAGAGCCTCTGCTGGCGGCTCTGCCTGCCGACCTTCCGCGCAAATCTCATGTCAAACTTCACCAATCACGTGCAAACCCTGTACGGCCTCGGCGCCCGCCGCTTCGGGATCGTGGGCGTGCCACCCGTCGGCTGCGTGCCCTTGTTGCGTAAAATTACGTTTGGTGGCGGGTGCTTAGTCTACGCCAACAATATCACCCGTGAATTCAACACCATGGTGGCCGAGATGATGGCCAACTTCTCCACCGACTCCGAACCGCACGGCATGACATACTCCGTGGGGAGCTCCTACAACGTGTTGATGAACTTCACCAATGACCCCGAGGCCAATGGGTTCACGGTTGTGGACAGCGCGTGCTGTGGCGATGGACGCTTTGGAGCGGAAACCTTCTGCGTGGAAAACGCCACCGTCTGCGAGAACCGTGCCAACCATCTGTACTGGGACTTCGCGCACAGCACCCAGGCCACCGCCGAAAAGGGCGCCGCCATTATCTTCGCCGCCCCAGTGGAGGAGGGATTCGCCGCACCCATCAACTTCCAGCAGCTCGTCTCTCCAAGCCACGGTTCTGGTGGATTTAGCAGCGCTTAATTATATCAGTATGACTTCGTTGGAAGGTAGTCAAGCTCCTCGCCATGCCTTGTCATTTATTTCTAGAGTCTGTTGGCACGACAGTTCTTACTGAATTCTGTACGTGGCCGTGTTACCTTTGCTTTGTGTTCACAAATAAACTGAACCTGACATGTCCGTCTAGTTTCGGACCGAATGGTGATCTCGGATTCGATCGGTCCAAGTTTGTTACAACTTTTTCTTTCTATTGAATAAAAGGATATGGCGAAATGGAGTCACGTGTCACAACACCTCTCTCTCTCTCTCTCTCTCTCTCTCTCTCCAATCTCTCTAAGATTTGTGTGTATGTGTGTGCGCGTTTATCCACTGGGTTCAGGGTCTGCCTTTTGTGTGTGTTCATCCAAGGGTTGATCTGACATTCATGAGTTTGCGCTATTTAATTAAGAGAGGGAAATCGGTCATGGGCCCCTGCAAATGTGGATTGCGGCACATATAGGCGCCACAAATCACACTATAGTTGGATAAAAGCCATGGAGGAGCAAGTTGGTCCTGCAAATGCTCACCAGCCATGCAACCAACTTTTCTAGGTACATTTTGCTTGTGCCGCCCCAAAAAGTTATCGGGTAAGGGAATAATTTTATAGTAAATGTTCCCCAAATCAAAAATCTCGCTGGGAACCTATTAGGCACAAATGCTTTTAGTGTCACATTTGAAATAAGGCATCAAAGACCTCCTTTTCAGAAAAACCGCAGCAGAATCGTTGATTTGCATCATATGTAACACATTTATCAAATAGCTCTAGACCTATAATCAAGGCTAGCACATGTCGTAAAAAGGTTCTGAAAATATTCTTTTACCATAGTTTGTATTGTAGGTAGATCTTCATGTATCCCTCATAAATCATCCGTGGACGGTCTAATTCTATTTTTCCATGCCCTCCAGATAGCTTTACTATGGAAATATTTGGTAATTCTATTTCTCCTTTATTTAAGCATCGTTAGTCTTGATCTCTGAAGCCACATCATCTCTTCACGATATAAAAGCTCATTCATTTTATCGGTCGCCCTTCTTATTTCTTTCCTATCTACATTCATCTATATAAGTTGTTCTAACTAGTCTTTAGATTTATGTAACTCCTCCTTGATGGAGCCAAATTTCTTATTGCTCCGTTACTTGTCCATGGTGCTACCCAAAGCATTTGCAACAAATCACCCAAATCATGAATGTCACCAACGGCATCCCGATCTTCATTAATGACTCTAGGCAAGATATGGTCTCGTTCCCGCATAACCTCAAACTACTTACTCCTATTTAAATTACTTTGTTGTTCTATCTCCCCTAAAAGGGCCACATGATCTAAGCATGGGGTTAGAATGTAACTGGCCCAAATATAAGGAAAAAGGTTCCACCAGGGGTTTGACACAACTGGGCTATCGAGCTGAACCTGCACATTTTGGTGTGTATATGTGACATCAGAGAAGCTCAAATCGAATCGACCTGTGAACCCTGATATTTGGTTCTCCGGCCTATGAGTGGCCAAGAAGTGCTCAAAACCCCCCATAGACACTCATTAAAGTCCCACACAACGAGCCACGATAGTAAGTCAGATCGTCCATAACTGCAGTTGATCTGTGCTATATATATAACTCCACGTGAACCATCCTGTTCGAGCCCTTAAGTGTGCCCAGATAAGCCCACATGCAGTTCTGTACATATGCTGCCATTGTCAACTAGCTCTACAACTTTGGCCACGAGATAATATATATTTACGCAACCTCATGAGCACTATGTAGACAGATGAATGATAACGTAATGTAATACACGGAGTACCTTAAAGTTTAATCACGTGGCATCGTGCATGGCGCATTTTAAAGATCTTCTCGATTAATGGAGTCAATCCCCTTGCAGCGTGAAGTACGTACATGCCACGAGACGATCCACATGTTTAGCTGCGACCAAGAAGAAAAAATTAAGCCATTTGCGCCCATAAATGGGGTTGATCCACATGTGTAATGATTGGATTGGCTATCCACCCAAAAAAAAAAGGGACCAGATTTTGATTTCTACTGCTGCATCCTTGGGTACGTAAGCCTTTTCCATAAAACAATTGTCCGTAGGTGTAGCATTAATGCTGGACTTACAGGCTCTGCAGGATACGAGGCCTTACTGACTGACGTGTAATGATTCGATTGGTTACTTTCAATCCACCGTAAAAATGGGACCATATTCTGATTTCTACTGATGCATCCTTGAGTCTGTAGTCCTTTTCCTAAAAAACTGCCCATAGGTGTAGCATTACTCAGCATGTACTATCTACCTCCATGGCACCATGCTAACTCTTTCCAGGAAAACTATACAATGTCGTAACTTCCGGTTAATGTCGACCGACGAAGCTAGGTCACAAAGATGATCTATATATTGTCCCTGTCATGTAAAAAGGTCAGGCACTATGCATGCATATACTACATGCACATAACTTATACAAGAGATAATAGCACTAGTCATATAACAACTTGCATGGCGCGTCCAAATTGCGACAATAACTTGAAAATTGGGTGTGAACGGGTACATTTCATGAGGTGCAAAGTTGGTTCAAATCTCCTATGTTAATTCTAGTTGTGGTGTGGTGCTTCTAGCGCTTTATCCTTCAAGCAAGTTATGTCCCTTCTCCTGCCTGCTCTCATATCAACTATTGTGGCTTTGTCAACGGTACGCGGGTGTTGGTGATCAAAGTCCATGGCGAAATCCCTATCCCACAAGGACCGGAGCCGATGATGGCACCACTCGTGGGAATCGTTACCTCCTTTGAGGAGGCGTCATGGCCCTTGTTCATGTCATCTTCATCTTCGAGCACGGAGTGAAACCCTAGTTACGTGTCACGGGACCTAGCAGTGGTGCCACATTTGGGTTCCCTTCTTTTGGTCTTATCTTGGTTGCCCAGGAAGTGGTGGATCTACATGGACCTAGGGGGTTACACAAGACACCGAGTGGAAGTTGTTTTCTTTGTGAAACAACAATTTTTCACCATATGTGCACCCATGAAAAGATGATTTTTATTAGGTGTGACACCCTGTTGCTGAATGCTCTAGCTCCGCCACAATGTGCAGGTGCGCTCTGATGTGATAGCAGTGGATGTTAGCCTCCCTGATCTCGCCGGCAAGGCTTGCTGGCGACACAATGCTATTGTTGGTCATTTTCTTAGTCTGTTGGTTCAAGGATGCAATATTTGTTGTTGACACTTCCTGGACAACGTCTTCCCTAGTTTTGGCAGGTTCCTCCCTTCCATTCGTCGATTCCTACGTGGGTGCAATGTTGGGGGTACACTTACCTTGGGTAGTGCTAGAGTTGTGGTCTTGCTACGAAGATGTCTGACAATTGTTGTTCCTCTTTTCATCATTCATTGATGGAGGCAGAATAAAGCAAGTGTCATGTTGTTACAGTCTGAAGTTTGGTGGCACCCCATACTTTTTTTTGACAATCAATACCACGATATATTTATAGTAGCAAATATTACATGGTAGAGATACAAAGACTGTTTCCAACTATTACAAAATAAATCCTAAAAGAAAACGAGAAAAATTTGAAGGTCTTCAAAATATTCTTCTTCCATAACACAATCTTGCACTCATCTGAAGGCACCCCTTACTTGGCAAAGACGTTGTGTTTCTTTCCTTTTTTTCCCTCCCCGGACTCAACGTTGGCAGGTCCATTGCTCATATTGTAATTATTTTTAACCTTGGTTTTTGTGCTATCTAAGGACCTCATTCTTCTTGTTCATGCAATGACAGACTTTCTAGAATGTTGGAGGAAAACAAAAGAATGCAGTAAAAGTAAATAAAAGGGTCCGACCATACATTGGGCTTCCCTTTGAAACACATGTTCAAGATTCATATGGATGTCATATAGGATCATTGTGGAATATCCATAATCATAACTTATTTGTGAAGAAATTAATTATATTTAACTTCTTTGTGTCTGTGAAAAAGATGAGTATCTTTTAAGTGGTAGCATCCCTTAGGTTAGATAAACTATTGAAAAGGTCAGAGAGAGAGAGAGAGGACCTTGCCATTGAAAGGTAGTCAAGCTCCTTGCCATGCATCGTCGTTTATTTTTAGAGTCTGTTGGCACTACACTTCTTACTAAATCTGTAAATGGCCATGTTACCTCTGTTCGTGTTCACAAATAAACTGAACCTGACACGTGCGTTTCTCACGTTGAGGTGCGTCTAGTTTCAAACCGAGTGGTGATCTCGGATTAGGTCCAAGTTTGTTACAACTTTCTTTCAATTGAATAAAAGGATATGGCGGAATAGAGTTACCCGTCACAAAACCTCTCTCTCCTGTCTCTCTAAGATTTTCTCTGTGTGTGTTTATCCATTGGGTTCAGGGTCCACCTTTCGTGTGTGTTCATCCAGGGGTTGATCTGACACTCATGAGTTCACACTATTTGATTAGGAGAGGGAAAGAACATGTTACCATTTTTATTCATTTGTAGATCGATGGACATGCAACAGAATCATAGAAAGGTCGCAACCTTTTGTATATGAGTAATGTTTAAATCTATCTAGTATCGTATACTAAACGGAATGTATGGAACTGTTTCCTGGCACTAAGTTAATCCATATCATCCAAATTATTTCAGCAGTTATATGTGTGATATGTCTCTAAGTTTTCGCGGGAGATTACTAGAGATAGATGTTATAATCCTGGCTAGTGACCCGTGATGGAGTCCATGTGATCAAGGGAATGGATAAGTTCTTCTAACAAGATCTGTTACATCTTTCAGAGACGCTTGCTAGAGTTTCGGTTGGTTGAGGTACAGTCATAGCAGCTACCTCCATGGAATGGGGGTGTGAGCTCCACGTTCTGCGGAGGTGATTTCTCGGCAGAGGTGACCATGGCCCCATCAGAGCAGAAGTTTAGGGCCAACGATAGCCTAGATCACAGCGAAGCTGAGAACAGATCCTTGTAGAAGGTATAAATTATGGGACGAGGTTTTCTCCGGGTCCTCCAGAAGATAGTCCCCCTCCTAGAGGCAAGGGATCAAGCAGTTCCTCCTTCTACCATTAGCAATGGCATGGAAGTAGGTCGCGTTCGACTCTCCCAGGAGGGTCCCAAGCAATGGCTGGAGGAGATGGTAGCTAGGGAGGCGGTCCCAAGATATCACGGTTCAGCGATTATGCTGGCCACGGGGGCGACACGGTGGTTGGTTCTAGGTTCTCGCGCTTGTAGCCGTCGGCTGCTTGGAGCCCGCATCAACCTTGGCGTTGGCAGCGCCTACATTCAAGACGAGGTGCTGCTGGTATTGACGGTGCTCACTAAGCACCGGGAGCTGCTTGTGGTGGTTGTAGCCGCTTATGGAGTGGGGGATACTGGCTCGGCATGAATAATGGAGGCGGTCCTTGGGTTTCTCTTGCACCAAGATGAATTTCTGCTTCATGCCTGCCCTCGTTGATCAGGTGGACATGTCAAGTTCCGGCAAGCTCCACCGGCGAATACCATTAGGGCATGGCGCTGTTGCAGAAGTTGGGTGCAATTGGCATCTTTGGGTTATTGCACGCACAATGTTCCGTAGTGTCATGTCCCAATTTTCTCGTAAACCAGGGACAGAGTCATTATAAACCTGTTTAATTATGTGCTGGAAGGGGTCCATAGGGAATATCAATCCCTATGGGATTCTTTCCCCGACATTGTCAACTCTCCTTGGACTAGTTAACGGCTGAATGCGTGTTCTACCAACAAGAAGAAAAATAAGAAGACATCGACATCATCCTCAACGCCTCCTTTGACGATTGGGTGTGCTGCCAAGAACAAGAAGAAAAATACAATGTCGTCCTCCTCCTCGCTTCCTTTAACGACTGGGTTCCGCCATTGCCTACGGCACCGGCGGTGGCCAGGACAGCATAGGTAGAGGCTTGCTCGCTAGGGTCAGGGGTTATGCCCGGCCTCACGTGCGAACCGGGGAGGGGGAGAAAAATTGCTTTGCGGGAAGCAAATGTCACATCCAGTATCCATTGTACTATAATACATTTTGTTTTATTTTGGAAGTAGTACAAGTGACACATAAACGAGAAACAAATGGTATGGTCCCCACTTCATTATTCAGAATAGTTCGAACGAGACATAGGAATAAATACAAAAGCTGGGGGATTTAAAAGCCACCGATTCAAAGGAGGAAGGAGCAGGAGCTACTTTACGAGGGATTTAAAAGGTTATGACCATGAGTGAACAGAACTCCTTTAGTTCTCTAGCGACGGCTGCATTCTCTCGCGAGGATTCATGAAGAATATCTTGGCTAATTGTTCTTATTATGTCCAGATCTGCAGCTAGCGCCAAATGCTACTTGTCCCTAGGCACCCAGCAACCGTGCAAGCCGTAAGGCAGGCCGTAGGGGAATTTGGCCCGTGCGATCTCCTGGAATGTCTTGCCGTCGAGCACCAGCACGTAGCCCGACCCTTCCTTGGCGCTCACAATCGAGATTGCCACGCCTACATCAAGTCTCAAGTCAGCTAACTGGTCTATATATAGTAGTAGTAACTTATTGTAGAAAAGTAATGAATATTATTTACCGTCGTCTTCGTCGACGGCGCCGGGACGCGGCACGAAGAAGGGCTCGGACGGCACGGCACCACCCTCGTGCCAATTCTTGGCCGACTTCTCCACCAGGTCGAGCTTCGTGAGCGTGTTGGGGAAGTTGCACGGCCGGCTAGCACCGCAGCCATACGTGTAGCGGTACTTCTTGCCGCGGCGGTCGGGGTTGATGCTGCACATGTCCACCACGCGGCCATGCTTCTCCGGGTCCAGCGCCGCCTCCAGCTCGCCCAACGGGCTACCGTCAAGCGGTATACGGAACCGGCCAACCCTGCACGTACATACCAGATTGATTGTGCATGCATGATGTCCCGATACCAGATTGATTGTTGCTGCAAAGGTACCTTGAGTCGGTGAGGACATCGTCGTCGGAGAAGGCGCGGAGATTTTGGAGACGAAGAGTATCGAGGATTGAAGTGTCGGCGTAGTGCTCACAGCAGTCTGCGATGATCGCGGTCACCCGCCCCTCCTCGTACGCGTTGATGTAATGGAACGTCATGAACGGCGGCACCTCTACGCTCGCCACCTTCAACCAATCAATTTGGTTATTAGTTAGTAGTTAGTACACCCTATATATGTTGCATAATGTTCTTATGTTGGAACGTATATAAAAGGTAACCTCATGAAAATTTAGTTAGTTAGTTGTAAGACTCACGATGTTGCCGCTGGCCTTGCACATGACGTGCATGTAGCTCCCTGACTCGGGATACCACTTGATCTTGTAGAGCGGAGTGGGCTCGGCGTGGAGGACACTGGCGAGGTCGTACCGAATCTGCATCTCGGGCACCACCACGTAGTTGTCGGTGACGGGGAAGGAGTGCACCCAACCGGGCGTCGGTCCGCCACGGCAGTCCACCCTACCTACCAACTTCCTCTCGTTGCTCCCCGCTTCCGTCATGGCGACCACGTAGCCTTGCCGGATCAGGTCCGGGATCAACGTCCACAACTCGGTGCCATTCACAATTGGGTGTGCTGTGTGGATCAGCCCACCCAGCTTGTCCTCGTACTCAAACCTGCCCACCGTGTCCAGCGTATCCGGGTCTATCTCCATGGACCCCTTCACGGTCTCAGTCAGGCACAACACACGGCCGTCGCCGAGCCTCAGCACGCCCGTGTTTGCGTTGTCGGTGAGGGAGGCACCCGAGAAGAGGCTGGCCAAGGACAACAAGCTGTCCGGGATGGGCACCTCCGAGAACTCGCGGTGGCACACCTTGCCGTTCTTGCGCGCGACCATGTACGCCTCGGACTCGACTTGCCGGTGTGCGCCTACGACGTGGCCTTCGCGGAACGAGACACGCACCATGGTAGCGTACCCATCGAACAGGTGCCGGAAGCCGTAGTCCCCGAGATCCCAAACGCCAGGACCGTTCCTTAGGCATGTGCCATCCTACAACAGCATATATATACTCATT
The DNA here is from genome assembly GCA_916181665.1 of Avena sativa. Classification (NCBI taxonomy): domain Eukaryota; kingdom Viridiplantae; phylum Streptophyta; class Magnoliopsida; order Poales; family Poaceae; genus Avena; species Avena sativa. The sequence goes on along the minus strand of OV702293.1, from coordinate 385,327,352 downwards.
AGATGTATATACTCTCTTAGTAAATACCTATGAAAGCTAAAGATACCATTAAAGATTAAAATTTTCATGGGGTTCCTACATAAAAAGGTTTCACTAACTAAAGATAACTTGGCAAAAACGCAACTGAGTTTGGTGTATGATGTGTTGTTTTTGTGGTTCACCGGAGTCCACGTGTTCATTATTTTCCCTTTTGCACGTCCTATATGACATACTATTGTTGTTTCTTATGATCTTGTATCTCCAACTAGTGTGGATCATATATTGGTACATATGGTTGGGACATATGGATAGTAGAACCAAAGCCATGATTAGCACTGGTGTATCGGTTTTATGCGGGTCCATATGAAAATGTCAAAATGATATTATTTTTAACAAAAACAGATCTTTTAATATCTTGCAGGTTATACACATGATGGCACACTGGGTGCAGCTATGGGCGTATCTTTTTCCACCGGAACACCGAGATACCATGTCTTTGGGATGCGTACAGCTGGTCATGGTCACTCATGATTTTTCAGCCGGGCTACGTGGCAACATACTAGACGACTACATGATCTCTAGTTGCTATATGCATAGTTCTCTTTGTTGGTTGATTTATGTGTCAACTTTGGCTATATTCTAAACTGTTTTGTTGATACTTGAAACTTTTTTTTAATAAAGGCTATGTGTATCGATTGATGCAGAGGCCGGAGAGTCTTACCCCATTGCGAAAAAAAAGTTCAACTTTGTACTAAAACAGCGATAAGAATAATGAAACGGAGAAAGAAAGTTGTTTTAATATGTGGAAAAACAAAGCCTAATTAATCATGAGATTATTGTCGTACTACATACACTACATGCTACCGTAACCATACTATATTCATTCGTACACCTGCAGATTCAATCAAGTCTTGCCTAAATCTAGTGGGACGCATAGTCTAGTTATGATATGAATTAACGGTCGTATGGGAACAAAGCTGACATCAAGGCTTTGGCGTCAGCCACAACAACGTTTCCTGATACCTGTCGGTAGAGTTTGGTCAAACAAAAAATTGCTGATAGAAAAAGTCGCTGGCATCATAAGACAGATAATCTTGGAAGCAAACCAACTTATGGTTGAGTGGATGGCTGTACCTAACTATTAGAGTTTAAACTTCAGGTTTAACACTGTGTGTTGTATAAAAGACGAAATATTTTTACAGTGGAAGGCGACGTTCTCGTCGTCCGTGGTGACTTCGTCAATCTCAAGACTTCACCGGCTCGGTCTCTTAGAGGTTCTCATAGGGATAGGGTACGCATGTATGCGTTCATAAGGATGGATGCATGTACATGTTGTGAACATCTAGATTGTATTGTGTTTCTGGAAAAAGATAATCTTGGAAAAATTGCATGCAAACGTGCATCTTGGTAATGCCCGTGATGCCACGGATAAATAGGTGGACCCAACGGGAAGACCCAGATGGACCGCTGTCATTTTGGCTGAAGAAACCCATTTCCAGACCAAATTAGGGTTGAAAATGGGTTGAAACGGATACTCATCTGCTTGTCCCGTGTCTGGCCTGGCCCACGATTCATAGACTAAGCCCAACAGTCCCACTACTTCTCTTCTCCTTTTTGCTTTCTTCTCCACCCTGATGCGCCACCCCTCCTCGCCCACCGTGCTCTGCCGTCCTCCTCCTCAACCGAAAGGCATGTCATAACATGGCCGCCACCAATGACCCTGTCACTGGCTTCCATGGCTGACCACGTTCACCTCATGCCATCGCCTCCGCCGCATCCCGCCTCCAGATCCCCAAAGACCTGGTCCTGCGTGTAGTCGAAGAACTCTGCCCGGAGCTCGACCTCGTCGTGCAGTTTACTTTGGTTGATTTTACACATATGATTTGCAACCTTTGATTCACCTCTGTATGAGTCTAAATGATTGGTGTTGTCGAAACTTACTGAAAGAATGCGGAAACTGGAGGACACAAAACATAGAGTATAGGATAATAATTTCTACAGCTAATCATAGGAGATGGTAGTACAGCTGATTAGGATTACGCACCAGCCAGTGAGGCAAAGGTCCCTGAACCTGGAGGACCCCCTCCCACCTCTCCTGCTTAATGCTCTTCCACGCCGCGAGCAGGTCGGCTCCTCGTTCCCCACGGCGTGGCCGGACACTGACGCCTGGCGTTACCACCGACGCCCGCGCTATGAGAGGCTGCGCCGCTGCCTTCTGGCTACTGGCCGGACAGCCAGACAGCGCCGCGATCGTGTAGAGCGACGATGAAATGGTACTGTGAGGCATAACTAGCTGTGTGGTGCAGTGGTGCTGCATCAAACGGTTTATGTAATATAAGTAAGAGGTTTGGAATGGGATGACTGTTTGGCACCCTTCCCACCACCTTCTATAACAGTAACGCTACACTTACGGACCAATTGTTACGGAATAAAAGTTACGGGATTACATGGCGTGCTGTGGATTACTTACGGCCCTTGAATCACGGAGATGGAAAAAATTGCACCAACCGACTGCTTCCACGACTGTCCGTAATTCAATTCCGTAAGAAAATTTCTGTACGTATAGGATTTCTGCTTCTATAATGGAGACACGATCCAGTTAGATGTGTAGAGCGCTGATCGGCATCTGGTCGGTTCGAAATTCTTAGTTGGACCCCGTGTCCGTGTGTCACAGACATAGCATGGATGCAATTAGATATTAAACATTTTTGATAAAAAGGTGATTTATCTATTTCTATTCATATATACTAAAAGCAATATAAGGGGGTGTTTTTGAGACACCATGTTGATCCACATATACTAAAATTATTTGATCCGTTCATCTTAATCATATGATTTAAAGCCGAAAAAGGTTAAGTAATATGTACGAAAAAAAATCCATTTTATGAGCCATATAAATGAAAAAACGTGGTAGCTAATTGATCCTACATTGACGACTCGTGGTCGTGGACTAAACCCTAAACCCAGCGTTGGTAGTTTCAAATTTGACATGAAGTTGTATTTGGCAAGGGAGTAGAATTTGGCGATGACTCCACAGTGTAGGTGGTTCCAAATTTCTGTACCGTGGGTCCTCCTGTTGAATAAAATAACATAACAAAATTGCTTTCTTACTCCTCACCTCACAAAGAAAAGTCTCATGTGGATAGTAACATGTAAAGATAGAACATTTTATTGGTTTAGATGAATTTGGCATCGGAGCATGCTCTTGCTCCGATTCCGTCTTTTCTTTCTTTTAGAACCACCCTCACAATGGTGGAAACTAGTTTTAAAAGCCCAAAAACAAATATAAAACTAATTTTGGCTACACATTGTGGGTTAATAGGACTCCTGCCCTGCCGTCGCTTCGCCTCGCTGTGGGCGAGACTGCAGCGCGCATCATGTCTCCATCTAGACAAATTGACCCACGGTCCAGTCCATATCACACATGCATCCATGCGGTTAGTGAGTTGTATGAAGTCCTGCAGGCTGTAGGCAATTGCTACCTGTAACAAATTATATCATCGTAATTGCTCCATGACTCACCCTGCAGATTCCTTCAAGTCTTCCCTAACCATATGGGACGCATAGTCCAGTTATGATATGCATTAACGATCGTATGGGAACAAAGCTGACATCAATCAAGGCTTTGGCGTCAGCAGACAAGAGAACGTTTTCTCGTACTTGTCGGTAGCAAGTTATTTGGTCAAATAAAAACTTGCTGACACCAAAAAGTTGCTGGCATCATGAGACAAACAATCTTGGAAATTTCTTGTGTTGTCTTCCTGCAAACGTGCATCTTGGCAAATTACGGTTATCGACGGCTAACTAGCTAGGCTAGGACTTAGGGCCATCTTAGCGGGGCGACCCAAATAAACCAAATAGGTCTGTCCGTGTTACTGCAAATAAAAAGGTGCACCCCGCGGGGAGACCCGGATGGACCGCTGTCCATTTTTTGGCTTGAGGAAACCCATTTTCCGAACCAAATTAGGGTTAAAAATAGGTTGAAATGGACACACATCTGCTTGTCCTCCCACCTGTCTGGCCTTGCCCACGATGCAGAGACTAAGCCCTACAGCCCCCACTACTTCTCTTCTCCTTTTCTCTTTCTTTTCCACCTGATGCTCCACCCCTCCTCGCCCACCGCGCTCTGCTGCCCTCCTCCTCGCCCGAAACCGAAAGGCGTGTCAACAACATGGGCGTCGCCGACGACGCTGTCCCCGTCTGCGAAGGCTAACCATGTCTACCTCATGCCACCACCTCCGTCTCATACCGCCTCCAGATCCCCAAACACCAGGTCCTAGGTGCAGTCGTAGATTTCTGCCTGGAGTTTGACCTCTCGGCACAGTCAAAGCGAGGAACGTCATGGTGTTCTCCACTATGTTGGGCGGAGCAGAGCGTTTCTCGAGACAGGCTCTCGCCCCGCTTTATAAATAAAGCAACAACCAAGTGACAGTATGGACATACAACATCACCACGACCGAGGCCAAAGCAAAAAGGAAAATCGAACGAGCGTCCGCTGGGGCTACATCACAACAAGGCCCAAAAGGAAAAACAAAAAGAGGGGAGCGGCGAACGGGGCCGCCCAACCCCTCAGGGCGCCGCAAGCGTCAAAAAGGTCGGAGCCGAGAAGGGAGACGCCGCCGTCCTCAAGGCCCGCATGATGTCGTCAAAGGCTGCTCGGTCACTCGGCCGCACCAAGGGTGACCGCTGCAGAAGGAAAGCAAGCAAAGCAAAAATAGAGTCAGTGCCCCAGGTAGGGAAAATTCTCTCAATTACCATCTTATTCCAGACATTCCACAACATCCAAGAGATGGCGGCAAAAACGACCCAGAAGAGGCGGCGTCCCCTTCCAGCCAAAAAAGGTTACGTAATGATAAGATTATTTTTTTGTAAAGAAATTAAATTATTTGATCCGTTCATCTTAATCATATGATTTAAAGCCGAAAAAGGTTACGTAATCTGTAATCATCTACAACCTCTCACGTGAAAAATCCCTTTTAGTGAGTCCATATAAATGAAAAAACGTGGTAGCTAATTGATCCTAGATCGACGACTCGGTGTCGTGGACTAATAGGACTCCTGCCCTGCCGTCGCTTTGCCTCCCTGTGCGCGAGACTGCAGCGCACATCATGTCTCCATCTAGACAAATTGAGACCCGCAGTCCAGTCCATATCACATGCATCCATGCGGTTAGTGCGTTGTATTAAGTCCTGCAGGCTGAAGGCAATTGCTACCTGTAACAAATTATATCATCATTCCTCCATGACTCACCATGGAGATTCCTTCAAGTCTTCCCTAACCATGTGGGACGCATAGTCCAGTTATGATATGCATTAACGATCGTATGGGAACAAAGCTGACATCAAGGCTTTGGCGTCAGCAGACAAGACAACGTTTTCTCGTACTCCCCTAAAAAAAACGTTTTCGTGCTTGTCGTTAGCAAGTTATTTGGTCAAATAAAAAATTGCTGACAGCAAAAAGTTGCTGGCATCATGAGACAGACAAGTTTGGAAATTTCTTGTGTTGTCTTCCTGCAAACGTGCATCTTGGCAACTAGCTATAGCTAAGACTTAGGGCATCTTAGCGGGACGACCCAAATAAACCAAATAGGTGTGTGTTACCGCCGATAAACAGGTGCACCTCGTGGGGAGATTCGGATGGACCGCTGTCCATTTTTTGGCTTGAAGAAACCCATTTCAGAACCAAATTAGGGTTAAAAATAGGTTGAGATGGACACACATCTGCTTGTCCTCCCACCTGTCTGGCCTTGCCCATGATGCATAGACTAATCCCTACACCCCCACTACTTCTTTTCTCCTTTTCTCTTTCTTTTCCACCTGATGCTCCACCCCTCCTCGCCCACCACGCTCTACCGCCCTCCTCCTCGCCCGAAACCGAAAGGCGTGTCAGCAACATGGGCGTCGCCGACGACACTATCCCCGTCCGTGATGGCTAACCATGTCTACCTCATGCCACCACCTCCACCGCATAACGCCTCCAGATCCCCAAACACCAGGTTTTGGGTGCAGTCGTAGATATCTGCCTGGAGTTTGACCTCTCGGCATAGTCAAAGCGAGGAACGTCACGGTGTTCTCCACTATGTTGGGCGGAGCAGAGCGTTTCTCCTGACTGTGTGCAGTCGGCAAGTTGCAGCCTACCTAGTGTCAGTCAAGAGTTGCTGACCACTGGTCCTAGCTAATTGAATTTGCGAGAAAGTGAGTTCAAGTTGTTTTGCCGAGCAAGTCTTTGTAGGTATAGATTTAGATAAGATATCATTTTGTTCAGGTTTAGATTGGCTAGAAAGTGAATTTTAATTTGATTGCATATGTCTGTGATATATTGATTTGACAAAGAATAAGAAATAAAAGAGTATACGGGCCAAATGGGGTGCCTCGTTGGATGCATACCCCACCTCAAACGGACAAGGGAAAGACAAGGACCTTATTAGTATTTGTGGGCCTACCAAACGGATCAAAATGAACACAATTGGTGGCCAAAATGGGTGGCCCCACAGATGTCCCTACGTACCTTTTTCCTCCTGGAAAACCTTGTTGGGGCTCTGTTCTAACACAAGAATTATAAATTCGTTTGAAAAGCCCGAAGCTTACATACATCGCCAAGCTTTGAAACAAAATCGTTTATGTGTACAGTATTTGTTGGCAAAAGAAACTGGTCCTTTTATCTTCTGATGATGATCATGATATTTGTTACTTTGGCAAAAAGTTGTATTCCGTTGTTTAAAAACTATAAAGAAATAAAAATTGTATTCCATAAAAAAAGGTCTTTGTGTTCAATATTTCTCGGTCCACAAGGAAATATCTATTTTTCGCTTGACAATCAAAAGCGTCGATCGTTTGACGAGTTGGCATCGACTAAGAAGCAGTTTACTTTGGTTGATTTTACACATATGATTTGTGAGCTAATTTGCTTCACCTCTGTATGAGTCTAAATGATTGGTGTTGCCGAAACATTCTTGACAGCAGTTACGTTCACTCAAAGAATGCGAAAACTAGAGGACACAAAATACAGAGTACAAGACACTATAGGATTACGCACCAGCCAGTGAGACAAAGATCCCTCGACCTGGAGCACCCCCTCCAACCTCTCCTGCTTAAAGCTAGCTCTTCCACGCCATGAGCTGTTGGCGTGGCCGGACACCTAAGACCGGCGCTACCCCTGAGACCGGTGCAGCGAGAGGCGGCGCCACCACCCGCCGCTCCCTCCCTTCAGGCTACTGGCCGGACGGCCGAACAGCGCCGTGACCATGTACCACAATGATGGCATTTTTTTTTTTGAAAAGAAGGATATATTAATATCGTCAGATACCAAGACTCTGCAACAATGCATTATTCTATTGACATTACGGATGCACACAGCCAAGAAAGAAAAAAAGAATAACAGAAAAAAAGTCTAGCTTCAACGATCTATGCCTTATAGCAGCGGACCAAAGATCACTGAGACAGCACCGGAAATCCATTCTCTCCAAAAGCGACGTCTTTAAGAAGAAAAGAGTGCACAAGCACTGTCAACGCCCTGATCAATGATCATGGTTTTTCATCCTGAAGAATGTTCACGCTCACAAAACAATAGCTTCAGCAAGGTCATTGCCAGACACAACCAATCAAGTTGTGTACTGCGAAGATGACATGGTACCATGAGACATAGCTAGCTGTGTTGTGCTGCATCAATCGGTTTATGTAAGTAAGAGGTTTGGAATAGGATGACCGTTTGGCAACCTTCCCACTGTTAGAGTTGTAATGCTGCGCCTATACGGGTACGGTGTAGCACACCGCACGTATAGGCGTCCCACATGTAAACCCTGGCAACATGATGACCACACTACATCAAGGGTATATCAACTAGTTTACCAACATGACGACCACATAGGGGTATGTCAGCCACTACGGGAACAAACGTAGATGCTGAGGGGGATTTCAACGCCGAGGGGAAAAGGTCGTGGCGCTCGGCATAGCTCGAGCAATGCCGTGGGCCGAAAAAATGCCGTCGGCATTGCAAAACCGTCGGCACAGACGAGCAATGCCGAGAGGGACCCTCGGCGTAGGCATACCCTCAGCGTAGATGTAGCAACGCCGAGGGGCACCGTCAGCTAAAGCTGAACACGGGACTCATTCGTGCGGTGCAGATGGACAGTTCACGGTGTATTGTAGTGCCGAGGGGCTTACCGTTGGCGTAGCTCTGCGCAGTGAAAGCTAACGGCATAGAGCAAAGCCGAGGGGCGAACCGTCGGCGTTGTAACGAGTGTATATCAAAAACTGGTAGAACCTATGCTGAGAGGAATACGCTCAGCATTCACACACCTACGCCGAGGGGAATCCTCTCAGCGTTGCTATTAGCAAGCTAGTGGCGTAGCTCACCTGGCAGGACCTACGCCGAGGGGAATCCTCTCAGCGTTGCTATTAGCAACCTAGCAGCGTAGCTCACCTGGTAGGACCTACGCCGAGGGGAATCCTCTTAGCGTTGCTATTAGAAAGCTAGCGGCATAGCTCACCTGATAGGACCTACGCCGAGGGGAATCCTCTCAGCGTTGCTATTAGAAAGCTAGCGGCGTAGCTCACCTGGCAGGACCTACACCGAGGGGAATCCTCTCAGCATTGTTATTAGCAAGCTAGCGGCAAAGCTCATCTAGCAAGTCCTACGCCGAGGGGAATCCTCTCGGTGTTGCTATAAGCAAGCTAGCGGCAAAAACCATTTGGCAAGACCTACGCCGAGGGGAATCCTCTCAGCGTTGCAACAAGCAAGCTAGAAGAATGGCACACCTGGCAGGATCTATGCCGAGGGGAATCCTCTCAGCGTTGCTACAAGCAAGCTAGCGGCATAGCACACCTGGCAGAACCTACCGGTGGAATCTTGGTCCCAACCTTTGTTCTCCATATAGATATGACCTAAACAAACCTAAACCAACAAAAAAGTACATTGGTCAACCCTCGTACGGAGAATGCTACGGGGCTAGACCCGCGGGTCCCACAGACTAGGGTTTCGGTGGAGAAACACCGCCAGAGTGCCGGAATCACGTGAAAACTTGCAAGTGGCCCTATAATACATGTACAAATGTGGTGGAAGGTCCATATATGCAATTCATATCTCCCGGGGGCGAGCATGTTCACTTGCATGCGATAACACTTAGAAAAGTGCTCGATGTGTAGGAGGAAACTCCCCCTATGGATCAAACGGAGGGCTACCGGTAGAATCTTGGTCCCAACCTTTGTTATCCATAGAATATGACCTGAACAAACCTAAAAAACAAAAAAAGTACATTCGTAAACCCTCGTATGGAGAATGCTACGGGGCTAGACCTGCGGGTCCCACAAACTAGGGTTTCGGTGGAGAAAGACCGTCGGAGCACCGGAATCACGCGAAAACTTGCAAGTGCCCCAATAAGGCATGTACAAGTGTGGTGGAAGGTCCATATATGCAATTCATATTTCTCGGGTGCGAGCATGTTCACTTGCATGCGATAACACTTAGAAAAGTGATGGACGTTTAGGAGGAAACTCCCACTACAGATCAAACAGAGGGCTACCGGTGGAATCTTGGTCCCAACCTTTGTTATGCATATAGATATGACCTAAAAAAACCTAAACCAACAAAAAAGTACATTTTTTAACCCTCATACGAAGAATGCTACGGATCTAGACCCGCGGGTCCCACAGACTAGGGTTTTGGTGGAGAAACACCACCGGAGCGCCGAAATCACGCGAAAACATGCAAGTGGCCCTAGAATACATGTACAAGTGTGGTGGAAGATCCATATATGCAATTCATATCTCCCGGGTGCAAGCATGTTCACTTGCATGGGATAACACTTAGAAAAGTGCTCGACGTGTAGGAGGAAACTCCCGCTACAAATCAAATGGAGGGCTACCGGTGGAATCTTGGTCCCAACCTTTGTTATCCATATAGATATGACCTAAACATACCTAAAACAATAAAAAAGGACATTGGTCCACCCTCGTACGAAGAATGCTACGGGGCTAGACCCGCGGGTCCTACAAACTAGGGTTTCGGTGGAGAAACACCGCCGGAGTGCCGGAATCACGCGAAAACTTGCAAGTGGGCCTACAATACATGTACAAGTGTGGTGGAATGTCCATATATATGCAATTCATATCTCCTGGGTGCGAGCATGTTCACTTGCATGCGATAACACTTAGAAAAGTGCTCGACGTGTAGGAGGAAACTCCCGCTACGGATCAAACAGAGGGCTACCGGTGAAATCTTGTTCCCAACCTTTGTTATCCATATAGATATGACCTGAAAAAACCTAAAAAACAAAAAAGTACATTGGCTAACCCTCGTACGGAGAATGCTATGGGGCTAGACATGCGGGTCCCACAGATTAGGGATTCGATGGAGAAAGACCGCCGAAGCACCGGAATCACACGAAAACTTGCAAGTGGCCCAATAATGCATGTACAAGTGTGGTGGAAGGTACATAGATGCAATTCATATTTACCGGGTGCGAGCATGTTCACTTGCATGCGATAACACTTAAAAAAGTGATGGACGTGTAGGAGGAAACTCTCGCTACGGGTCAAACAGAGGGCTACCTGTGGAATGTTGGTCCCAACCTTTGTTATCCATATAAATATGATCTAAACAAACCTAAACCAACAAAAAAGTATATTGGTCAACCCTCGTACGGAGAATGCTACGGGGCTAGACCCGCGGGTCCCACAGACTAGGGTTTCGGTGGAGAAACACCGCCGGAGTACCGGAATCACGCGAAAACTTGCAATTGACCCTAGAATACATGTAAAAGAGTGGTGGAAGGTCCATATATGCAATTCATATCTCCTGGGTGCGAGCATGTTCACTTGCATGCGATAACACTTAGAAAAGTGCTCGACGTGTAGGAGGAAACTCCCGCTACGGATCAAACGGAGGGCTACCGATGGAATATTGGTCCCAACCTTTGTTATCCATATAGATATGACCTTAAAAAACCTAAAAAACAAAAAAGTACATTCGTTAACCCTCGTACGGAGAATGCTACGGGGCTAGACCCGCGGGTCCCACAGACTAGGGTTTCGATGGAGAAAGACCGCCGGAGCACCGGAATCACACAAAAACTTGCAAGAGGCCCTTGAATACATGTACAAGTGCGGTGGAAAGTCCATAGATGCAATTCATAGCTCCCGGATGCGATCATGTTCACTTGCATGCGATAACACTTAGAAAAGTGTTGGACATGTAGGATGAAACTCCCGCTACGGATCAAACGGAGGGCTACCGGTGGAATCTTGGTCCCAACCTTTGTTATCCATATAGATATGACCTAAAAAACCTATACCAACAAAAAAGTACATTTGTCAACCCTCGTACGGAGAATGCTACGGGGATAGACCTGCTGGTCCCACATACTAGGGTTTCGGTGGAGAAACACCGCCGGAGCGCCGGAATCACGAGAAAACATGCAAGTGGCCCTAGAATACATGTACAAGTGTGGTGGAAGGTTCATATATGCAATTTATATCTGCCGGGTGCGGGCATGTTCACTTGCATGGGATAACACTTAGAAAAGTGCTAGACGTGTAGGAGGAAACTCCCGTTATGGAGCAAACAGAGGGCTACCGGCGGAATCTTGGTCCCAACCTTTGTTATCCATATAGATATGACCTGAACAAACCTAAAAAAACAAAAAGTATATTGGTCAACCCTCGTACAGAGAATGCTATGGGGCTAGACCTGCGGGTCCCACAGACTAGGGGTTTCGATGGAGAAAGACTGTCGGAGCATCGGAATCACGCGAAAACTTGCAAGTAGCCCAATAATACATGTACAAGTGTGGTGGAAGGTCCATAGATGCAATTCATATTTCCCGGGTGCAAGAATGTTTACTTGCAAGCGATAACACTTAGAAAAGTGATGGACGTGTAGGAGAAAACTCCTGCTACGGATCAAACAGAGGGCTACCGGAGGAATCTTGGTCCCAACCTTTGTTATCGATATAGATATGACCTAAACAAACTTAAACCAACAAAAAAGTATATTGGTCAATCCTCGTACGGAGAATGCTACGGGGCTAGACCCGCGGGTCCCACAGACTAGGGTTTCGGTGGAGATACACCGCCGGAGTGCCGGAATCACGCTAAAACTTGCAAGTAGCCCTACAATACATGTACAAGTGTGGTGGAAGGTCCATATATGCAATTCATATCTCCCAGGTGCGAGCATGTTCACTTGCATGCGATAACACTTAGAAAAGTGCTTGACGTGCAGGAGGAAACTCCCGCTATGGATCAAACGGAGGGATACCTGTGGAATCTTGGTCCCAAACTTTGTTATCCATATAGATATGACCTGAACAAACCTAAAAACAAAAAAGTACATTGGTCAACCCTCGTTCGGAGAATGCTACGGGGCTAGATCTGCGGGTCCCATAGACTAGGGTTTCGGTGGAGAAAGACCGTCGGAGCACTGGAATCACGCGAAAACTTGCAAGTGGCCCTAGAATACATGTACAAGTGTGGTGGAAAGTCCATTGATGCAATTCATAGCTCTCGGGTGCGAGCATGTTCACTTGCATCCGATAACACTTACAAAAGTGCTAGACGTGTAAGGAAACTCCCGCTACGGATCAAACGGAGGGATACCATTAGTTTTAGGCGTTTGGTGAAACACAACGTCCAATTGTTCTTTGCCATGTACCAGTACAATTTTGTGACACATTTGCCAGAACACATCACGTGAAAAAATTTCACAAAAATAAAAGGTTTTACCCACCACTACCAAGTCCAAATCCCCAATCGAAGCCCTCTTCTCTCGATATCTCTCCCCAAGCCAGACCACCCACGCCGCCGGCACCCCTTGCCCCCGCACCTCACCTCGCCGGCCAACCAAGCCCCTCCCCCGCAACTCGTCGGAGATGCTCCGCCGCCACCTACCCAGCCGTTTCCCCCACCCAATGCCTCCCTCAACAGCAGGCCTCCACTCGAGCAAACCCTAGCAGCGGCACTGACGGGATCCACCTCGATCCGGTGCTGCTCCTCCCTCCACGAGCGCCACAAGGAGACCCAACTCCTGCTGCTTCCCATCGCCTCTGACGGCGAACCTGGAGGAGATGGCGGACGCGGAGGAGCAGGGTTCCGGAAAGTACGGCGCCGCATCGGGCTCCTCATCCCCGATCGATGGTGTTCTTCTCCTACCGGACGGGCGACAAGTGCCCTCTATCCGTCCGCCGCGACCTCTTCTCTCCCCAGTCCGGCGGCTTCTATCCTGGCTGGATTCCGCCGCCCGGTAGTGGCCACCACTGCCTCACCGCTCACCGGCACAGCTAGGCGTGGACGCGGACGGCCACGCACGAGGGGAGGCACGACACAAGCTCGACGAGGAGGGTCCGTCGGGTGCGACCCCGACCTCTGCCCGACCATGACGACCAGGAATAAGGTACACCTTAACTTCTCATCACCATCGCTACAAGATGGTATATTTTACCCCTGTTTGTGTGCTCTAGCTTCCATCTAGTTCTTCATTTCCAAATTACCTGTTAGTTAGTGCGCCATATATTACTGCCTTGACTAGATTGGATACTTTTCTCAATTAGCTCTGTTACGTGAGAAGCCAAGAAGAGGCATTCATGCATATTGGTCGTTGTGTGTGTGTTCCAGATTGTCATTTTTTTTGTTGATCCTTGTTGTGCTTCTCTTTGCGTGTTTTAAATGGTAAGAAAGCACTTCGCAGGTTCTAGTCTAGTGTGGGTGGAGGCCTACAGCGATGCAAGTCCATGGAGGAGATTACTCCATCCAAGAATATTTTTTCTATGCAGGATATGCACTTTTTTATCAATAATTCGAGTTAGGAGCTGATTCAGACTCGGACACCATGTATGTAGGTGCACAGGAGCATGCTAGTTGGTAGTAGTGAACATATTTGGATTTGATTCAGATTCTGGGTCCTTCTTTGTGCTTATTTTATTTCTGGCATGACAAGATATGTATTTATATTTGTCTCTGCATAATTATGATTATGTATTTCATACAGAATTTTGAATGCATCTGTTGCTTGGAATAATGCTATGCTTGATAGCCTGTAATGTTCTTTAGATGCAGCTAGAAAAATAAACAACTTGAGGTTGTAAGGTGTTGTTTTGTGGTTAAATTTGAACCATTTATTTAAAATGTTGGCTGACTGACTTGCTTGAAAGCAAGGTCTAGTGGTTGCTTGTCAGGTTTATGGTTACTTTTCCTGAAGAGCTTTTCTCTTGATATTTATGTGGGTGGGGTATTTGATGTTTACATTTTCTTATTCTCCTGGTTGCAGGATGAGAAGACTGGTCCATGGATGTCGAAGATCTTAAGAAGATTGTCATGAATTATCATGTTTTCTTAGCTTCAGAGGCTGTTATCAAGCCTCAGACGCTGATTAGCGAATGGGCAGCGACTTTGACCTCAAGCTCTTCGACATCATCCAAAGGTGCCTTCTTGATCCGCATTCTGTGCCTCTCGTGTATTTTAAATGGGAAGAAACCCATGAGTGTGACTTGTAATGTTTGGTGTCCTGTATGATTTTTTCATATGCACTTAGTCTTGTACTAGTGTAGGGTGGTTGTAGGCATGCAGCAATGCATGTCCATGGAGGCGACTTCTCCTTGAATATTTTTCTAGCCATGATGCACATTCTCGCAAATTGAGTTTGGAATTGACTCAGACTCGGACAACATGTATGTATGTACAGAAACATTCTAGTTGCTAGTAGTAAACATATTTGGAACCTATTCAGATTCAGGGTCCATCTTTGTCCTTATCCTTATAATTAGTACTTGGTTAAACATGCCGGTGAGTATGTATGTTGACATCTTAACCTTTCTAAATTTTGATATATGGGAATGTTTCTTATCTATATGCTAAATTACCGAATGTAGTATATGATTGGCAAAAAAGTTTAGGAGTACTAAATTCTGGATAATCTTATTCCTCAATCGGCAGCTAGATTAATGTCCTCATGTATTAACACTCGCGAATACTTCTTCATGGTAGTGCCCTTTGAGAGCAAGGTCTCATATCTTCTTTTTTAATGTTAATTTCTGTAGTGCCCTTTGAGAGCAAGATCTCATGTATCTACAAGTTTGTCCGTTGTTTCCTTGCTGATCTTGTTTCACTGTTGATCCTAGGTGGTGCTCCTGCTGGTCATGGAGTGGCTCAAACATATGTAGGGATCGGCTCATTCATAGACGCACTTTGGTCGTGCTACCGCCTCGTCCCTCGAGTCGCCCGAGACCACTCCATTTCACCGAGGAGGTCTTAGTCCTGGTCATTCTGACTGTGACTCGCGTCGACACTCCCTGACCCCGGTTAGTTCCAAGCATGATCTTTGACTTCGACAATTTTCCATGCTCAACTTGCCATGCATAAACTTTCGACTTAGACAACTTGCCATGCTAAACGGGTGTGCTCTTTCATTTTGTAGTGACGATGCTCTTGAAGACAAAGTGCGTGTTGTGCTGGTGCTCGAAGTCCGTGGAAGACCGGTTGCCATGTGGCATGTATTCCATGACTATGTGTAATGAACTTGTGATGATGCTCTCGAAGACCGTGTAACGAACTTGTAGTGATGATGCTATCGAAGACTATGTGCAATGAACTTGTAGTGATGTGTATTTGTGACTACATGTATCTATGTATTGAGATTTGATGCTAGACATACGATATGTTTGTGGATATTATCTATGCTAAACTTTTTGCATTGGTACAACCAATTCATATATATATACGCATCTGCTGTGAGGCCAAAAATTGCGGGAAAAAAACAGGGTTGGTGTTCATCAACGCCGAGGGTGATCCCCTCGGCATTGGGCCTCATAGCGGCCTGGTGGATAGGCAATGCCGAGCGGGGTCCCCTCGGCATAGAGCAAGCAACGCCGAGCGGGGTCCCCTCGGCACAGAGCAAGCACCGCCGAGCGTGGTCCCCTCAGCATAGAGCAAGCAATGCCTAGGCAACTTATGCCGAGTGTATTCCCCTCGGCATTGCTCCTGGGCGCCGTCTTCTTCGTGCCGTTAACTTCCTGAGCCGACGGCTGTGCTGTGCCGAGGGGCAACATAAACCGTCGGCACAAGCATCTATGCCGAGGGCCGGACCAACGCCGAGGGTATCTTGCTGTGCCGAGGACTACCTACGCCGAGGGCTTAATGCCGAGGGTCCCCCTCAGCGTTGATCAGGCCTGAGGGTTATCTGGGCTACGCCGAGCGTTTTTCCCCTCAGTGTTGATGTTCCTTCCTGTAGTGAGCGCGTCGGCTGAAAAAGTAGTCTCACCTAGTTTACCAACATTCCCTTGGTAGCTACCTCGTCTGTATCCCGTTCATGATTCCGGATGGCACCCGTCAGATTCGGGGATGGTCTGGCTCCCCCATACCCGCCTCATATAATTTGGCAGGTCTAACTTTTTACCAGACCGACGACCCAGCCGAGTTTGGGTCTCCGACGGGTACCCTGCGGTGTTTTTTTAACTTACCCTGCAATGTTAAGTATACATGGTACTGTTATTTTCATTTAAGTGTATCTCGTGTCAGTGTAGCCATTGTATGACTTAGTCTGTGCTCGGTAGCAAGCCCACATTGCACAATTTGTGCATGATGGTATTCTGTAACTGCTGCTCTTTGCAGTATATCCAACCCCACGCAAATTACTCAATGAATCAAGCCTTTCGTTTATTTTCAGTTCAAAAATTAGTAGGCAGCACGCGAGGTGGTTAGGGTCTGCATGTACGGGTCCGGCCCTCCATACCGCCCCGTATAATTTGGCGAGTTTAACTTTTTATCAGACCCCTCCCATTTAAAGTGGGTATTCATCCGGTTTGCAGGTTTTAGGCACATTGCCATCCCTATTCATGATGGCATCGTTGATTCTAAAAGGATGCGCACTGTGCATCTTCTCTCCCTATTTGCCAACCTCTCCGATTCTATTCAGTTCTGGATCGTCCTTACCATCCTCCATGCACTGAAGATTTTTTTGTGGGTTGTTCTAATATCTTAATCCAACTACACTTTTCCTTCCAGTTTTGGATCATCCTTACATACCCCATGCGCTGAAGAAGTTATAGCCATAATTATCTGCCTCACTTTCAAACATTTCTGCAAATTCATATAGGACTGGTGCTACTGGACGAGTCCGGTTTGGTCTACAGAGCAGCACTCGGGCGGCATCACCATAATGTTATTCTGGACCATCAATTAATTTCTTTTGCAAATGTAAACCGTTGAAGAAAATTTCTTTTCACGAGTACTCAAATCAACTACAAAGGAAAAAAAATAGGATTATCAGTTCATTTGTCTTTCTAAGAAACATCTGATTATTAGTAAATTGACGCACTGCCATGGGGCAATGCTCGTATTCTAATGAATTAGACTTGCAGAACGTAATTTGTCCATCAAATAAGAACTAGTCGTACCGGTGTACCTTTTAGAAAACCGAGGGCTTGAGTTGATCGGACTCGACAGACTTTGCGGCGCCACAGCTCCTAGGCCAGATCCGTGTGCCTTCCTTGCCAGCCGACGGCGGTAACACCATCCCAGGAGCGGCGGCAGGCGCCCTAGAGATCGATCTTATTAAGGGCAAACATATGTTTACAAAAAGAAAGCTTCTAAGGCTTGGGAATTGCTCCCTTCTTAGAAGATGGGCTGTTTGTTGCCAGTTGGGCCTTGATGCTTATATAACTTCTAGGCTCAAATACTAACCAAAAAATTAGTACTTTTCTGATCCATAATAAAGTGTTGTTGATTTAGTACAAACTTATACTCCCTCCGTCCCAAATAGATGTCTCAAATTTGTTAAAATTTGGATGAATCTAGACACTATTTCGATATAGATTCATCCAAATTTTGAAAAACCTAAGACATCTATTCTTGGACGGAGGGAGTCCTTTTCGTATTGATTTATGGATTAATGACACTTCTTACGGATTTGAGGAAGTCCTTTTCGTATTGATTTATGGATGTTGAAATCCTTTTAAAAATCCATAAACTCTTCCTCTTCGTATTTGTAATTCTGGAAAAAAATAGAAAAGTGAAGAAAGTCCCATCGAACCGAACAGTCCGCCCACCCAAACTGGTCGGTCTAGCAACGACCCAACCCTAGCCCATCCCCTTGTGACCCTATCCCCAACACCGCACCAAAACCCGGTGCTCCTATTCACCACCTTAAGCGCTTCCTTAGTGGGCCGCCCGAATGTGGCCTAGTAACAAGTATAGTCTTTTTCCTTTATTTTTATTTTTATGTTTTTTTATATTTTATAGGAATAAAAACTCAGATTTTGAGAAAAATATAAATTTGATTTTTTTGAATTTAAACTATGTTTAATTTTAAAATTGTTCGTATATGAAAATTGTTCAAATTCAAAATTAGTTTAGATTTTAAAAATATTCAAAATATTTAAAATGCTCTAAAAACCGTAACCAGAAAAAAACTGAAACCAGGAAACCTAGGAAGAAGAATCGGAAAAAAGTTGAAAGTCAAACCTACACGCGTTAAATGGACCGTCCCAACGCGGGCCCAAGTGAGCGGAGCGCCAGATAGGGCACGCGCGCGTTGGGCGCAGAACATGATGTGCCACCAAACCCTTCCTTCTCAGGCACACGAGGCAGCATTGCCGCTTTCCTCCCGGTCCCAGGGTTCTGCTGCTCACCTTCCGGACAAGCGAGCCACCACCGCGAGCAGCACCTCCCGTTACCACTCGCGAGCTCGCGTTGGCCCATGCCCAAAAATTCTCCCATCCATGCATGGACATCAGCTTCGGACGCAAACCAAGCACCATTGTCGCTCTCCTGGTCGAATATGACCATCTCCGACGCATATGGTTATTGTAGTACCCCAAATTTATTACTACTTCCGACCCATATTAGTTAGTTGACTCAACTTTGTCTAGATACGGATGCATCTAGACTAGATACTTAACTAGATACATATGAATCTAAAGAAAGTTAAGTTAACTAATATGGGTCAGAGGGAGTACTAAGTATTTGTCTAGCTATTTGATCTTATAGAAAATGACCTTGAGATAAATCGGGTTATGAAATAGGAAGTTGGAGAAAAGAAATAAGTTGGAAGAACAAAAGAAAGGAAACTAGAATGTGCTAGGGGTTGATCTCACGATGGGCTGTTTGAAGCATGTACTTGCTGCCAGTTTGTAATCACGATGTTGTTCTTTTCAAAGCTAGTTATGTTGTTTTTGAACTCGAGATGGAATCGATTTGTGGTTATGCTGTCTAAGGTCGAGTTGGACGAGGCCGCAACCGTTCTGACCTAAAGTCTTCTAGCCCTAGTGCGTCAGGTCATCGACGTTGCGTCCTCCCTGTGAACGATGGTTGGAGCTCCCATCGGTTGCTTGTTAATATAGGGAGCTAGGCCCGAGAGATATACACAAGAGGTTACAAACGAGAGGGAGAGAAGAACGGCCGATCGTGATCCTCATCTGGGTGAGATCGGCCAGGTTGTTTACAACAAGGAGTAGATAACTCAAACTCTAAACAAACTCTATCTCTATCTCTAAACCGTGTACAACATAATTGTGTACTAGTGTCACGTTGTCTAACACCCCTTCTCAATCACA
Organism: Avena sativa; assembly: GCA_916181665.1. Classification (NCBI taxonomy): domain Eukaryota; kingdom Viridiplantae; phylum Streptophyta; class Magnoliopsida; order Poales; family Poaceae; genus Avena; species Avena sativa. The sequence continues at coordinate 385,307,833 of OV702293.1, read as the reverse complement.
GCCTTCTTGAGGTTGAGATTGTTCTTGAATGCTTCAAACTCTCGAGCTGGTAGTGCTTTTGTGAAGCCATCTGCCACCTGATCTTTGGAGGAAATGAATCTGATCTCTAATTGCTTATTTGCTACTCTTTCTCTTACAAAGTGAAAATCTATTTCTATGTGTTTGGTTCTGGCATGAAAAATGGGATTAGCTGAAAGATATGTTGCTCCCATATTATCGCACCATAAACATGAAATTTGTTTTCTCTGGATTCCAAGTTCTCTTAAAAGGGACTCCATCCAAATAACCTCAGCAGTAGCATTAGCTAGAGATTTGTATTCAGCCTCTGTGCTTGACCTGGAAACTGTGGCCTGTTTTCTAGCACTCCAAGAAATTAAGCTAGGCCCAAAGAATACTGCAAAACCTCATGTGGATCTCCTGTCATCTACACATCCTGCCCAATCAGCATCTGAAAAAGCACTTATCAAAGTAGAGGGTGATCGCCTGAAGGTTAAACCAGTACTTGCTGTACCACTGACATACCTCAAAATTCTTTTCACAGCTGTCTAGTGTACAGTAGTGGGAGCATGAAGGAACTGACATACCTTGTTGACAGAAAAGGCAATATCTGGCCGTGTAAGTGTCAGATACTGTAATGCTCCAACAATACTTCTGTACCTTGTACTATCTTCAGGTCCTAGAAGTTCTCCTCTTGTGACTGAAATTTTTTCTGAAGCTGACAATGGTGCGGGAAATTCTTTGCATTTTTTCATCCCGACTCTACCAAGTAAGTCTAAGGTATACTTCTCTTGAGTTAGCACAAGACCATGATTAAACTGTTTAACTTCAATACCCAAGAAGTAATGCAAGTCACCAAGATCTTTTAATGCAAAGGATGAATTAAGATCATGAAGGAGTGCTGTGATGGCCTTGTTGGAGGAGCTAGTGACAATAATATCATCAACATACACTAGCACATAAATTGTAATACCTGACTTGTTATATATAAATAGTGATGTGTCTGCCTTGGATGCCAGAAAACCAAGCTCTTGTAGTTTGGAGCTTAGCTTGGAGAACCATGCTCTTGGTGCTTGTTTGAGCCCATACAGTGACTTATCCAGTTTGCATACAAATGAGGGTGCACATGGATCCTCATATCCAGGTGGCTGCTTCATATAGACCTCTTCTTCCAGAACGCCATGAAGAAACGCATTCTTCACATCTCGTTGCCTTAAGCTCCATCCTTGTGAAACTGAAATAGCTAATACAAGTCTGATAGTAGCAGCTTTTACAACAGGACTAAAAGTATCCTCATAATCTATGCCATATCTTTGCTTAAAGCCTTTTGCTACTAATCTAGCCTTATATCTGTCAATGGTGCCATCAGCCTTTCTTTTAATTCTATAAACCCATTTGCAATCTATAAGATTACTACCTTGTTTATGTGGTACTAGGTGCCATGTTTTATTTTCCATTAAGGCCCTATACTCATCATCCATAGCATTTTCCCAATCTTTGTTTGCTAATGCTTTATGTAGATTTTCAGGTTCACCTATAGTGCAGGAGAGACCATACCGAACTGTACCGTCCGTATAAGTTTTTGGTTTTGAGTTACCAGTTTTTGATCTTGTCCTGTGAGGAATGTCTGTAGGTTGCGCTACAGGAGGCAATGGCGCAGAAGATCCTCCTGTGCGAGTATCGGCGCCGTCCAGACTCGATGCAGATTCTGCTATCAGCTCCCGATCTCCTGACGCGGTGTCTGCTGCGGTCGACACGCTTTGCGGGTCCCGCTGCGGGGTCGAGGAAAGCGACCCAGTCCGCGTGGAGCATGTGGCGTGCGGGGAGTGGCTCGTCTCCCGAGCGGTGGACAGAGGAGATGCGGGGATGGACTCCTGCCGCGCATCTGAACCGGGCAGCCCCGCAACAGGAGACGTGTCAGCTCGGGAAGGGTGCACGCCGACGGCAGGTTGATTCGGCGGGGATCCCGATGCAGCTCCGCTGGTACCTGCAGCACGCGCGATCCAAGAAGGATTCGCGTCGTTTGCCGCCTGTGCGTGTACATGCGATATAGCACGTGTTGCAGCTCCGTTCTCTTCCGTTTCAGCACTGTTTTGCACGAAATTTTCGCCTGCTTCTTGCTGTACCTGAGAGGCACTAGTAATACCAGGATTTACAGAGACATTAGGTGTTCGATCAGTACAATTGTTTGCCCCCTCGTGAGATAACACTGATGAATTTTGGAGGGTTTCAGGAAGTAGGAGAATTTCTTGCCGTAGTAAGGAGCCTGCATTGGGATGAAGTTCATCAAAAGGGAACACCGTTTCGTCAAAGACAACATCACGAGAAATATAAACTCTGCCAGACTTGATATCAAGACATTTTACTCCTTTATGCATATGACTATAGCCAAGAAAAACACATTGCTTGGATCGAAAAGCAAGTTTGCGTTTGTTGTATGGACGAAGGTTGGGCCAGCAAGCACAACCAAAAACACGGAGAGATGCATAATCGGGAATTTTGTGAAAGAGACGTTCCATAGGAGTATCATGATCAATAACTTTTGATGGTAGAATGTTGATAAGATATGTGGCGGTTAAGAACGCTTCATCCCAAAATTTTAAGGGCATGGATGCGTTGGCAAGGAGAGCAAGCCCGACTTCTACAATGTGTCGGTGTTTGCGTTCAGCTGATCCGTTTTGTTGATGTGCATGAGGGCAAGATACATGGTGTTCTATGCCAATTTTTTGAAAGAATGAGTTTAATTTCTCATATTCCCCACCCCAGTCGGATTGGATGGAAAGGATCTTTTTATCAAATTGTCGTTCAACAAGATTTTGGAAATCATGAAAGACTTGAAAAACATCAGACTTTTTCTTGAGGAGATAAATCCACACAAATTTGCTAAAATCATCAATAAAACTTACATAGTAGGATTTTCTTCCTACAGAGGATGGCGCAGGGCCCCAAACATCAGAGAATAAAAGTTGTAAAGGGGCAGTGGAGACACTAGTAGATCTTACATAAGGCAATTGATGACTTTTAGCTCTTTGACAAGAGTCACAAATAGACTCACTACTAGATTTATTTGAGCAAGGAAGCTGATGTTTGCTAACAATTTGTTGAACAATACGAGACGAAGGATGTCCTAGGCGGCTGTGCCATTTCGAAGCTGAAGGCTTGATGGCACTAAAGGCACGCTTATTCTTGGATGATGATGAAGAGATCATGGGGTAGAGGCCCTTGGAGCATCTACCTTTGAGAAGTACCTTCGTCGTGGCTCGATCCTTGACATAAAAATACCAAGGGTGAAATTCAATAAAAACATTATTGTCTTTGGTAAACAGCTCTACCGACTATCACCTCCGGCATCGAAGCAATAGCACGAGCAGGCAGTAGGGTTGTGGCAGCATGCGCCGGGGCCGACTCACCGGCGGTCTCTTTTATTTAATCATGTTAAACCGGTTTGCAGTGTATGACTTGAAAATATACTCGGTAAAGTTTCGGAGGCGACATGGCTGGCCATTGAGCTTTGATGTGTGAGAGCGGATTTACCACACCTAGGAGGGCCCCCGGCATCATCTCTACCGCAAGTTACTTGGGGATTCGTGCAAAAGTCTTCCAGTGAAAGCCTCAAAGTATTTTGCAAGTTAACCCTTCCTCAATATTGAAATCAACCCACCCAGTCCCACCTGCCCCGAGGCCCTGACCCGAGCGAGAGTGAGTGCTCTCGTCGCCCCTACCTCTACTCCACCTCGTCGCCTCCCCCACCCCTCCTCCACCTCGTCTCCCCCCACCTCTCCACCCCATCCCCCACCTCCGGTGATGCCACAGATCCCATGGCCACCCCGATCTCGACCTCCTTCTCTAGATCCGGCCTCCATGGGCCTAGATCTCTTGGTCCTTTTTTTGGATTGGATCTACACACCTTGATGTTTAGATTCAAGATTTCTGATTTAGTTTCTTCAACTAAAGTGTTCTTAGCTCCTGCGGTGAATCTGGATCTTGATTTTTTGTCTGTTTTTCTTGATCTTTCGTTCTCAATCTGGATCTTGATCTTTCGTTCTGTTTGTCTTCCTAGACTCCAATCCTCATCTGCATCTAGTCCATGGATTGATCTATGAAACTATTTTGAATCATGCGATATGGGACTGCTCAATGATGTGAGATCTCTTGTATGATTACCAATCTCAATTTTTTTTTAATATTTGTTGATATGGGTGTGAAAATTATGTGTTCCTGTTGACTCATCCATCTAAAAACAAATCCGCAATGAATCATGAATGCGTATGTTCAATTCTGCTAGGAGCCATTTTCTCCCCCCTCTCCGTTATTCATTTCTTTTATTTTTTTTCTATGTGTATATTCATGCACGGAAAATATGAGTTTTAATTATTGTGTTTTGAGAGACACGGATCTGACGTTCCTCTATTATTATTTTTGTTCTATGAAACATGTAATTTCATCTTTCCAGATTGTCAAGTATATGGAAACTGTATCATTCTCATATCTTGAATGGATTTGTATGACATAGATCCTGTATGGATTTGTATGAGACCACTGCGAATTAATTTGTGGATTTTCTTGGATCCATGGCCTCCTCCGTGTATGGATCTTATTTATTCGGACATGTTTTTTGTTCTGTATCAAACTGGGTGTATACTACCTTGTATCTTGTAATTCCATGAAAACTTCTATGGATCTTGAATGTATCTCTACATTTTCTTTGATAAAATATGAATGATGCATTGTGTATGTATATTGTGTGAATCGTATGTACGAATATTGTGTGAATTTGGTGTACGAATATATGATGGATCTTTATGTTTTCTTTGATAAACTGCTCTGAATCTTACTTGGATCGTTGAATTTATGATGGATCTTGTATGGATTTGTTGTCAAACTGTAGTGAAATATGTATAGAAATTGTATGAATGTTCTTTGAAAAAAATTATATAAAACCACTGTGAATCTTGTATGTATCCTTGATTTTTTTATGGATTTGCTGTGAAACTTGAGTGAAACCTTCTGGATTTGATAATCTTCGGAAAAATTATATGAATCATATATGAAACCTCTCCGAATCTGGTATGGATCGTCGAATTTATCATGATCATGTATGGATTTTGTGTCAAACTTTAGTGAAACAGGTATAGAATTTGTTAGAATATTCTGTAAAAAAAATATATGAATATCTCTTGGCAGAAACAAGTTTGTAAAACGTGTGAATCTTGTATGAAACTTCTGAATCTAGGATGAAACAAAATAAGAGTGCCTAAATATTGTTAAATCAAAAGTACAAAAATAAAAATTATCAAATGAGATTGTTGAAAAAACAAATTATGCATGTTTCATTTTCAAAATAAAAAATGTACATAAAAAATTGTTGAATATTCCTGAAATTTTACGAGAAAAAATGAGGTGACAAAAAGACAGATGCATGTATTATGTGAAAATTTTATATAAATATATCTTGGCAGAAACAAGTTTGTAAAACATGTGAATCTTATACGAAACTTCTAAATCTAGGATGGAACAAAGTAAGTATGTCTAAAAATTGTTAAATAATAAGTACAAGAAGAAAAATTGCCAAATGAGATTGTTGAAAAAATAAATTCTGCATGTTTTATTTTTAGAGTAAAAAATGTACATAAAAACATTGTTGAATATTCCTGAAATTTTAAAAGAAAAAATAAGGTGAAAAAGAAACAAAAATGTGTAGAAGACAGGTTCGGTTACGAGGAGACAATCAGCGACAAAAAATGTAGAATATCTGACAACGCTAGGTGGTTGGATAGAAAAACTACAAAAGACCTAATATTTGAGGTGGGAGGGTTATTTCGTAAAACACACAATACGAATCTCCAACAAATGGAGAGTAAAGATGGTACCGGGGGCCCCTCCTACGGGGGGATTGCATTGCCCTTTGATGTGTGTCCTAATTTGATACTCGGCGAAACGGCGCGACGTGGTATCATGAGATTCGTTGGAATTTTGCCGTGTATGTACTAAGACACACGTTAAAGACTTGACGCCGCCCATGGCCGCACTGTCAGTCACGTATTTGCTGAGTATCCCGGTCTTAGATACTCGGCAAAGTGTCGGGTTACATACACTCGGTAAACTTGTCTTTACTGGCGAGGTATTTGCTATGTGTTTTTTGCCGAGTGTAAATACACAGCAAAATTTTGCTGAGTTTTTTTGGACTTTTCCGTGTATTTTTAATAGTCAGCAAAATTTCGTTTTCCCATAGTGGATTCACCCATTATGAAAGGCCTTAGTTCCTTCCCAAATCTCATTTGTCTTAATTTTCCTACTGTCCAACAACACGGCTTTAATTCTCATACTGTTAACCAATAATTGAACCACGATTTAGTATGTTTGAGGAATCTTAACATTTCTTTTCTAAGAAAACTCACTGTGAAAGCTTCAATGCTGGCATTTCCAACAACATCACTGTTGAATCACAATAATACTCTGTAATTTACATAAGCAAACCGACGATTAAGCATGATTAAGCGAACCGCCCTATCTAGGGATGGGCGATGGGTAGTCCCGTTAGACTTTCTAAAACAAATATAGTGCGCAATTTGCTAGACATCCCATACGCTTTGCTCGTCCCTGCGAATGGTTTGATTATCCATAAAATCACAAACATTTAATACTTGTGTGTGTTAAGGTTATGCCGTAAACACTTAATTTCTACCCACTTCATCAATATTAGGCCACACATCGCAAACGTTTTATTGTTTTCATGTGTGTGTTTAGCGGTGCCTTGCTGAACCATGATAGCATGCAGAAGCAGACTTAGCTACAACGACAACCCATAAATGAACATTGAGGTAGAATCTGACCATGATAGCATGCAGAAGCAGACTTAGCTACAACGACAACCCATAAATGAACATTTGAGGCAGAATCTGACCATGATAGCATGCAGAAGCAGACTTAGCTACAACGACAACCCATAAATGAACATTTGAGGCAGAATCTGTAGTACTATTTCAACCATATGTAGATTAATAAAATACGGTTAAGTGGAGCGATGCCAATTGGTTTGCGAGTTAAAATAATGCAGTTCCAAAATCGCAGATTCACGATCCACTAATGTATACTCCCCCCTTCCAAAATATAAGATGTTTTAGGTTTGTAAAGAAAATGAATCTAGACTTATTTTAGTGTGTAGATTCATTCCAAAGTTGAGTGAATCTACATACTAAAACATGTATAGATTCATTTTCTTCACAAATTTAAAACATCTTATATTTTGAAACGGAGGGAGTAGAAGAGTAAGGTTCTACTACCAATTCCCAGTAATTTGGATCTATGTTACCATCGCCGGTTGCAGTGGGTGCCGCCCAACAAAGTTCGCACAAAGTTCACGCGGGGGCACACGGAGGTGGGTATTGGTAGACACATGATTACGTAATATTACAAATACGTCCTAAAAGGTCGACGGACTTGTGTGCCATACGATATCGACACATGGTCAGACTTAGTTGGATGGCAGCTAGATGACTCCATCACAATGAATACATCCCAATCGAGAGGAACACAACAATACAAATCATCCCTAACAAGTACTCCCTCTGTTTCAAAATATAAGATGTTTTAGCTTTGTGAAGCAAATGTATCTAGACTTGTTTTAGTATGTAGGTTCACTCAAGTTTGATGTGAATCTACACACTAAAACAAGTCTAGATATATTGTTTTCACAAACCTAAAACATCTTATATTTTGAAACGGAGGGAGTAACAAAAAACATGTAACGTTGGAGCAAAAATAGCTTGATATGGAAACCAAGTATTTTTGTGCTCACACCAAATAACATTACATATGGAAAACGACTTAGAATCCATGATGCCTGGCATACAGAACAACGGAATACAATTACACAGCATCTCTACTACTAATAAAAGAGCAAACCTATTCTTTCCTAAATACACCCCGTCCAACGTACACAGGCGAATCAACACCACCGGATCAGCCTACTAAACTAAATCTAACCGCTAGGATTAAGCTAATTCTTATCTAATGTGCATTTAGCATTTAACACGGCCCTCCACCGGCAGAGGAAAAGTTCAGCCCCACGTCTATGCTCCACGGCCCTTTGGAAAAAAAAAAACATGGGAAAAGAAAACCAACACAAAATCCCACCCTAATCGCGTGAATCGTGCCTGGCCAGGCAGCCGCCACCAGGTTGCTCCGCCGTGCTCATCGCCACTCCCTATGGTGCGCCCCGCCACCTGCACCGGTGCGCTACTCTCCTCCGATGCGCTCGCTGCCCACAGGTTGCCGCCTCCATGTACAGCTCGTGGATGAATCGATCAAGGCGTCGCCGCTGATTCCCTACTCTTCTGGCGGAAGATCTGGCTCCGCCACTTCGTAACCTCCGGCCGCCGCCATTCCCAGTATCTTGAATAAATTTTGCTCCTCCTCTTTCCCCTGGGGTTTGGTGATAGCGTTCAGCCGACACACGTTCGCCCAACCATCCACCCCAAGTAGGCAAGTATCCTTATGCATACAGATTACATATGTTTCACTTTTGAATTTTGCAATTGTAATGTAGCTGGTTGTCTTGTGGATTTCAGATGGTCCACGTGCAGCAGTAAATTCAAGATGAATCGGCCAGCACCGGCACTGAGGCCATGAGCCGGCCATTGATTGGCGTATGATGTCCACACAATCATAGAGAGGGTAAGGGAGTTCGTTTAGTGAGGTAGCTGAATTTGGACATTCCATTGTGTTATCTGCATAAGACACTGCCATGTTTGATATGTACGAGCAAAATAATCTGTATGTCTCATGCCTTGCGTGCACAATATGAGTTCGTGATTCAGCAATCAGCTCTAACTTGACACTGGAGCGAAAATATTTTTGTATGGGATGCATTCACTTTCTGTACAAGTCATCACATGTTTTAAAAATAGTGTCACATTAGATAGATGATTGGCAAGCGTCTGAAGATGCATTGGCAGTGAATATCCTGTAATTACTATCTAGCTATATAATATTACTACTTTAAGCTGGTCTCTATTCTTCGAACATGTATACACGTTTGTAGAAGTTATAATATTACTAATTTATGACTCTCAAATTAGATACAATGCTACTTACTTCTCTGTTTTTACATACTATCTATCTGCGAGAATGGTTTAATATGAGAGACAAGCATGTTAGTTTAGATGAATGATAGGATATCTGTTGTCATAAAGGAGCATGGGATCGAATTAAGACAAGTCGCAACTTTACAACAGGCATTTGTATGTCGCCATGGGTGAAAGTTAATTTTTTACAAGGAGACAAGTTGGCTCATTTGATCAACACTGACTAATAATTGTATAATATATGTAGTATGTATCTCTCTCGGTAGAGTAATTCAAAAGTTCACATTGAGCATGCATACACCAAGAAAATGAGGTGTGATCCTCCATTTCTCAGGTACTTATATAGATATCGAGTAGTTGGTGCATTGTTGGATTGCCGATTCTGAAGCATAGATATATCCACTTTTCTCAATGTTCCTGGAGTTACATAGGAATATATGAATTTGTGTGTATATTTTCTCGAATCAATACCTATATATATGCGATGATTGTTTGTGTGTATGTTCATTCACTATGATTGTCGGTGTGCTGCTTCAGATGCCACGAGGGATGTTATTGTTTAGCTTCATTCCTAATATTTCGTAATGCCTTTTTTTATTTTTGAATGTGTGTTTGTCTATCGCTAAGAATAAGTAAATGACCACACTCTTCTTGCTACCGGAGAGTTTTTATGTTTGTAATCTAAAGAAGCAAAATAGTTTTCTTCACAATGATTTTAATCAATTGTTATCAGAACTGTAGGAGTTGAATGGTCGCCCACTCCAAGCGAATGTTGCAGCCGAGAAACCGCAAGAGGGTTCTAATTCAGGGAAGAACATGGCTGGATGCTACTGGTCGCTGCTGATGTTGTTATTTTAATTTTTTGACATCACAATTGAGTTCAACTTTTCAAGCAGGCTTCTATAATCATGCCCTAGTAATTCTAGAAGAAATAACATAGCGTGCACACACCTACGAAGGCTTCCAGGTAGTAGATACAATATATTACATACTTTTATTTATTTATATACTGCATTTAGGCAGATCCTTATTTCATGCTGGAGCACCGAGGGTCTTACCATAGTCCTCAATGGCCTTGATGAGATCAGGGACGTCCCTCCTGTCAAACCCGCCACAGACAGCTCTCTGCTCGCCCTCCTCGTCCATACACCCAATCCTTTGCACAAACTCCAACAATAAGGTTGGCCTGCATCGCATGACATAGTAAAATAAGAGGCAGGAGTGATAGATCTCCTTATTTACTACGTACCTCAATCCTAAAATAACCGATATCTAGGTACGTTGTAGCTAGCGTCAATTATTTTGTGATCGGAGGAAAGTTTTGATTTATGAAGTCGATCATAAAATACACATGGGCTAACTAACTTATGCAATCACTCACAAAATAACGTTACCTGTCTCCCGTGGGTTTAGTGAACGTTTGGAGCACAACTCCATCGTCATCCCCTCTGTCCACCCGCAGACCCAACTCTTGGCACTCCTTCATTTGCGCTTCCGACAGCACGTCTCCGGCGCGCTCCCTTGCGCCTTCGTAGTAGCTGGCCGGCGGCGGCGCCAGGAGCTCGAACCCGCCCATGGAGGACCGTGCACGGATCTCTCTAAGAGTGCACAGGATGTCCTCGCTCATGATGGCGAGGTGCTGCACTCCTGCCCCACCGTGGTGCTCCAGGAACGTCTCCACGTGGCCCCGGCGCTTGGTGCCGTAGACCGGCTCCACGAGAATGAGCAGCACGTTCTCGGCATTGTTGGCTAGAACCACTCCATTCATGCCGGTCTCAGCGGTGCGAAACTCCCAGAATTTGTGGAACCCCGTGAAGCCGGAAACATTGGCGGCGACCGGCGCCAGCTCTGGGACATTCACGTCAATGTGGTCAATCCGCTTGAGTCCAAACTCCGGAATCCCCACGCCGCCGGTGCTGACCACGTCCTGGAATCCCGGTAAAAAGGATACGTCTGTGTCGTCTGGGTAGCTCACGAAGCGGAGGACGGTGTCCCCGGAAAGCTCCACCTCGGCGAACCCGAACCCGTGGCCCAGGTCAGCAGGGGCAAAGGCCGGGAGCGCTCCGGCTTCGACGCTCGCGGCGAAGGCCTCTGCTGCGTCAGAGACACGGACTGCAACGGCGCGCACCGCGAGGCCGCCGTGAGTGCCGGTGAAGCCGCGAGCGGCGTCGGCGGAGAAGGAGGGACAGACGCGGTTGCGGCGTCGCCGACCTGCGGCGCATACGGGGCGGTGAAGAGGAACGCCAGGGAGCCCGAGCGTGAGCGCAGTAGTCGGGAGGCATGCCCGGTGTTCCCCGTGGAGAGGTCCGACTGCGCGGCCAGTGGCACGCCGAGCCCGAAGGAGAAGCGTGCGGCGGCGGAGACGGCATCGGCGCACCAGAACTTGACGTGGTGGTAATCAATCACGTGGAACCGATCGGTGGCTTCTTTCATGCCACTACCATTGCCAATGGCAGCAGTGGGCGTTGTCTTGGTGGTCAGCATCTGGACTGCTGGTCCACAACGTACCGCGAGTGGAAGCAGTGGTGGTCGGCGTGCTGGTCGGAGACCATTGGAGTTGAGCAGGTGGTGGGCGCCATGGAAAGGGGAGGAGGCTACAGCCAGGTGCGCTTGGTTCATCATGCTTGCTTTGCTGTGCTTGCGTTTTGGCTCAGCTGCAGGCAGTGTGTCGATCGCTTATAAAGGTAGAACCATGAGGTAGTCTGTGTCGAGAGGTCGGTTTTTTCTTTTGGGTTTATTACGCACTGTGTTCCCAGTTCACCTGAAAATTGGTACGAATCTTGACAAATCTGAGTCAATTAGTTTAGTTTGAAGAGAGTACTGCGAATCGGGCGGGCGATTGAAATATGTCATCAGCCAATACAGTTTCGTTGGGAGTAGAAAACGCTTCGCAGCTCTCGCCCCGGCCCCCGATCTGCTCTCGCCCACCCTAGGAAGGCGGGCAGGCTCCGCCTCCACCTCCACCTCGCCCAAGCAACTCTCCCTCCTCTTCCTCCCTGGATCCGCCGGCGTGGGCCGCCAGTATTTCCCGTGGGCTGCTGGCGGCAGGCTGTCTTCTCCCTGTCCACGCGAAAGGGAGGCGGGCACTGGCGGAGCTAGACCAAAGCTGTTGGGGGCGAAAGGCTAATTTTTCTTCCATCTAAGCCCTGCTAAAAAAATTCTTCAGAAATCTCTCCAAAGCTCTGGGGTGGGGTGTGTGTGTGTGTGGGGGGGGGGGGGGGGGGGGCCTGCGGGCGTGCATGTAGCTCCGCCTCTGGAGGCGGGTCTCCCGACGGCGGCGGAGCTCCTAGGCGGCGACGGTCTGGCCTGCTGGCATGGTTGCTAGGGGCTGGGTGGGCAGAGGCGTGTACGGCCCCGCGTTGGCGGCGGGGCAGCGTGGGATTCGGCGGTGGCTCGCAGTGCCCTCCTTGGCCCAGATCTAGGTCTGTTTGGGCCCCATCTGGGTTGGGACGGGCCTACTTCAGCACGACCCCGTGCGGCTCCCTGGAGGTGGAGGAGGGGCGACATAGGGTCTGGGTTGGTGGTGGCGATCGCGGCCGCCCTTGCTGCAACATGGTGATGGGGGCTTTAAGGGCCCATTTGGGCCGGCTGGGTCTGCCCTGGTGTGCCTCTGTTGCTGCGTCCGGTCGGCTACAACCATGGCGGTGGAGGTAGTTCCCTCCCGCGCAGCTGCGATGCTACTACCCCGATACCACTGTGCCCTTGCTCGGGACTCGAGGCCTCGCTCTAATGTCCACGGTGAGATGACCAAGATGGTGCATGTTCCATGGTGGCGCGAGCTGGTTGGCGGTTGGTTGGGTGGAGCATTTTTGGACCGTCCGGGGTGGTGGTTCTTTGGGGGGGTGGGAGTAATCTTTGTCGGCCCCGTCCGACACTGACACAGTGTCGCCATTCCTTCCTACAGGGTGTCGGGTACCTCCTCTCCACCCCCTCTGTGTACTGGGGGAAACCCTAGGGCTAGTCCGGGCGGCAACATCGTCGTCTTCGTCGCATTCCTTGCTGAAGGTGTTGCTTGATACACCTCGGTTCAGAATGCCAGGAGCGCGGTGGGAACTTTCCGGGGGGCGCAGCGGTAGAGAGTTGTCTCTGTTTCATCGAACTGTCAATGTTGGCATTTGTTCTTCTTTTGTTCTTTTTCTTTTCGTTTGGGCTTGACTGTGCTATGGCCCCAGCATGTTCGTTGTAGTGTGTGGTTGCTATATTAATATAGCGGGGCGAAAACCAGATTTAAGAAATATAGTTTCGTTACGATCAGTGCTCTTGAACAGATATGACGCCTTCTGCCATTATATGATTTGGCTTGCTTGCCATCAGATTTACTCATTTTCTTATACGTGGGAACTCCTCTTTTGCCCCGTTTGCAGCATTAGAAACAAAGAGATATGTTTCCTTCTACAATATGGAACCAAACACACATTCCACAAGCGAAGCTGAAAACAATTAGATTTTTGTTCCTTCTGGTGTGCGGGGCCCACTACCTAGCCCCGTAAGCAGCGGGGAAATAATTGTCAACAAAGTCTATCCCGAAGCCTCGCAAGCCCCGACGTGGACGCTCTGGGCATGCTGAAGGGCTACATAGACATGTCGATCACATTCTGGTGATCTCGATACCATAATTTGTTGATCATGCCCACTTGGAAGCAAACGTTAGATTCCTGCAAAACTACGAGTTTGAGCTTAGTTTGGAACAAATGTGAGTAATGCAATTTACTTGTTTGTTGATTGAACTAGATGGCACCGTTGGACCTGAGGGACCCTGCATGTAGCCGAGTCGACAACCTTGAAAAAATGCTCATAAAAGTCTATCCCCAAGCCCTCCCAATCCTCGACACGGCCTTTTCTTCGCATGTCGAACGACTACACGACCATGCCGATCATGTTCTACTGATCTCGGTACCATGATACAATTGATCATATCCACTCGGAAGCACACGTCTATTGGTACAGAAACGTTAGATTCATAACAAGACACGAGTTTGAGCTGAGTTGAGAGCGAACATAAGTAGTGTATTTTAGGTGTTTGTCGATTGAACTAGAAGGGACTATGGGATCTCAGACACACAACATGTAGCCGTACCAGCATCGTTGAAAGAACGCTTAAGAAAATCTATCCCTGAACCCTCCCAAGCCTCGAAGCGGCCTCTCTGGGTACGCAAAACGGCTACATGGCCATGCCCATCACGTTCTACTGATCTCGGTACCATAGCGCGTGCACTCAGAAGTATGCGTAGAACGAACGTTAGAACCAAGCAAAGAAAGAACTTGGAGCCTAGTTTTGATCCAATGTAATTACTGCACGTTAGGTGTTTGATGACGAACTAGATGGAAACTAATCGTACGGATCTTAAATTTCATGATTTATTACACCATCACATATACAAATACACCCATCACAATACACATCATTTTTATGGTTATGTGCTTGTCCATCTTCAGATTCTACCCTCGAGCTAATTTTTGTACTTTGGGCGTCTCTCTTTGTTACTCGCTGACGGTCCGTGACCATGTCCTCTAGCCACGCATGGTGGCCTACAGAGGCCGTCGGCAAAAAGCACGGTGATCCGATGCTTCAAGGCGATCGACGATCCAGGTAAGCCGCAGATGATGTCGAGATCGTACTTCTTAGCAGGGTGACGGGGTCCTCAAGCCAGGCCTCTAGCTAGAAGAATTGGCTCTCTTGGGGCAACACCTCCAGCATGTTCCCGTCAAAGTTATGGATTATCTAGTTCAGCGCCTCGGGGATGAAAACACAAGGGGTGCTGTTGGCAGAAAAAAACCCTCTCGCCTTCAAAGCTTCTCGCGGAGTCCTGGGTGAGCGCTACCTTCTCCTCCCCCACATCAACGGTCGCCGCCGGCGACGTATGCCCCCGGGCAAAGCCCGGTCGGTGCTAGCGGCGGCAGTCCTCCTCTCTCCCATCTAGGTCGGCTGCACGGGAGCGGCACAGACTAGATGTGATGCATCTCGGCGGGAAGCTCAGCACCTCGGTACAGGCTGGACGACTACCTGGGGATGGAGGCGCCCGGTCACGACAAGGCGGCGGGGATCCGGTTCAAGGGCATCATGGCTTGGGCGCGGATCCTGGGGCGTTCCATGGTGGCGCCTCCATGCATTGGAGCATAGGTCGGTCCCCCCGGTGGCAGGAGCGGACGATGGTGGCGCGGCCTGGCCGGCAATTGTGGCGGTGACGGTGCGGCAGCAGGTGCTCGCGGTGTCTGGGGCCTGCAGGCCGAGATCTAGGCCCGTTTGGGCTCGATCTGGGTTGGGAGGGCATCGGTTGGGGCCCACGTCTATGGATGGCTGCTTGCACCTCCCGGACACGTGCCGACAACGCTCAGCAGCGGTGCGGCGCATGGCGGACCATGCGGCGGCGGGGCTTTATAGACCAATTTGGGCTCGGCCCGATCGAGGGCCTGGTTTGTCCTTGTTGTTGCACCCGGTTGGCTGGCTACCGCTTTCCGGCGGTGGAGGGGGTTCCCTCCCACGTGCTACCGTATTGCCGACCCTCGTCGGAGTTTGTTCTCCTCGGTTTTACAGGCCTCCCAACGTGGGTCACTGTGAGACAACAGTGGTGATTGCAAGACTGTGGTGGCGTGTGCTGGTGGGTGGCAAGCATGGTGGAGCAGTACAGAGCATCTAGGGGTTTTGTTTTTTGGGGGGTCGGGAGACGCCTACGGTGTATCCATCCTTTTTAAAGAGCGTCGGGTGTTCCTCCTTCCCCCTGTAGCGTACCAGGGGAAACCCTAGGACCAGTCCAGGCAGCAGCGTCATCGTCGCTTCCCTTCTTGGAAGTGCTTCTTGGTACGCGGGCTTCGGAGTGCTGGATGTGTGGTGGAATTTATCGGGAGGGCACAGCAGTTGCAAGTCAATTCCGTTTTTGTCAATCCGCTGTTGTTGACATTATTTTCTCTTCTTTTCCCTTTTTGTTTTCTCTTGGTCAAATAGCGGTGCTCCTGTAGTTGTATTGAATGATTGATATATTAATATAGTGGGACGAAAGTCTATTTAGAGAATTCAGCGTCTTGGTCTTCATATGCCTTCTATAGAAAGGCCTTCAAAGCATAGCTTGTATAGCCTTTTGTGTCACACTTACCCAAATTTATCCGACTGTAACCATGCTCTGCCTTACGCTGTACGAGCCCAGTAAATCATATTGTACCGACGCCATATAGAAACATGATCACCAACACCATGGAGTCGTCTCCTCTGCGTAACAATGTTGTCGCTACCACGATGCCATCTCGTCGACTATGCGCGTTAATAGAGAAAGCTAATGCAAATAGGGCATGTTTAAACAAATTGATTCGCAACAATTCCTCCAAGACCAATCACCACACGTGGCTCCCTGGCATATATTTGTTTTCACACCTGCATGTCCCGATCCATAAAATGGCCAGCAGCTTCACGCCTGGCATATCTTTGTTTTCACACCTGCATGACAATTCCAAACTGTGTGCCCTTTTTTCTCTCTCCAAATCTCACGTGTCCAGCTTTTTTAGGAAGAATAGGGATTTTATTCATAATCAAGGAAAAACCAGCTCCCAAGTGTGAGTCCAGTGATCAGTTCGTAAAAAAAAAAAACAGATTCTCTTTTAGACACGTTTTCTTGTCTCGCCCCCGCGTGAGCCCAATCGGGCCTGATCTAGGTCTGGGCGGGCCGCCCAATGATAGTGGCGGTGCCTCCGGTGGACTGAGAGGCAGAGGCTTGTACTTGGAATGGTGGTGGCGGTGGCACCCTCGCTGTAGTGCGGTGGCCGGGCTTTACGAGCCCTTTTGGGCTTGGCTTGGCTCATAGGGGCCTGGTTTGACCTGTTGCTACACCCGGTTGACAACTGCCTTCCGGCGGTGAAGGCAGTTCCCTCCCGTGTGCTACTATACCGCCTTTCCTCGCTTGAGTTTTGTCAACACCCGGATTTTTCAATCCTAGATGCCTGTTATGCCATACATCGCAATCCTAGGATTACCATTTTTGCGAGACATAACAGAATTAGATACCATAGTACTTCATCCATTACAAACGATACATAAGTTCTTACACAAATAGGGATCTCATGATCCAGTTCTTAGTACAACATCAAGCAGCGGAATATGTAGTAATAACGGTAGCGTGGGCGAAGCTCCATCTTCGGGGTCACAGGCAATGCTGACGATGGGAGATAATCCTAGTTGTCGTAACCTTCCTGGGGTCCATCCTCCAGGTACTCCTCTTCATAGTCTGACCATGGGAATAGCCAGGGATAAAGCCATGAGTACTCTTTAAGTACTCGCAAACTAATCCTAATAAGTAAGGGGGTTTTGGATAATAGGACACTAGGCTCTAGGGTTGTTTTGCAAAAGCCAGGTTTATCTCTACTCAGTTCCAGACTAGTCACAATTTTATAACTCCTAAATGGGACCTTGTAATTCAGATCACAACTCTGTTGTGGTCAAGTCAAAGTCTCACTTTATTTCACGAGTCATTTTTCAAAAGGGTCTGACGGGGGAACAGTATGGCCACTCCAACTGTCCATAACCGCGGACGCGGCTATTCGAATAGTTTGACACTCTGCAGAGATTGTACACTTTCACCACAACATTTGATACATCCGTCAAGAACAAATCCTGAATTTACCATACTCAGTATGCGGATAATCAATCCTAACCTTTCGATTACACTCCCTAGTATAAGCACCTCTCCTGTGAGTTTGGCCTTCCAACCATGACTCACTGTCATCTTGGGTACTGCACAGGTGGACAATCTTCACAAGGTAGCCTCAGCTCAGACCTTGGCCGTGAGGAAACTAATACTAAGGTATATAAGTTTCCAGTCAAGCCCTACCCAATATTTGGGTATTGTGGTTGTACGATAAAATTGGAATGGTATCGCATCCAGACAACCATCAGTTTTATAAAGGGCTAAGGCTCATGCCTCAACATTTTCATCACCAAAATCATCAAGGGTTTGGAAACACATGTCCAAAACATTGCAATAGAATGATCCATCATTCCAAGGTTTTCATAACCATTTTTCCTCCAAGTAATCCCATCTAAGGTTGATCAAGTTTTATGCTTAGCACTAGCATCTATAGGTGGGGGTAGTAATGACGAGGGGTGGTACTAGTGGAGTTTTACTAAGTCCAACATTATATCTTAGACTGAGATCAAGGTTTCTAGCTTAGGCCAAATTTTATGCTCTTTGAGCAACTTTTAGCACAACTGTCTAGTATCTACCAAACTCTTAGGTAGACTCTAAGTCAACTTTGATAAAGAAATAAAGAAAGAAGCTTGCCATAAAACTGGGTTTGGTTTAGCATGTAGATATGATCACATATGCGTAAGGCATATCATATTCATATCACAAGTATGGGTTTGTGGCAACAATAGGGTACTTTGCAAGGGTTAGCTTGCATTGGTCAACTTGATTAGTAAAGCTTGCCTTGTGCAGAGCAGTGGTTGAAGTTCTCCTCGGCTTCCTCTTCGTAGTATCCTCCTTCTTCCTCGTAGTATCCTTGATCGGTACTAGCGTCTATGAATAAATACGAGGTACACAATCACCATACAATACTTAACTACTTGCAATCATTACACACAAGGGTCCTATAGATGATCTAGCATCATCTCTAACATTACAAGGTTAAGGCTTGGTTTAAAACTTTTTATTTTTAGAAAAGTAATTTCTACTCATTGAAAAACTACTTAAGATTTAATATTCTCCAAACTAAACATGGGATCATGTTGACACATGTCATCACCACATATTGTAGTCCAAGAGAATGTGATTTAAGGTGGGGTCACAAGTTAATAAGGTTTTACCCTTTTATTTTAATTAATTAAAGTGGCTAGAAATGCTTATGAAGCATTCTTTTATTCCTTGAACAAGATTTCTGCAAGTAAACCTATATATTTTTATATATTCTGAAAGGTATGGTTGAATGTGATTTTTGAGAGTTGGAATCAACTCAAAAGCTTTTATGATTTAAATTTGAAAAATGTTTGAATGCAGAAAAGCTTCTGCCTTGTTATTTTTGCTATGGTTGATCTACTGATCCAAATGACTTGAATCCAACGGGCTTGGATTAAGAATTCATAGGCCTTTCCAACAAAATTGGTTTCGTCCAATTTGGTTCACTAAATCGATCTGGGTTGATTTTTGAAGTTGGGTGCTGAAGTGTGTTTGAAAAGAAAAGAAAAAGGTTTAATTTGAATTGCTGGGCTGCGCGGGAAATTCTAACGGGCCGGCCCGCTAAGCGCAGTGCTCCCGCGGGCTGCGTAAGTGGGTGTCCCCACTCGTCAGTGACACGGGGCTGGGCGAAGCGATATGGGGTGATGCGGATCGTTCGATCTAGCTCTAATCTAACGGCTGTGGATCATCATCATCGCGAGACTGCTCCGGCGAGAACTAAACCTAGCGCGGCCAGTGGGGGTCGCTGGGGGCTCACCGGGGTACTGGCGAGGGTCGGCGAGGCGGGCGAACGACGAAGTCGACGACGGCGAACTCAGGGGTGGTCGCGTAGCTCCTGGGGTGGCTCCAATCGCTGGCTCCTTTCTTCTCCGGCAGCGGCAGGCTCCAGTGAAATTCTGGCGAGGTGGTGCGCGCCTTGCTCTGGGGATGGTGTGGCACGGTCAGTGGGGAGAGGGGAGTGATATGGTGTGAAGAAATCATGCGGGGGTGGCCTCTATTTATAGTCGAGCGAGGGGACCATCGGGGCGCAAGGTGAGCTCGTCGGGGGCGACGTTACAGGCGGCTAATGGCATGGGCAAGGGTAGGGGACGGTGCTGTGTCTCCTGGCGATGCTCAACGGCATGGTCGCGAGGCATGGGGCGGTGTGGTTTGGTCTGGAACGGGCGGTGCTCTGCGCGGCAGAGGCGGCGTTTTCGACGGTGGGCGGTGGCTGTATGGCACGGGGCGGCAAACGGGGGTGTCTCGCGGTGTCCTGGGTCGGTGGTGATCGTGTGTGAGCGCGGCGAGGGCGGCGCGCGGTCTGTGGACGCTGGTCGCGGGTGGCGCTCTGGCGCATGCTCGGCATGGTCTGGGCGCGGCTTGTGCGCGTGGTCCATGGCTTGGCAACGCTCGCGGCTAGGACAGTGAGTGGCGGTGGACGGTGGGCTGCCTCCCAAACATGCTGGCTAGGCTTGTTGCTGCTCCTAGCTTGCTGTCCACGATGGGGTGACATTGGGGTGCTCGGCTGTTCACCATTAATGGCAATGGCAAGCTCACAGGGGTGCTAGTGTTGGGCTAATCTTTCTAGGTGATCTACTGGGTTGTGTGTGAGCTAACTAGGGAACAAGTTAGGCAAGAATCACTGCACACTATAGTGTTTGTGGTTTTGTTAGATCTGTGTCTGCAACCTGTTTGATGAAATGGCCGCATGAACTCAAGTTTTGAATTTTGAAATGATTTTTGGTGGGTTTGCTAGATTGGTTATGGTGAGTCTGCAGATGCTTGGGTTTTGAAAATTGAGCTTGTTTGAGTGGGTTTTGAAAAAGTGGGATCTTCCCATATGAAGAAGATTCAATTTTGAAATGTCATTTAAACTATGCATTTGAAAGTTTCTGGATGATCACAAAGTGGGCCTTGATACTCTGTTATGAGTACATTCAAGGGGTGCAAAGATCCAGAAAAGTTTCTATTAGGTTCTGAAAGTTTGAGATAGCCAAAGTAGGCTTGGGAGTTAAATTGGTCAAAATGACCATTCCCTTAATATATTTGTTTTGATTTATTTGTCTTTAGGAAAAGTGTGGGAAATGTTTTAGATGATGTTATTTTCACCTTAGAAACATTTTACAAGCAATGGATCACACAAACAAGGTGGGTTTAGAGGATTTCAAAAATCTATGCATTCTCATATGCATGCATTCATGAATCCATTTAGAAAAGTTTTTGTTGACCCTAATCTTGATGATTATTGTTTTGATGATCTAAGTTTGATATTTTTGGGATGTTACAAACCTTCCCCCCTTAAACAAAATCTCGTCCCGAGATTTGAAAAGGACGAAAAGATTACCTAGGATTTGAAAAGATCTGGAAACTCCATTCTGATGTGATCTTCGCGCTCCCAGGTAGCTTCTTCTTCTGTGTGATTGCTCCACTGAATCTTGAGAAACTTGATGCTCCGGGTTCTGGTGGTTCGAAAGGCTTCCTCCAATATACGGATGGGCACTTCGGGATAGGTCAGGTCATCGTTGATCTCTATGGTCCGGTGATCGATATTCTTGAACACTTTGGTCTTCTCGGGGACTTCGAGACATTTGCGAAGTAACGAGATATGGAACACATTGTGTACAGATGACATCTCTTCAGGTAGCTCCAGTTGATAAGATACTTCTCCTCGACGGTTCAAAATTTTGAAAGGTCCGATATATCTGGGGGCTAACTTTCCTTTGAGTTGGAAACGCTGCATTCCCTTCAATGGCAACACTTTCAGATACACAAAATCTCCGATGTTGAAGGCGAGGTCTCGACGTCTCTTGTCGGCATAACTCTTCTGTCGGGACTGGGCGGTCTTGAGATGCTCACGAATCTTGTGAACCTTCTCTTCTGCTTCTCGTAGGATGTCGGGTCCGAAGATCTGACTCTCTCCTACTTCCGACCAGTTCAAAGGGGTGCGACACTTTCTTCCATACATGAATTCAAATGGGGCCATTTGCAAACTGGCTTGGTAACTATTGTTGTAAGAAAATTCTACAAAAGGCAGACAGTCTTCCAATTTGGATCCATATTCTAACACACATGCTCTCAGCATATCCTCGAGTATTTGATTTACTCGCTCCGTTTGTCCATCGGTCTGAGGGTGATACGCGGTACTGAAATCTAGGCGGGTTCCTAACCCTTCTTGGACTTTCTTCCAGAATCTCGAGGTAAACTGAGTTCCTCGATCCGATACTATGTTCTTGGGGACTCTGTGCAAACTAACGATTCTAGCGATATACAACTCCGCTAGCTTCGAACTCTGATAGGTGGTTTTGACGGGCAAGAAATGGGCTACTTTGGAAAATCTGTCCACTATGACCCAAATAGAGTCATTTCCCCTACTAGAAGTAGGTAGTCCAGTGATAAAGTCCATTCCTACAGAATCCCATTTCCATTCCGGAATTTGCAAAGGTTGCAACAATCCAGCGGGTCTTTGATGTCCTGCCTTGACTCGCTGACATATGTCACACTTGGCGATATAGCTTCCGATTTCTCTCTTCATCTTATGCCACCAAAATTGTTCTTTCAAATCTTGATACATCTTAGTTCCTCCGGGATGGATAGAATAAAGAGTATCATGAGCCTCCTTCAAGATAACTTCTTTCAACTCCGAATCTGCTGGTACACAAAGGCGTCCTTTGTACCACAAAACTCCTTCTTTGTCCTCGGTGAATCCGGGTACTTTGCCTGTACCGATATGATGCTTGATTCCGTCGATACTAGCATTTCCTTTCTACGCCTCTTTAATCTGACTGATCAAAGTGGGCTGAAGTTCTATGCTAGCCAAAAATCCTTCGCTTACTAACTCCACTCGAAAATCTTCCATCTCTTTGTGCAAACTTGGTTGCTCCTTTAAAATCATGGAGTTCAAGCGGCACGGCAATCTACTAAGGGCATCGGCTACCACATTGGCTTTTCCAGGGTGATAGTGAATGTCCAGGTCGTAATCCTTGATTAGCTCAATCCATCTTCTCTGCCTCATATTCAGCTCCTTCTGAGTGAATATATACTTTAGGCTCTTGTGATCCGAATAAATCTCACAACGATTTCCCATGAGGTAATGTCTCCATATCTTCAGGGCTAGAACTACGGCTGCGAGTTCGAGGTCATGGGTTGGGTAATTTTGTTCATGTTGCTCCAATTGTCGAGATAGATAAGATATAACTTTGCCTTCTTGCATTAGCACACATCCGAGACCAATCTTGGATGCGTCACAATACACATCGAAGGGCTTCGTGATATCCGGCATAATCAGGATTGGGGCTGAAATCAATCTCCTCTTGAGTTCTTGAAAACTCGCTTCACACTTGTCGGTCCATTCAAACTTCTTGTCCTTCTTCAACAATTGGGTCATGGGTCGGGCTATACTTGAAAATCCTTCTACGAATTTGCGGTATTATCCCGCCAATCCGAGAAAAGCACGAACTTGGGTTTGAGTGGTTGGGGCTTGCCAATCTTCTACATCTTTCACTTTGGTAGGGTCAATGGCAATTCCTCCGGCTGATACAATGTGACCGAGGAATCCTACCTCCTGTAACCAGAATTCACATTTGCTAAACTTTGCATACAACTGATGCTCTCTAAGGGTTCCAAGAATGGTCCTTAGGTGTAGCTCATGTTCTTCTTCTGATTTGGAATAAATTAGTATGACATCAATGAAAACAACGACAAACTTATCCAGGAAGTCCATAAAAATCTTATTCATGAGGTTCATGAAATAAGCGGGGGCATTGGTTAATCCAAAAGACATGACTATATACTCGTACAATCCATATCTGGTGGTAAAGGCAGTCTTTGGAATATCCTCTGCACGAATTTTGAGTTGATGATAGCCAGTTCTAAGATCAATCTTAGAAAACACCTGGGCACCGGTCAACTGATCAAACAAATCTTCTATCTTGGGCAAGGGGTACTTGTTCTTGATGGTGACGTCATTCAACTTCCGATAATCCGTACACAGATGGTTACCTCAATCTTTCTTGTCCACAAACAAGACAGGTGATCTCCATGGGGACGCACTTGGTTGAATCAATCCGATTTCCAACATGGAATCCAGTTGCTTCTTCAGTTCTTCTAGTTCCAACGGGTTCATACTATAGGGTCTCTGGGATATGGGTCCTGTTCCGGGGATTAGTTCGATGATAAACTCGATATCCCGATCTGGGGGCATACCGGGCAAAACATCTGGAAATACATTGGGGTATTCGCAGACTATCCGAACTTGGTCAATGGTAGGTTGGGCTAGACTCTTGTTACACTTGAATTGGCGAGGTAAGGTTTCAGATATATGTTCGACTGATATTCCGGTGGTACTGGTCATGGTGATGGCTTTCTTGGCACAGTCAATCAATCCTTTATGCTTGGACATCCAATCCATTCCTAGTACTACTTCCAAACCTTTAGTTCCGAGTACTATTAGATTAGCATAAAAATCTATGCCATGGATTCAGATAGGGACGGCTTTGCAAATTTGCCTAGCCTTGGTGGTTGATCCGGGAATTTGTACAATCATCACATGCTTCAATTTGGTTGGTTGAATTTTACTAGTGCAGGCAAATTCTTCGGTGACAAATGAATGTGATGCACCAGAATCAAACAACACTCTTGCAAGTACTGAATTAACAGAAAACATACCCAGCACGACGTCTGGCGCTTCCTGAGCTTCTTCAGCATGCATGAGAAAAAGACGGCCATTGCGGTTGAGTGAATTCCCTGGGGCAAATCTTCTCTCTGGCTGGACACGACGCTGCTGCTGAGCTGGGACATTGGTATTAGGGGTCGTAGCATTCTTCTTGTTGGGACACTCGTTGGAATAGTGGCCTTTATTTCCACAGTCATAACAGGTCACTTGTGACTTGTCCTTGGCTGCGACAGGCACAACATTGCTTCCAGTCCTTGGGGCAGTGTTGGGGTTGGTGGTAGTATTGTTGGTGTTGAACTTGGGTGGGGCACGGGTGAAATTGCTAGAGTTTCCGGGGTTGTTGTGATTTCCTCCGGGTCTAGGGTTTCCACGGTTGGGATAGGTCGGACGGGTCATAGGGGGTCTGTTGGTTCTTGGGGCAAATCCTGGAGATGGGTTGGGGCGATACTTTGGGGTCTGATGGGTTCCTGGTTGATGCATCATGCGATGCTTGCGGTTCTCATTGTCTTGGTTGATCTTTCCTTCCATTTGGATAGCAGAGTCGACAAGGGCTTCAATATCAACAAAGGGAATATTGATTAACACCGTCTGCATCTCGTCATGCAGACCATTCAAGAATCTTTCTTTCTTCTTGGCTTCAGTGTCTATCTCGTCCGGGGCATACCTAGCTAATGACAAAAATTTGTCACGGTATTCCACTACAATCATCCTTCCTTGCTTCAACTCTCTGAACTCGTCTCTCATTCTCTTGATTAAACCTGGTGGCACATGGGTTCTGCTAAACTTGACCTTGAACTCCTCCCAGATCATCATCTGGCCTCCGGTCATTGCACGAACACTGTTCCACCATGCCCTGGCATCTCCGGCTAGATAATGGGTGGCGAACAAGACCTTCTCGTTGGCTTCCACTCCGGCTACTTCTAAGTTATTTTCCATGGTTTGCAGCCAATCATCGGCATCTAAGGGTTCTTCTGACTTGGTGAAAATGGGTGGGTTGGTATTCTGGAAATTTTTGAGCTTAGATCCGTGGTTGTCCTGGTTTCCATGGCCTTGGTTGTTATGGGCTAGCTGGGCTATCTGTTGCAGAGTGGCTAGGTTGGCTTGACGTTCCGCTCTTTCAGCTTCGCGGTCAGAAGTCAACAGTTGTAGGATCTGCAACATTGGGTCCGGGGCTGAACCACTTCCTCCACGTGGCATATGAACATTTAGATAGATCATGAGAAAAGAGGGAATTTGCTAAGGTTTTGGGTTTTTGAAAAGTTTTTGGAGTTTGACTCAAGTTTTCTAGCAATTGGCTTTTTCATTCATTCACTCATAGCACACAGTACAACACACACCACAACAAGGAGAAACAGATGGTTTTAAGAACCATTCTGGGAGCTACGATACAGTGGGACCGACTACTACTCACTACGCTAGTGCTCAGTGCTACTACGCCTCGGAGTCTGTGGCTTCATCATCTTCAGGATCATCGATGAAGGCGAAATCAACCTCATCGGTGAAGAAGTCCATGGCCTGATCCTCCAGAAAATCATCGTCATCGCTGAGATAAGAGTAAGGGTCTCCACGAAGATGCTCTCCGGCATTCTCCCTTTCCTCCAACTGCATGTCCCTCTCGTGGATGGTCTCTTCCAGAGATGAGATGCGATGGCGAAGACGGGCAATAATGCGCTCCTTCTTGTCGAGCTGACGGCGGCGAGACTTGCGATCTTTTGCTAGCATGGCGATGGTCTGATCCTTCGTCTGGATGATGGCAGACTTGTGGTTGCAATAGTCACGGCAGTTGTCCAACTCTTGCTGACGATCGTACATCATGAAGCTGAGGTGGTCCAATTGAGTCTTCAGCTCGGGGTGGTATGGGGCTTCCAGTGGTTGTCCATTTGCATCACGTCTTGGGAAAAACTCAAAGCGAGTACCCTTGATCTGATTGATGCTCTGCCCACACAGACGGGAAAGAGCTTCCTGCATTGCTCTGGCAAGTCCATCGAGCCAGTTGTTCTCTCTTAAGGTGAACTGAATTCCTTCCACAGTGGGAGGTTCAATCTTTCCTCGGAGACTGGCAACAATTAGCCACTGCAGATCTTCTCCTCCTTGATCATTGAGCTGAGCTCCGAAGAACTCAGGGTGTGGACGCTCCAGAAGTTCCGAAAGCTGATCCAGATCCCTCTCAAAGATAAGGTCTCCTCCATTCCCGAGTTGATAAAACTTGCTGTACTTCACGTCCATCTATAAAAATAGAGGATGAGTAGATTAGCAGAGTGATCAAGTGTGTCAAAATTTTATCTATTTTGCAAGAGTTTTTCGGGGAACATGAAGTTTTATTAAAGAATTAAAGAGGTAAGAATGAGAATAAGTTTTTGTAAATATTTGTTTTCTTTGGTTTTTGAAACTAGGTTTTCGGTTCAACGTCCAACCTAACTAGGGTCTCCTATGGTCAGGATGGCTCTGATACCAACTTGTCAACACCCGGATTTTTCAATCCTAGATGCCTGTTATGTCATACATCGCAATCCCAGGATTACCATTTTTGCGAGACATAACAGAATTGGATACCATAGTACTTCATCTATTACAAATGATACATAAGTTCTTACACAAATAGGGATCTCATGATCCAGTTCTTAGTACAACATCAAGCAGCGGAATACGTAGTAATAACGGTAACGTGGGCGAAGCTCCATCTTCGGGGTCACAGGCAATGCTGGCGATGGGAGATGATCCTAGTTGTCGTAACTTTCCTGGGGTCCATCCTCCATGTACTCCTCTTCATAGTCTGGCCATGGGAATAGCCAGGGACAAAGCCATGAGTACTCTTTAAGTACTGGCAAACTAATACTAATAAGTAAGGGGGTTTTGGATAATAGGACACTAGGCTCTAGGGTTGTTTTGCAAAAGCCAGGTTTATCTCTACTCAGTTCCAGACTAGTCACAATTTTATAACTCCTAAATGGGACCTTGTAATTCAGATCACAACTCTGTTGTGGTCAAGTCAAAGTCTCACTTCATTTCACGAGTCATTTTTCAAAAGGGTTTGACGGGGGAACAGTATGGCCACTCCAACTGTCCATAACCGCGGACGCGGCTATTCGAATAGTTTGACACTCTGCAGAGATTGTACACTTTCACCACAACATTCGATACATCCGTCAGGAACAAATCCTGAATTTACCATACTCAGTATGCGGATAATCAATCCTAACCTTTCGATTACACTCCCTAGTATAAGCACCTCTCCTGTGAGTTTGGCCTCCCAACCATGACTCACTGTCATCTTGGGTACTGCACAGGTGGACAATCTTCACAAGGTAGCCTCAGCTCAGACCTTGGCCGTGAGGGAACTAATACTAAGGTATATAAGTTTCCAGTCAAGCCCTACCCAATATTCGGGTATTGTGGTTGTACGATAAAATTGGAATGGTATGGCATCCAGACAACCATCAGTTTTATAAAGGGCTAAGGCTCATGCCTCAACATTTTCATCACCAAAATCATCAAGGGTTTGGAAACACATGTCCAAAACATTTCAATAGAATGATCCATCATTCCAAAGTTTTCATAACCATTTTTCCTCCAAGTAATCCCATCTAAGGTTGATCAAGTTTTATGCTTAGCACTAGCATCTATAGGTGGGGGTAGTAATGACGAGGGGTGGTACTAGTGGAGTTTTACTAAGTCCAACATTATATCTTAGACTGAGATCAAGGTTTCTAGCTTAGGCCAAATTTTATGCTCTTTGAGCAACTTTTAGCACAACTGTCTAGTATCTACCAAACTCTTAGGTAGACTCTAAGTCAACTTTTATAAAGAAATAAAGAAAGAAGCTTGCCATAAAACTGGGTTTGGTTTAGCAAGTAGATATGATCACAAATGCGTAAGGCATATCATATTCATATCACAAGTATGGGTTTGTGGCAACAATAGGGTACTTTGCAAGGGTTAGCTTGCATTGGTCAACTTGATTAGTAAAGCTTGCCTTGTGTAGAGCAGTGGTTGAAGTTCTCCTCGGCTTCCTCTTTGTAGTATCCTCCTTCTTCCTCGTAGTATCCTTGGTCGGTACTAGCGTCTATGAATAAATACGAGGTACACAATCACCATACAATACTTAACTACTTGCAATCATTACACACAAGGGTCCTATAGATGATCTAGCATCATCTCTAACATTACAAGGTTAAGGCTTGGTTTAAAACTTTTTATTTTTAGAAAAGTAATTTCTACTCATTGAAAAACTACTTAAGATTTAATATTCTCCAAACTAAACATGGGATCATGTTGACACATGTCATCACCACATATTGTAGTCCAAGAGAATGTGATTTAAGGTGGGGTCACAAGTTAATAAGGTTTTACCCTTTTATTTTAATTAATTAAAGTGGCTAGAAATGCTTATGAAGCATTCTTTTATTCCTTGAACAAGATTTCTGCAAGTAAACCTATATATTTTTATATATTCTGAAAGGTATGGTTGAATGTGATTTTTGAGAGTTGGAATCAACTCAAAAGCTTTTATGGTTTAAATTTGAAAAATGTTTGAATGCAGAAAATCTTCTGCCTTGTTATTTTTGCTATGGTTGATCTACTAATCCAAATGACTTGAATCCAACGGGCTTGGATTAAGCATTCACAGACCTTTCCAACAAAATTGGTTTCATCCAATTTGGTGCACTGAATCGATCTGGGTTGATTTTTGAAGTTGGGTGCTGAAGTGTGTTTGAAAAGAAAAGAAAAGGTTTAATTTGAATTGCTGGGCTGCGCGGGAAATTCTAACGGGCCGGCCCGCTAAGCGCAGTGCTCCCGCAGGCTGCGTAAGTGGGTGTCCCCACTCGTCAGTGACACGGGGCTGGGCGAAGCGGTATGGGGTGATGTGGATCGTTCGATCTAGCTCTAATCTAACGGCTGTGGATCATCGTCGTCGCGAGACTGCTCCGGCGAGAACTAAACCTAGCGCGGCCAGTGGGGGTCGCTGGGGGCTCACCGGGGTACTGGCGAGGGTCGGCGAGGCGGGCGAACGACGAAGTCGACGACGGCGAACTCAGGGGTGGTCGCGGTAGCTCCTGGGGTGGCTCCAATCGCTGGCTCCTTTCTTCTCCGGCAGCGGCAGGCTCCAGTAAAATTCCGGCGAGGTGGTGCGCGCCTTGCTCTGGGGATGGTGTGGCACGGTCAGTGGGGAGAGGGGAGTGAGATGGTGTGAAGAAATCGTGCGGGGGTGGCCTCTATTTATAGTCGAGCGAGGGGACCGTCGGGGCGCAAGGTGAGCTCGTCGGGGGCGACGTTACAGGCGGCTAATGGCATGGGCAAGGGTAGGGGACAGTGATGTGTCTCCTGGCGATGCTCAACGGCATGGTCGCGAGGAATGGGGCGGTGTGGTTTTGTCTGGAACGGGCGGTGCTCTGCACGGCAGAGGCGGCGTTTTCGACGGTGGGCGGTGGCTGTATGGCACGGGGCGGCAAACGGGGGTGTCTGGCGGTGTCCTGGGTCGGTGGTGATCGTGTGTGAGCACGGTGAGGGCGGCGCGCGGTCTGTGGACGCTGGTCGCGGGTGGCTCTGGCGCATGCTCGGCATGGTCTGGGCGCGGCTTGTGCGCGTGGTCCATGGCTTGGCAACGCTCGCGGCTGGGACAGTGAGTGGCGGTGGACGGTGGGCTGCCTCCCAGACATGCTGGCTAGGCTTGCTGCTGCTCCTAGCTTGCTGTCCACGATGGGGTGATATTGGGGTGCTCGGCTGTTCACCATTAATGGCAATGGCAAGCTCACAGGGGTGCTAGTGTTGGGCTAATCTTTCTAGGTGATCTACTGGGTTGTGTGTGAGCTAACTAGGGAACAAGTTAGGCAAGAATCACTGCACACTATAGTGTTTGTGGTTTTGTTAGATCTGTGTCTGCAACCTGTTTGATGAAATGGCCGCATGAACTCAAGTTTTGAATTTTGAAATGATTTTTGGTGGGTTTGCTAGATTGGTTCTGGTGAGTCTGCAGATGCTTGGGTTTTGAAAATTGAGCTTGTTTGAGTGGGTTTTGAAAAAATGGGATCTTGCCATATGAAGAAGATTCAATTTTGAAATGTCATTTAAACTATGCATTTGAAAGTTTCTGGATGATCACAAAGTTGGACTTGATACTCTGTTATGAGTACATTCAAGGGGTGCAAAGATCCAGAAAAGTTTCTGTTATGTTCTGAAAGTTTGAGATAGCCAAAGTAGGCATGGGAGTTAAATTGGTCAAAATGACCATTCCCTTAATATATTTGTTTTGATTTATTTGTCTTTAGGAAAAATGTGGGAAATGTTTTAGATGATGTTATTTTCACCTTAGAAACATTTTACAAGCAATGGATCACACAAACTAGGTGAGTTTAGAGGATTTCAAAAATCTATGCATTCTCATATGCATGCATTCATGAATCCATTTAGAAAAGTTTTTGTTGACCCTAATCTTGATGATTAGTGTTTTGATGATCTAAGTTTGATATTTTTAGGATGTTACAAGTTCCTTCCTCTAGGTGTTACTGGCCTTGCAACTTGGGACATGGTGAGACGACGGTGATGACTACGAGATCGTGGTGGCATGCGCTAGTGGGCGCAATTATTGTTGGAGCAATACGGAGCGTCTAGGGGGTGGTTTCTGGGGGTTGGGAGAAATCCATGTCGTCTCGGCACTGATGCGGCAACGACTGCGGTTGTCGCCATCCTTTCTGAAGGTCGTCGGGGTACCTCTTTCAGTATAGTTTTCTTTGTCAAATCACATGGCCATTAAAGCGCACTGGTGTTCTCTTGGGCCAAGATCAGATCCCGACGATTAACAAATGGCTCCCGTGTTACACGCTTCTGGCACCCGCGACTACACGCTTCTGGTTCCGGGTAGGCATAGATACATAGAAAACTATATATATATACATGTGTCGGCGTACTTGATTGACACAGACCATGTGGATTCATGGCATGGGCGGACACCTAATATTTTTAGCCGCCTAGTTCTTTTGGGCTCCGGCCTGTGCAGAAACAGCTCTGGTTTGAGCTGTCGTGAGAACAACAGTGAAAATAAGCTCCTAAGAAATCGTAACCCAGTGACAAATATTAATTTGAAATCAAATTCCTCATCGTGAATACT
The DNA here is from genome assembly GCA_916181665.1 of Avena sativa. Classification (NCBI taxonomy): domain Eukaryota; kingdom Viridiplantae; phylum Streptophyta; class Magnoliopsida; order Poales; family Poaceae; genus Avena; species Avena sativa. The sequence goes on along the minus strand of OV702293.1, from coordinate 385,276,336 downwards.
AAATCATGTCATTCTCACAATATGAGCATCAAATTGTGACAATTAGTTTTGAAATAATGACAAATAAAGTAAGAATGTGAGAACCAACCCGTGGTTGGATGGTTAGGAGGGCAGTGGTACCCCCAGCCCACCAGAGTTTAAACCCCAGGGTTGACGCTTTGGTGTCTCATAAATGCGGAATATTCTTTCAGTGGGAGGCGACGTTCCCGTCAATAGCGAGGTGTCTATGGTGACTTCGTCAATCTTAAGACCCGCCGGCTCAGTCTGTCGGAGATGCTCATAGGGGTAGGGTGTGCGTGGTGTGTTTATAGGGGTGAGTGTATGTATGTACTGTGAGCGTCTGCGTTTGTACCGTCTTTCTCAAAAAAAAAGTAAGAAGGTTTTAGAATTTTATAGCCACCCAGACTATGAGTGATGCGACATCTATATCTTGCCACAGCTCACAGAGCCGAGCCGTTCGGCGTATATGACAATAGTAGGATGATATGGATAAGTGCATGCCAAGTGGGGCTAGATGTCTGTTAGTCCCATATGTCATTGATTACAATTATCGAGCTATCTTGTAAGGACTATTTTCAACCGGCTGAAAACCAATTTCCTTTTATTTCTGATTTATTGTCCATAGGGATCCCTAAAATTTATTCCCAAATCGATATTCCTAAATCCCCAAAATATTTCCCGAGAAGGTTTTTCCATAAGCTTCTTGGATTGCTTTGAAGGAGAATCCAAGAGGTTTTCCCATAAAAATAGAAAGAAGAATTACAGGACACCACCCTTCGCGTTTGGCTGTTTCCCAACGGGAGCACGCGTTCCTAGTTGGCTAAGGAATTTCTCCAACTCGGCTATAATGGTCAAGACCTAGAAGAAAACCCCAATGGTCGGAGTGTTGTGTTTCGGAAGATTCCGCTGGTGAACTTCAATGGACGGCATGCCGGAGTTTGCCAGATTGAATGGATCTCGGTCGCGCGCAACCATGTTTGATCTGACCCTTTTTTTTTCAGAGGAACTGGTGTGAAGCTTTACGGACTATTGCCATTAAGAACATGCCATTAGTCTCATGGTGAAGTCAGTCGTGGAGAATGACATGAAAGCCAAGGTCTGAAGAATGGTAATGGTGGTATGAATCCTGTTTGCGATGAGGTTTTGGCTTGGTGTTCTAGGTCTTGGAGCAGCGACATTGGAAAGTGAGGGCAACACTATAGGAGATTTTCATAGTTCACGCTGTAGGGTAAAAATCTAAGGCCTGGCTTTAATTGGCTGTGCCTAGCAATAATCTTGTTGAAGGCATTGTTTGTCAGGGCGGACTTTTTACAGGGTGAAAACCTATGATCGATGATCAGGACGATGACGGCGCTAGTGCACTGTTCTCTTCTTGGAGGTGACGCTTTTGGAGATGATGAATTTCTGGTGCTGCCTTGGTGGTTTTTGGTCGCTGGTGTAGGGCATAGATCACTAAAGCGGGACTTTCTTTTTTTTCCCTGTAATTCTTCTTTCTATTTTTTGGTTGTGTGCGTCCATAATTTTATTAGAGTAATGCGTTATTACAGTGGCTGGGTGTAATTGATATCTTGCGATATTAATATATGCTCATTTAAAAAAACCCGCAAGTTTTCCTGCTCAAGATGGTGGGCCCAAGGTTCTGGACCGTGCGGTTCTTCAACGATCACGACACCGATTTATTAAAGTATATAAGCTTTCCACTCAGCAGATGAGGTATCAGGCTCGTCCTCCTCCACACACGGGCAATGTTAGAGATGGGACTGGCAGGGGTGGAGGCAATTCTTACACCAGGGGATCACAAGGGTTCCAACAGCAGCAACGCAATGAGAATTTTAACAAATTTGAGTTTGGCTCTGGTTCCAATCAGAACAGGGGGAATCAAAACTGGATGGAGGGACGGGGTTATTCTGAGCAAGCGTTTGCATGTGATTTTGGTTCTTTTGATGAAGGGTACTATGATGGAAATCAGTCCTATAGTCAGGGTGCAAGCAATCAAGGCTATCATCGCCCTCACAGGTCACAATTCTATGGAAACCTGAACCAAAATGGATACCGGGGCTGGCAGAGGTCGTTTCAATAGTTCTCATACACCTTCGCTAGCGTCTGACATAGAACAGGCACCACATTACAGGAACGGCACGCTACGCCGAGGGCAAAAAGCCGTCGGCGTAGGCCAAAATGCCCTCGGCATATGCTACGCCAACGGCTGCTCTCGGCATAGCCTTCTCGGCAAAGGTTTTCCTCGGTGGAGGCATTTTTGCCCATCGGCGTAGCTCTAGCCATCGGCGTATACTACGCCGACGGCCTTATCCTCGACATAGCCCCATCGGCATAATAACAACATGTTATAAAAAATCCAAAAAATAATTCAACTTTTTTTGAAAAAAAAATTGAATTTTTTTTTGATTTTTTTCTCAATATTTTTAAATCTTTGAATTGTTTGAATCATTAATCTTTTACCTGAAACATTTTTAACACTAATTACATTTAATCTTTGATCAAATTAGTCTTTAACAAACTCCCCGCTCGGTCACCCATCCTAGCACTACTCCAGTTCCAGCATACTTAATTTCTCAGTTCCTTCCAAATCAATTTCCGTGAAGCAATTTATACCTAGTTGTCAATACTATGATATCAATCCTATTAACTCTTATATCATTATGTCACATGTTTTTATTTTTTGAAACTACAAACACTTATTTAAGTAAACAACAATGGATAAGTAAAAATATTACTGATTCAAATAAAAATACTATTGAATTCAAATAAAAATATAATAATTTTACTTTTTTGTATTTTTCTATTTAATATGTAATAATGAATATATTTAAATCCGTAAATCGGAATTTGATAAATAATATGTCTAAATTTATCAGAAAAATGAAAGAAATCTAAATATGATATCCATATCAACTAATCACAAACCTCCCATTTTTGAATTAGCTATTTGTTGATTGCTTCATAAAATCCCTCCTTTTTGCGCTTAAAAAATGAAAAATGGTTTTTTGGTGCGATGAAAAGGAAAACTTGGATTGGATCTTTGATAAAATACCATATTGTGAAGCTAAAAATGATTTTTTTTAAAACATGAGCATCGGATCATGTACCTATAGTTCATATCTGACCCACTTCCTACCGATTCAGTAGGAATTTATCTTTTTCACCAGTGGTGGAACGAAAGGTTTCGGATCCTCCTGTTGGGAAATTCTCCATATAAGGTGGTATAGTATATATAATGTGGTGGTAGCATTTTGAATTAGCCATTTCGTGATTGCTTCACAAAACCGTCCGTTTTTGTGCTCGGAAAATGAAAAATGGCTTTTTGGTGCGACCAAAAGGAAAACTTCCTCCTACAACATTGTTCGCCGTCCCATGATGCACATGTATGCACAATATGGGAATATTATCATAAACTATGTCTCGATTCTAGCCATAACATTGGTCATTTGACCTAAAAGCCAAGAAACCTCGAATGAGATAGGTCATTTTGTGAAGTTTTTTCAGACATAATCAATATACCAGGTTTGATATTTTTCCTTCTAAATATGTCACATAATATGACACCACACGAAAGGTTTCACATTGTTTCGATCGTTTTTGAATTTCTTATGCATGTTTTAAACTATCGTCAAACTTTATCTACCGACGAGCATGAAGATTCTTAGCTCGGGAACGAGCCTCGCTAAACTTGCATTGAACCTGTAGTTCATATCTGACCCATTTCCTACCGATTTGGCAGGAATTTATCTTTTTTATCAGGGGTGGACGGAAAGGTTTCAGATCCTTCTGTTGGAACATTGTCCATATAAGGTCTTCTAGTCTTTTTTTTAAAGTGTGGTGGTAGCATTTTGAATTAGCCATTTGGTGGTTGCTTCACAAACCGTCTGTTTTTTGTGCTCAAAAAATAAAAAATGCCTTTTTGGTGCGACAAAAAGGAAAACTTTCTCCTACAACATTGTTCGTCGTCCCATGATGCACATATATGCACGATATGGACACATTATCAAAAACTATGCCTTGATTCTAGCCATAACATTGGTCATTTGATCCAAAAGCCAAGAAACCTTGAATGAGATAGGTCATTTTGTGAAGGGTTTTTTGAGACATAATCAATATACCAGGTTTGATATTTTTCTTGTAACTATGTCACATAATATGACACCACGCGAAGGTTTCGCATTGTTTCAATCGTTTTTGAATTTCTTATGCCTGTTTTAAACTATCGTCAAACTTTATCGAACGGCGGACATGAAGATTCTTAGTTCGGGGCCGAGCCTCACTAAACTTGCATTGGATCTTTGATAAAATACCATATTGTGAACTTAAAAATGAGCATCGGATCATGTACATGTAGTTCATATCTGACCCACTTCCTAGCGATTCGGCCGAAATTTATCTTTTTCATCAGAGGTGGATGGAAAGGTTTCGGATCCTCCTATTGGGACATTGTCCATATAAGGTGTTTTAGTATTTTTGTGTGGTGGTAGTATTTTGAATTAGCCATTTGGTGGTTGCTTCACAAAACCGTCTGTTTGTTGTGCTCAGAAAATAAAAAAAATGGATTTTTGGTGCAACAAAAAGGAAAACTTCCTCCTGCAACATTGTTTGCCGTCCCATAATGCACATATATGCATGATATGGGCACATTATCAAAAACTAAGCCTCGATTCTAGCCATAACATTGGTCATTTGACCCAAAAGCCAAGAAATCTCGAATGAGATATGTCATTTTGTGAAGGTTTTTTTTAGACATAACCAATATACCAGGTTTAATATTTTCCTTGTAACTATGTCACATAATATGACACCACGCGAAGGTTTCGCATTGTTTCGATCGTTTTTGAATTTCTTATGCCTGTTTTAAACTATCGTCAAACTTTATCGAACGACGGACATGAAGATTCTTAGCTCGGGGCCGAGCCTTGCTAAACTTGCATTGAATATTTGACAAAATATCATATTGTGAACTTAAAAATGATTTTTATAAAAAAACATGAGCATCGGATCATGTACATGTAGTTCATATCTGACCCACTTCCTACCGATTCGGCAGAAATTTATCTTTTTCATCAGAGGTGGATGGAAAGGTTTCGGATCCTCCTATTGGGACATTGTCCGTATAAGGTGTTTTAGTATTTTTGTGTGGTGGTAGCATTTTGAATTAGCCATTTGGTGGTTGCTTCACAAAACCGTCCGTTTTTAATACTCGGAAAATGAAAAATGGCTTTTTGGTATGACGAAAAAAAAAACTTCCTCCTACAACATTGTTCGCCATCGCATGATGCACATGTATGCATAATATGGGGACATTATCACAAACTATGCCTTGATTCTAGTCATAACATTGGTCATTTGACCCAAAAGTCAAGAAACCTCGAATGAGATAGGTCATTTTGTATAAGTTTTTTTTAGACATAATCAATATACCAGGTTTGATATTTTTCCTTGTAACTATGTCACACAATATGACACCACGCGAAGGTTTCGCATTGTTTCGATCTTTTTAAATTTCTTATGCCTGTTTTAAACTATCGTCAAACTTTATCGAACGGCGGACATGAAGATTCTTAGCTCGGGGCCGAGCCTCGCTAAACTTGCATTGGATCTTTGATAAAATACCATATTGTGAAGCTAAAAATGATTTTTGTAAAAAAAAACATGAGCATCGGATCGTGTACCTGTAGTTCATATCTGACCCACTTCCTACCGATTCGGCGGGAATTTATCTTTTTCATCAGAGGTGGATGGAAAGGTTTTGGATCCTCCTATTGGGACATTGTCTATATAAGGTGTTCTAGTATTTTTGTGTGGTGGTAGCATTTTGAATTAGCCATTTGGTGGTTGCTTCACAGAACCGTCCATTTTTAATGCGAGGAAAATGAAAAATGAATTTTTGATGCGACGAAAAGAAAAACTTCCTCGTACAACATTGTTCGCCATCCCATGATGCACATGTATACACAATATAGGGACATTATCACAAACTATGCCTCGAATCTCGCCACAACATTGGTCATTTGACCCGAAAGCCAAGAAACCTCGAATGAGATAGGTCATTTTGTGAAGCCAAGAAATCTATTGTGAACGGGCGAAACACAACAAGAAGGATTGTCATCTGTTGTCCATGCCAAAGCCTATGGCCATTCAATATGGCTTGTGCAGAAGTGAACTCATCAAGTTCCAGCATCGGACGATCTTATTTTTAAGGGCAGTGCTACGCGTCCCCTGGGGGATAAAAACTTTTGATCCCCCGGGTCCTCGTGCTGACACGTGTTCACCCAAATCCCGCTTTTTCTACACTCAGACCCGCTTTTGCTACATACGCCCCGCTTTTGCTACACTGTAGCAAAAAACGGTTCGTCCACGAGACAAATAAAAAAGATAGATCTCGTCGGAGACTTCACCGAAGACCTTGCCGGAGACTATGTAGCATAATATTTGTGCTAATGTAGCAAAACTGACTCCGTCTTAGACTCGCCGGAGAATTTCGCCGGAGATCTCGCCGGGACCTCGTAGCAAGAAGTTTGCGCTATTGTAGCAAACTCAGAAAACAGATGTAGCAAAATAATTATACTAATGTAGCAAAAGCCGACTTCGCCGGAGACATCGCCAGAGCAAAAACTTGTAAGAAAAAAATGCCATGTAGCAGCGCTGTTCGTCGCAGGTAGCAACACCAAAAGCTGTATGTAGCAGGGCCGGTCGCCTTGTGTAGCAGGGCCTCTTGCTGAATGTAGCAGCACTCCTCGCTGCAGGTAGCAACATCAGAAGCCGTAGGTAGCATCGACACCGGAGGCATGTAGCAAACGTCGACACGGCTTGTAGCACCGCCTTCAAGCGCACATAGGGTCTCTATTGGCCCCAGGCGGCCCCATGTAGCAGTCGTTGACGTCGTACGTAGCTGCGTCTTCGGCTTCATGTAGAAAAAATCCCCACACCGGAGCGAGTAGTATAGCATGACCTCCGCCCCACTCTCTTCAATGTTCCCCAGTGGATCTAACGGCGAGTCAAGGTAGAGCAGGGGCCCTGGCTCCGCAAGGTGCTGCAGACATGGGCGAGGTTGAGGAACCCCATGGCGGGGCGGCGCTGGGCGGGGCGGCGCAGGGCAGGACAGGGCGTGGCGGATGGGCCGCGGCGGCCAGCCACATGCCAGATGGGCGAGCGCTGCAGGGTCCCTAGCGGTGCGGCCACACGCCTACAGCAGGGAGTTGCGGAAGAAAAAAAGAAGAAGATAAGAGGGAGGAGGCGTGCGGGAAAGAAGAAGTGCGGAGCGAGCGACCCAGGGGATCGATCCCCCGGGGAAAGTGTATCATTTCCCTATTTTTAAAGCATAACAGAGGGAAGCTCGGAAGGATTTCTGTTAGTGGAGCGGCACAACAAATTATTCATGAGCTCGAGTGGATTGTGCCAGGAGCTTGCCATTGGGATTTAGTGTCTGATGGTGAACGAGCATACAAAGTTTGTTTCCCTTCAAAGGCTGAGTTAACAAAGGCTAAATAAACTGCCTGATATCCCGGCCGGTGAACGACTCTTTGCTCCATTTTGAAGAATGGTCTGCTGCTAAAAACAACAAGTTGATATTCAGTTTGGTTGATTGAAATTAGGCATGGGTCTGTCCAAGTCGGACAGCAAGCTGAGCAATTCTATATATAGCTTGTTCTCGATGGGGTGACAGGGTGGACGTAGAAGAAGAGGGCCTAGCTAGCTACCTTCCCCAGTACCATGCTCAGCTCCTCCACGGTCTGCAGATTTTCCTCTTGATGTGAACAAGGTTGCTGCGACGATGCCTGTTGTGACAGACTTAGCGGCTCAGAAGTCGAGCAGCCAACGTCTCTCCTACTGGCTCTCACACCAATGGTGTCGAGGTCTCGCCGCAGAGGTCTCGACTGTGCTCTCTGTCTTCGTCATGATGCACAAGGCTCAGAGCTCGATTGGAAGTTTCGGAGACGGTGACACACGGGCAGTTTCTCCTTGCACACCGATTAACACTTGTGACCGCCGGTCGCGGCAGTCGCAACTCTCTCCTCCTCCTAGCCTGTCTCGCCTGTTGATGTGGGAAAGGTGCATCATGCATTCTCCACGGCAGGAGCCTGAGGGGAAGTCGATGCTACACGACAAGGAGACACGCACACTCCAGGAGGTTTTGCTGTCGCTGGCCTTATGGCATCATCGACCGCTACTCGAGGTACATGAGTGTTCTCGTATGGGGGTATCTCTCCATCACAAGGGTTGGGCGTGCGCTCGAGTGACCGCATTCGAGCCCAACCAAACGCGGAGCTCGAGAGGGCGACCAAGTTGGCACAAGCAGCAAAGGATTAGTGCAGCACCGCAGGTACTACCTTCATTAATAAACTTTCTATTGCAATGGTAGTAAGTAGAGCATCAAAATTAGGTGTCTCTCGTTGGGGCAGTCACCGAGCCAAGTTTCAGATTCTATATAGATTCAATAAAATATGCGCGAACCCTAATCCCTAATCCTGTGTAGATCCTAACGCCCCCCACATAAACCCTAAATCCTTATACGATTGGGTCAGAGCTTGTTTAGCTAGTTTAAGTTCCATTGCTAATGGTCATTGTATATTTATTCAGTTTATTTTGTTGAGTGCAAATGGTTAATCTTATGCTATCACCATTATTTGATAAATATAATGCCATTGTTTTGGTTGTGTATTATGTGTTGATTGTTGTGTTTGTGGATATAACCAAGTGTTGTATCCTAGCATTGATTGTTTAGGTCCATACTAATTGTTTATTTTGTGGTGTGCCTATTTGTCAAGCTGGTTTGATTATAGTTTATATGTGATTTTAATTGCGGTCCATACTAATTGTTTATAGAAACCTAGGTTATTTGTTATATAAATCTCTTTTCAGTTTTCACACTCCTGAGTTTGTTCGAATATTAGATTTTTTTCAAGTGTTGTGGTGTGCCTGTTTATCAAGCTCATTTGATTGCAGTTTTTGTATGATTAAAATTGTTGTCAATACTAATTGTTCATAGAAATCTAGGTTAATTGTTGTATAACTCTTTTGACATTCCTAAGTTTTTTTGAATATTACATTTTGCTAGTATGGTTTCTCTATCTTTTGTTTCTTTTTTTCTGAACCGAGGTGGTGCCAGCGTTTTGGTTACCGGTCGAGAAATCCGGTTACCAACCTGTAACCGGATATCCCGAGCACCCTCGGGAAATTGGTTTACCGGGCAAAAAATCCCGAATTTATTTGAATTTTTTAAAATTTCTGAATTTTAACAAAAAGCCGTTGTAAATAGTCATACCGATGACTTTGAATTCGAATTTTGGAATTTAAATTCGTCCGGTAACCGGTTGGGATTTCCCGGTAACCGCGGTAACCGGAAATCCCGACCACCCTCGGGATTTTTTTCTTACCGGAAACCAAAACCTTGGGCGGTGCTAATGCTTTTTTACTTTGATGGTCGGTTTTCTATGTTCACAAGCTGACATTTCTTTCTTTCACTATACCTTGCAGGCACTCACTGCGGTCATTACACCAGCACGCTTCATATGTTTGTAGTTACTTTGCTTAGTTAACTATGTGAATGATATTTTCTTGCTACATTTCACAGATGATCATATATGTGTGTGACTTTTCATACGGACTATATGTTCATAATTCCTTTACTTAGTCATGATAATGATCTATTATTACTATATTTGAGTGAAGATCATGTACGATGGTAACTAGACCATTGTTATTTAAGTATTTCTATTTTATACTAATTTATTATATTACGCTCTCTCTTATTCGATTTAATTGTCTAAGGCTTAGGTAAATTATTTCAGAGTTGTACGATATTTTCCTTCTATATGTGAATGTCAGAGCCATTTCGGTATAGTTCATTATTTAATCAATTTCATGTCTACATATTATTTAGATGTTATAATGATATATTCGTAACCTTCTTGTTCTCCTAATTTTATTAAGTATTCCGTAGTAAGTATTCCGTTTAGTGTGTTCAATAATTGTACTAATTCATTATGAACTAGTTTTAAATTCTTTGCAAAATGAACGCATCTACCTCACAAAAACGGGCTGTTGTCGAGCAGCAACAGCAACCACTCGCCATCTGTGTACTTAGAGAAGCATATAGAGTCGGCTTGCTTTGTCGAGGAACCCGGGTGTACCACGGGAACTTCACCCTTGCTGCCTTGCATCTGCATACTGAAACCACTCAGACAAAGTAGCAGTTCCCTAGAGGAAGTTTCTAGCCTATGTGTGGAAGTTGAGATGGCGGTAGAGGAAGAGCAACATACTACAAAGAGGCGGTGCACGTCAGGCAGGACCAAGGAAAAAAGGAAAAATGTGATTTAGGGTGCGATTCAGTTTTAGATGATTAAATCTATGTCTACAATGATGTCTCGCTTTCGGTTTTGGCGCCAATAGCACACCGGGTCATCTAGTGGTAAGAAAGAAGAAAGAAAGGCTATGTACATAGATTAGGCGGCACTGCGTGTTGTCGTTGTTCTAAGTGGCGTCTTCTCCTTCGTGTGGTCCTTCTAATAAGGCTTTGCATGATTACCAAGCGTCGCAATGAGAAGCAATGTGGGATTAGGATAAAAGAGAGGGATATACGTGTTGGGGTTCGCAGCAGGAAACAAAAAAATTCTAACTACACGAACACGACAACCAAGATCTATTCTATATAGACATAAGTAACGAAGAGGGAGGACAGAGTTCATACCCTTTGAAGACCATGGCACGCCTTACGAAGGTAGGAGTATAGTGATGAAGACAAGCGCCCCAAGTGTTGCGCCTCGAAGCTCTACACACGTCCGGTGTAGGGACGTCTCCCGGGCTCCGATCCAGCCAAGCAGTGGAAGAAGATGGAAGCCGAGCCATCCTGCGTGTGATGGTAGTGCAGAGGTGGAGATATAATCCCAAAAGCTAGATCCAATCTGATGGAGAGAGCTCTAGGGTTTAGAGGGAGAGGAGAGAACTTCTTGTTTGGTGCAAATAGAGGGGAGGGGGATCCTCTATTTATAGGAGGGAGGGGGGTCAAACCCTAGGGCTAAGGGGGGTGGAACCCCCCAAACCGCCTCCACCATGGGGGATGCCGCCTCCGGCCCTAGGCCCCACCCCGTGGGTGGGAAACCCTAGGTTTCGGCCGGGTGGGCCCTCTCCCTTCTCCTTTGGCGCCTAGCCCTATGGGCCCTTCTACCCGGAAGCGGCCCAATAGGAAATAGCTGCCCATAAATATGAAAAATAAAATACGTTTTAATATTAACTCAACCAATTAATATAGAACACATATATCATCTTATTTCATAATCTGAAACTCCTTTCGGACCCCTCCGATCAACATCAAATGTTACCCGGAAACTTTCCGGTCCCTCTCTCTTAATATTCCTGCGGTGCCAGTTCGATCCCAATGCGTCCCCACCCTTAAGTGTGCCACCCTTATATTGGGGTTCCGGTGCAAAAAATCAAAAAATTTACTATGACGGATCGCCACGATGCCCAAGATCTATCTACTAGTAATGCAGTAATGGCCGAGAGGTTTCAGATACATACCCTTGTAGTCCGAAAGCGGTTAACATTCCGAGAGAAACATGGTTGAAGTACGTGCTCGTAGCCGACCTCGAGGTTGTGAAGCTCCTTGCGGGTCACCCCTTGCTCCATCATCGTGCAGCAGTCCGGCTCACGACATCCAAAGTGCCCCAAGTATTGCACCTCCTGGCTTCATACACATACGGTGTACGACAAGAACCTCCGTCTCCCTGATCCCGACAGGAGTACATGCGGAAGTTAGATCTCTGGCTATGGAATCCCTGCAGCACAACGGTGTGCTGCAGGTGTGTCGTCTCTTGCGCTAACAATGTTGGGCCGTGCCAACGTGTGGAGACAACTAGAGATAGAGAGATTGGATAGGAGGATTCCAACTCATGGGATCAATTATATTGGTGTCTTGGTGTGTTCCTCCAAAGGGGAGAGGGGGCCTATTTATATAGGGGAGGAGGGGGAACCCTTACCCCCCCCCACCAAGGCAACCCTACGGCGCCAAGAGGGGGCAAGGGGGTGGCAGCTAGGGAGGGGCAGCCCTAGGGATCCCCAAACCCTAACCCTAGCCGCCAGCCAAGGGAGAGGGAGGCCCTAGGCACCCCAAACCCTAGGCGCAAGGCCCTCCCACATCTGGTTTCCCTCATCGGCCCTTTTCCCTAGGATGTTTGGCCCATTAGTGGAAAAACCTTTCAAATTAGATTTAATATTATATTTAATATTAATTATATTAATTAATATGCAAATACATATTACAAAATCCGATTTGACCCAAGAAATGCCTTTCGGTTCCCCTTCTATATCCTTCGTACAGCTTCAGAAGACCCAGAACGATTCCGGCCCTCTCACCGAAACTTTTTCGGTTTCCTTTCTTTCTCCAAACAACTTCATGTCTCTCTCCATGGAACAATTCTGGCTTTCTCTTTCTGTACTATGATTCCAAATTACGGATAATATCCGGCTTGTCGCACCCTTAAGTGGATCCCCTCATGGCTCGGCAATGGCATATACATGACCAAGACTCCTCTTGCGTCAAATATCAACCCCTGGACCGGGGTGCCCATAATGACCCCCTGTGCATTCCAGATTGATGATGTCGTTTGAACTGTAAACGTCAAGTCCAATTCTCTTTGTTTCTTCGATACTACTTGTCCAAGATCGGATCGTTAGGTATCTTCATACCTTGTTCAAACTTGTTACTAACAAGTAATGTTTACTTGTTACCACGATATTACATCCCTGTGACCTAGTCACATGTTGCAACATATATGCATGTAATTTTACCAAGTCAGCCTAACAGTATCTTACCCATCACTGGGTGAACAAATCCCGATCTTGATGCATAGGCCTCAACCTGTACCTATGGAATACCTAACATACACCTTTATAATCACCATTTCACTGAGTGACGTTGATGCAGACAAAGCAGCCTCGGGAAACCGTGATTAATATGATCTCGCGGTCTAAGGAGAAGGAGACTATATTTCTGACTATTGCAACAATGAACTTTGTGACTTGATCGTGTTGCAATCTTTGAGGAATGTCTATCACATCATTCACCAATGATATGACCTCATTGTCAACCAGCGGTATCACTCCATGATCAGGAAACCTTGATCATCTTGTTTCCCAACGAACTAGTATCAATAGAGGCTAGTAGGGACTTATGTTTCATATCACACATGTATCAATGTTTCCACTTGATACAGTTATAGCACAACATGAAACTATTACGAACTTTTGGGATATGACAATAATAAACCTTTTATTATTTTCCTCTAGGGCATATTCCCTTCACCTTCGGCTCTGATATGCTACGGACATGACCAAGACCCCTTGCGTCAATGATCAATAGCGGGACCTGGATGCCCATAATGACCACCCGTGCATTCATGAATCTCATCGCTTGAACCTTAACCGTGTAGTGCTATTCCCTTTGCCATACAATACCTAGGTCATCTGAGATTTGATCTTAAGTATCTCCATACTTGTGTTCGATATCGTTTTCGATGAGCTTGTTTACTCGTTCCCATGCCATTGCATTCCATGGTCTAGTCATACGCTTGCAAGCTTCGTTAATGCAACGTCATCGAGTTGGCCATGTGTATCTATTCGTTACTTGGATTAGCAAATCCTGGTCTTGATAAAAACTCCTTAACCCGTCTTTTCGGGAAACCCAACGATACCTTTATGATCACCCTTTCACAGTTTGATACTTGATATCATCAAAGTCTCCTTCCAAAATGGTGATTAAGCATTATCTCACAGTCGAAGGATATAGGACACGATGTTTCTATGTTATCATCAATAATAAACGTTTAAGTAACTAGATCTCATTGTGATTAACGTTGGGTGTTTGTCTATTACATTATTTTCCAATAATGTGACCTCATTGGCAATCGGCACTATCATCATGTCCTCGAAACCATAAGATCATCACTTGTCCAATGAGCTAGTTTACTAGAGTCAACTAGAGACCTGGTTGTTTACATACCACATGTGTATCAATGTTTCGTATTAATATAGTTATAGCATGGTAAAAAACATATTACGAACATACAAGAGATACATCAAATAAAAACACTTTATTATTTGACTCTAGGGCATATCTCCTTCAATATGAAGGGTAAGACTACGTATTTTCCCTTTTATTTTTTAAATTGATGATTCAAAACGATATATCTTGAGAACCGTTTGTTGAAATTACAAACCATTTTAACTTTTGAGCTCCTCGTGCCTAGATCTTTAAAACTAGATCCCATGTTGATAGGTTTCGAACAACTTTGTTTTGTACTTTTAAAGTCGCTCTATTCGTACTTTAGATTTCTCCAGTTCTGTATTTTTATACTTCGTATTTTTAGTATACTTTATACTTGGGTTACTATACACTTCTACTTTCGTGTACTTTGTTGGTGAGTACACTGGTACTTTTCTGTACTTCAGATCCTATTACTATAGTACTCTCGTGTACTTGGATCTATAAGTATGGTTGTACTTTCTTGTACTTTGACTTCTACAAAGATTGTACTTTCATGTTTCGACTCTAAGTACAGTTTTACTTTTGTGTAGTCTATAAATACACTTGTAATTTCATGTAATTTGACGATGTGTATACTTAGATTTTTCTATACTTCGGCTCTTAATACAGTAGTATTTTCGTGTACTTGGTTCTAAATACTGTTGTACTTTCGGATAATTCGGCTATAAGTACAGTTATACTTTTGTATACTTAGTATGTAAGTAAATTTATAATTTTGTATACGGTTGTATAGTTGTACTTAAAACATTAACTACTTCATTCTTGTGGCAATCAACGGCAGGCCGAGCCGATGGGAGTTTGGCCGATGCAGCCGCACAGGGCCTCTAAATTTTTGGGGCCCTAGATTTTTGACTCGGCAATTGGTAGCACAGAGCCCTTCAGGAGTGGCAAACCAGTGATGAGGAACGGCAGCCGTCCAGGTATCTCGGGGCCGAGGGGAGTATCACCATGGACGCACGGGTTGAAGCTTTCTGTTCGAGGTCGAAGGGTCGGAGAAGATGCCTTTTTTTAGCGAAACCCAATGGTCTTTATTGATTAATCAAAACAGGGATACAAAGTCCTGCCGGGGGCTGGAGTAGCCAAACCTGCCGGCCGGTACTGACAGAAACAAAACTACGAGCGACTCTATGAGCTTCTGAGTTTGAAGCTCTATTCTCATGTTTAAAAACTACACTATCAAAATCTTTCATCCAGCCTTTGATCTCATCAGTGATCATGCTGTAACTCCCGCCATAATTCTCCTGGAGATTGTTTACCACCATGGCACAGTCTGATGCCACGACAAACCTCTGTAAGTTGAGATCAGTGGCAAGTGCCATCGCCTCTCGGCAGGCCATTGCCTCCAAGGTTCCAGGGTCTGAAATTCCATCAACGATCACAGCAGAGGCACCAACAAAGGCCCCTTCAGAGTCTCGACAGACCACTCCCATGGAACCCTTCTTCTCCGTTTTGGATACAGCCGCATCGACGTTTATTTTCATAAACCCCGAGCTTGGGGGAATCCACTTCGGATGAGCCACCCTGTTTCTCCCGGACACCAGCTTCTTCGGAAGAGAGATAGCGAGGTCTCTAAGATAATTCTGAACAAACGCATGCGTTGTCAACGGGCTCTAGTACTCATCCTCGAAAATAATTTTCCTCCTCATATACCAGATGGCCCAGAGGGTTACTGCCATAGACATGAACTCCTCCTGAGCAAGAGACTCCATCATCATGAACAACCACTGTTTAGCAGACGATTCCACTGATGATATCATATGTTCTACCATCTCCTCCTTGGCGAGAGCCCAGACGCAACGGGCAACCGTGCAATCGAGGAGAGAATGCCTCCATGAGTCCTGCATCCCACAGATCGAACACGCACTCGACGTGGCCATATTTCTGTGTCGACGAACATCACTGGTTGGAAGTGAGTGTTGCGCCAAACTCCATAGGAAAATTCGCAGCTTTGAAGGGACCTTGACACTCCAAAATTTCTGCCACAGCTTCCCTTCAGACCTGGACCTCGATCCCTCGGCTCGCCCCTCGAGCCAGGCCTCCCTTCGCTTCTTTGTGTCGACCAGGAGCCTATAGACAGAGCGAACCGTAAGAACACCCTTTCGCTCATAATGCCAAGCCCAGGTGTCGTCAAACCGCCTAGAACTCAGCGGGATCGAGCAGATAATCTCGCAATCCATTGGAAGGAAGCATTCTTCTAGAAGGCTGTTCTTCCATGTACATGTGGTAACGTCGATAAAAGAGGCAACCAAGATAGGGGATCTTCTATACGACAAGCCAGAGGACGGAGCATGAAATCTCGGGGTAACCAGTTGTGGTTCCAGGCGTCAGTAGTTTCCCCTAAACCAATTCGCCTGATGAGGCCTTGCTTCATCACGTCGCGTCCCTCAACCAAGGCTCTCCATATCTGAGATGGAGACGAACCCAGGGTCGCCTCCAAGAACTCATCATTAGGATAATACACCGCCTTCAAAATTCTAGCACTTAAGGAGTTTTGATTTTGAAGAATTCGCCAAGCTTGGCGAGCCAACATAGCCAGATTGAAGAGCTCGATATCACGGAAACCAAGACCCCCTGCATATTTTGGTGTACACATGGTCTCCCACGACACCCAAGCTGTCTTGCGTTTACCTTCTTTACACCCCCACCAAAATTTTCGGAGCATAGAGTTGATTGCTTGACATAGCCCTCATGGCAGCCGGAAGCATGACATAGAGAAGGTGGGGATAGCCTGAGCTACAGAATTTATCAGAACTTCCTTCCCTCCCACAACAAGTAGCTGCTCGAGCCATCCCTTAATCTTTTTCCAAATACTATCTTTCAGGTATTTGAAAGCCCCACTCTTGGATCTACCCACGTCAGATGGCATCCCAAGATACTTATCATTCAACGTCTCAGTAAACACGTTGAGAGCCGCTTTAACCAGATTCCTCCTCTCCTCTGGGCAGCCCTTGCTGAAATAAACAGAGGACTTGTCCAGATTAATACGTTGATCTGATGCATTGCAATATTTCTCGAGCAGGTCATTAACTTCCGTAGCTCCCTCCACCGTAGCTTTGACGAACAGCAGGCTATCATCAGCAAACAGGAGGTGGTTCACAGCGGGAGTTGTAGGCGCCACCTTGATCCCATGTAGGTGTGATGATTGACGGCTCTGTTTGAGGAGGCCTGAGAGGCCCTCTGCTGCAAGTAAGAATAGGTAGGGGGATATTGGATCCCCTTGACGGAGACCTCTTGATGGATGAAATTCCTCCAAAGGAGTACCATTGAACAAGACTGAAAATGAAACCGATGTAACCAGGCTCATGATCAAATTTACCCACCGGATATGAAAACCCATCCATAACATGATGGCTCGGAGATAGGTCCAGTCGACTCTATCATAGGCCTTCCGCATATCCAGCTTAAGCGCACAATATTGATGCTTCTTGGAGCTGTTCCTCTTCATAAAATGCAGACATTCATATGCTGCAATTATATTGTCCGTGATCAACCGCCCAGGGACAAAGGCCGACTGCTCCTCCGAGATGATCTCTGGGAGGATAACTTTTAATCTGTTGGCAAGGACCTTGGAAGCAATTTTGTAGATTACATTGCATAAGCTTATAGGTCGGAACTGACCGAGCTCCTCCGGGCTTGCCACTTTTGGGATCAACACCACGAAGGTTTTGTTGATACCAGCTGGGCTGTCTTCCCCTCTCAGAATTCGTAGCACTGCCCTTGTCACCTCCTCTCCACACAGATTCCAATGTTTCTGAAAGAAATGTGCGGGGTAACCATCCGGGCCTGGCGCCTTCAGAGGGTACATCTGAAACAATGCCAATTTAATTTCAGACTCTGGGAACGGAGCAACTAACTTCTCATTCATATCGCATGTCACCGAAATGGGGACAGAATCCAGCACCTCCTCCATTCCCGTAGTTCCCTCCGAAGAGTACAGATTGTTGTAAAACTCGCGCGTCATGCTGCTCATCTCCTGACCATCCTCCGTGAAGGAACCATCAGGGCGTTTCAGCCTGTTGATGCGATTTCTCTTCTTCCTTTTGCTTGCTCTGAGATGAAAGAAGCGAGTGTTGTGATCGCCTTCTGCAAGCCACTGTATACACGACCTCTGTCGCCACATAACCTCTTCCCGATGATTAAGCTCCATCAGTCGTTCCACAATTTTCACTTCTTCATACGATGGTCCCACACGATTGGCTTGTGCTCGGAGCCTTTCTAGCTCAGACTTGAGCTGCTTAATCTCCCATCGGACGTTGCCAAACGTGTCCCGCCCCCATGCAGCCAACGATCCAGAGAGGCCCTTCAATTTCCCCTCCATATCTTGCATGGTCGTACATGCACTATCACTCCATAACTGCTCCATCATTGGCTGGAAGTCTTTGTGATCCTCCCACATTGCCTCATATATGAAAACACGGTGAACCGGAGCTGGCTGCTGCGGCTCAAAACGGAGGAAGATCGGAGAGTGGTCCGAAGCCACTCTCGTGAGATGCTTGAGGACCGCCAGCAGAAAACGAGAACACCAGCCCGCTGTCGCCAGGCCCCTATCCAGTCGAACCCTGCAAAAGGAGCCGCCTATAACCCGTTTCTCAAAGGTCCAAGGATTGCCTTTAAAACCAAGGTCCAGAAGTTCACAAATATCAATCGTATCTCTGAATGCCTGAATCTGAGTATTACTCCGATCATTAACACCCATATGCTCCTCCCTAAGGAGTACTTCATTAAAATCACCAATGCAAAGCCACGGGAGCGGAGACGATGCCTTGATGAACTTTAGCATGTCCCACGTCTTATGACGTTCATTGACTCTAGCCTCTCCATAAACACAAGTGAGCCGCCATGGATCTGCATCAGAAGATTTCACAATGACATCAATGTGATATTGAGAGTAAGGAAGAAATTCCATTTTTATTTCATCATTCCAGAAAATGCCTAAACCGCCACTGCGTCCTGAACTACTAACAGCAAAAGCATGAGAATAGCCCAACGTAGCAGCCAAACTTTCCACCCTAGACTTATGAATTTGTGTCTCCACGACACAAAAAATGGATGGGGCAAACTCCCTCGCGAAATCGCGAAGTTCTCGAACTGTCGTGTCGTTGCCAAGTCCGCGACAGTTCCAGAATAAAGTACTCATTGCTCCCGGCGGAGCTCCTCCACGGAGCCCGCCGATTCAGAGTTAGATTTTCCCTTCTCAGGAGTAGTCTGCTTCTTAGTACGCTTCTTCTCCCTAGCCGATGGCGGTGGAGGCGGAATACCAGACCTAACTGGGTACTTCCTAGGCTCCTCTTCACCACCAAACTCCAGCTTCTTTTGAGCAGAGATGTCAACTTTCTATGCAACAATTCCTGGTTCTTTCCACTCCAGCATAGGAACCCGAGTACCAGCGGTTCCCTCCTTCGCCGGGCTAACCTCGGTGAGGTGCGCATCTGCAGACGTGCGCTTCCTCGTATCGGCTGTCACAAGGGCATTTGTGTTACCTTGCGCCCCAAGGCCGCGACCAGCACCACGCCCACTCCCACCATCATTTCCACCACGGAACACCTCTCCACGACCGCGACCTGTGCCCCTCCCAGCACCCATGCCAACGGAACCACGCCCCATACGGCCACCTCCACGAGCACTCGGGGCACCCCAACCAGGGTTTCTTGTTTGAGACTGTCCATTTTCACGTGCATGTAACTGCGAACGATTCCAAGCTGTATCTGCCAGCATCCATTTACCAAAAGCTACCTTCCCAGGGGAATGCACACCCGAGCCACACTCCTCCTGTACGTGTCCCAGCAAACCACAGACAGCGCGGTAGCGTGGTACTTTCTCATATTTGACGCGCATGCCCACTGGTGCTTGGCCTTCTGGATTGATTGCAACAAACCGGGTTAACTCCTCTCTCACATCCAGCCACACCCTTGCTCTGGCAAAATCTCCAACATCAACCCTCAACTCTACCGTAATCACCTCCCCTATATTTGCTGCCAGATCGGTGATGATGGATTTCTTCCTATAGAGTTCTGGTAAATCATGAATCTGTACCCAAGCATGGATACGGTTCAGCTCCACTGTCGACGCCTTGCAACTCCCATCATACTTCTCCACAAGAAGACCGTGGTACCGAAAGATCCAGGGGCCTTGCTCAGTAATATGTTGCCAATCTCCAAGACAGTTTGCATACACCACAAACTTATTATCCTCCAGATCTCTAAAAGACACTTCCTGCGCCGGTGCCCAAGCAAAGCGCATCGTCTTCTTGAGCGACACCGCGCTGAACGGCTTTGACGACAAGAGGCGCATCACCGCCATCCACTTCGTTTCCCCCTTCAAAAACTCCACCTCCTCCTTCGGTACACGAACCCCACCGATGTCTTCTCCCTTAATATTCAAGCTCCTCAACAACTCATCCAGGGACGGTTCCGCAGACGGGCGTGATGCCGATCCACTCGCCTCCCCTTCCTCATGCACCGTCGCCATGGCAGATCCGCACCAGGACCAGGATCGAGGAACACCAAGGCCGGGCAGTCGACTATGTCGACCCCTTGGTCAGCCCGAGTGAATTCGACGCACTGGTGAGGTTGGATCCAAGCCAAAGCGGAAGAAAAGTCCTCGTCGCCGGGATCAGCCGCCGACTTGGTACAGAAACCCTAGCCGCCTCGCGATCGCCAGAGAGACGCCTGAGACGAAGAGGTATAATCACTTGTCAGAGAAGATGCCTGAACATGGCCTGTGCATAATCATTCAAGTGAAAAGGCCCATCTCAATCAGGCCCGGACTGGGCGTAGCGTACCCACTGCTCCAACTCGAGTCAATCACACGTTCCCCTAAAAAAACATAACCTACACGTCTTGCATCTTCTAAAAAAATCAGGTTTTGCTCAGTCAAGCGTAGAGTCCATTTTTAGAAATATTATTATTTCCATGCTTTTGGTAGTTGTATTTTTCCGAACTCGAATTTTGATATTTTGTTCATCATTTTTAAGAGTAGGCCTATGCTTATACCTTAAAATGTTATCTGTTCTTTTCACTCCAGTAAATGTTTATTCATCAATCTGCACTGGCCACCGACATCTAAAAAATCCAGATACCAGTGCATGCAATGTTTTTAAAATTAAGATCAGAATATCAATTACATCATTCGCAAAAAAAAGAATATCAATTACATATTATAATTTAAATTAGTTCACAATTTTTATGAGTTAGGGCCCCATTTTAGATTTTGGCATAGGGCCCATTCGCGAAAAGAAGGTCAGTCTTTTTTAACCATACCTGCAATTACCTCGGTAATGTAATTAAGCTCATCCTAATTAATCAGTCCATGTCCATATGCGAGATAGGCAATGGATCGATGCATCTAACATGGCTAACTGGCCACCTAACCAAAACTCCTAAAGCCCATTAGAGAAATCAGAAGTTTCGTAAAGCGTTGTGGTCCTGGTCCTGGTTCACGATTTTGTAAAGCCCATTATAGAAATCAGAAGTTTCGTAAACATGGCTTACATGCCTAGTTCGGACGTTCGCTTTCTCTTAATCTTTCCTTTTACGATTTTCCTGACTCTTTCTTGTTATTTGTGCGACCAATGAGAGCATCGCACATAGATTGTGTGTTTTTTCTCAACCAATCAGATTTAAAGGCATGGATTGTCCTTTTTCTCTCCACCGACCAGGTGCAAGTGCATGGATTTATGTATTTTCTTCCAATATATTCTATTTATTTATTGACAGCGCTAAAATCCTTGTCGTAATTGTATTTCCAGTTTTTCTTGTTCCCACCACTTATTCAATCGTCATTCTTTCCTTCAACCCGACAATCAGCCACGCAACCCTCAAGAATAGCAAAGATCTCGACAATAGAATGGGCCTCATCACACCAGCCCAACATTGTAAATCCTTTGAACGATGGAAGCCCGATGTCGCGCGGGCGCTAGGGAGAAGGACCCAAACTAACGGCATAAAAATCTACCTGGCCATGTCTCCTAGACCACAACAAGTAGACGTTGGACCAATCATAGAGAAGCACACACATCATGCGCTTCCTCTAAAGCAATGTAAGCCGTTGGATGGATGCAGCTGCAGTATAGATCCGGTCCCATGCTCTTGTTGAAAATATAAGCAAATTACCATAATATTTAATCCGAAATAAGTAATAATAAATCATGACTATAAGTGCTGGAATTAATCTAATCATGTATACTAGCAAAAATAGACGAACATATCATATTCAACCAGAATAAACAGATCACATCTATTTCAAGAGCTAGTACAAGAAACTGCAACAGAAACTGAACTAGATATGAACAGATTACGTACGGTGCTAGAGGAGGAATCGGGTTCGCGTTCAGGTTGGGGTTGAGGTGCGCGTTGACACCAGTGTCGTCAGCCATGGCGTCGATGTAGAGACTGCTGATGTCCGGGAAGAAGTCCTCGTCGGGGAAGGAGTGGTCGGTCGACGTGATGCCGTCAGTAGTCGCGCAGACGCGCTCCCCAAAAACCTGATCGCCCCTCACCCGTACAGGATCACGAGAGGCGGTGGTTCCGGAGGCCTACTGTCCCGTCGTCCGGTGCACGCCGGAAGAGGGGATGGAAAAGGTGTAGCGGCGGCGCAAGGTTCTGGAGGCAGAGAGATGATGTGTATTTTCTCGTATTAGGGTTTTTGCCTAAGGCCGTTTATATATAGGCGCCGGTCGGATAAGACGTGGGGCGTAGCCCACGTCCGAGTAGACAGAAAAATAACTCGCACAATAATTTTCCCGAGCAGCAAAAAGATAAGATCGGCACAATTCCGCAAACCGCGGCGCGCGCGCGCGTCGCGTCGCGTCGTGACGACGCGACGCGAGGCGAGGCGAGGCGGGCGGCGGAGGAGGAGGAGCGCGCGTGTATGCCACTCCTCTTCACTCTCTTTAGGAGGTAGTGAAACACTCCACTATATATATTGGTCCAACTCCCTCTAAACTAGCAAGGTGGGACTAAACTTTGGTGCCACCCCTTGCTAGGCATGAATGGGCCAAGAGAATTTTAGAATTTGTATTAGGCTATGGGCCAAGGCCCACACCCAAATTCCAACAATCCCCCACAAATTCTCATATGCACATATCATCACATCACATCAATCAGTTCCAGAGCATTGTTTATATACCGGTGCGAGGTGGAGACTGTTAAGTGGAACTTCCACTTAGAACTTCATGCTACACTAGATTGCAACTTGAATAGTGGACTATGCCTTGAACTACAAGTTTGGTGCGCACTAGTTTCACATAAGGTCTAGACCGATACAGGGCTGCCGCGAAGCTTCTCCGCGGTTTGGAGCTTATGCGTCATACTCCATGGCCTTTCATGAGTTTATTAGAGAGCACCCAACTCTCACGGACTGCGACGTTTGACAGTCAGACTCATATAGGTGTGTTCTTTAAAAGATGTTCTGCAGGTCAACATCTTTGCTTAAACAAGCCACTCAGAACACATTAAGGTAAATACCAACCTGCCATGCAGAATAAGAGAGTATTGCATCTATACGGAGTGGTAGTATGCTATAAGGATACTCTCCTCCCAGTTGACCAACAGCTTGTCTCCCAACTCTACTTCACGGGATCTCCGTCACATAGAGCGGGTTACCACTGTGAGCAACTCAAAAAGTGGGTCTCAAACCCATCTCCCTCGATGCATTATCTATCACATTACGTGATAGACCCTTTGTGAAGGGATCTGCCAGATTTTTAGATGTTTGGATATAATCCAATGCAATAACTCCGGAGTTTCTCATTTTCCTGACAGATTTCAATCTCCTCTTCACATGTCTTGATGACTTCATATTGTCCTTAGAACTGTTTATTTTTATGATCACAGTTTGGTTATCATAGTTCATAAGGATTGCGGGTATTGGTTTTTCAACCACAGGTAAGTTCATCAAGAGTTCACGAAGCCACTCTACTTCAACAGTGGCTGTGTCTAATGCTGTGAGTTCTGCTTCCATAGTTGACCTCGTTAAGATGGTCTGCTTGCAAGACTTCCAAGAAACAGCGCCACCACCAAGTGTAAACACATAACCACTCGTGGCCTTAGTCTCATCAGCATCAGAAATCCAGTTTGAGTCACTATACCCTTCAAGTACCCTTGGATACCCGGAGTAGTGAATCCCATAGCTCGCGGTGCCTTTCAAGTAACGCAAAACCCTTTCAAGGGCCTGCCAATGAACATCTCCAGGATTTGAGACAAATCGACTTAACTTGCTTACAGCAAAGGAGGTGTCAGGCCTCGTAGCGCTGGCTAAATACATAAGCGAGCCAATAATCTGAGAATATCTCAGCTGATCTTTAACATCCTTAGGATCTCCCTGATTCTTTCGAACCAACACGCTAGGATCATATGGTGTAGGAGAAGATCTACATTCGCTATACCCAAAACGACTCAAGATCTTTTCCACATAGTGAGACTGAAGCAGTGTTATCCCACCATCATCATCTTTCAGCAGCTTGATGTTCAATATCACATCAGCCACTCCTAGATCTTTCATCTCAAAACAACGAGATAGAAAGTCTTTGACCTCATTGATAACATTAAGATTGGTCCCGAATATCAGTATATCATCAACATACAGACATAAGATGACTCCCTCGCCCCCACCATGGCGATAGTACACACACTTGTCAGCTTCGTTTACAATAAAGCCTTCATCAGTTAAAGTCCTTTCAAACTTCTCATGCCACTGCTTAGGTGCTTGCTTAAGACCATACAGAGACTTCAGTAACTTGCACACCTTGCCTTGTTGACCATCTATCACGAATCCATCCGGCTGATCCATATAAATTTCCTAATCTAACTCTCCATTTAGGAAAGCCGTCTTAACGTCCATTTGGTGAACGAGAAGATCATGCGAGGCAGCCAAGGATAGCAGTACTCGAATGGTGGTCAATCTAGCCACAGGTGAATAAGTATCAAAGAAGTCTTCGCCTTCTTTCTGGGTATAACCCTTGGCAACAAGGCGTGCCTTATACTTCTCAATAGTACCATCAGGTCTAAGCTTCTTCTTAAACACCCACTTACATCCTACAGGTTTGCACCCATAAGGACGATCAGTAATTTCCCAAGTTCCGTTTGCTATGATGGAATCCATCTCACCGCGAACGGCTTCTTTCCAGTAGTCAGCATCTTGAGATGCATAAGCTTCTGAAATAGAAGTGGGAGTATCATCCACGAGGTATACAATGAAATCATCACCAAAGGACTTCACAGTCCTTTGTCTCTTACTTCTGGTAGAAGCTTCACTGTTATCCTCCACAGGATTATCAGGGTGTTCTATCGAAATGGTGGGTTCAGGAATTGTGGTTAATTCTTGACTAGATAAACTAGGCATCTCCTGATTTGATGAACTAGACGAATCTTTCATGGGAAAGATGTCTTCAAAGAAAGTCGCATCATTCGACTCCATGATTGTACCAACATGCATGTCAGATACCTGAGATTTCACTATCAAAAAACTATAGCCAATGCTATGAAATGCATATCCCAGAAAGACGCAATCCACGGTTTTTGGTCCAAGCTTGCGCTTCTTGGGTATCGGCACATTCACTTTCGCCAAACAACCCCAAGTTCGTAAGTAGGAGAGTTTCAGCCTTTTCCTTTCCCATTCCTCAAATGGAGTAATGGTTTTGTTCTTTTTGGGAACACGGTTTAGGACATGACACGCAGTCTTTATCGCCTCCCCCCACCATTCCTTGGATAGACCCGATGTATCTAACATGGCGTTAACCAAATCAGTTAGAGTACGGTTCTTTCTTTCGGCCACCCCATTTGACTGAGGTGAGTAGGGAGGCGTCCTCTCATGGATAATACCATGCTCCGCACAAAAAGAATCAAATTCGTTGGAAAAATACTCTCCACCACGATCAGACCGAAGTCGCTTAATCTTTCGATCAAGTTGGTTTTCTGATTCAGCTTTATAGATTTTGAAGTGATTAAAAGCTTCATCTTTAGATTTCAGAAGATACACATAACAGTATCGAGTGGAATCATCAATTAAAGTCATGAAATATCGCTTTCCACCTTTTGTCAACTCACCATTCATCTCACAAAGATCTGAATGTATTAGTTCCAGTGGTGCCAAATCTCGTACCTCGGCAGTCTTGTGAGACTTGCGAGGTTGCTTAGCTTGCACACATACTTGACACTTGGAACTTTTGACAGTAGTAAATTTCGGAATTAAATTCATATCGGCAAGCCGCGTCATGCACCCAAAATTAATATGACAAAGTCGTGAATGCCAAATATTGGATTCACTATCATTGCAAACATGATTAATAACTTGAGTACATAAGTCTGACAAAGATAAGCGGAACAAGCCTCCGCACTCATAACCCTTTCCAACAAATTGTCCACACTTAGAAATTACAACTTTATTGGACTCAAAGACTAACTTAAAACCATCTCGACACAGAAGAGATCCGCTGACGAGATTCTTATTGATTGAGGGAACGTGCTGCACATTCTTCAGCTGTACGATCTTCCCCGAAGTAAACTTCAGATCCACCGTACCAACACCTTGAACAGAAGCACGTGAGCCGTTTCCCATCAGCACGGAGCCAGCCCGTTCGACCTGATAAGAAGAGAACATGGAAATATCAGCACATACATGTATATTTGCACCAGTGTCTATCCACCAATCAGGTGAATTACAAACTGAAAGAACAGTGTGAAATATACCGTACCCAGCATCCTTCATCTCAATATCACCAAGAACAACATTAGCGGACTTGCCACTATTTCCATGTGGACGCTTGTCAAAGCGATTGGGGCAGCTAGGAGCCCAATGATTAGGATCACCACAGACATGGCAGGATCCTTTCTTCTTATACTCAGTCTTCTTCTTGAAGTTGGTAGTCTGTGTGGCCTTGTTTTTGCCATCAAACTTTCCTTTGCCATCAGACCTGTTCTTATTCTTGAACTTGTGGGACTGGAAGTTGTTTTTCTGCACTACATGTGCGCTAGAACTTCCATCAAAGCCTCGAGGACGTGTATCTTTTGCTCTCGCCTTTTCTTCAACATGAAGAGATCCGATGAGATCCGAAACAGAAAACTCCTGTCTCTTATGTTTCAGAGAGGTAGCAAAGTTCCTCCAAGAAGGAGGAAGCTTAGCAATAATGCCTCCGGCCACGAACTTGTCCGGTAAGTTACACTTGAACTGCTCGAGTTCTTTGGCAAGGGACTGTATCTCATGAGCCTGATCCACGATGGGACGGTCATCAGTCATCTTGTAGTCATAGAATTGCTCCATGATATACAGTTTAGTGCCAGCATCCGAAACACCAAACTTGGCGTCCAGTGCATCTCACGCATCCTTGACATTATCAAATGACATATAGGTGTCAACAATGTTGTCACCAAGAATATTGAACAAAGCCCCCATAAACATGGTGTCGACTTTCTGAAACGCTTCCTCCTGAACAGGAGAAAGGTCTCCCTCAGGTTTGCCAAGAGTGGCGCTATAGCAGCCTAGGTTTTTCAACCATAGAACTGCTCTGTGCGCCATCTCTTATAATTGACACCGTCAAAAGGAGGCGGCCTTGTAGCCGCGGCTAAACCAGTTGAATTCAGTTGCCTATAATCAGGTTTTTGGATTGTTGAAAATATAAGCAAATTACCATAATATTTAATCCGAAATAAGTAATAATAAATCATAACTATAAGTGCTGGAATTAATATAATCATGTATACTAGCAAAATAGACGAACAGATCATATTCAACCAGAATAAACAGATCACATCTATTCCAAGAGCTAGTACAAGAAACTGCAACAGAAACTGAACTAGATAGGAATAGATTACGTACGGTGCTGGAGGAGGAATCGGGTTCGCGTTCAGGTTGGGGTTGAGGTGCGCGTTGACACCAGTGTCGTCAGCCATGGCGTCGATGTAGAGACTGCTAATGTCCGGGAAGAAGTCCTCGTCGGGGAAGGAGTGGTCGGTCGACGTGATGCCGTCAGTAGTCGCGCAGACGCGCTCCCCAAAAACCTGATCGCCCCTCACCCGTACAGGATCACGAGAGGCGGTGGTTCCGGAGGCCTACTGTCCCGTCGTCCGGTGCACGCCGGAAGAGGGGATGGAAAAGGTGTAGCGGCGGCGCAAGGTTCTGGAGGCAGAGAGATGATGTGTATTTTCTCGTATTAGGGTTTTTGCCTAAGGCCGTTTATATATAGGCGCCGATCGGATAAGACGTGGGGCGTAGCCCACGTCCGAGTAGTAACAGCCCACGTTTCTGACAGAAAAATAACTCGCACAATAATTTTCCCAAGCAGCAAAAAGATAAGATCGGCACCGAGGCACAATTCCGCAAACCGCGGCGCGCGCGCGCGCGCGTCGTGACGAGGCGAGGCGAGGCGAGGCGGGCGGCGGAGGAGGAGGAGCGCGCGTGTATGCCACTCCTCTTCACTCTCTTTAGGAGGTAGTGAAACACTCCACTATATATATTGGTCCAACTCCCTCTAAACTAGCAAGGTGGGACTAAACTTTGGTGCCATCCCTTGCTAGGCATGAATGGGCCAAGAGAATTTCAGAATTTGTATTAGGCTATGGGCCAAGGCCCACACCCAAATTCCAACAATCCTCCACAAATTCTCATAGGCACATATCATCACATCACATCACATCAATCAGTTCCAGAGCATTGTTTATATACCGGTGCGAGGTGGAGACTGTTAAGTTGAACTTCCACTTAGAACTTCATGCTACACTAGATTGCAACTTGAATAGTGGACTATGCCTTGAACTACAAGTTTGGTGCGCACTAGTTTCACATAAGGTCTAGACCGATACAGGGCTGCCGCGAAGCTTCTCCGTGGTTTGGAGCTTATGCGTCATACTCCATGGCCTTTCATGAGTTTATTAGAGAGCACCCAACTCTCACGGACTGCGACGTTTGACAGTCAGACTCATATAGGTGTGTTCTTCAAAAGATGTTCTGCAGGACAACATCTTTGCTTAAACAAGCCACTCAGAACACATTAAGGTAAATACCAACCTGCCATGCAGAATAGGAGAGTATTGCATCTATACGGAGTGGTAGTATGCTATAAGGATACTCTCCTCCCAGTTGACCAACAGCTTGTCTCCCAACTCTACTTCACGGGATCTCCGATCACATAGAGCGGGTTACCACTGTGAGCAACTCAAAAAGTGGGTCTCAAACCCATCTCCCTCGATGCATTATCTATCACATTACGTGATAGACCCTTTGTGAAGGGATCTGCCAGATTTTTAGATGTTTGGATATAATCCAATGCAATAACTCCGGAGTTTCTCATTTTCCTGACAGATTTCAATCTCCTCTTCACATGTCTTGATGACTTCATATTGTCCTTAGAACTGTTTATTTTTATGATCACAGTTTGGTTATCACAGTTCATAAGGATTGCGGGTATTGGTTTTTCAACCACAGGTAAGTTCATCAAGAGTTCACGAAGCCACTCTACTTCAACAGTGGCTGTGTCTAATGCTGTGAGTTCTGCTTCCATAGTTGACCTCGTTAAGATGGTCTGCTTGCAAGACTTCCAAGAAACAGCGCCACCACCAAGTGTAAACACATAACCACTCGTGGCCTTAGTCTCATCAGCATCAGAAATCCAGTTTGAGTCACTATACCCTTCAAGTACCCTTGGATACCCGGAGTAGTGAATCCCATAGCTCGCGGTGCCTTTCAAGTAACGCAAAACCCTTTCAAGGGCCTGCCAATGAACATCTCCAGGATTTGAGACAAATCGACTTAACTTGCTTACAGCAAAGGAGATGTCAGGCCTCGTAGCGCTGGCTAAATACATAAGCGAGCCAATAATCTGAGAATATCTCAGCTGATCTTTAGCATCCTTAGGATCTCCCTGATTCTTTCGAACCAACACGCTAGGATCATATGGTGTAGGAGAAGATCTACATTCGCTATACCCAAAACGACTCAAGATCTTTTCCACATAGTGAGACTGAAGCAGTGTTATCCCACCATCATCATCTTTCAGCAGCTTGATGTTCAATATCACATCAGCCACTCCTAGATCTTTCATCTCAAAACAACGAGATAGAAAGTCTTTGACCTCATTGATAACATTAAGATTGGTCCCGAATATCAGTATATCATCAACATACAGACATAAGATGACTCCCTCGCCCCCACCATGGCGATAGTACACACACTTGTCAGCTTCGTTTACAATAAAGCCTTCATCAGTTAAAGTCCTTTCAAACTTCTCATGCCACTGCTTAGGTGCTTGCTTAAGACCATACAGAGACTTCAGTAACTTGCACACCTTGCCTTGTTGACCATCTATCACGAATCCATCCGGCTGATCCATATAAATTTCCTAATCTAACTCTCCATTTAGGAAAGCCGTCTTAACGTCCATTTGGTGAACGAGAAGATCATGCGAGGCAGCCAAGGATAGCAGTACTCGAATGGTGGTCAATCTAGCCACAGGTGAATAAGTATCAAAGAAGTCTTCGCCTTCTTTCTGGGTATAACCCTTGGCAACAAGGCGTGCCTTATACTTCTCAATAGTACCATCAGGTCTAAGCTTCTTCTTAAACACCCACTTACATCCTACAGGTTTGCACCCATAAGGACGATCAGTAATTTCCCAAGTTCCGTTTGCTATGATGGAATCCATCTCACCGCGAACGGCTTCTTTCCAGTAGTCAGCATCTTGAGATGCATAAGCTTCTGAAATAGAAGTGGGAGTATCATCCACGAGGTATACAATGAAATCATCACCAAAGGACTTCGCAGTCCTTTGTCTCTTACTTCTGGTAGAAGCTTCACAGTTATCCTCCACAGGATTATCAGGGTGTTCTATCGAAATGGTGGGTTTAGGAATTGTGGTTAATTCTTGACTAGATAAACTAGGCATCTCCTGATTTGATGAACTAGACGAATCTTTCATGGGAAAGATGTCTTCAAAGAAAGTCGCATCATTCGACTCCATGATTGTACCAACATGCATGTCAGATACCTGAGATTTCACTATCAAAAATCTATAGCCAATGCTATGAAATGCATATCTCAGAAAGACGCAATCCACGGTTTTTGGTCCAAGCTTGCGCTTCTTGGGTATCGGCACATTCACTTTCGCCAAACAACCCCAAGTTCGTAAGTAGGAGAGTTTCAGCCTTTTCCTTTCCCATTCCTCAAATGGAGTAATGGTTTTGTTCTTTTTGGGAACACGGTTTAGGACATGACACGCAGTCTTTATCGCCTCCCCCCACCATTCCTTGGATAGACCCGATGTATCTAACATGGCGTTAACCAAATCAGTTAGAGTACGGTTCTTTCTTTCGGCCACCCCATTTGACTGAGGTGAGTAGGGAGGCGTCCTCTCATGGATAATACCATGCTCCGCACAAAAAGAATCAAATTCGTTGGAAAAATACTCTCCACCACGATCAGACCGAAGTCGCTTAATCTTTCGATCAAGTTGGTTTTCTGATTCAGCTTTATAGATTTTGAAGTGATTAAAAGCTTCATCTTTAGATTTCAGAAGATACACATAACAGTATCGAGTGGAATCATCAATTAAAGTCATGAAATATCGCTTTCCACCTTTTGTTAACTCACCATTCATCTCACAAAGATCTGAATGTATTAGTTCCAGTGGTGCCAAATCTCGTACCTCGGCAGTCTTGTGAGACTTGCGAGGTTGCTTAGCTTGCACACATACTTGACACTTGGAACTTTTGACAGTAGTAAATTTCGGAATTAAATTCATATCGGCAAGCCGCGTCATGCACCCAAAATTAATATGACAAAGTCGTGAATGCCAAATATTGGATTCACTATCATTGCAAACATGATTAATAACTTGAGTACATAAGTCTGACAAAGATAAGCGGAACAAGCCTCCGCACTCATAACCCTTTCCAACAAATTGTCCACACTTAGAAATTACAACTTTATTGGACTCAAAGACTAACTTAAAACCATCTCGACACAGAAGAGATCCGCTGACGAGATTCTTATTGATTGAGGGAACGTGCTGCACATTCTTCAGCTATACGATCTTCCCCGAAGTAAACTTCAGATCCACCGTACCAACACCTTGAACAGAAGCACGTGAGCCGTTTCCCATCAGCACGGAGCCAGCCCGTTCGACCTGATAAGAAGAGAACATGGAAATATCAGCACATACATGTATATTTGCACCAGTGTCTATCCACCAATCAGGTGAATTACAAACTGAAAGAACAGTGGGAAATATACCGTACCCAGCATCCTTCATCTCAATATCACCAAGAACAACATTAGCGGACTTGCCACTATTTCCATGTGGACGCTTGTCAAAACGATTGGGGCAGCTAGGAGCCCAATGATTAGGATCACCACAGACATGGCAGGATCATTTCTTCTTATACTCAGTCTTCTTCTTGAAGTTGGTAGTCTGTGCGGCCTTGTTTTTGCCATCAAACTTTCCTTTGCCATCAGACCTGTTCTTATTCTTGAACTTGTGGGACTGGAAGTTGTTTTTCTGCACTACATGTGCGCTAGAACTTCCATCAAAGCCTCGAGGACGTGTATCTTTTGCTCTCGTCTTTTCTTCATGACTATAAGTGCTGGAATTAATCTAATCATGTATACTAGCAAAATAGACGAACATATCATATTCAACCAGAATAAACAGATCACATCTATTTCAAGAGCTAGTACAAGAAACTGCAACAGAAACTGAACTAGATATGAACAGATTACGTACGGTGCTAGAGGAGGAATCGGGTTCGCGTTCAGGTTGGGGTTGAGGTGCGCGTTGACACCAGTGTCGTCAGCCATGGCGTCGATGTAGAGACTGCTGATGTCCGGGAAGAAGTCCTCATCGGGGAAGGAGTGGTCGGTCGACGTGATGCCGTCAGTAGTCGCGCAGACGCGCTCCCCAAAAACCTGATCGCCCCTCACCCGTACAGGATCACAAGAGGCGGTGGTTCCGGAGGCCTACTCCCGTCGTCCGGTGCACGCCGGAAGAGGGGACGGAAAAGGTGTAGCGGCGGCGCAAGGTTCTGGAGGCAGAGAGATGATGTGTATTTTCTCGTATTAGGGTTTTTGCCTAAGGCCGTTTATATATAGGCGCCGGTCGGATAAGACGTGGGCACCGAGGCACAATTCCGCAAACCGCGGCGCGCGCGCGCGTCGTGACGAGGCGAGGCGAGGCGGGCGGCGGAGGAGGAGGAGCGCGCGTGTATGCCACTCCTCTTCACTCTCTTTAGGAGGTAGTGAAACACTCCACTATATATATTGGTCCAACTCCCTCTAAACTAGCAAGGTGAGACTAAACTTTGGTGCCACCCTTTGCTAGACATGAATGGGCCAAGAGAATTTCAGAATTTGTATTAGGCTATGGGCCAAGGCCCACACCCAAATTCCAGCAGCTCTCCCTCTCTTCAACCGGTCAAAAATCTACCCGGCCAAGTCTCCTAGGCCACAACAAGAAGACCTTGGACCAATCATAGAGAAGCACATGGATCGTGTGCTTCCTCTAAAGTAATGTAAACCGTTACGTTGGATGGATGGATGCAGCAGTAGATCGGGTCCCGTGCTCTACCTCACTCCAAACGGTCCGTTGTCAAAATATCACCACACATTTCATGTCGTGTGCGTCCAAACCCAGATCCGTGTGCATTGTATCTAATTCTAGACTCGCATATTATTTCATGTACTTGGTCTGAATCTACATCCATGATTCTGCATGTGTTTATCATGTTTGTTTTAGGCAGGTGACCTGACTTGGATCTTGTCACGGTTTCGTGTTAATATATATGTGGCACAAACACCAGGAGTACAATGATGGTTTATATGGATAATACATGGGCCAAAATACAAAACAGGCTAAATACAATTAACACTCCCCCTTAATCTGAACTTGTTGAAAGGTTTAGATTACGCTTAAATTCATCTAGCTTTTTAACTGGGAGTGCTTTGGTGAAGCCATCTGCAACTTGATCTTTGCTTAAAATAAACCTGATGTCTAGAAGATTCTTAGCAACTCTTTCTCTAACAAAGTAAAAGTCAATCTCAATGTGCTTGGTTCTGGCATGAAACACTGGATTTGCAGACAGATAAGTAGCACCCAAATTATCACACCAAAGACATGGCTTCCCTTTAAGTTTGATGCCAAGTTCAATAAGAAGAGCTTCAACCCACATTAGCTCAGCTGTAGCATTTCCCAAAGCCTTGTATTCTGCCTCAGTGCTGGATCGAGAAACCGTGTCCTTTTCCTAGCACTCCAAGAAACCAAATTTGGTCCAATAAATATGGCAAAACCACCAGTGGAGCACCTGTCATCAAGAGAGCCTACCCAATCTGCATCAGAGAAGGCAATAAGAAATGTGGAGGAAGACTTGGAGAAAGAGATTCCAGTCTTCAGAGTATCTTGTATGTATCTGAGTATACGTTTAACTGCTGTCCAATGTTCTGTAGTTGGAGCATGAAAAAACTGACAGACCTTATTTACAACAAAGAATAAATCTGGACGTGTCAGAGTCAGGTATTGTAAGCCTCCAACAATGCTCCGACAATGAGTACTGTCATCACTACCCAAAGGTGTGCCATCTGCAAGTGACAACTGCTCTGTGGAAGACATGGGTGTAGGAGCAGGTTTACAACCATGCATGCCCACCTTGGCAAGTAGTTCAGAAGCATATTTCTCCTGTGTCAAGACCAAACCATCTTGTATTTTCTTAACTTCAATACCAAGGAAAAAATTTAAGTCACCTAAGTCTTTGATGGCAAAGTTCTTGTTAAGTTCTTGAAGCAAAACAGTGATAACATGATCAGAGGAACTAGTCACTATAATATCATCAACATAAATAAGCATGTCTATGATAACACCTGAGCAGTTGTAGAGAAATAGTGAGGTATCAACTTTTGAAAGTGTGAAACCAAGATCACAAAGCTTGGAACTCAACCTGGAATACCATGCTCGAGGTGCTTGCTTGAGTCCATAAAGAGCCTTATCAAGTTTGCAAAAATGATGTGGAGCGGAAGAATTTTCAAAACCAGGAGGTTGTCTCATATAAACTTCCTCTTCCAGAATACCATGAAGAAACGTGTTCTTGACATCTAGTTGCCGTAGACTCCATCCACGAGAGACAGAGATAGACAAAACAATCCTGATAGTAGCAATTTTAACCACAGGAGTAAAAGTATCCTCATAATCATTTCCATACCTTTGTTTGAAGCCTTTCGCAACTAGTCTTGCTTTGTATCTGTCTATAGAGCCATCTGCCTTTTTCTTTATTCGATAAACCCATTTACAGTCAATCAGATTTTTGTTGCTGCTCGGAGGTACAAGATGCCATGTTTTGTTTTCAATCAATGCATTGTATTCTTCCTCCATAACCTTACGCCAATTAGGATCACTCAGAGCTTCAGTCAAATTGTATGGTTCACTTGGTTCACCTATAGACGACAACATGCCATATCGTACAGTACCATCAGTATACTTTTTGGGATTGCGTATACCTTTTTGAAGTCGTGTGCGTGCTGCTAGAGGTGGTGTTGCTGGCGTATTCGGCGCGCAGCGGGAAACAGCCTCAGAATTTTCGCCATCGAAACCAGCCACAGAAGATCCTCCAGAGGAATCTTCAGCAGCACCAGACAGCGACCCAGGCACATGCGTGTGCCCAGGCGTTGATGACGTCGACGCAGTAGACAACGACCCAGGCGGGGTCACTGCGCCCTCCTCTCCGCCAGGTGGCATCCTGTTGTTGGCGTTGGGCGTGTGGCGCGCACGCACTGCCTTAGGAGACGAGCTCCTGGCGCAACGCGGAGACGGGCGCGCACGCGCTGCCTCGGGGGACGAGCTCCTGGCGCGACGCGGGGACAGCGCAGGCATGTGGCGCTGAGGCGCGACCTCGGGCGACGGGCTCCTGGCGGTGGCGCGACGCGGAGGATGAGCGGGAGAATCCTCCTCGGGAGGACGCGCTGCAGGATCTGCCTCGGGATCAGGTGAGGCAGAGGAATGTTCTGCCTCTGTGTCAGCGCCAGTTTTGTCATTTTGTGGCTCATTTTCAACTTCAATTTCTGAGCTGATTTGAGCATCATTTTGACTGGAATTTTCTTCTAGTGTTCCTTCCAGCTGCTGCACATTAGTAATTGGCACAATAGGAGACATATGGTTATCAATATTTTGTGCACCCACATGAGAAGAAGATGTGGATGTTGGAAGAAGTAAAATTTGCTATTTTAGGAGGGCACCGACATTTGGATGTAGAGAGGCAAAAGGGAAGACATTCTCATTGAAGACCACATCTCTAGATATATAAATGCGTCCCGTTGTGACATCTAAGCATTTTACACCCTTGTGAAGTGGACTATACCCTAGGAAAACACATTGTTTGGAGCGGAAAGTAAGTTTGCGCTTATTGTAAGGGCGTAGATTGGGCCAACACGCACAACCAAAAGTGCGAAGAGAGTCATAGTTTGGCGTCATATGAAGAAGACGTTCAACAGGACTATCAAAATTTAAGACTTTGGTAGGGAGCAAGTTTATGAGAAATGTCGCGGTGAGAAAGGCTTCATCCCAGAATTTCAGAGGCATGGATGCATTTGCTAGCAAGGCAAGACCCACTTCAACTATATGACGGTGTTTTCTTTCGGCAGAGCCATTTTTTTGATGAGCATGGGGGCAAGAGACATGATGGGTAATGCCAACTTTTTGGAAGAAGCCATTTAGTTTCTCATATTCACCCCCCCAATCAGTTTGCATAGTATCAATTTTACTATCAAACTTGCGTTCAACATATTGCTGAAAATTAAGGAATACTTGATAAACATCAGAACGCTTTTTAAGAAAATAGATCCAAGTGAACTTGCTAAAATCATCGATGAAGCTTACATAGTATGCAAGTTTTCCCACAAAAAGAGGGGCAGGACCCCATACATCAGAAAACACTAGTGGATATGGGGTATGGCAACTGATGACTCTTGGCAAGTTGACAAGAGTTACATACATATGGAGTACTTTCTGGAGTGTAAGCTATTTTATTTCTTTTAAGAACTTGTTGAACCACAAATGAAGAGGGATGTCCTAAGCGGCGGTGCCACGTGGAAGATGACGGCTTTATTATGATGAAGACATGCTTGGAGGTCTCATGGAACATGGGCAGCATAGGATAGAGACCACCATAGCACGGACCTCTAAACAGAACTCTTCGGGTTGCTTGGTCCTTAATTAAGAAGAAAAAAAGATGAAACTCAATAAAGACATGATTATCAAGAGTGAATTTATGAACAGATAAAAGATTTTTGGAAGCATGTGGAACATGGAGAACATTTTTGAGTTTAAAGGAACCATGAGGGGTACTTAATATTGAATCACCAATATGACTAATCTCCATACCTGTGCCGTCGGCAGTGTGAACCTTGTCTTGCCCATGATACTTGTTGGCTATGAGGAGCTTGTTCAGCTCACTGGTGAGATGCTCGGTGGCGCCCGTGTCAGGATACCAGTTGGTATCCACTCCATAGGATGCAAGATGTGCACCCTTCTCACTGTCATTCCTCTCCCTCCTGTCCTTATCATCAGAATGTCGCCACCAGCAGTCACAAGCAGAGTGGCCATGTTTCTTGCATATTTGGCAGTCGGTGTTGACATAGGGGGTGGGAGTGCGATCAGAACGATGTCCGCCACCACCATCACGACGACTGTCACGTCGATCACCACGACGATCATCATGGCGCCAGGTACGATCACGGTCATCAGTGTAGCGGTCACGACGGTCACGGTCATCAGTATAGCGGTCACAATGATCAGGACTGCGATCACGTGGAGGTGGAGGGGTGCGAGGGCGATAGCGATCACGGTCAGAGCCACGGCGCACCAAGTTTGCCGAGGACACAAAGGTACCGTTTTCTTCAACACCATTGCGCATGTCATAGGAACAAAGCTGCTCATAGAAATCATCAAGGGTGGTGTTGTGGTTGCCATTAACAGTTCTGATGAGAGAATTGTACTCCCCTTTTTCTAGGCCATGCAGCAAATAACCAAGCAGTTCATCATATTCAATAGGTTTTCCAAGAGCAGAGAGTTCTGAAGCAAAACCTTTCATCTTGGTGTAGTACTGATCTGCCGTCATCGACAGTTTCTTGGTGTCGTTGAGTTCGCCTCGCAGGTGTTGTGCCTTGGTGCGGGAGGCAGTGGTCTCCACCCCGAGTAGATGTGATAGGATGTCTGGTGACACCGAGTTGAGGAGGAACCGAAGAACTTGCTGGTCCCGCGCGATCCAGGCGACATACGCCGGATTTTCAACTCGGTCCTTCTCCCCTGCATCATTGATACCATCGACAGTTTTGGCAGGAGCACGATCCGTGCCATCAAGTAGCGCCATCACGTTTGCACCACGGAAAGCAGGAAGCACCAGCGCCTTCCAAAGCAAAAAGTTGCCTTGAGTTAGCTGCTGGGCAGGAGGCATTCCGAGTGCCGCGGACAGACCCGCGCTGGCCGACGAGGTGCTCATGGCGATGGCGATCTGGAGATCTGAGAAACTTGGAGAGGGTCAGAAAATCAGGGGATCTTGGTGATGACGATAAGGGACGACGATGGCGACTCAGAAAAAAAGGCGGCGGCACGACAGATGTGTAGCTCGACTGAGGTGATTTTTGTGGAGGCAGCGGCGGCTGAGAAAACAGCGATGGCGGCGGCTGATGTTTGTAGGGTTTTGTTTGTCTTGTGGGAATTGTTTGCGGCGACCACGGCAGAGACAACTGCGGCGGCGGCGATGTTTGTGGTGTGGTTGGCAGCAGCGACAGCGGCGATGTGGGCAGCTAGATCGCGGAAGAGCCGCGCTCTGATACCATGTTTGTTTTAGGCAGGTAACGTGACTTGGATCTCGTCACGGTTTCGTGTTAATATATATGTGGCACAAACACCAGGAGTACAACGATGGTTTATATGGATAATACATGGGCCAAAATATAAAACAGGCTAAATACAATTAACATATCATACTACTATTCTCTCAGTCTTGAACTACATGTCATCAGTATTCTAAAAATTGTGTCTAGACCGACCATTTCTATACATTTTTAACATACAGTCCCTCTGCTTTACAATATAAGCAGCTTGCTAAAAGACTTATATTATGAAACAGAGAGTAAATAGCTAGTAATATTTTTTCATTTGTATACGCATGTGTATCACGACGTTTGCGATGATGACACAATTTACCTTGAATCTTGAATATCTCAGTAAAAGACAAACATAGTACCAATCTCTCAATCTTACCCGTGAGCTAGAGAGATATGTGGACACACCTATCCACGCACATTATTCTTGTCTTGGCCAAAGAAAGCACACACATATGTGACATGCATGACAAATATGGACCATTTTAATATCTCGTCTCTTGCGACAGGTTCATCCCATAAATGATGCATACAAAGCATTAATACTTGCACCCTGTCCGTGCCAAGTAAAAGAGTGTACCACGTTATTGTAAAGGTCCAATTGGAATTTTTGGATATCCATTGGTTACAGGTATTTGGATTGGATGGACTTGGTTGAAATCCAATTTGGCTCGCGAGGTGCAAATGAACCTATTATTTTAAACATTTTTTTAAATGTTGAAAATCTTAGAAAAAATTGCATGTACTCCGAGCATTTTACGTTCGCCCACAAGTTTTCGGGAAAAACATTTCAAACATGAAAAACATTTTACAAATATTTTTCTTTTTACACATGTAATTTAAAATGACGATCTTTTCCCTGTAAACTTGTATACAAACATAGAATGTCCATATGTACATGAGAATATATTTTCCAATTTTTTTTTAACATTTCAACTTTTGTTTTTTATGTATTTTTATAATATAGGATCATTTACACCCACATGAACCAAAATGCCAGCTTGGACTTGGATACTGTGCAATCTATAATGGATTTGATCGTATGGATAAGATCACATTTCAGTGGACATTGGTTGGGCACGTTGGTTATGGACTTGAACTTTACTCAAACTCCAGGTTTAACCACGTGCGGGCGTATACATTGTATCTTGTATAAATAGGCAGGGAGAGGCTGGGCTTTGCTCCAACGACTCACAGCTACCATTCCATTTCCGGTAGTAGATAAACCCACAATTAATAGTGGAGTAGGCAGCATGGCGGGGCCGAGAGTGGCCAATGACAAGGGCCTGATGGCACTGGTCGTTGCAGTGCTTGTTATGTGCGGTGGCGGAATGGCATTGGCGGCGAACCTGGTGCCGGCGGTGTACGTGTTCGGCGACTCGACAGTGGACGTCGGCAACAATGAGCCGCTGCCGCTTCCCTACAGCATCGACTTGCCGCAGGACTACCTGCCCACCGGGAGGGCCAGCAACGGTTACAACGTTGCCGACTATATCTGTATGGTGCCCGTCCATGCTTGTGTTTTTTTTTTCATTTCATTTTCTGATACGTATGAAAATTAGCTAACTCCATGATGTAATATATTCTGAAATAATGCAGCGAAGCTGTTGGGTTTCAAGATGAGCCCACCGGCCTACATGTTGCTAACGCCAGAAACGAGCCATGAGATCCTCAGAGGCTTCGGTGGGGTCAACTACGCTTCCTCTGGCTGCGGCATCCTCAACACAACCGTGAGCCGCTTGAAATAATGCCTTATTTTTCATCCATCTCTGATTTGCCAATAATTCAGTTTTCATGTTTGCATGGATGGGTGGATCAGCGGTTGGCGAAGTGCTTTTCAATGGCCGAGCAGGTGGAGTTCTTCGCGGACACAAAGTCAAAGATGACTGAGTACACCGGCGGCGGGGGCTCCGTCGCCATCAGCACACTGCTGTCCAAGTCCCTCTTCCTCATCAGCGCCGGCGGCAATGACCTTTTCATTACCCCCCTTATCCCAGCCTTGTTTCCGATCTTCTACCACTAGTGGAAACGAGGTCTTTTGTTGATCCCGAAAAAGGGCTTTAACACCGGTTCTTCCACGAACCGGTGTTAAAGGGGGGGGGGGGGGGGGGGGCGTACCAGCGTGGCCCCTGCGGCAAAAAAGGAGCCCCCCTTTAACACCGGTTCGTGCCACAAACCGGTGTTAAAGGTCCCTGCAGCAGTGGCCCGCGCCCCCCCCCTTG
Organism: Avena sativa; assembly: GCA_916181665.1. Lineage (NCBI taxonomy): Eukaryota > Viridiplantae > Streptophyta > Magnoliopsida > Poales > Poaceae > Avena > Avena sativa. The sequence goes on along the minus strand of OV702293.1, from coordinate 385,235,212 downwards.
AACACCGGTTCGTGGCATGAACCGGTGTTAAAGGGGGGGCTATATAAGACACCACCCCAGCCCACACACACCCCACTCTTCCATTCCTTCACATTTTGGAGCCTAGCAAGAGGGTGTGAAGAGTGCTAGTTTGTGTTTTTTTCATATGCACTAGAGGTGTTCGGTGAAATGCCCGAGAGCTCAAAATAAGCTTTCTTGTTGCTCTTTCCGTCTCGGTCGAGGTCGGCAACTATAGTTTCATGTGTCATTGATGTACTATATATATAAATGGTCATCTCCCTATTATTTTTTGATATATACTACATATTAATGAAGATGAATCGGCAATGGATGTACGGTGACCGCTGCACTTCCGAGTACATTACGGGCCTCCAAAATTTCATCGTTGTGGCTAATGCAAACCGTGGTCACAATGGTTTTATGTGATGTCCGTGTGTTCACTGTCAGAACAAGAAAGACTACTCAAATACCAGAACCATTCACGCCCACCTGCTTCGATCCGGTTTCATGCCCAGCTATAATTGTTGGACCAAGCACGGAGAAAAAGGGGTTGTGATGGAAGACAACGAAGAAGAAGAGGATGATGACAACTATCATAATATGTATCCTGAATATGATGATAATGCAACGGAGGTAGATAATGAAGATCAAGAGGGAGCACATGGGCCCGCTGATGACGATCTTGGTCGGGCCATTACTGATGCAAAGGAAGAATGTGAAACTAAAAAGGAGAAGGAGAAGCTAGAGCAGATGTTAAAGGATCACAAAACATTGTTGTATCCAACTTGCGAAGATGGCCACAAAAAGCTAGGTGCCACACTGGATTTGCTGCAATGGAAGGCAGAGAATGGTGTGACTGACAGCGCATTTTCAAAGTTGTTGGTAAAAATGAAGAATCTTCTTCCAAGAAATAATGAGTTGCCCGGCAGTACATACCAAGCAAAGAAGATTGTCTGCCCTCTAGGATTAGACGTGCAGAAGATACATGCCTGCATTAATGACTGCATCCTCTACCGCGGTGAGAAGTACGAGAATTTGGATGCATGCCTGGTATGCACTGCACTGCGGTATAAGATTAGACGAGACGATCCTGGCGATGTTTTGGGCGAGGCCCCTAGGAAGAAGGTTCCCGCCAAGGTTGTGTGGTATGCTCCTATAATACCACGGTTAAAACGTCTCTTCAGAAATAAAGAGCATGCCAAGTTGTTGCGATGGCACATGGAAGACCGTAAGAAAGACGCGATGTTGAGACACCCCGCTGATGGGTCACAGTGGAGAAAAGTCGAGCGAGAGTACCCAGACTTCGCACGTGACGCAAGGAACTTAAGGTTTGGTATAAGTACAGACGGCATGAATCCTTTTGGTGAGCAGAGCTGCAGTCACAGCACCTGGCCTGTGACCCTATGTATCTATAACCTTCCTCCTTGGTTGTGTATGAAGAGGAAGTTCATTATGATGCCAGTGCTCATCCAAGGCCCGAGGCAACCCGGCAACGACATTGATGTGTACCTAATGCCATTAGTTGAAGAACTTTTACAGCTGTGGGCCAAACCAGGTGTACGTATGTGGGATGAGCACAAAGGGGAGCCATTTGACCTACGAGCATTGCTTTTCGTAACCATCAATGATTGGCCTGCTCTTAGTAACATTTCAGGACAGACAAACAAGGGATACAATGCATGCACACACTGTTTAGATGATACTGAAAGTGTATATTTGGATAAATGTAAGAAGGTTGTGTACCAAGGGTATCGCCGATTTCTTCCGAACCTGCATCCAGTAAGAAAGAAAGGCAAGCATTTCAAACGTCTGGCAGAACCCCGGAGGAAGCCTGTCCTCCGTACCGGTGAGGAGGTATTTGGTATGGTCAAGGACCTAGAAGTAATCTTTGGAAAAGGTCCTGGCAGTCTATCTGTTCCGAATGACGATGCCGGACACGCGCCCATGTGGAAGAAGCAATCTATATTTTGGGACCTACCCTATTGGAAAGTCTTAGAGGTCCGCTCTTCAATCGACGTGATGCACGTGACGAAGAATGTTTGCGTGAACCTGCTAGGCTTTCTAGGAGTGTATGGGAAGACAAAAGATACACCGGAAACACGGCAGGATCAGCAACGTCTGAAGGCCCCTGAAGAGCCTATGCATCCTGAGAACGAGAAGGGTAAACGATGCCACTTAACTCCTGCCAGCTACGCTCTTACCAAAGCAGAGAAGGAAATCTTTTTTGAATGTCTGAGCAGTATCAAGGTCCCGTCTGGCTTCTCGTCGAATATAAAGGGAATAATAAATATGGCAGAGAAAAAATTCCAAAACCTAAAGTCTCATGACTGCCACGTGATTATGACACAATTGCTTCCGATTGCATTGAGGGGGCTTCTACCTGAAAATGTTCGAGTACCCATTGTGAAGCTATGTGCATTCCTCAATGCAATATCTCAGAAGGTAATCGATCCAGAAAGCCTACCAGGGTTACAAACAGATGTGGCCCAATGTCTTGTCAGCTTTGAGTTGGTGTTCCCACCATCCTTCTTCAATATTATGACGCATCTCCTGGTTCACCTAGTAGAAGAGATTGCCATTCTCGGTCCTGTATTTCTACACAATATGTTCCTCTTTGAGAGGTACATGGGAGTCTTAAAGAAATATGTTCATAACCGTGCTAGGCCAGAAGGAAGCATCTCCAAGGGCTATGTAACAGTGGAGGTCATTGAGTTCTGTGTTGATTTTATTCCTGACCTTAAGGCGATTGGTGTTCCAGAATCACGACATGAGGGAAGACTGCGTGGAAAAGGCACCCTAGGATGTAAAGCAATGATATGTAGGGACGGGCATTCTCTCAATCAAGCACACTACACGGTTTTACAAAGATCTATCTTGGTTGCCCCGTATATCAATGAACACAAGAATTTAATACGCCTCAAACACCCGGGGCAGTCTGATGAATGGATTATAAGTGAACACATGGCGAGTTTTGGCGGCTGGCTGCAAAGACTTCTCACGAATAACACCACTGTTGGGGATCAGCTGTACTTGTTGGCCAGGACACCTTCTTCGACTGTATGTACTTTCCAAGGGTACGAGATAAATGGGAATACATTTTACACGATAGGCCAAGATAAAAAGAGCACCAACCAAAACAGTGGTGTCCGCTTCGATGCAGCAGAAGACAATGGGCAAAAGACCACGTATTATGGGTTCATAGAGGAGATATGGGAACTTGACTATGGACCTAATTTTAAGGTCCCCTTGTTTCGATGCAAATGGGTCAAGTTAACAGGAGGAGGGGTTGAGGTAGACAAGAAGTACGGAATAACAACGGTGGATCTCAACAATCTTATGAAGAACTTAGACGAACCATTCGTCCTAGCCAATGATGTGGCTCAGGTTTTCTATGTGAAGGACATGTCCTCCAGACCAAAAAAAAGAAAAAATATGCAAACGAATACATCATATGATGAGCCAAAGCGTCACATAGTTCTTTCAGGGAAAAGAAACATCGTGGGAATCGAGGACAAGACAGACATGTCAGAAGATTATAATAAGTTTGATGAAATTCCGCCCTTCACAGTGAAAACTGACCCAAGCATTCCGTTAAGTAAAGAAGATGCTCCATGGTTACGTCTGAAGCGATCATAAGGAAGGACATATGCCAAGAAGTTCATGCTCATATTATGTAACTCTAGTTCATGTTTTTAATATTAATACATGTCTTGAGAGTTAGTCATGTTTTGTGGATGGACCGGGACTATGAGAAGAAGTTGTCCCGGTTCGTACTTACCATTAAGATCTGATCTCCAAACGCGCGCGGTCACATATTAGGGAGTGCCTCGATGACCAGTTTCTCGGAGATGCCGGAGGACTAGGCTCCGTCGGCATCTCCCTGAAACTGGCCGTAGTGGTGTCCCTGCTCTCGAAAACCATCTTGCAGCTTTGTAACTTCTCTAACTAGATCAATACACCTAGGAGCTAACTAATTTCACATATTAGGGAGTGCCTCTATGACCAGTTTCTCGGAGATGCCGGAGGACTGGGCTCCGTCGGCATCTCCCTGAAACTGGCCGTAGTGGTGTCCCTGCTCTCGAAAGGAGGTAAGGCATAGCCTCAAACTGGCTGGAGGACTGGACTCACAAGGATGCCTATTTATAGTACAAGCAGCTCGACATAGTGTCTACACTTACGAAATAATGTCGACACTCATCTTTAGTCCCGGTTGGTGTCTCCAACCGGGACTAAAGGTTCATCTTTAGTCCCGGTTGGTGACACCATCTGGGACAAGGTACACGCCGCACGACATAATGTCGACACTCACCCCTATTATTAGTGCTGACTCGTGTTTTTTGTCCCGGTTGGTGTCTCCAACCGGGACTAAAGGTTCATCTTTAGTCCCGGTTGGTGACATCATCCGGGACAAGGTACACGCCGCACGACATAATGTCGACACTCACCCCTATTATTAGTGCTGACTCGTGTTTTTTGTCCCGGTTGGTGTCTCCAACCGGGACTAAAGGTTCATCCCGCCATTTTTTCCCGCCATTTTTCTTCCCGCCATTTTTCTTCCCGCCAGTTCTTCTTCCCGCCATTTTTCTTCCCACCATTTTTCTTCCCGCCAGTTCTTCCCTCCAGTTCTTCCCGCTAGTTCACTATATATATGTAGGGTTGTCCTCCATTGTCATTGCACATCTCTAGACTCATATCTGCAACCTCATCACTCTCTTTCCCATGGCTTCCACCGTAGCACTAACCCCCAGGGAGGCGGAGGCGCTTTGCGCCTCGAACTACCCCTGCCCGCCGGGCTACTGTGTCCCCGTCGGCTGGATGCTGAGCGTCGGAGGCGTGCCGGTTCCTCCTGTTCCTCTAGGTGTGGCGCGCCGGATGGCCATCACGAACCACTACTACTTCGAGCTCACGCCGGAGCAGCGGAGGAATCCTAGACGGCATCCCGACTATTTCCCTACTTGGGAAGCCTTCTTCGTGGATCGGAGTGAGAGGGCGCTCGCCAGGCACGAGGAGGACGGCCCACCTCCTCCTAACTTCAACGAGGCCGGCCGTCGGCTATGGTGGCGCGGTCGGACTCTCCAGAGCGCATGGCCTATGACACTGCCGCCGACTCTAACCCCCGTCTGCGCTACCCTCAAGTCCAGCCCACGCGCTACCCTCAAGTCCAGCCCACGCGTACTCTCCAGAGGTTCAATTACGGCGACCCCGACGACGACAGCGATGACGGCGGCGACGAGTACGACGACTACAGTGGCGAGTATTACAGGTGTAGGCAGGAGCATGACTGAATCACTCCAACATTCCGAAACAAGTTCGGCCGATTGTTACTTAATCTGGCCATGTATCTTAATTTTCAGTTCTTTTATGTATCTTAATTTTCAGTTCCAGTTCGGCTTTATGTAACTTACTATTAGTTGGCTATTAGTTCGGCTTTATCTGGTATATTGATTATGTCTCGAAAAAACCTTCACAAAATGACCTATCTCATTCGAGGTTTCTTGGCTTTCGGGTCAAATGACCAATGTTATGTCTAGAATCAAGGCATAGTTTGTGATAATATGGCCATATTGTGCATACATGTGCATCATGGCATGGCAAACAATGTTGCAAGAGGAAGTTTTCCTTTTTATCGCACCAAAAAGGCATTTTCCATTTTCCGAGCATAAAAAACGGACGGTTTTGTGAAGCAACCACCAAATGGCTAATTCAAAAAATCACCAACACATTTTACAAAAATACTAGACCACCTTATATGCACAATGTACCAACAAAGGGATCTGAAACCTTTCCGTCCACCTCTGGTGAAAAAGACAAATTCCTACCGAATCGGCAGGAAGTGGGTGAGATATGCTCATGATTTTTTACAAAAATCATTTTTAGGTTCACAATATGCTATTTTATCAAAAAACAATGCAAGTTGAGCGAGGCTTGGTGAGATTCAAGTGTATACAAAAGATGCGACATTTAAATATCCAATCAATTCAAAAATGTTAATACAAAATATGCGGCATTAAAATATGATTTGATCTAATAAAAATCATTTTTTAGATGCTTAATATTTCTTGTAAAGTAAATATAAAATGATTTACATGAATGGATATATATTATTTTTCTGAAAATTATGATATATTATTCATATTTTTCTGAGTTGAAATGAAAAAGATATGAATTTTCTAAATTCATATCATATTTTTTTGAATTAAAAATGCCCCTTTAATGCATGAAATAAATGCCCCCCTTTAACACCGGTTCCAGACCGGTGTTAAAGGAGGGGGCATTTATTTCGTTTCCGCGCGCACCACCCCCCCCCTTTAACACCGGTTCGTGGCTGGAACCGGTGTTAAAGGGGGGGTTGTAATAAATGCGCGCGGGAAACGGAACCCCCCCTTTAATACCGGTTCCAGCCACGAACCGGTGTTAAAGGGGGGGGGGTATTTATTTCACATTCCCCTTCCTTTCTTCCCAGATCGATCGAACACACCGCCACCACCGCGCGCAGAGAGACGACCAAGCGCCGCCACCGCCGCCCGCGAGCGTCTCGCCGCTGCCGCCCTTGGAGTGCTACACGGATCGAGGAATCGTCCTCCGTCTCGCCGCCGCCGCTTCGGAGCTCGAGGTCCGCCGCCCCCGACCCCTCTCTCCTTCCCCGCATCCTTCCCCCTCCCTCCCGCCGCCGTCGGCATGCAGGACCGCGGGCGTTTCCCGTGCGGGGCCGGCGGCGGCGGTCGGGTCTCTACCCGCACACGAGTCCGGCGGCGGCGCTCTACCCGGGAGAAAGCTCTGGCGGCGGTGAACCTCGGTTGGCGTCGAGTCCGGCGGCGGCGCTTCCCTTTGGCGTCGAGTCCGGCGGCGGCGTTTCCCTTTGGAGCGGGCCATACAGACCTGGGCGGGCCGGCCCCTGCCGTGCTCAGCGATGTTCCTGCGGGATGGAGGGCGGGACTGCGTGTAGACTAGGGATGGCTATGGCGGCGCATCATGCAGCGCAACGGCGGCGGCTATGACGATGGATGGCTATGACGATGGCTATGCCGATGGACTAGGGATGGCTATGACGATGATGATGGTGAGACCATGGTGGCGCGTGCTGGTGGATGGCAAGTTGGGTGGAGTGCTACGGATCAAGTGGGGTCGTGGTTGTTTGGGGTCGGGAGAAATCCCTGTCGGCTCGTCCGACATCGACGCGGTGACACCCCTTTTCCACTCCCCTACGTGTATCGGGGGAAACCCTAGGACAAGTCCGGGCAACAGCGTCGTCGACGTCGCATTCCTTCTTGAAGGTGTTGCTTGAAACACGGTGCTTTGAAGTGCTAGGAGTGAGGTGGGACAACTCCGGAGGGCGCAGCGGTCACGGGTCGTTTTCGTTCGTCGATCTGCTCGATGTCGGCATTTGTTTCTTTTATTTTTCGCTTTATTTTCTTTTGGGTTAGATTGTGCTGTTGCTTTTCTGTTGCTCCAACATTGTCGTTGTATCTTGTGATTGCTATATTAATATAGCAGGGCTCAAGCCTATTTCGAGGAGCCCTGACCACCTCGCTCTCTTCCCCGTGCAGGAGCGTCTCGCCGCCACCGCTTCGGAGCTCGTAGGCCACGCCTCAACGCCGACGCCGCCCGCCGCCCGACGAGCCCGCCGCTAGCACCGCCGCCCGACGAGACCGCCGCATCCGTCCGACGAGCACCGCCGCCCGACGAGACCAACGTCACCCCACCGGTGAGCGCCACGTGTCTGCCACGTGTGTGATTGCTGACTCATCCTGATTAAAACTTGTTTGCTCGATAAATTGTACTACATGCATAGATTAAAACTTGTATACAAATTGGACCTCTGACTCATTTGTGTATTTATTTGTGTATTTTTGTATGAATAATATGTATATTTGTGTATGAATCCAAGTCCACTTGAATGTTTACACTCTTACTCTAGATAATATTATTGTTTTAGGAACTATGGATCCACTTAGTAGAAACCTTGAAGAAGAAGAAATAATGGAGAACATTATTGATGAGGACACCTCACAATATCTGAACTTGGAGGGACATGATGACGACAGCTCAAGTACTAGTCATGGAGAAGATGAAGACTCCGGTGAACGCAATTTAATGGTTACAAAGTCCGGCGAGGTATATGCATTGATTAAGCCTCTGCTGACTTCCACCAACAATCTTCTTCTATATGTATTAATTAACGCTTCTTTCTTCTTTTAGCCCTCTGGATCGACCAGCCAGCAACCATCTTCTTCTACGAAAAAGAGCAAGCGAGGCGCAAGCCAGCGGTTGAAAGATCGTGTCAAGTTCACGATCGAAGCAGTCCGTGTTGATGGCAGGCCGATGGAGCCCAAAAAGGCCGCAGACAAATTTGTGTGTCAGGCTGGAGTTCTTGTTAGGGACCAAATCCCAATCATAATTGAAAATTGGAATAAGCCAAAGAAGGGCAACGGTACCTTTGTCGATGACAGATCCAAAGAAACGCTTTGGAATTCGTTGTTGGTAAATTTCACCCTTCCGCCAGAGGAGGATGAAAACAACCCGGTTATAAAGGAAAAGGTCAAAGAGTGGACTCTAAAGAAGATGGGTGACGCTTTCCGCAACTGGAAGACAAAATTGAACAAATTTGTCAAATCTGGCAAGACTCCAAATTTCTAAGACGCATATTATGCGAAGATAAGACCTCACTGGCCCGAATTTGAGACATATAAAAAAGTGTTATAGCTAAAAAGAGGTCAGAAACCAATACGCTTAATGCCCTGAAGAAGGAATATCACCAGAGGACGGGGTCAGGTGGCTACATATCTCAGAGGCCTAAGTGGGAGGAAGCTGAGAAGGCCCTGCGCGAGAGAGGGATCACACCCCAGACAGATGGGTGGGACCTACGTGCAAAGACTTGGTTCTACGGAATTGGGGCAAGGTTGGACCCAGAAACAGGATTGTGTATCTTCCCAACACTCCTTGCCAAACCCGTCACTGAACTCATCACGGCATACAAGGAAACAGCCACCAGGACCTTCCATCCCGACAGAGAGAATGACCAGCTCACATGCGCCATCGGTAAAAAAGAACACGCTGGACATGCACGAGGCACAGGGGGTATGACGTGGAAGGATGGGTTTGCCGACTGGAGCGACTCTTACAGATGGCTCGGCAGAAAAGAAAAAGAGCGTACAGAGCGGATGACACAGATAGAACATGCACTTGCGGCGCTGCAGGCGCAAGTGAATGCACAACAGAGCCATCAAGCTACCGGCCCATCTCAGCGGCACGAAGAGCCTGCATTGGAAGCTGCCGGCGGCCCAGACTCTGCGCGGAAAAGCAGCGTGGCTTCCACAGAGAACGTGCAGCCCACGCTTGAAATGGCGGGTCCTCGATACCCCGTGGATGAGATCACGGAGAGCGAACACGCTGAGCTGCATGTGAGATTAATGGGCTTATCCATTAAGGTGGCTGTCGGCTATGCCTTACCTCCTGTAGCTGGTGGAACTTACCACTGCCGACCGATTCCAGATGGCTATGCTATTGTCGGGGTGGATGAGGTTGTGAAGGAATATGAGGAAGCACAGCTTGACCATGCTACAGGTGAAGGGGAAACTCAACTCAAATTTGAAGTGAAAATAACCATTCTTTGGAAGAAGGAACACATTGTGCTTCCAAATTGGAGGTCACTGGCACCCCCGCCGTCTCCGCAGCGTCAGCAGTCTGAGCCGCTTCAGCTATCTCCTGCACGGCAGCCATCTCCGGCGCTTCAGCCATCTCCGGCCCGTCAGCCATCTCCGGTGCTTCAGCCATCTCCTCAGCGTAAGCGGAAGAGCACTGCCACGAAGAGCATCAGTAGCACTGCCACAAAGAAATCCGCAGGAAACCGTACGCCAAAGAGTTCAAAAAACTACGTCCCGCAGCCTTCCGCCAAGCCATTGCCGGTTTTACCGTGGAATCGCAGCGACGAGGAGACCAATAGGATCTCCGAAGAACAGGTCAAGAAATTCTTTGCACCTAGACGGGCCGAGCCAAAGGAGAAAATAGATCCGGTGGTGGTAGAGAAGTTTTACAAAAATCTTTCGAAACCTGAAACCCCACTTGTGCCGGACTACGAGCGCCAGATTTTGAAGGCGGATGCAAGGCGCCGTAGGGAGACTGAAAGTAGCAGTCGTGAGGCACCCCAGAAAACAGTTCCCATGCTCGGAGAGCAGGAAAACCAATCATGTGCCCCGCTCCAAATGTTCGACACACGGGACGCTCCTCCCGTAAATGATTACGAGGCAGAGCTACAAAGAAAGGCCAATGAGATAGGGATGACTTATATTACATACTTGAACGTCATGGGAGACAACTTACCCAAATTCGATGCCAACCCCATACAGCCATGGGAGTATGGGAAGAATCTCGTCAAGAAAGAGGAGCTCAAGACTCTACCAACAAAGATGCGAAAATTGCACAAGTGGTACCTTCATTTCTGCAAGACGAGAAAGGTAGAATGGATCACGGCGCATATAAGAGATGATATTTTCTTCTGCGGAGATGACGCGATCGACTTCAACATTCAAGACTTGCATTTTCTATTCAATCAAAAGGAACTCGACAAAGCTGCCATCAGCCTTTATTGTGTGTAAGTACTATTTCTATAATTTATATCTCATCTCATTCACTTTATTAATTGCATGTATATATATATGCTCACCATATATGTATATACTATTATGCAGGAAAAAGGTTATGGAATGCAGGAAAGGAGGCCCTTTTGACATTGGGTTCGTTGACCCAAATAGAGTTCATGAAGAAGTGGTAGAAACCAAACCCGGGCAAACAGAAGATTACTTGCTAACGTCTTTACTGAGACAACAAACCAAAAGGGAAATACTATTGCCTTACAACTTCTCGTGAGTATTGTTACCCTCTCTCTTGTACACATTCTATTTCAGCTTACTCGATGTTAAGTGTAACTGATGATGAGTTATGCGTGCGTAGGTTCCACTTTATTCTGCTAGTCATTCAACCCGACTCAAGAAAAGTCCTTGTCATGGACTCGTTACGAAAAGAAAAAGAGATATGGGCAAACTTTAGAGAGATGCTCCAGAGGTAATTTCAATCATATTATCGCACTAGATCGGCAACTTTCATGACAATAAGTAATTAATTACTCCTTTATCCATTTTCTTTGCCGGACAGGGTTTGAAAAAGGTTCACGGGCAGGGTCGTGGGTGAATGGTCAGAAGAACTAAAATTTGTAGACCAAAATGTAAGTAATACTAGCTAGCTTCCAATTCCATTATATCATGCTTTATTGATTATTATTTTGATTGAACTCTCTATTCTCGTAAAGTGCGCGCATCAGGGACACGGCAATAACTTATGTGGGTACTATGTTTGCGAGTTCATTCGCAACACGATATGCGCGACGGGCCAAGCCGCACTAGAACAACTTAGAGTAAGTAAACAAAGTCCACAACATTATTTTATTACCATCAATTGTGTTGAGTTTTATTCTTATATATATATTGACGGCCCATTCTTCATATATATTCAGATCGAACGGATGCGGGACCAACTCCTACCATTTGAACGCATACGAGCCATTCAAGAGGAATTGGCGGGGTTCATACTTGATGAGGTCGTCACGCCTGGCGGAGAACTCTTTAGATATCCACCAAAATGAACGATGACGATATATGTGCCGATGACGATGTATGTGCCGATGACGATGTTTGTATATAATAATAGTTGCTTAATTATTCATGTACTCGTATGTACCGATGACGATTTATGTGTATACCGCTCCCGATCGATTCCCCCTCTCTCCCCCCCTCCTGCAGAAATACGCCCAGAACGGGGCAGAGGCAGAAGTCTGCCGCGGCAGAGATTTAGGCCGTTTTCCTGCCGCGGCAGAACTAGAAGAACCTTTAACACCGGTTCCAGATACGAACCGGTGTTAAAGGGGGGGGGCCCTGAGACCTGCGGCAGCCCCACGTGCGCCACCCTTTAACACCGGTTCGTATAAGAACCGGTGTTAAAGGGCCCCCCTCTAACACCGAACCCTCAACAGCGGTTGGGGAACCGCTGTTAGAGGGCCCTCCCAACCAGAGTTAAAGGGGGGGGCCTTCACTAGTGTACGCCCGCCTCCTCAACAGTTTTACGAGGCATGTGAAAACCCTGTACGACCTCGGCGCCCGCCGCTTCGGGATCATCGACGTGCCGCCCATCGGCTGCCTGCCGGTGATACGCTCCTCCCTGTCCCCAACCGGCGAGTGTGTGGGCCTCTCAAACAATCTCGCCAAGGGGTTAAACGACTTGTTGGTCCAGAGGATGGCGGAGCTCGCTGCCGACACCGAACGGCCCGGGATCACGTACTCTGTGGGGAGCTCCTTCAACTTGGTGACTAACTTCACGGCGGACCCGGAGGCCGCCGGGTTCAAGAATGTGACCAGTTCGTGCTGCGGCACTGGACGTCTTGCGTTGGAGGGCTTCTGCCTGCCCGGCGCCACTGTCTGCGACAACCGTGCCGACTATCTATTCTGGGACTTGGTGCACGGCACCCAGGCCACCGCTAAGAAGGGCGCTGCCCTCATCTTCTCCGCCCCACTGGAGGAGGGATTTGCCAAATCCATCAACTTCGAGGAGCTCGTTTCTTCAACACCCGGTTTTGATGGAGTTAGCAGCTCTTAAATTAATTGCGACTTCATTGGCAGGTAGTCAAGATCGTCATTTATTTTCTTCAGTTTATCACGAGTCCTGTTGGCACGATAGTTTTTACTGAATCTGTGTGTGCCATGTTACCTTTATTTTGTGTTTACAAATAAACTGAACCTGACACGTGCATTGTTCACGTGGTGGTGCGTCTAGTTTCAGGACGAGTGATCTCGATCATGGGATTCGGTCCAAGTTTCTTGCACTTCCTTTCTGTCAAATAAATGAGAAATGCAGTTATGCGTCGCAAAATGCTCCCTGTCTCTAGATTGTGTGTTCATCCACAAGGTTTAGTGTCCATCTTTTGTTTGTGTTCGTCCATGGGTCTCATATTGACTGGTGGAACGAAGGGGACATAAATAAATACAAAACAATCATTCGAAGACCGGCGTGCTAGAAAGATCAAGATTGCAAAGCTCCATGATGGTAATGGCATTGTCCAATCTGTTCCGTCGGACATGGACTGTATGGCATGCTCTAATTTTACTATGGACTAGGAAACATGCCCGTGCATTGCCACGGCCTGCAAAGTTTATCCGTTGTATGCTTTAAACATAATACATATGAAATTCACATGTATAGAAAATACCCATGGGGTTAGTAGCAACTAACATTTCGATAAATTATCCATGAGAACCAATTCATATTTTTTTAATTTCGAAGTGTGATATATTGAGCTCGTGAAAAATACATCAACTTGTTTGTCATTGACATGCCATCTCCTCTATTCCTCAAGTGTTGTCTTCTTCATTATTTTTCTGGAAACTCTGTACCTCACCATGTCTGCTGCTCATCCCCTCTCTCCAATCCAAGATTGACCCACTGTACTCATTTTGATATTTCATTATACCGAGCAATGTTCCTATCATATAACTTTGTGTTTTGGTGACACATAGACTTTGCTTCTAAGAACCGCCGTAAGCTCTCCCTCCAGCCATGTAGTTTAGTGCTCTGATTTTCTATGGAAAGGAAGTACCATTGTACGAACTTTTCACCAAAGGGTGCCCTAAAATACCATATACAGTAAATAGCTAAGTCTAATTCGGCAACGTGTTCTTGACCTTGTGATAGCCACAAATTGAAGATGATCTCCACTATGAAACCTAGTATTACAGTAAAATATGTCATGGTATTTTCAGTTAATTAAAACAAAATGATGCGTTCGACCCACTTTGAATAGGAATACAACAAAATATTGTTGCATTAATTTTGCTATGAGACTTGAGTCGCACTGATGACCTCCTTCCAATAAGAATTTGAAAAACATACTGTAGATAACCCAACCCCCAAATCGGAAAGTAACACTTTCTCAGTTTCACCACTGAAGCAAAGAGATGGCAATTGGACATTTTAGATAAGGAAGGAAAGAAGTACACGAACACGGGATAGTGACTGGCCAATCATCACACTTTGACATTTGCACGGTCTCATTGCTCATGGTTACGGATCAAATTTAGTTAACCTACAATGTAAACCAGATACACATTGTTTAGCAGACTGAAATTGGCTACAATAAAATTCAAGTATCTAAGTACGGCCATATTGTACCATGAATAATTGGTACAATCTGGGGAATGTCATGCCTTTCCAAAACAATAATTGAACAAATCTGCCTAAGTTTAATGTTGATACATAACAAGATGTCCAGAAAATTCATCCTAGGAACATAGCCCGCATAAATGTTGCTTCTAGTCCTATCAAGCAAAACAACCCGAAGCAGAACACATTTCCTATAGCTTCTAGAACTGAAGATCCACAACATATGATCTAATGTTAGAAACATAGAACTGGGGAGCAAAATGTGGCAAGCATAGGGACGGATATTGTTTGTTTAAACAAAAGTAAACTCAAGTATCTCGATGGCCAGCATGTTCTAACTGCAGCTATGGGAGACTAATATTTTTCTTTTTGGATAAAATTCGCTCGACCATAAGACCAACTCAATCCGCCCATAGTCGACATTGTAAAGATATTCAGGTGCACATTAATATGTGAATTACAACATGACATTCAAGACGGCCAGGTGATGGTGCATGGAAGCTTCGTTGGGAGACCCCAAGAGGAAGGTGTGATGAGCACATCAGCAAGTTTTCCCTCAGTAAGAAACCAAGGTTATCGAACCAGTAGGAGGAAGGAAACGACTCAAAGGTGTTGCTAGAAACTTGGAAATCTACACAACACAATCTTAAGACTTTGCCCCAACGAACAGTGAGGTTGTCAATCTCACCGGTTTGCTGAAAACAAAGGGTTAACTGTATGGTGTGGAAGGTAATAGTGGCTTGCAGAAAGTAAACTGTAACAGCAGAAGATGTATCAATGATAAAGATTGGACCGGGGTCCATAGTTCACTAGAGGTGTTTTCCTTAAGATAAACAAACATGACATGCTGGGTAAACAAATTATAGCAGGGCAATTGACAGGACTAAGCAAGTCATAACAATGCAATAATAGACATTCATGATCCTATGAGATTCGATTAGGCAATACAACAAGGCACATAGGCTGCCATCCAACTTTATCTATGACTAGTAATCCACCTTCAGGTTAACATCCGAACCCCCTCCAGTATTAAGTTGCAAGCAATGGATAACTGCTTTAAGCAAAGTGTGTAAGGTAAACAATCCACTTGTTTCATGAACAAGAGACCGTTGTTTTCTCCCTAGTGGCAATAACACATCTGCAACCTTAAAGATTTCGGTCACTTCCCTTAAATTAAATAGAGGCATGGACCCACTATCGTCTTGGAGTCACTAGCATATACTTGGCCAAGATAGCTACTAGAAACGGAGAGAATGCAAGATCACAAACAACACAGACATGATAGAACCAATAAGACAAAACCATTAATCAATCTGATATAATAATCTCAATATCTATCGGATTCCCGCAAACACAACATGCATGATTACAAATAGACGATCTTGATCATGAACGGAGCTCACAAGATCTAAACATGGTAGCATAAAGGAGGAGATACAACCATCTAGCTACTACATGGACCCGTAGTCCAAGGTGGAACTACTCACACTTCATACCAGAGGCTGGCATGATGAAGAAGAAGGCCTCCGAGATGATCTCCCCTCCGGCAGGGTGCCGGGAAGAGATTCAGATCCCCCGATCTAGGAACGATGGTGGAGGCGGCTACAAACGATTTCGTGAAATATTGATCGGGTACTTAGGGTTTTGGCATCAGGGGGTCTTTATAGCAAAGAGGCGAGGCAATGGGTAGCCAGGGCGGCCGCACCCCCCCCCCCCCCCCCCGGCGCGGGCTGGGCCCAGCCGCGCGGCCAGGGGGTGTGGCCCCCTAGTTGCTCCCCTCTGTCTCGTACTTTGGCTTCGTGTTCCCCACGGTAAAATATTGACTTTGGGTTTTTTCCATCCAATTCCGAGAATATTGATTTTCTGTCTTTTCTGGAACCAAAAACAGAAGAAAACAGGCAACTGACACTGCGGCATCTTGTTAATAGGTTAGTCTAAAAAAATATATAAAACACCTTAAAGTGTAGACAAAGCAAGCAAATTAGATACTAAACAAGCATGGAACATCAAAAATTATAGATACGTTTCCGACATATCACCAGGATAGTCATACAAACAAGTATTATATACCTTGAACTTGACTGAAGGAATGAGTGAAACTTGATCAAGCAATACAACTCCCTTCTTGTTAGATGTTTGAAGTCTTACAGTTCTGTTTGTTCCTTTAGCGGTCAATTTCTGCTCCACTTTTCTCCACTTGGAAGTGCCAGCGTATCTGAAACAACAAAGCAACCTACATAGTTAAACACCATAGCTGAATGAGAGGCGCTAAACCATAAAATCTAGATAAAGAGTATGCTGCTATCGCTTTCCAAGCAACTCGATGAGAAACTACCATCTCAATTCTCAAACCACTGGGACCAATAACCCTATAATAGAATTCACCTACACGTGCACCTACTATTGATCTACAGGGTCACTGACAGAGCAGCAAATAGCATAGTACACGACGACCACCAGCATCCATGTCGCCGCTCCTGCCGTCTTACCAATGTGCATGCGCAGCCAGCTCTGAATTTGCCATGTGCAATAAATTAATTAGAATTAAAAAAAATTATCAGTTATTTCATCTTACCACCATAATTGATGCCATCATATAGTTATTCTTCTAATAAAGAATCAGTGAAGGTTAAACAAACTTGGTATCACAATAGCTTCTTTCTCTCTTCAATGGGATGCTACGAAGATCAATGCATGTTACGTGAAGAAAGATCTAACCATCTTGTCCTTTTGACAAGGACACATGAATGATCTTAAGAATTAATCAACAACAGAAAAAAGTCAGATATGTATACCAGCTTGATAGACATCCAATACAGTAAATTAATCCACAAAGCTGATTAGGTGAATCGCTTTAGTGGCGTATGAGAATTATAAAACATCGATTTAGCATGAGCTCATACTGAACTTTCATTTTACATTCATGCATGCCATTCAGCATCGGAAGAAAATTCCTTGATTATCACTGAACATGTTCTAAGAATGGTTTAGGAAAAAAGGCAACAAGTCTGTGACCCTATTATTTTTATAGAGATCATTACAAATTTCCCTAATTTCAAGTAAGGTGATTTTCATATCAGTCGGATATTAAGTTCAGCAATTATCATGATGCAAAAGTAAAAGAAACCCGTGATATGTTCGAAATTTACTTCTAAGAGAGGTCAAATAAATTTTAAGTGTTTAGTCCAGCAAACTTTATACGCACATGAACGTTAACACATCCATAGCCACATTTTTCTTTTGGTTCTCGTAGTTCAGTATTCCTTTCCCATCCAAATGTCTCATACCCATCGAGAAAAGAATATCAAACATGCGTAGGCTTGCTTACCTCTGTTATTCCCTCTTTACCACTTTTACGGATTATCTATTCTATCTATTATATATTAAAAGCAATATAAGGGTGTTGTTCGAGGCACCTGGTTGATCCACATCGTCCATTATTTTAGCTATTATTAGATCTGTAATTTGTGGTTAGAATTTATCCTGAGATTACGTAACTTTATTGTGAGAGTCCGTGACATTAGTTTGTGTGTCAACAGAAAAAAAAATGACTAATCGTTTAGCCAACCAGAAGACAGGTTCCTTTGGAAACTCCATGTCAGAGCTTGTCTCCAATACCTCCATCGTTCAATACGCACACGATTGACCGTTCCGTTTTTGGCTGGGTCGCGTTTGGTTTTCTTGCTAGATGTAGAGGCCTAAGAGAAGAAACATTCGTCAACATAATATATATACAAGTAGGTACATCTAGTGACGATCATTGGACATCATATATGTATACCTCGTCGGTCCACTACTATGAAAACGCTCGTTAGCGGCGCTAGTGGAAAAGCCATCCGTGGCGCACTGGCCGTGCGCCAATAGGCTTGCGCTGCGGCTATCTTCTAGCCGTGGCGCACTGCCTGGTGCGCCACGGTTGTGTCGAGATAGGCGTGGCGCACATGTCAGTGCGCCACGGATAGTTGTCCAGGTGCGCTACGAAACTTATCTTCTGTGGCGCATGTGGCAGTGCGCCACTAGCCTGCGCAGGTGAGCTTTAAACATTGTGCGCCACAGAAGCTGTGCCATGTGCGTCACGGGTGTTTTTTTTTAATTTCAGAGCCAGATGATATATAATACAGATTATATACAATATTACAGGCAGATATACACACAGATATAAGATATACAATTATATATATATATATA
The DNA here is from genome assembly GCA_916181665.1 of Avena sativa. Taxonomy (NCBI): domain Eukaryota; kingdom Viridiplantae; phylum Streptophyta; class Magnoliopsida; order Poales; family Poaceae; genus Avena; species Avena sativa. The sequence continues at coordinate 385,216,819 of OV702293.1, read as the reverse complement.
TAAATACATAATTCACAAAACAAGATTGAAACAAATACATATAGATAAGTCTCATACATGAATACATAAGTTATACATTGTTTCGATCAAGTTACAAAGTAGTTGGTGACATGCGAATACATGTGTCTCGAACAAGTTAGAGCTCGGAAGCTCGCCTAGACATCTAAACTAGCTAGACACAAACGCGGGATAAACAACCAAAGAAGATAAGCATGATCACCGCGACGAAGGTGTAGGTCTTTATCCGGTTCCTCGTCCTAACTCCCGCTAGATAGCGCGTGTATCTAGCTTCCGCCTTCGCCATAGTGTTGTACCCTTTGTAGCTATTGCCACTGAAACGGTGCACCTGTCTCCGGCAGTCTTCCCAATCATCGTAGACTCCGGGAACCCATCCCTTGTACACGACGTACCACGTCATCTACAAGTTGACAATAATAATTAACCGGTGATTGAAAAAAAACTTGTATAATTAAAGTCACATATGAAGATACACTTATAGAAAGTACTCCTAAATCAAAAAGGCCAAACTCAAAAAGCATGCCTCATATATAACTAGGTTGTTCGACACAGGAATATGCTATGATGGAACTGTCCGCCAAGTAGGATGCACAACACCTGGACCTGTACATAGCACAAGGCAGACAATCCCATCGCAGCACATTCACATATATAGTGTGCCATGACATTTCAATCATCGGCATTTCTCTTGAAAAAGACCGGCGAGGTATATAAAGCCTCTGCTGATCACGAGCTAGTAGATGCATTAGTTGATTCATATATATATATATGTACTAACGACTGTTTCTTCTCTTAGACCTCCCCATCGGGCGAATCTACTGCAAGGAAACGAGGCCCGAGCAAAAAGTTGGCCGATGGTATGCGTTTCACAATTGATCTAGTGTCTCGGTTCGGCGAATCTTTGGAGCCGAAAGAGGCCGCAAGTGTATTTGTATACCAATGCAGAGCGATAGTCAGGGACGCCATCCCGATCACTACTCAGAAGTGGAATAAGCCAGGAAAGAAAAGTGATCGAGTTGGAGAAACTTTGGTCGATGACAGAGCCAAAGATGGTCTTTGGAATTCACTCATGGCATACTTCTCTCTGCCTGAATTGGACACTCCTGAACTCACTGAGGCATTGAGGTTGCAAGTCAGAAAGTGGGCCCTTAAGAAGATGGGCGGACAGTTCAAGGTCTGGAAGAAAATATTGTATAGCAACTTTGCCAAGAAGGGGCTGACTTCGCCATTCACTGGCCCGCTAGAGAAGCAGCGGGATAACTGGACCCCATTTGTGAAATATAAGGAATCAGAAGCAGCTACGGCCAAGTCAGAAAAGAATAAGCTAAATGCGGCTAAAAAGAAATATCACCATACTATGGGGACAGGTGGCTACAAGACGGCCGCGCCAAAGTGAGAAAAAACCGAGGAAGAAATGCGTAAAAAAGGGGTCACGCCAGCTATAAATCAGTGGCCCGTGAGGTCAAAAAATTGGCTCCTTGGGTATGGGGGGTCGTATGACACTGAAACCGGGGAGATTATTGTTACAAAGGAGGCCATTACTAAACCCAAAGATGAACTTGTTAAAGTGATACAACTGAGAAAAGATGAAAAGTTCATTCCCGACAGAGAGAACGATGAGCTGACATATGCCCTCGGGAATCCTGAAAAAGTCGGACGAACACGAGGCTTTGGCCCATCTGTTCCATGGAAGACAGGGTTTCCCGCTGACATAGACACTTATAGAAGCCGATCCAGAAAAACGAACCGGCAGAAGGCGGAGGAGGCAACGCGGTTGGAGGCGGTTGAAAAAAGGAACGAGGAATTTCAAGCCATGTTCAAGCTGCAGCAGGAGCAAATTAATGAACTTAGAGTACTGGCCCGACAGCAAGATCCTGCGTTAGACAGTCCGGTGGGCCCATCTCAGCGGAGAAGCAGCGTGGCTTCCACGGAGGTACAAGCTAATAATCCAATGCTGATGGACAATAATGCACCGGTGATAGATGATACGGCCGATGCAACGATGGTTCGCTACCCCGTGGATGAAGTCGAGGCAAGGACAGCTTGTGAGCTACATGTCACAGTGAAGAACATTTCTATGAAGGTGGCGCTCGGCTTTGCTTTACCTTGTCCACCGGAAGCGACCTACCATGGAAGTCAGATTCCAGCCGGCTATGCTCGTATCGGTGTGGATGAAGTTGAACTGACATGTCGATCACTTGAGCTTGACATACCTGCAGGCGAAGGGGAGAAAACACTTGGAGAAGTGGAGGGTGGGATGATTCTTTGGAAAAAACAACACATCGTGTTTCCAGGCTGGGCGCCAAGGAAATCTTCTCCTCCGAGAAGCAATCCATCACCTCCAAGGCCACCATCACCTCCGAGTCCACCGTCTCCACTAAGAAACAATAGTCCACCCCTTCCTGAGAGGGATCGCAGCGCGGCTGCATCTCCATCTCCGGCGCCTTCGCCTCTGCCCACTGAATCAAAGGGAAGAAACCAGAAGAATAACACCGCTACGTCGAGGGAGACCCGACGCCGAAAACGACAAGATCCCCTCCCAAGAGTACCGCCGTCTCCTCCCAAGTTAGCTTATCACCGGACTGATGAGGAAAGCGCGGTGATCTCCCGGGCCGAAGTGAAGGCCCATTTTGCACCAAAACAACCCGAGCCATAGGTGCTAGTGGATCCAAAAGTCAAGAAGCACTTCAAGGCATTCCTTGAGCAACCACCCCAACATGTGTTAAATAGGAAAGATGACTATACACGCTGTATTACGAATACACTAAAAGAGAAGTCATCAAGCAGTACTGCAAGTGGGAGAAAATGAAAAGAAGTTGCCCAGCTCGGCAAGCAGGCAAAACAATCCATTGCCCCGCTCAAGGTGTTACCCCAGCCCACACAAGGTGGAATAGATATGAAATTATCTATTAAATTAGCCAAGGAGTGTAACGTGCCGGTCGAAGCACTTCTAGCCGGCGGAGATAATGTCGCCAAGGGACCAATAGCACGAAAATTTGTCTACGGGGAGCCTCTGGTCAGCGATGAGGTATTCGATGATCTGCCAACACATATACGACTGTTGCATATCTGGTACTTGAAAGTCACAAAGGAAGGGAGACAATTTCTCCTATGTAAAGTTGGAGAGGAGTACTTCCGTCCAGACGAGATCTCCATTGAACTTTGTGAACTATTTCAGTTATTCAACCTAGACGCCCTCGACAAGTCCCTCCTCAGCATATATTGTCTGTAAGTAATTAAGTCACTAACTCAGCTCGTTCAATTCATTTCCTGTCGTTATCCTCACTATAGCTCCTTCTGTATGCTATTATATATACAGAATGAAGATTCAAGAATGTAGAAGAAAGTCAATCTACAACATTGGGTTCGTTGACCCAAACAGAGTTAATGGACATACGCTAATAAATAACCTCGAGGAAACGGAGGATAACTTGCTAATGTTTTTGATGGAGCAACATTAAAAGACACAAATACTATTTCCTTACAACTATGGGTAAGAGTCTTACTGTCTTGTACACATTCAATTTTTGTTTACTCGATGTTAAGTGTATATAAACGTGTGCAACTTCCACTGGATTCTTCTAAACATTAACGTTGACTGTGCAAAAGTTGAAATCTCGGACTCGTTAAAGAAGCCGATGGAAGACTACCGCAGCATAATTGATTGCCTCCAAAAGTAATTTCAATCACTATATCTGTCTCTTTCGTTCATTCTCTGAGATGTAAACTAATTAATAACTCATTCATTTCTTTTTTCCCGGACAGAGTTTGTAAAAGGTTCATGAAGGAGGTTCAGGGTGAATGGCATGAGGAGCTCACTTTTCGTACGGTCCCGGTAAGTAGTACGAGAGCTAGGGGACTAATTTATGTGGATATTACAATTATCATTTTTACAATTATCATGCTTGATTATTATCTGATTGAATTATATTCTCGATCGAAAAGTGTGCGACGCAGCCACAGGGGACTAATTTATATGGATATTACGTATGTGAGTTCATTCGTGGGTGTATGGAGAAGGGCACAGACTTTCTTCAAGTACGTAAACAATATATTCGCAATTTATTCTATAACATAGTTTTTGTTGAGTTCCATTCATAATGATCTACTTCTTTATATATAGTTGGATGCGATACGGGATAAGCTCCTACCACATGAACGCCTACTAGCAATTCAAGAGGAGTTGTCGGGATTTTTGCTCAGGGACGTCATAAACTCAAAAGGAGAGTACAACATAGATAGACCTTCGTGTGTAATCGTGGATAGACACAAAAGGACAGTATCTGTTGTAATGATGATCTTGGTGTAAATCAATTAGACGAGCTCTAGTCTCGGTTGTGTATATATTTATATGTATTTATGTTATCGTGAGTGAAATTATATTATATATGCATCAAAGTATACAGCATGTAGTAGCATAGAATAATATGTATATGAAAATATAAAATAAAAAATAATCAAACACAAAAAAAGAAAACCCTAAAACCCTAAAACCCCACCTCTTGCCGCGGCAGCATTTTGGTGTAAAACGCTGCCGCGGCAGAAAAACTTTAGTCCCGATTCGTGTTACGAACCGGGACTAAATATCCTCCAGCCCAGCGCGCACAGAGCGGCCACGTGGAGACAATCTAGTCCCGGATTGTAACAGAACCGGGACTAAAGGCCTAACCTTTAGTCCCGATACGTTAGTCCCGGATTGTAATTCGGGACTAAAGCCTCTTACAAACCGGGACTAGTGTCCTGTTTTCTACTAGTGCTGGTTCCGGGTAGGCATAGATATATACATAGAAAACTATATATATACATGTGTCGGCGTACTTGATTGACACAGACCATGTGGATTTATGGCATGGGCGGACACCTAGTTCTTTTGGGCTCCGGCATGTGCAGAAACAGCTCTGGTTTGAGCCGTCGTGAGAACAACAGTGAAAATAAGCTCCTAAGAAATCGTAACCCAGTGAAAAATATTAATTTGAAATCACATTCCTCATTGTGGATACTAAATCAAGTCATTCGCACAATATGAGCATCAAATTGTGACAATTAGTTTCGAAATAATGAAAAATAAAGTAAGAAGGTTTTAGAATTTTATAGCCACCCAGACTATCGGTGATGCGGCGACATCTATATCTTGTCACAGCTCACATAGCCGAACCGTTCGACGTATATGACCATAGTAGGATATAGATAAGTGCATGCCAAGTGGGGCTAGATGTCTGTTGGTCCCATATGTCATTGATTACAATTTGTAGAAGGGAATTGGAGAATGCACAATGCCAATTGGGCCGGCTGCTCATGTATATATATACGGACACATGTACAATTACAGGTATAACCCTGACAAAATACGGGGACCTATACCTAGTACAATATGTTACTCAACACCCCCCCGCAGTCGAAGGGTCGGCACCGACACATAGACTGGAGCGAAACTCAGGAAAAGTCGTGGACGGCAATCCCTTTGTCATGATATGGGCAAACTGCTGAGACGTCGGTACGTCAAGAACTCGAACGTGACCGAGGGAAACTTGCTCACGAACAAAGTGAATGTCCAACTCGATGTGCTTGGTGCGCCGATGATGAACGGGGTTGGCGGAGAGGTAGATAGCCGACACGTTGTCGCAGAAGACCACCGTAGCCTTGTCAACGGGACAAGAGAGCTCGGAGAGAAGCTGACGAAGCCACGTGCACTCGGCCACAGCGTTAGCCACGGCGCGGTACTCGGCCTCAGCACTGGAGCGAGGCACGGTGGGCTGCCTCTTGGAGGACCAAGAGACGAGCGACGAGCCGAGGTAGACACAGTAGCCGCTGGTGGAGCGCCGCGTGTCCGGGCAGCCCGCCCAGTCCGCGTCCGAGTAGGTGACAAGGTCGGTCGACGTCGAGGGCGAGGCATGCAGCGACATGCCGTAGCCCATGGTGCCACAGATGTAGCGGAGAATCCGCTTCACCGCGGCCCAATGGGCATCCCGAGGAGCATGCATATGCAAGCACACATACTGCACAGCGTACTGGAGCTCCGGACGTGTCAATGTCAAGTACTGGAGGGCGCCTACGATGGAGCGGTAGAACGGCGCGTCGGAGGCCAGTGACTCATCAGTGGCCGAAAGCTTGGCCTTCGTGTCGACAGGAGTAGGCGCAGGGTTGCAGTTAAGCATCCCTGCACGCTCGAGAAGCTCGCGGGCATACTTCTGCTGATGAAGGAAGAACCCGTCTGCACGCCAGACAACCTCGATGCCGAGGAAGTAGTGGAGTGGGCCGAGGTCCTCCAACGCGAACTCAGCGCGAAGACTGTCGGTGAGCTGTCGAAGAAGACCAGCGGTGGAGGCCGTCAAGATGATGTCGTCGACGTACAACAGCAGGTAGGCCATGTCGTTGCCGGTCTGGTAGACAAACAGCGATGCATCGGAACGCGTGGAGCGGAAGCCGAGCTGATGCAGAAACGCGGCGATGCGCTGGTACCAGGCGCGGGGCGCTTGCTTCAGTCCATACAAGGACCGAGAGAGCAAGCACACGTCATCAGGGCGCTCGGCGTCGACGAAGCCGATGGGCTGCTGACAGTATACCTGCTCCGACAGATGGCCATGGAGGAAGGCGTTGGAGACGTCCATCTGATGCACCGGCCACGCGCGAGAAGCGGCGATGTGCAACACTATGCGGACCGTGCCTGGTTTGACAACCGGGGCAAACGTATCCGTGAAGTCGACACCAGCGCGTTGCCGAAAGCCGCGCACGACCCAGGGCGCCTTGTAGCGCTCGAGAGTACCATCGGAGCCGAGCTTGTGCTTGAAGACCCATTTGCCGGTGATGACGTTAGCACGAGGGGGCCGGGGAACCAGCTCCCAGGTCCGGTTACGCTGCACCGCACCATACTCCTCCTGCATGGCGGCGCGCCAATGCGGGTCGCGCAAGACGGCGTGAGCCGAGGTGGGCACTGGCGAGAGGGAGGAGGTGGACGGCGCACTCGGCAGCGGGGAGGGCGCCTCCCCCTCGCTGGACGAAGGCACCCCGCCGTCATGCGGCAGAACACTGTTCCCGCTGGCCCAGAAGGCATACGTGGCGGGCGGGGACGCCGTGCAGACGTACTGGTCGGCGGGGTAGCGCATAGATGGCCGCCGCACTCCCGCACGTGCTCGGGTGAGCATGGGCGCAGGAGCCGCAGCGACGGGCGGCGAGGCGAGGGCCGAGGCGGCCGATGAAGCGGGCGACGAAGAGGCAGTCAGGCTGGTCGACGGCGCCGGAGGCGTCGCAGGAGCGGGCGACGGGGGCGCCGCGGGCGACGGAGACGCCGAGGGACCAGGCGGGGCCGGCGCAGAGGGGGCCGCCGCGGTCAGTCTTCGGCGCGCGGGTCCGGCCACATGGGGGCCAGCGGGCGCCGGGGGCGTCGTCGGAGGCGTCGCCAAGAGTCCCTGCTGAAACGGAAAAACCAACTCGTCAAAGTACACGTGCCGGGAGGTGAGGACGCGATGTGAGACCGGGTCGTAGCAGCGGTAGCCCTTGGTGTTGGCGGGGTAGCCTAGAAACACACAAGAGAGAGAGTGGGGCACAAGCTTGTGTGCGGCGGTGGCAGCAGTGTTAGGATAACACTTGCAGCCGAAGATGCGGAGGTCATCGTAGGCGGGCGGTGCACCGTAGAGTAGGTGATGCGGCGTGTAAGACCAACGCACATGACACGGGCGGATGTTGATGAGGAGAGTCGCCATGGCAAGAGCATCCAGCCAGAACCGTGGGGGCATGTGTGCGTGGAACAGAAGGGTGCGGACGCAGTCGTTGAGAGTACGAAGCATCCGTTCAGCACGACCGTTCTGTGGAGAAGTGTAGGGACACGTGAGGCGGAAGACGGCGCCATGGGCGGCGAGAAGTGAGCGAATAGTGATGTTGTCGAACTCTTTGCCGTTGTCTGTTTGTAAGGCGTGAATGGGGCGACCGAATTGAGTGGAAACGAAGGCGAAAAACGCGGTGAGGGTGGCGGCAACGTCGGATTTACGACGAAGAGGAAAAGTCCATACAAAATGCGAGTGATCATGCAAAATCACTATATAATAATTATAACCAGAATTACTTGGAACAGGCGAGGTCCAAACATCACTATGAATAAGTTGAAACGGAAAAGACGCGACTGTGGAGGAGGAACTAAACGGGAGGCGAACATGTTTGCCTAGACGACATGCTTCACAGGAGTGGGCATCCGTTTTATTACAAGTAAAGGAAAAGCCTTGCATTATTTGACGCAGAGCGGCGGAGCTAGGATGGCCGAGGCAAGTGTGCCAGAGATCGACACCGGCGGAGAGGGCGAGTGGGCTGCTGGCGGTGGTGGAGGCCGAACCAACAGGGTATAGATCGCCGGGGCTGTCACATCGGTGGAGGAGCATCCGAGTACGACCATCCTTGACAGAGAAACCAAAGGCGTCAAATTCCACAGTCACAGGATTATCACGACAGAAAGATTTAACGGAAACAAGATTTTTAATCAAGACAGGAGAAACAAGAACGTTATTTAGAGAGAGAGAGGAGTGGAAGTGGAAGGAAAAGAGACGGAACCGGTGTGAGTAATGGGGAGAGCATGACCGTTGCCAACGATGATGCGAGAGGAGGTGGAGGCAGGTGTAAAAGAAGAGAGGTTACCGGGGTGCGCAGCCATATGCGCGGAGGCGCCGGTGTCCATGAACCAGTCGCCACCGCCACCATACGCCCCAGCGATGGGGGCGCTCTTGAGGGCGGTCAGGAGCGCGGGGTCCCACGAGGCCGAGCTCGGGGGCGGAGTAGGCCGGGGCGGAGTAGGCCGCGGCACCATAGCCCGGGGCGGCGGCGTAGCTCGGGGTGGCTGCGGGTTGGGGCGCCGCGTAGAAGGCCTGGTGGGTGGCCGGACGCGGCCCCATGATGCCCGGGTAGGGAGCGCGCGGCACGGGCATGGAGTAGGCATGAACGACCCCGGTCCACGGATTGTGACCCGCGATCCACGGCGGAGTGGGGGCGGTGTGCTGAGGTGGACGAGGCGCGGGGGCGGTGACATTGGCGCCACCATAGCCACCGCCGTTGCCACCACCTCCACGGCAACGACGCCCGCGGCGACCACCGCCGTTACCACCACCGCCGGTGGCGGGGGGAGGGGGCGGGGGCGGCTGGGTGTAGAAGCCCGGAGGCGGACCCATGGGGCGAGGCGCGGAGGCGGGAGCGGGGGCGCGGGTGCCGGGGCACCGCGTGAGAGGCCGGCGACAAAGGCGGTGTGGGCCGCCCGAGCCCGGAGATGCTTGAGGCGGCGCTCCTCGAGGCGTAGGTAGGCAACGGCCTGCTCGAAGGAGGGCGTGGTGAGGAGCGTGAGGTTGGAGGCAGCGTTGCTGAGATCCTCGCCGAGACCCGCCGACAGGGTGGAGAGCATGATCTTGTCGTCGATCGGAAACTCCAAGTCGCGAAGCTCGTCGGAGAGGCTCTTCAGCTTGAGGACGTACTCGTCGAGAGAGTGGTCGTTTTGGTGGGTGCCGAAGAACTCCTGCTGGAGGAAGGTGACCCGCTGGATCTTGTTGTCGGTGAAGAGGCCGGTGGTTTTATCCCAAACCGTGTGCGCGGAGTCGCAGTCCCGGACGACGGTGCGGAAGATATCGTTGGAGACGGTCTGGTAAAACCAGCGGATGATGGTGGCGTCGATCGCGAGCCACTCGGGGTCGTGCGGCATGGCAAGGAGGTCGATGGTGCCGTCGACGTGGTCGAGGAGATCGTACTCGCGGAAGAGCAGCCCGAAGTACGTCTTCCACGGGAAGAAGTTGGCAGCGGTGGTGGAGAGCGTCACCGGCACGCGCTCGGCGATAGGGATGTCGCGGATGACAGCGACGGAGGGGCCGGCGAAGGGGTTGCTGCTACTGGAGCGGGAGGAGTTGAAGGGGTCGGAGGGGCCGGAGGAGGAGAAACCGGCCATGGCGGAAGCGGTGGTGGTGGTGGTGGTGGTGGGAGGCGGAAGCGGTGGGTGGCGGCTGGGGTTGGGGGAAGAGGAGTTGCGGCGCCGTGGAGAGGGCGGCGGCTAGGGAGAGGGGCAGGCGGCGCCCAGGGGTAGGGAGAGGGCGGCGGCTAGGTCAGGGACCAGAGGGGCTCTAATACCATGTAGAAGGGAATTGGAGAATGCACAGCGCCAATTGGGCCGGCTGCTCATGTATATATATACGGACACATGTATAATTACAGGTATAACCCTGACAAAACACGGGGACCTATACCTAGTACAATATGTTACTCAACACAATTATCAAGCTATCTTGTAAGGACGTACTATTTTCAACCGGCTGAAAACCAATTTTCTTTTATTTCTGATTTATTGTCCTTAGGAATCCCTAAAATTTATTCCCAAATCGATATTCCTAAATCCCCAAAGTATTTCCCGAGAAGGTTTTCCCATAAGCTAGGATTCGAAGCAATCCTCTTGGATTCTCCTGACTTTGACCATGCGGCGCCACAGCAACTTCTCCACTAAATCTACTCCACGCCTAGTTGCCAAGCGTAGCAAATTATGGCTGCATTATCCGTTCGTCACAGAGGTTAGTGAAGTGACAATACGCGTCCGTCTCGAGACTCACCACTCTTCGCTCACGTTCAATGTCACATACACAATGTACCCCAATCATTCTACCTCAGTCAGAGTTGCACACAATCCTCTCATTCATCCCCTCCTTCGTTCCCTACCCGTGGGCTCCCATGGAAAGCTTGCACGTTCCGCGCACCACCCTCATCTGCCGCAAAAACACGGAGAGGACACCACCCTTCGCGTTTGGCTGTTTCCCAACGGGAGCACCCGTGCCTAGTTGGCTAAGGAATTTCTCCAAGTCGGCTATAATGGTCAAGACCTAGAAGAAAACCCCAATGGTCGGAGTGTTGTGTTTCGGAAGATTCCGCTGGTGAACTTCAATGGATGGCATGCCGGAGTTTGCCAGATTGGATGGATCTCGGTCACGCGCAACCATGTTTGATTTGACCGTTTTGTTTCAGAGGGAGTGGTGTGAAGCTTTACAGACTGTTGCCATTAAGAAGATGCCATTAGTCCCATGATGAAGTCAGTCGTGGAGAATGACATGAAAGCCAAGGTCTGAAGAATGGTAATGGTGGTATGAATCCTGTTTGCGATGAGGTTTTGGCTTGGTGTTCTAGGTCTTGGAGCAGCGACATTAGAAAGTGAGGGCGACACTACATGAGATTTTCATAGTTCAAGCTGTAGGGTGAAAATCTAAGGGCTGGCTTTAATTGGTTGTGCCTAGCAATGACCTTGTTAAAGGCATTGTTTGTCAGGGCGGATTTTACAGGATGAAAACCTATGATCGATGATCAGGACGATGACGGCGCTAGTGCACTGTTCTCTTCTTGGAGGTGACGATTTGGGAGATGATGAATTTTTGGTGCTGCCTTGGTGGTTTTTGGTCGCTGGTGTAGGGCATAGATCACTAAAGCGGGACTTTTTTTTCCTGTAATTCTTCTTTCTATTTTTTTGGTTGTGTGCATCCATAATGCCATTAGAGTAATGCGTTATTGCAGTGGCTGGGTGTAATTGGTATCTTGCGATATTAATATATGCTCCTTTAAAAAAAAAACCACAAGTTTTCCTGCTCAAGATGGTGGGCCCAAGGTTCTGGACCGTGCGGTTCTTCAACTATCACGACACTGATTTATTAAAGTATATAAGCTTTCCACACACGGGCAATGTTAGAGATGGGGCTGGCAGGGGTGGAGGCAATTCTTACACCAGGGGATCACAAGGGTTCCAACAGCAGCAACGCAATGAGAATTTTAACAAATTTGAGTTTGGCTCTGGTTCCAAACAGAATAGGGGGAATCAAAACTGGATGGAGGGACGGGGTTATTCTGAGCAAGCGTTTGCATGTGATTTTGGTTCTTTTGATGAAGGGTACTATGATGGAAATCAGTCCTATAGTCAGGATGCAAGCAATCAAGGCTATCATCGCCCTCATAGGTCACAATTCTATGGAAACTTGAACCAAAATGGATGCCGGGGATGGCAGAGGTCGTTTCAATAGTTCTCATACACCTTCGCAGGCACCACATTATAGGAACGGCATGAAGCCTTCGGCGTAGGCCAAAATGCCCTCGACATATGCTACGCCGATGGCTGCTCTCGGCATAGCCTTCTCGGCAAAGGTTTTCCTCGGTGGAGGCATTTTTGTCCGTCGGCGTAGCTCTAGCCGTCGGCGTATACTACGCCGACGGCCTTGTCCTCGACATAGCCCCATCGGCATAATAACGACATTTTGTAAAAAATCCAAAAAATAATTCAACTTTTTTTATAAAAATTGAATTTTTTTCTCAATTTGTTTAAATCTTTGAATTGTTTGAATCATTAATCTTATACCTGAAACATTTTTAACACTAATTACATTTAATCTTTGATCAAATTAGTCTTTAACAAACTCCCTGCTCGGTCACTCATCCTAGCACTACTCTAGCTCCAGCATACTTAATTTCTCAGTTCCTTCCAAATCAGTTTCCGCGAAGCAATTTGTACCTAGTTGTCAATACTATGATATCAATCCTATTAACTCTTATATCATTATGTCACATGTTTTTATTTTTTGAAACTACAAACACTTATTTAAGTAAACAACAATGAATAAGTAAAAATATTACTGATTCAAATAAAAATACTATTGAATTCAAATAAAAATATAATAATTTTACTTTTTTGTATTTTTCTATTTAATATGGAATAATTAATATCTTTAAATCCGTAAATCAGAATTTGATAAATAATATGTCTAAATTGATCAGAAAAATGAAAGTAATCTAAATATGATATCCATATCAACTAATCACAAACCTCCCATTTTTGAATTAGCTATTTGTTGATTGCTTCAGAAAATCCTTCCTTTTTGCGCTTAAAAAATGAAAAATGCCTTTTTGGTGCGATGAAAAGGAAAACTTGCATTGGATCTTTGATAAAATACCATATTGTGAACCTAAAAATGATTTTTATAAAAAAACATGAGCATTGGATCATGTACCTATAGTTCATATCTGACCCACTTCCTACCGATTCAGCATAAATTTATTTTTTTCACTAGGGGTGGACGAAAAGGTTCCGGATCCTCCTGTTGGGACATTTTCCATATAAGGTGGTATAGTATATAAAATATGGTGGTAGCATTTTGAATTAGCCATTTCGTGATTGCTTCACCAAACCGTCCGTTTTCTGTGCTCGGAAAATAAAAAATGACTTTTTGGTGCCACAATATGGGAATATTATCATAAACTATGTCTCGATTCTAGCCATAGCATTGGTCATTTGACCTGAAAGCCAAAAAACCTCGAATGAGATAGGTCATTTTGTGAAGTTTTTTCAAACATAATCAATATACCAGGTTTGATATTTTTCCTTCTAAATATGTCACATAATATGACACCACACGAAGGTTTCACATTGTTTCGATCGTTTTTGAATTTCTTATGCCTGCTTTAAACTATCGTCAAACTTTATCTACCGACGGGCATGAAGATTCTTAGCTCGGGGCCGAGCCTCGCTAAACTTTCATTGGATCTTTGATAAAATACTATATTGTGAACGTAAAAATGATTTTTGTAAAAAACATGAGCATCGGATCATGTACCTGTAGTTCATATCTGACCCATTTCCTACCGATTTGGCAGAAATTTATCTTTTTTATCAGGGGTGGACGGAAAGGTTTCGGATCCTCCTGTTGGAACATTGTCCATATAAGGTCTTCTAGTATTTTTCTAAAATGTGGTGCTAACATTTTGAATTAGCCATTTGGTGGTTGTTTCACAAAACCGTCCGTTTTTTGTGCTCAGAAAATAAAAAATGGCTTTTTGGTGCGACAAAAAGGAAAACTTTCTCCTGCAACATTGTTCGTCGTCCCATGATGCACATATATGCATGATATGGGCACATTATCAAAAACTATGCCTCGATTCTAGCCATAACATTGATCATTTGATCCAAAAGTCAAGAAACCTCGAATGAGATAGGTCATTTTATGAAGCTTTTTTCAGACATAATCAATATACCAGGTTTGATATTTTCCTTGTAACTATGTCACATAATATGACACCATGCGAAGGTTTCGCATTGTTTCGATCGTTTTTGAATTTCTTATGCCTGTTTTAAACTATCGTCAAACTTTATCGAACGGCGGACATGAAGATTCTTAGTTGGGACTGAGCCTCGCTAAACTTGCATTGGATCTTTGATAAAATACCATATTGTGAACTTAAAAATGATTTTTGTAAAAAAAACATGAGCATCGGATCATGTACATGTAGTTCATATCTGACTCACTTCCTACCGATTCGACAGGAATTTATCTTTTTCATCAGATGTGGATGGAAAGGTTTCGGATCCTCCTATTGGGACATTGTCCATATAAGGTGTTTTAGTATTTTTGTGTGGTGGTAGCATTTTGAATTAGCCATTTGGTGGTTGCTTCACAAAACCGTCCGTTTGTTGTGCTTAGAAAATAAAAAATGGCTTTTTGGTGCGAAAAAAGGAAAAATTCCTCCTGCAACATTGTTCGCCGTCCCATAATGCACACATATGCACGAAATAGGCACATATCAAAAACTATGCCTCGATTCTAGCCATATAATTGGCATTTGACCCAAAAGCCAAGAAACCTCGAATGAGATAGGTCATTTTGTGAAGGTTTTTTTAGACATAATCAATATACCAGGTTTGATATTTTCCTTGTAACTATGTCACATAATATGACACCACGCGGAGGTTTTGCATTGTTTCGATCGTTTTTGAATTTCTTATGCCTGTTTTAAACTATCGTCAAACATTATCAAACGGCAGACATGAAGATTCTTAGTTTGGGGCCAAGCCTCGCTAAAATTGCATTGGATCTTTGATAAAATACCATATTGTGAACTTAAAAATGATTTTTGTAAAAAAAAACATGAGCATCGGATCATGTACATGTAGTTCATATCTGACCCACTTTCTACCGATTCGGCAGAAATATATCTTTTTCATCAGAGCTGGATGGAAAGGTTTCGGATCCTCCTATTGGGACATTGTACATATAAGGTGTTTTAGTATTTTTGTGTGGTGGTAGCATTTTGAATTAGCCATTTGGTGGTTGCTTCACAAAACCGTCCGTTTTTAATACTCGGAAAATGAAAAATGGCTTTTTGGTGCGACGAAAAGAAAAACTTCCTCCTACAACATTGTTCGCCATCCCATGATGCACATGTATGCACAATATGGGGATATTATCTCAAACTATGCCTCGATTCTAGCCATAACATTGGTCATTTGACCCGAAAGCCAAGAAACCTCGAATGAGATAGATCATTTTGTGAAGGTTTTTTATACATAATCAATATACCAGGTTTGATATTTTTCCTTGTAACTATGTCACACAATATGACACCACGCGAAGGTTTCGTGTTGTTTCGATCGTTTTTGAATTTCTTATGCCTGTTTTAAACTATCGTCAAACTTTATCGAACAGCAGACATGAAGATTCTTAGCTCGGGGCCAAGCCTCGCTAAAATTGCATTAGATCTTTGATAAAATAACATAATGTGAACCTAAAAATGATTTTTGTAAAAAAACATGAGCATCGGATCGTGTACCTGTTGTTCATATCTGACCCACTTCCTACCGATTCGGCAGAAATTTATCTTTTTCATCAGAGGTGGATGGAAAGGTTTCGGATCCTTCTATTGGGACATTGTCCATATAAGGTGTTCTATTATTTTTGTGTGGTGGTAGCATTTTGAATTAGCCAGTTGGTGGTTGCTTCACAAAACCGTCCGTTTTTAATGCGAGGAAAATGAAAAATGGATTTTTGGTGCGACAAAAAGAAAAACTTCCTCGTACAACATTGTTCACCATCCCATGATGCACATGTATACACAATATAGGGACATTATCACAAACTATGCCTCGATTCTTGCCATAACATTGGTTATTTGACCCGAAAGCCAAAAAACCTCGAATGAGATAGGTCATTTTGGTGAAGCCAAGAAATCTATTGCGAGCGGGCGACACACAACAAGAAGAATTGTCATCTATTGTCCATGCCAAAGCCTACGGCCATTCAATATGGCTTGTGTAGAAGTGAACTCATCAAGTTCCAGCATCGGACGATCTTATTTTAAAAGCATAACAGAGGGAAGCTCTCGGAAGGATTTTTGTTAGTGGAGCGGCACAACAAATTATTCATGAGGTCGAGTGGATTATGCCAGGAGCTTACCATTGGGATTTAGTGTCCGATGGTGAACGAGCATACAAAGTTTGTTTCCCTTCAAAGGCTGAGTTAACAAGGCTAAATAAACTGCCTGACATCCCGGCCGGTGAACGGCTCTATGCTCCATTTTGAAGAATGGTCTGCTGCACCGGAAGATGTTACTAGAAAGAATATACTAGTTCGGCAGCCTCTAGCTAATGCTGCAGAAAAAACAACGTCGAAAAACAACAAGGTGATATTCAGTTTGGTTCTTTGAAATTAGGCATGGGTCGTCTGTCCAAGTCGGACAGCAAGCTGAGCAATTCTATAGCTTGTTCTCGATGGGGTGACAGGGTGGACGTAGAAGAAGAGGGCCTAGCTACCTACCTTCCCCAGTACCATGCTCAGCTCCTCCACGGTCTGCAGATTTTCCTCTTGATGTGAACAAGGTTGCTGCGACGATGCCTGTTGTGACAGACTTAGCGGCCGGCTCAGATCATCGCTGCTGCGGTAGCACCCGCGGCCACGTGTTCCGTCACTGTTGTATGTAGTACTCCCTCCGTCCTAAAATAGATGTCTCACATTTAGTGTCTAGGTTCGTCCAAATTTTAACAAATCTGAGACATCTATTTTAGAACAGAGGGAGTACTGGGGATTTTCCCTGCCACCGAAGAAGTCGAGCAGCTAGCAGCCAACGTCTCCTACTGGCTCTCACACCAATGGTGTCGAGGTCTCGCTGCAGAGGTCTCCTTGCACAAGGCTCTCTGTCTTCGTCATGATGCACAAGGCTCAGGGCTCGATCGGAAGTTTCGGAGACGGTGACACGGGTAGTTTCTCCTTGCACACCGATTAACACTTGTGACCGCCGGTCGCGGCAGTCGCAACTCTCTCCTCCTTCTCCTGTCTCGCCTGTTGATGTGGGAAAGGTGCATCATTCTCCACGGCAGGAGGCTGAGGGGAAGTCGATGCTACACGAGAAGGAGACACGCACACTCCAGGAGGTTTTGCTGTCGCTGGCCTTATGGCATCATCGACCGCTACTCGAGGTACATGAGTGTTCTCGTATGGGGGTATCTCTCCATCACAAGGGTTGGGCGTGCGCTCGAGTGACCGCATTCGCATTCGAGCCCAACCAAACGCGGAGCTCGAGAGGGCGACCAAGTTGGCACAAGCAAAGGATCAGTGCAGCACCGCAGGTACTACCTTCATTAATAAACTTTCTATTGCAACGGTAGTAAGTAGAGCATCAAAATCAGGTGTCTCTCGTTGGGGCAGTCACCGAGCCAAGTTTCAGATTCTATATAGATTCAATAAAATATGCGCCAACCCTAATCCCTAATCCTGTGTAGATCCTAACGCCCCCCCCCCCCCCCCCACACACACACACACACATAAACCCTAAATCCTTATACGATTGGGTCAGAGCTTGTTTAGCTAGTTTAAGTTCCATTGCTAATGGTCATTGTATATTTATTCAGTTTATCTTATGCTATCACCATTATTTGACAAATATAATGCCATTGTTTTGGCTGTGTATTATGTGTTGATTGTTGTGTTTGTGGATATAACCAAGTGTTGTATCCTAGCATTGATTGTTTAGGTCTTGGGGTGTGCCTATTTGTCAAGCTGGTTTGATTATAATTTATATGTGATTTTAATTGCGGTTCATACTAATTGTTTATAGAAACCTAGGTTATTTGTTATATAAATCTCTTTTCAGTTTTCACACTCCTGAGTTTGTTCGAATATTAGAATTTTTTCAAGTGTTGTGGTGTGCCTGTTTATCAAGATCATTTGATTGCAGTTTTTGTATGATTAAAATTTTTGTTAGTACTAATTATTCATAGAAATATAGGTTAATTGTTGTATAACTCTTTTGACATTCCTAAGTTTTTTTGAATGTTACATTTTTCTAGTATGGTTTCTCTATCTTCTGTTTCCTTTTTTCTGAAACGAGGTGTTGCTAATGCTTTTTTTACTTTGATGGTCGATTTTCTATGTTCACAAGCTGATATTTCTTTCTTTCACTATACCTTGCAGGCACTCGCTGCAGTCATTACACCAGCACA
Organism: Avena sativa; assembly: GCA_916181665.1. Taxonomy (NCBI): domain Eukaryota; kingdom Viridiplantae; phylum Streptophyta; class Magnoliopsida; order Poales; family Poaceae; genus Avena; species Avena sativa. The sequence continues at coordinate 385,198,551 of OV702293.1, read as the reverse complement.
CTTCATATGTTTGTAGTTACTTTGCTTAGTTTAACTATGTGAATGATATTTTCTTCCTACATTTCACAGATGATCATATATGTATGTGACTTTTCATACGGACTATATGTTCATAATTCCTTTACTTAGTCATGATAATGATCTATTATTACTATATTTGAGTGAAGATCATGTACGATGGTAACTAGACCATTGTTATTTAAGTATTTCTATTTTATACTAATTTATTATATTACTCTCTCTTATTTGATTTAATTGTCTAAGGCTTAGGTAAATTATTTCAGAGTTGTACGATATTTTCCTTCTATATGTGAATGTCTGAGCCATTTCGGTATAGTTCATTATTTAATCAATTTCATGTCTACATATTATTTAGATGTTATAATGATATATCCGTAACCTTTTTGTTGTCCTAACTGTATCTTACCCATCACTGGGTGAACAAATCCCGATCTTGATGCATAGGCCTCAACCTGTACCTATGGAATACCTAACATACACCTTTATAATCACCATTTCACTGAGTGACGTTGATGCAGACAAAGCAGCCTCGGGAAACCGTGATTAATATGATCTCGCGGTCTAAGGAGAAGGAGACTATGTTTCTGACTATTGCAACAATGAACTTTGTGACTTGATCGTGTCGCAATCTTTGAGGAATGTCTATCACATCATTCACCAATGATATGACCTCATTATCAACCAGCGCTATTACTCCATGATCAGGAAACCTTGATCATCTTGTTTCCCAACGAACTAGTATCAATAGAGGCTAGTAGGGACTTATGTTTCATATCACACATGTATCAATGTTTCCACTTGATACAGTTATAGCACAACATAAAACTATTACGAACTTATTGGGATATGACAATAATAAACCTTTTATTATTTTCCTCTAGGGCATATTCCCTTCACCTTCGGCTCTGATATGCTACGGACATGACCATGACCCCTTGCGTCAATGATCAATAGCGGGACCTGGATGCCCATAATGACCACCCGTGCATTCATGAATCTCATCGCTTGAACCTTAACTGCGTAGTCCTATTCCCTTTGCCATACGATACCTAGGTCATCTAAGATTTGATCTTAAGTATCTTCATACTTGTGTTCGATATCGTTTTCGATGAGCTTGTTTACTCGTTCCCGTGTCGTTGCATTCCATGGTCTAGTCATAGGCTTGCAAGCTTCGTTAATGCAACGTCATCGAGTTGGCCACGTGTATCTATCCGTTACTTGGATTAGCAAATTCTGGTCTTGATAAAAACTCCTCAACCCGTCTCTTCGGGAAACCCAACGATACCTTTATGATCATCCTTTCACAGTTTGATACTTGATATCATCAAAGTCTCCTTCCAAAATGGTGATTAAGCATTATCTCACAGTCGAAGGATATAGGCCATGATGTTTCTATGTTATCATCAATAATAAACGTTTAAATAACTAGATCTCATTGTGATTAACGTTGGGTGTTTGTCTATTACATTATTCCCCAATAATGTGATCTCATTGTCAATCGGCACTATCACCATGTCCTCGAAACCATAAGATCATCACTTGTCTAATCAGCTAGTTTACTAGAGTCAACTAGAGACCTGGTTGTTTACATACCACATGTGTATCAACGTTTCGTATTAATATAGTTATAGCATGGTAAGAAACATATTACGAACATACAAGAGATACATCAAATAAAAACACTTTATTATTTGCCTCTAGATCATATCTCCTTCAATACGAAGGGTAAGACTACGTATTTTCCCTTTTATTTTTTAAATTGATGATTCAAAACAATATATCTTGAGAACCGTTTGTTGAAATTACAAACCATTTTCACTTTTGAGCTCCTCGTGCCTAGATCTTTAAAACTAGATCCCATGTACTTTAGATTTCTCCAGTTCTGTATTTTTATACTTCGTATTTTTAGTATACTTTATACTTGGGTTACTATACACTTCTACTTTTGTGTACTTTGTTGGTGAGTACACTGGTACTTTTCTGTACTTCGGCTCCTATTACTATAGTACTTTCGTGTACTTGGATCTATAAGTATGGTTGTACTTTCTTGTACTTTGACTTCTACAAATATTGTACTTTCATGTTTCGACTCTAAGTACAGTTTTACTTTTGTGTAGTCTATAAATACACTTGTAATTTCATGTAATTTGACAATGTGTATACTTAGATTTTTCTATACTTCGGCTCTTAATACAGTAGTATTTTCGTGTACTTGGTTCTAAATATTGTTGTACTTTCGGATAGTTCGGCTATAAGTACAATTATATTTTTGTATACTTAGTATGTAAGTAAAGTTATAATTTTGTACACGGTTGTATAGTTGTACTTAAATCATTAACTACTTCAATCTTGTGGCAATCAACGGCAGGCCGAGCCGATGGGAGTGCGGCCGATGCAGCCGCACAGGGCCTCTAAATTTTTGGGGCCCTAGATTTTTGACTCGGCAATTGGTAGCACAGAGCCCTTCAGGAGTGGCAAACCAGTGATGAGGAACGGCAGCCGTCCAGGTATCTCGGGGCCGAGGGGAGTATCACCATGGACGCACGGGTTGAAGCTTTCTGTACGAAGTCGAAGGGTCGGAGAAGATGCCTGAACATGGCCTGTGCATAATCATTCAAGTGAAAAGGCCCATCTCAATCAGGCCCGGACTGGGCGTAGCGTACCCACTGCTCCAACTCGAGTCAATCACATGTTCCCCTAAAAAAACATAACCTACACGTCTTGCATCTTCTAAAAAAATCAGGTTTTGCTCAGCCAACGAATGTTTCAAGCGTAGTGTCCATCTTTAAAAATATTATTATTTCCATCCTCTTGGTAGTTGTATTTTTCTGAACTTGAATTTTGGTATTTTATTCGTCATTTTTAAGAGTAGACCTATGCTTATACCTTAAAATGTTACCTATTCTTTTCACCCAGTAAATGTTTATTCATCAATCTGCACTAGCCACCAGCATCTAAAAAATCCAGATACCCATGCATACAGTGTTTTAAAAATTAAGATCAGAACATCAATTACATATATTATAATTTAAATTAGTTTATAATTTTTATGAGTTAGAGCCTCATTTTAGATTTTGGCACAGGGCCACAAATTTTGCCGGCTCGTCCCAGATCAACAGCGCGTCACATGTCAAACGTGAAGCAACTCCAGGCTCGCGAACAGAAGGTCGGTCTTTTTTTAATGATACCTGCAATTACCTTGTCAATATAATTAGGGTCTCTCTAATTCTCAGCTGACTGAGAATTAGCCTAAGTCACAGTCAAGTGACGTCAGCTCCGTCCGCTCCACACGCGACCTTCGATCATATGTTATTTCGCACTGTCCCTGACGGAGATTGCTGTAGCACGTATGCACGCATCCGGCTGGCCCTACGCAGGCTTCTACTAGTAAGAAGAGAAACCAGTAAACGTGTAGACTCTCAAGTGGTCTTCAGATATCATTTAATACGTTTCTATTTCTTTGCCCATTTTTTCGGTTTGCACTGTTCATACAGGTTTTGCAGGCAATGCTTCTTTTGCTTTTGGAAGGGAAAAATCGTCCCGCTCTAGCTCCAAATAAATTAAAAAATGTTCTGCTAATACTCGGTCTTGAATAATTTGTCTCAAATTATTTGTCATATATTTGTCTATACACGTTTTGACATCCATGACATCTAATTTGAGACGGAGAAATTAGTTAAAATGCACTTGCACCGATCTCACAACTTGCATCATAACAACTTTAACAAGAAAATCTTAGTTGCAACCTCATCTACAATTGACAAATCACAGTTGCAACCGTAGTTGCAACTAGCAAATTTAGTTACAAACCCACTTGGAAAAAATCTCAGTTGCAACCTCACTTGCAACTCAAAAAAATATGAGTTACAACTCAAGTTGCAACTAGAGAAAACCTAACTAAGATCCCACTTGCAACTCAAGAAACCTCAATTGCAACTTCACTTGCAATTGAAAAAAAAATCTCAATTGCAACTTCACTTGCAACTGAAGAAAATATGAGTTACAACTCAAGTTGCAACTAGAGAAAACCTCACTAAGACCCCACATGCAACTCAAGAAAGCTCAGTTGCAACTTCACTTGCAATTGAAAAAAAATCTCAGTTGCAATCTTATTTGCAACTTGAGAAAATATGAGTTACAATTCAAGTTGCAACTAGACAAAACCTCAATAAGACCCCATTTGCAACTCAAGAAATCTCAGCTGCAACTTCACTTACAACTGAAAAAAAATCTCAGTTGCAACCTCATTTGCAACTCAATAAAATATGAGTTATAACTCAAGTTGCAACTAGAGAAAACCTCACTAAGACCCCACTTGCAACTCAAGAAATCTCAGTTGCAACTTCACTTGTAATTAAAAAAAAATCTTAGTTGCAACCCCATTTCAAACTTAAAAAAATCATAGTCGCAACACCACTTGTAACTAATATAAATCTCAGTTATAACACCGCTAAGACCCACACAAAATAAAAAATAAATGGCTTTACATGAATATACACAAAAAACAAAACTAAAACATAGACACGCAATCCCACAATGACAAAAATCAAATCGCCTCATAAAAAAACCAAAAGCACATATGAAAAAGGACAAGGCCTAGCATGCACACACCTACCGAACTAAAAATAGGCCAATTAGTTGCAACCCATTAGAGCCCATTATGCTGCCCTTGCCCAGAAAATTCCTAGACGCATGAATCTCCGCACACATCTGACGGTTGCAAAGAGAATTAACAAAATGTAAATCGTAACGCTTAAAGATCGGACGGTTACAAACAGAATTAGCAATCCTATAGTCATAGATAAAATATATTAGTTGCAACTTAAAAACAAGATCAGTTACAATCTCATTTATAACCAGAAAAATCTCAGCTGCAGTCCCACTTGCAACTAAAAAGCCCAATTACACCTCACTTGCAACGAACTTACATATCACGGCAACTCAAAGTGGATCAAACAAAGTCCTCCTTCACCTCCCACTTTTTCTCGAATTGACAAGAAAAGAACATCCTACTTTCATTTAATTATTCAATGCTAACAAACAAAAAAAAAGCACTTCCAGCATGAGAGACTTTGAGAAAAAACCAGCAATAAAACACAAAAATAGAGATACGAACGCTGGAGATCAACAACTGAATGCCGAAGAACAAGAACACAAACAGATGGCCTGACGTCTTCACAGCTGCCACACTCGCTTTCACAAGCAACCAGACATCTCGTGAGGAGAGAGAGTCAACAACAACCACAAAAACAGCCCCACCTGTCCACGTACAACCCAACTATATAAAAAAGCCCAAAACAATGTGACTACATCAGGCCCACCATCGTACAAGCTGAACATAACAGGCCAACGAGCGTTCAATCTGCCAAAACAATGAATCTTATAAAATTCTGATCGAACGGTGTAGCAGTTAGCTGACGGTGTAGCAGTTAGCTGAGCCCTAAGCTAACTCTCAGCTAGCTGAGAATTAGCAATTCCGATATAATTAAGCTCATCCTAATTAATCAGTCCATATCCATATGCGAGATACGCATGGATCGATGCATTTAACATGGCTAACTGGCCACCTAACAAAAACTCCTAAAGCCCATTAGGCTGGTCATAGCGGTAGTATCATACTACTAGTATCATGCATATGATACTAATGTATGATACTATCTTTATAGTGCGTTGTATCATATGGTAGTATCATATTAGTATTATATTTAATGATTTGTAAAATTTCAATACATAATTGTGTATAAGATTTATTTATATGAGGATTTTTTTAGTTTTACGTGCTGTGATATGGTATCTACCTATGATAATCTAATCATTTTTTTCTTTATTAATTCTTGTGCCACATTAGATTTTTGCCAACATAACATGCATGATACTAGTTATGATACTTCCACTTGTTAGATGTATATTTGTATATTGTAGTTTTCCCATATGTTAGGGGGCTTCCTGCATATTTGCACCTGTACTTGTATTATATATTGTGGTCTTTGGCCCCCAGAGGAATACAAATTGTCTATTCCTAACATGGTATCAGAGCCTCGTTAGCTCCGTCCTCTTTCTCGCAACTTTGTCGGCCGCCACCGTCCCTGTCGCCGCCGGTCTTGCCGTCGTCGTCGCCGCCGGTCGCCGCCCGTTTTGCTCCGTTTCAGATCTGGATCGGTCGCCGTCTCAGATCTGGACCAATCTGTGTCCCGATCAAGATCCGTTTCAGACTGGAATTAGTCTTCAACTCCTGTTCTGCGCTCGTCAACTCACCGACAAAGGTCCCGTCAGATCAGGCTGGTCCCGTCGCCTGTCGCCAATCCCAACTCGTCAACTCGCCAACCCTGCCCCTCGTGTCTGTCTCCCGCGGGACCCCGCCCGCCCGCAGATTCCTCTGCTCACGCCCGGCAGGACCCCTTCGCCTGCCCACGTCCCCGCGGGACTCACCCCGTCGCCCGCCCGCAGGACCCCGTCGCCCGTAGATTCCTCTTCTCGCGGGACCCGACCCCGACCGCGGGACTCGCCACGTCCTCTGCTCCCGCCTCTGCTCGACGAGCTCACTACCGCCACCAGGTTGTCCTTCTACGCAGACCTGCTGTCCCGCCTCCAAGATTCCACCTGCTGGTTGGCGCCCTGCTGCCCTCTCTCGTCGACGAGATCCTCTGATCGGATCTGAGTGCAGCTTCTTTTTTTCGTCAGATCTGAGAGTTGACCAAAAAAAAGTGAGAGAGAGATGTCTTCTTCCTCGGGTTATGTAGCGATTCCTCGCTACCCGGTGATCTTTGATGACGCAAATTATCCTGATTTCGCTGCCTTTATGCGTGTTCACATGCGCGATCTCCGTCTTTGGGGTGTGCTCTCCGGCGAGGTCTCCTGTCCGCCGTGCCCCCCTGCTCATGTGGCTCCTCTTCCGCCGACGCCGATTGTTCTCGGCGCTGATGCTTCTCATGAGGCCAAGGATGCTGCTCGGAGTGCTGATGATAGTGTTGTTGCTGCTTATGACCTGAAGTTCAAGCAGTACGCTTTTGATCTCGAGGTCTATCGTCACACTCTGACTGCCTACACTCAGTGGGTCGATGAGGATGCTCGTGATGTTGTTGTTTTCACGTCCAGTGTTTTGCCCCAGTATGCTGCTGAGTTCATGAGTCTCCCTACTGTTGCCGCTCAGTGGGCACATCTTCGTCAGCGCTATCAGGCGTCCGGGGATGCTCTTTACCTGTCTGTGGTTCTTCAGGAGCATGCTCTTCAGCAGGGTGATTCCACTATTGATGAGTTTTATACTCAGAGTGCTGCTATCTGGCGTCAGCTTGATTCTCTCCGTACTGCTGTTTGTGACACATGCTCGTGCTGCCAGATTGTGCGCTCGGACTTGGATTTTCACCGCATTTATGAGTTTCTGTCTCGGCTCCATCAGGAGTTTGAGCCCCGGCATACTCAGTTGAATGCCCGTGGTCGTGTTCCGCTCTCTGAGGTGTTGTCTGAGCTTTGGGCTGAGGAGACCCGTCTCCGTGGTGCTGGTCTCCTTACGGTTCCATCTGCGCTTGCTACTCGTGGTCCTCCTATGTCGTCTGCTTCCTCGACTCAGCCGTGGTGCCTGTGCCGCCGCCGATACTACCCACTCCTCCAGGTCAGGGTCAGAGTCAGCACCAGCAGTCTCAGGGTCAGAGTCAGCACCAGTAGGCTCGTGGTCAGGGTCGCCGTGGTTCTCTTCGTCACTGCTCTTACTGTAATAAAGATGGCCACACTTAGGCCACCTATTATACACGGGATCCCAGTTTACGTAAGCAGCACCAGGCTCGTGGGCAGTCGGCTCCTTCCGGATCTACAGCAGTTGCTCTCTCCGATCAGGACACTATCAGGAGTCTTCGCGGTCTGCTTGCTGCTACAAGCTCTTCTTCGATAGGCACTGCTGGTTCTGTGACTGATTCTTCAGGTACTGCGCGACCACCACCTTCTACACAGTCAGGTACGTCCCCATGGTATCTGGATTCTGGAGCTTCCTTTCATATGACCTCTGAGTCTTCTTTTCTGTCCTCTCTTCGTTCTCTCCCTTCTCCTGTCTGTGTTTTCACGGCTGATGGTACCTCTCTTCTTGTTTCTAGTCGGGGCACCCTTTCTACTTCTTATTTTTCTGTTCCTGATATTTCTCATGTTCCTCTTCTTAAGATGAATCTGTTCTCTACTAGCCAGCTTACAACTCCCTGGTATCGGAAGAAAGCTTTGAGGTCATCAAACGTCATCCTATGAGAGGGTGATCATAAAGGTGTCTCTCAGGTGATCGGAAAGTATCTGTTGGGTTGTATGTATCGAGATGGAATTTGTCCCTCCCAAGTCGGAGAGATATACTTCGGGCCCACTCGGTAATCGATATCAACACCGCTTGCAAGCATGTGGTTAAGGAGTTAATCACAAAGTGATATCGGATTACGGAACGAGTAAAGTACTTGCTGTGAACGAGATTGAACTAGGTATGACGATACCGACGATCGAATCTCGGGCAAGTAAAATATCGCGAGACGAAGGGAATATATATATGGGATTGATTGAATCCTGGCATCGTGGTTCATCCGATATGATCATCGATGAATGTGTGGGAGTCAATATGGGTGCCCAGACCCCGCTGTTGATTATTGATAGAAGATCATGTCTGCATAGTCTCGAACCCGCAGGGTCACACACTTAACGTGTCTCGACGCTAGGATAGATTGGATAATTGGTTTATGAATTTTTATTCGGAGTCTCGGATGGGATCCGGGATATCACGAGAGGTTCCGGAATGGTCCGGAGAATAAGATTCATATAAGGCAGTGCAGTTTTTGGAGTTCGGAATTGTTCCGGATTAATCGGTATTGTACCGGAAGCTTCTAGAACCTTCCGGAAGGGGACCAACGTGGCCCCAACTTCCGGGAGGGGGCATGGGCCTATGAGGGAGTGTCCTGGCCGCATTGGGCCAGGGGCACAAGGCCCCATAGGGCCCATCCGATCCTAGATAAGTTTAAACTCGTTTAAACTAGAGATAAGATAGGGTTTCTAGAAGGGAGAGTTTAAATCGTTTAAACTAGAGATAGGCTTGGAGGATGGGCAAGGGCTGGCCGCAACCCCCCCTCTATATATAGTGGGCTGGTGCGCCCCCTCCCCCTACACACCTTCCTCCAAACCCTAGTAGCCCTGCTGCCTTCCTCTCTCCCTCCCGACTGTTTGTAGGCGAAGCCCTGCTGCAGAAATTCTCCACCATATACACCGCGCCGTCGCGTTGTAGATCCAATCTATCTCTCCACCATACTTGCTGGTCCAAGGTAGGAGGAGACGTCGAGGTGCTGCACGTGTGCATCTCACGGAGGCACCGCCACTTGTGGTGCTAGATCGGATCGGATCGCGAGGAGGAGAAGCGAGTACGACTACATCATCCACGTTCCGACGAACGTTCCGCTGTGTGAATCTTCAAGGGTATGAAGATCTAATCCAATCTCTCTCGTTGTTTGCATCTCCTAGATTAGATCTTGGCTTTCCCTCTGTTCGCTCCGTAGAAAATTTTGATTTACTATGCCGCGAACCCCATCAGTGGTATCAGAGCTAGATCTATGCGTAGATGTGATTCACGAGTAGAACGCAACATGGTTGTTGCGGGCGTTGATGTTTTCTGTTGCAAGCCTCTTGTTTGTGTTCTTCTTATGACGCGGGATAGTGAGATTGAAGCGGTCCAGGCCAACCTTACGCGACGTCGTTCGCGAGACCGGCTCCGCACTTGACGTGTGGCTTGTACCACACATGCGGCTGGTGGATGTCAGTTTCTCTCACTATAGTTGTCATGGGTTTAACACCGAAGTTTGGCAACCATAATATCACCGTTGTGGCTTTCCGTAGGTAAGAATCGTTCTTAGCATCTACTCCCATGAGCCACGTAAAACATGCAACAACAAAGTAGAGGCGTCTAACTTGTTTTTGCAGGGAGTGTTTTCTGTGATATGGTATGGCCCAAGATATGATGTGTATATTGTATGCGATGATCATGTTTTGTAATGTTTCACGACTTGCATGTCGATGAGTACACAACCGGCAGGAGCCATATGGTTGTCTTTATATTTGTGTATGACCTGCGAGTCAACTTCTTATGCGCCATGTAATAGCTTTACTTTATCGCTAAGTAGTTAGCAATAGTTGTAGTTGCTATTCGTGGTGGAGGCAATCATGGTGGAGTGATGGAGATCATGCCGGAACGCACAAGATGGAGATCATTGCGCGAAGATTGGCTATACCATGTCACATAAAGTTATATGCATGTGATGTTTATCCTTTTATGTATCTTATTATGCTTAGATCGCGACGGTAGCATTATAAGATGATTCCTCACTTAAAGATCAAGATAAAACTGTGTTCTCCCCATGTATGCACCGTTGCGAAAGTTCGTCGTGTCCAAGCATCACGTGATGATCGGGTGCTATAGACTCTACGCTCACATACAACGGGTGCAAGCCAGTTTTGCACACGCGGAAATACTTGGGTTTGACTTGACGAGCCTAGCATGTACAGACATGGCCTCGGAACACATGAACCGAAAGGTTAAGCATGAGTCATATGAATGATATGATCGACACTTCGTTGTCCACCATTGAAACCACATCTCTTCTCGTGAAGATCGGATTAGGTGTGGTGAATTTGGATCATGTTCACTAAACAACTTGAGGGATGTTGAATTTAGTGGGAGTTCATCTAGTAATTTGATTAAAAGTTGAACTAGTTATCATGAACATAGTCTAATTTGTACTTGCAAATATTGTAGATCACATGGCTAAGTCCAACTTCAACTTCAACGTTTTTGCTGAGAAAGAAAAGCTTAAGAACAATGGGTCTAACTTCACCAATTGGTTCCGCAATCTAAGAATCATTCTGTCTGGCGGACAAAAGGACTATGTCCTTGGGAAAGCGTTAGGTGACCCCCCTGCTGCAACTGCGCCGGATGATGAGAAAGTTGTCTATCAGTCGCGCAAAGATGATTATGGTGTGATTAAGAGCACCATGTTGTTTGCTATGGAACCGGAACTTCAAAATCATTTTGAAAACTATCCCGGGCCCTTTGAGATTCTCGAAGAGTTGAAAACCATGTTTCAGACTCAGGCCCGTTCTGAGAGATATGAGATCTCCGAGAAGTTCTTTAACTGCAAGATGGAGGAAGGGAGTTCCGTTAGTGAGCACGCCATTAAGATGTCGGGCTACACTCAACGCCAGAGGAGCTCAAGATTGACAGGGTTCTGCAATCACTCCCTCCCAGCTACAAAAGTTTTGTAGTGACTCACAATCAGATTGGTTCCACTGATACGATCACCGAGCTCTTCGCAAAGCTGAAGGCTGCGGAGGTGGACATCAAAAAGGATAATCATGTGTTGATGGTCAACAAGCCCTCCTTTAAGAAAGGTAAAGGTGCAAAGAAGCCCTTCAAGAAAGGCGGCGGCAAGCGCGTTGCCCCTGCTGAGAAGAAGCTCAAGTCTGGTCCTAAGCCGGACACTGAGTGCTTCTATTTCAAGGACAAGGGTCACTGGAAGCGCAACTGTCCGAAGTACTTAGCGGACAAGAAGGCTGGCACCATCAAAGGTATATTTGATATACATGTTATTGATGTTTTCCTTACTAGCCCTCGTTGTAGTGCCTGGGTATTTGATACTGGTTCAGTTGCTAATATTTGTAACTCGAAACAGGAGCTACGGAATAGACGACGGCTTGCGAGGGATGAGGTGACGATGCGCGTTGGCAACGGATCAAGAGTTGATGTGATGGCCGTCAGCACGCTCTCCTTAGTTTTACCTTCGGGATTAGTTTTAAACCTTAATAAATGTTATTATGTGCCTGCGTTGAGCATGAACATTATTTCTGGATCGTGTTTATTGCAAGACGGTTATTCATTTAAATCGGAGAATAATGGTTGTTCTATTTATATGAGTAACATCTTTTATGGTCATGCACCCCTTGTGAATGGTTTATTTCTTCTAAATCTCGAAAGGGATGAAACACACATCCATAACATTGAGGCTAAGAGATGCAAAGTAGATAGTGATAATACTACTTATTTGTGGCACTGTCGTCTAGGTCATATTGGTGTAAAGCTCATGAAGAAACTCTATTCTGATGGACTTTTGGAGTCTCTTGATTTTGAATCATTTGACACATGCGAACCATGCCTCATGGGCAAGATGATCAAAACCCCGTTCTCCGGTATGATGGAGCGAGCAATGGACTTGTTGGAAATCATACATACCGATGTATGCGGACCGATGAGTGTTTCGACGCGCGGTGGATATCGCTATTTTCTCACTTTTACCGATGACTTAAGTAGATATGGGTATATCTATTTAATGAAACATAAATCTGAAACGTTTGAAAAGTTCAAAGAATTTCAGAATGAAGTGGAGAACCATCGTAACAGAAAGATTAAGTTTCTACGATCCGATCGTGGGGGCGAATATTTGAGTTATGATTTTCTCACGCATCTCAAAGCAAGTGGAATCGTTTCACAACTCACGCCACCCGGAACACCACAACGCAATGGTGTGTCTGAACGCCGGAATCGAACCCTATTAGATATGGTCAGATCGATGATGTCTCTTACTGATTTGCCGTTATCATTTTGGGGTTATGCATTAGAAACCGCTGCATTCACTTTAAATAGGGCTCCATCTAAATCCGTTGAGACGACACCGTATGAACTGTGGTTTGGTGCTAAACCTAAGTTGTCGTTTCTTAAAGTTTGGGGATGCGAAGCTTACGTCAAGAAGTTGATGCCGGACAAGCTCGAACCCAAAGCGGAGAAATGCGTCTTCATAGGATACCCTAAGGAAACTATTGGGTATACCTTCTATCACAGAACCGAAGGCAAAGTGTTTGTCGCAAAGAACGGTTCCTTTCTTGAGAAGGAGTTTCTCTCGAAAGAAGTGAGTGGGAGGAAAGTAGAGCTAGACGAGGTTATTGAACCTTCTCTTGAATTGGAGAGTAGCGCAGCACCTGAAATTGTTCCAGTGCCGCCTGCACCAACAATAGAGGAAGCTAATGACACGGATCATGAAGCTTCGGACGATGCTGCTACTGAACGTCGCAGGTCGACAAGGTCGCGTGCCCATCCTGAGTGGTACGGCAACCCTGTCTTGACTGTCTTGTTAGTAGAAGACAGCGAACCTACGAACTATGAGGAAGCGATGATGATCCCAGACTCTGAGAAATGGCTAGAAGCCATGAAATCCGAATTGGGATCCATGAGCGAAAACCAAGTATGGACTTTGGTGGACCCTCCTAGCGACCGAAAGGCCGTTGAGTGCAAATGGATCTTCAAGAAGAAAACGGACGCGGATGGTAATGTTACCGTCTATAAAGCACGGCTTGTTGCGAAAGGTTTTCGACAAGTTCAAGGTGTGGACTACGATGAGACTTTCTCTCCCGTAGCGATGTTTAAGTCCATTCGGATTTTATTAGCAATTGCTGCGTTTCATGATTATGAAATATGGCAAATGGATGTCAAGACTGCTTTCCTCAATGGCAACATTGATGAAGAGTTGTATATGATGCAACCCGAAGGTTTTGTCGATCCTAAGGATGCTGATAAAGTATGCAAACTTCAGCGTTCCATTTATGGACTGAAGCAAGCATCTCGGAGTTGGAACCTTCGTTTTGATCAAGTGATCAAGAGCTTTGGATTTGTTCCAAATTGCTACGAAGCTTGCATCTACAAGAAAGTGAGTGGGAGCTCGGTGACGTTTCTGGTACTATATGTGGATGACATACTGATTATTGGAAATGACATCAACATGCTTAACGATGTGAAGAGTTATTTGAACAAGTGTTTTTCAATGAAAGACCTAGGTGAAGCTGCTTATATATTGGGCATCAAAATCTATAGAGATAGACAAAGACGCCTGATAGCTTTAAGCTAGAGTACATACCTAGACAAAGTTCTGAAAAGGTTCAGAATGGATAAGGCATTGAAAGGTTCAGTGCCTATGTTGTCAGGTAAGATATTGAGCAAGGCTCAGTGTCCAGCTACGGTAAATGATAGGGAAGCTATGAGCAAAGTGCCTTATGCCTTGGCCATAGGTTCCATCATGTATGCCATGCTGTGTACTAGACCGGATGTGTCCAATGCTCTTAGTTTGACGAGCAGATATCAAAGTGATCCAGGAGTGGAACACTGGACAGCCGTGAAGAACATCCTAAGGTACCTAAATAGGACTAAAGAAATGTTCTTAGTCTATGGGGGTGATGAACAGCTCGTCGTAAAAGGTTACGTCGATGCTAGTTTCGACACCGACAAGGATGATTCTAAATCTCAGACAGGATACGTGTATATTTTGAATGGAGGAGCTGTGAGCTGGAGAAGCTGCAAGCAAAGCGTGATCGCGGGATCTACAGTAGAAGCGGAATACATGGCTGCTGCAGAAGCGTCAAGTGAAGGAGTTTGGATCAGAAACTTCATCACTGAGCTTGGCGTGGTTCCAAGTGCATTGGACCCACTGGAGATATTGTGTGACAACACTGGCGCCATAGCACTCGCTAAGGAACCAAGGTATCATCCAAAGACCAAGCATATCAACCGCAAGTTTCATATAATCCGAGATTATATAGCAGATGGAGATCTGAAGATCAGCAAAGTACATACAGATCTGAATGTCGCAGATCCATTGACTGAACCTCTTCCACGTGTAAAACATGATCAGCACCTCAGTGCCATGGGTGTGAGATTGTTGCCAAATGTAAACTAGATTATTGACTCTAGTGCAAGTGGGAGACTGTTGGAATTATGCCCTAGAGGCAATAATAAAGATGTTATTATTATAATTCTTGTTCATGATAAAGTTTATATTCCATGCTAGAATTGTATTAAGCGGAAACTTTAATACTTGTGTGGTTTGTGAACAACACCGTGTCCCTAGTACGCCTCTATGGACTAGCTCATTGATCAATGATGGTTAAGGTTTCCAAACCATAGACATGAGTTGTCATTTGATAATGAGATCATATCATTGGGAGAATGATATGGTGGACAGACCCAAACTAAGCAAAGCTATTAGATCGTTTCATCGTGTTCGTCTTTGCGAAGCTTTTCTCATGTTAAATATTGTATTCCTTAGACCATGAGATAATACAACTCCCTGGTATCGGAAGAAAGCTTTGAGGTCATCAAACGTCATCCTATGAGAGGGTGATCATAAAGGTGTCTCTCAGGTGATCGGAAAGTATCTGTTGGGTTGTATGTATCGAGATGGAATTTGTCCCTCCCAAGTCGGAGAGATATACTTCGGGCCCACTCGGTAATCGATATCAACACCGCTTGCAAGCATGTGGTTAAGGAGTTAATCACAAAGTGATATCGGATTACAGAACGAGTAAAGTACTTGCTGTGAACGAGATTGAACTAGGTATGACGATACCGACGATCGAATCTCGGGCAAGTAAAATATCGCGAGACGAAGGGAATATATATGGGATTGATTGAATCCTGGCATCGTGGTTCATCCGATATGATCATCGATGAATGTGTTGGAGTCAATATGGGTGCCCAGACCCCGCTGTTGATTATTGATAGAAGATCATGTCTGCATATTCTCGAACCCGCAGGGTCACACACTTAACGTGTCTCGACGCTAGGATAGATTGGATAATTGGTTTATGAATTTTTGTTCGGAGTCTCGGATGGGATCCGGGATATCACGAGAGGTTCCGGAATGGTCCGGAGAATAAGATTCATATAAGGCAGTGCAGTTTTTGGAGTTCGGAATTGTTCCGGATTAATCGGTATTGTACCGAAAGCTTCTAGAACCTTCTGGAAGGGGACCAACGTGGCCCCACCTTCCGGGAGGGGGCATGGGCCTATGAGGGAGTGTCCTGGCCGCATTGGGCCAGGGGCACAAGGCCCCATAGGGCCCAGCCGATCCTAGATAAGTTTAAACTCGTTTAAACTAGAGATAAGATAGGGTTTCTAGAAGGGAGAGTTTAAATCGTTTAAACTAGAGATAGGCTTGGAGGATGGGCAAGGGCTGGCCGCAACCCCCCCTCTATATATAGAGGGCTGGTGCGCCCCCTCCCCCTACACACCTTCCTCCAAACCCTAGTAGCCCTGCTGCCTTCCTCTCTCCCTCCCGACTGTTTGTAGGCGAAGCCCTGCTATAGAAATTCTCCACCATATACACCGCGCCGTCGCGTTGTAGATCCAATCTATCTCTCCACCATACTTGCTGGTCCAAGGTAGGAGGAGACGTCGAGGTGCTGCACGTGTGCATCTCACGGAGGCACCGCCACTTGTGGTGCTAGATCGGATCGGATCGCGAGGAGGAGAAGCGAGTACGACTACATCACCCACGTTCCGACGAACGTTCCGCTGTGCGAATCTTCAAGGGTATGAAGATCTAATCCAATCTCTCTCGTTGTTTGCATCTCCTAGATTAGATCTTGGCTTTCCCTCTGTTCGCTCCGTAGAAAATTTTGATTTACTATGCCGCGAACCCCATCAGCTGCCACTTCATCTGCCAGTTCTTCTCCGGTCTTCGCCTCTGCTACCAGCTCCTTTCAGCAGTGGCATCATCGTCTTGGTCACCTCTGTGACTCTCGCCTGTCGCCCTTAGTTCATCGTGGTCTTCTGGGGTCTGTCCCATGAGATGGGTCTTTATATTGTCAGAGTTGTAGGTTGGGTAAACAGATTCAGCTTCCCTATCCTACTAGCGCGTCTGTATCTCAGCGACGTTTTGATTTAGTTCATTCCGATGTTTGGGGTCCGGCTCCTTTCGCTTCGAAAGGGGGCCATCGGTACTATATTTTATTCATCGATGATTTTTCTCGGTACACTTGGTTGTTTTTTATGCGCTCTCGCAGTGAAGTGCTCTCAATATATCAGCGTTTTGCGGCCATGGTCCGTACTCAATACTCTACCCCCATTCGTGTGTTTCGTGTTGATTCTGCTGGTGAGTATATCTCTCAGATGTTGAGGGGTGTTCTTGCTGAGCAGGGCACTCTTGCTTAGTTCTCATGTCCTGGCGCACATGCCCAGAATGGCGTTGCTGAGCATAAGCATCGCCATCTTCTTGAGACCACTCGTGCCATGATGATTGCTTCTTCCCATACGCCGCATTTCTGGGCTGAGGCTGCCGCTACGTCGGCTTACCTCATCAATATTCAGCCCTCTATCGCTCTACAGGGTGGTATCCCTCTTAAGCGCCTATCTGGATAGTCTCCAGACTACTCCATGCTTCGCTTGTTTGGTTGTGTTTTCTATGTTCTCCTTGCGCCTCGCGAACACACCAAACTGACCGCTCAGTCTGTTGAGTGCGTCTTCCTTGGATACAGTGATGAGCATAAGGGCTATCGCTGTTGGGACCCCGTTGGTCGTCGGATGCATATCTCTCGTGATGTTACTTTTGATGAGACGCGTCCTTTCTAGTACCTACCCGGTGGAAGATATCTCCTTTCTTCTCTTTCCTGACACACCTCCTTCTACTCCTATTGTGTCTTCTTCAGGATCTCCTCCCCCTGATGTCTCTTCTTCGCCACTGTCCTCCTCTACTCCGTCTAGTTCTCCTAGTTCTCCTCGTTCTCCGGAGTCGTCTTCCTCTGCTATTCCTTCCTCTTCATCGTCGTCTCCTAAGTCATCTTCGTCTGATGAGCTTCCCTCTACTCGTCTTGTTCGTAAGCGTCGTGCCCCTAACCGTTACTCTCCTAGTCAGTATGGTCTTTCTGTTGCCTCCGAGCTGACCTCTTATCGGGATGCTGAGCATCATCCTGAATGGCAGCTGGCCATGGCTAAGGAGATTGCTGCGCTTGAATGCACTGGCACCTGGGATCTTGTTTCTCCCCCTCCTGGTGTTCGTCCTATCACGTGTAAGTGGGTCTATAAGATTAAGACCCGCTCTGATGGATCTCTTGAGCGCTACAAAGCGCGTCTTGTGGCTCGTGGTTTTCAGCAGGAGCATGGTCGTGACTATGATAAGACCTTTGCTCATGTGGCTCATATGACCACTGTGCGTACTCTTCTTGCTGTTGCTTCTGTTCGTACTGGTCTGTGTCCCAGTTTGATGTTCAGAATGCATTTCTCAATGGTGAGTTGAGTGAGGAGATTTATATGCAGCCTCCTCCTGGGTATTTCGTTCCCGAGGGGATGGTTTGTCGTCTTCGACGTTCTCTTTATGGCCTCAAACAGGCCCCTCGTGCCTGGTTTGAGCGCTTTGCTTCTGTAGTGACTGCTGCTGGTTTCTCCCCTAGTGCTCATGATCCAGCGATGTTTGTTCACACTTCTCCTCGTGGACGCACTCTTCTTTTTCTCTATGTTGATGATATGATCATTACTAGTGATGATTCTGAGTATATCGCCTTTGTTAAGGCTCGTCTTCGGGATCAGTTTCTTATGACTGATCTTGGTCCTCTTTGATACTTTCTTGGGATCGAGGTCTCCTCCACTTCTGATGGTTTTTACATTTCCTAGGAAAAGTATATTCAGGATCTTCTTGCTCGTGCTGCTCTTGAGGATGAGCGCACTGTTGAGACCCCTATGGAGCTTTATGTTAAGCTTCAATCTACTGATGGTGATCCTCTTCTTGATCCGACGCGTTATCGTCATCTTGTTGGAAGTCTTGTTTATCTTGCTGTCACTCGTCCTGACATCTCTTATCCTGTTCATATTCTGAGTCAGTTTTTTTCTGCTCGGACCACTGTTCACTATAGTCATCTTCTCCGTGTTCTTCGTTATCTTCGTGGTACGATCACTCGTCGCCTTTTCTTTCCTCGTTCCAGCTCCCTTCATCTCCAGTGCTATTCGGACGCTACGTGGGCGAGTGATCCTTCGGATCGCCGTTCACTTCTGCTTACTGTGTGTTTCTTGGTGGTTCGCTTATTGCTTGGAAGACGAAGAAACAGACAGCGGTTTCCTGTTCGAGTGTTGAGGCTGAGTTGCGTGCTATGGCCTTGTTGACTGCTGAGGTGACCTGGTTATGGTGGTTACTTGCGGATTTTGGGGTCTCTATTACCACAACCACTCTGGTTTTGTCTGACAGTACAGGTGCTATTAGTGTTGCACGTGATCCGGTTAAGCATGAGTTTACCAAGCATATTGGTGTTGATGCTTTCTATACACATGCTCAGGTGCAGGCTCAGGTTGTTGCGCTTCAGTATGTGCCTTCAGATTTACAGTTGGCGGATTTCTTTACGAAGGCACAGACCAGAGCGCAGCATGATTTCTTACTCTCCAAACTCAGTACTGTGGATTCACCATGAGTTTGAGGGGGATGTTAGATGTATATTTGTATATTATAGTTTCCTCATATGTTAGGGGGCTTCCTGCATATTTACACATGTACATGTACTATATATTATGGTCTTTGACCCCCAGAGAAATACAAGTTGTCTATTCCTAACACCACTAATCAGAAGTTTCGTAAAACGTTGTGGTCCTGGCTGGCCTAGTTCGGACGTTCGCTTTCTCTTAATTTTTCCGTTCATGATTTTCCTGACAATTTTCTCTATTGTTATCTATTCGTGGATTTATGCGACGTACGCGCAGGGCTGCCGCTTCCTAGGCCAGGATCTACCCACTGATCCATGATATTGTTTCTCTATCAATGAGAGCATCTCGTGCATAGATTGTGTTTTTTTTCTCAACCAATCAGATTTAAAGGCATGGATTGTCTCTTTTCTCTCCACCGACCAGGTGCAAGTGCATGGATTTATGTATTTTCTTCCAATATACTATTCTATTTATTTATTGACAGCGCTAAAATCCTTGTCATATTTGTATTTACAGTTTTTCTTGTTCCTACCACGTATTCTTTTTTTTCTTAGTGGAATTCCTACCACGTATTCACTCGTCGTTCTTTCCTTCAACCCAACAATCAGTCACGCAACCCTCAAGGACAGCAAAGCTCTCGACAATAGAATGGGCCTCATCACATCGGCCCAACATCGAAAATCTTTTGAACGACCGGTGTCGCGCAGGCGCTAGGGAGAAGGACCCAAACTGACAGCATCAAAAATCTATTTGGCCATGTCTCCTAGACCACAACAAGTAGACGTTAGACCAATCATAGAGAAGCACAGGCATCATGCGCTTCCTCTAAAGCAATGTAAGCCGTTGGATGGATGCAGCAGTATAGATCGGTCCCGTACTGTCCCTCTCTCCAACCGGTAAAAAAATCTACCCGGCCAAGTCTCCTAGGCCACAACAAGTAGAACTTGGACCAATCATAGAGGAGCACATGGATCGTGTGCTTCCTCTAAAGTAATGTAAACCGTTGGATGGATGCAGCAGTATAGATCGGGTCCCTTGCTCTACCTCACTCCAAACGGTCCGTTGTCAAAATATCGCCACACATTTCATGTCGTGTGCATTTAAACCCAGATAAGTGTGCATTGTATCTAATTCTAGACTCGCATATTATTTCATGTACTTGGCCGGAATCTATATCCATGATTCTGCATGTGTTTATCATACTACTATTCTCTCCATCTTGAACTACATGTCATAAGTATTCTAAAAAATAGTTTCTAGACATACAGATTTTCGATATCATTTCTATACATTTTAACGTACAGTCCCTCTGTTTTACAATATAAGCAGCTTGCTAAAAGACTTATGTTGTAAAACAAAGAGTAAATAGCTAGTAATATTTTTTCATTTGTACACGTGCGTCACGACGTTTGCGACGATGACACAATTTACCTTGAATCGAATATCTCAGTAAAAGACAAACATAGTACCAATCTATCGATCTTACCCGTGAGCTAGAGAGACATGTGGACACACCTATCCACGCACATGATTCTCGTCTGGGCCAAAGAAAGCACACACACATGTGACATGCATGACAAATATGGACCATTTTCCATTTTAATATCTCGTCTCTTGTGACAGGTTCATCCCATAAATGATGCATACAAAGCATTCGTACTTGCACACTGTCCGTGCCAAGTAAAAGAGTGTACCACGTTATTATAAAGGTTCAATTGGAATTTTTGGATATCCATTTGTTACAGGTATTTGGATTGGTTGGACTCGGTGGAAATCCTTGGCTCGTGACGTGCAAATGAGCCTATTATTTCAAAAAAAAATAATTGAAAAGCTTAGAAAAAAGTTTGCATGTACTCTGACGAACATTTTACGTTCTCCCACATGTTTTTGGAGAAAACATTTTTGTATCCGGTGTAAAAAATAAAATTTGATGCTCCAACATAAGGATGGCAATTTTACCCGTACCCGTTTGAAAAGGGTATGGACACACTTTTATATACTCATGTGTAATACTCATATCCTACTGATTAAGTCACGGTTACGGCCATGGATCTAGGCTTGTATCCATGGTTATACCCATATTCTACCCTGTTAAACTAACACGTAAAACTTAACTATAGAGTTTTAATCAGTGCGGTCGAGCAACCTAGGAACGAGTATGAGATAGTGATTTTTAAACTTCGATAATTTTATGTACTCGTCTACCTATTATTGAGTAGAGATAGTTAAATTTCTGTCAAATATAATATTGATAAATGTAAAATTGTAATTAATTTGGGTACTATTGGATATATCCGCCGGGTATCCAACGGTACGAGTACCTGTCGGGTATAGACATGGGTAAAGTTTTATACCCGCAGGTACTGATATGTGTAAAGTTTTGTATCCACTAACTATACGGTTATGGTATGGTATTGCTTTACTCTGTCCATATCCTGCCCATTGTCATCCTTACTCCAACGTGACTCTTCATGTATATTATTTTTCATCGTTTTTACACATGTAATTTAAAATGATCTTTTTTCCTGAAAAATTGTATACAAACATAGAATATCTATATGTACATGTGAATATATTTTTCGAATTTTTAAACATTTCAAATTTTGTTTTTATGTATTTTTATAATATAGGATCATTTACACCCACGAACCAAAATGCCAGCTTGGAGTTGGATACTATGCAATCTATAATAATGGATTTGATTGTATGGATCAGATCACATTTCAGTGGAACATTGGTTGGGCACGTTGGTTTTGGACTTGAACTATAATCAAACTCCAGGTTTAACCACGTGCGGTCGTATACATTGTATCTTGTATAAATAGGCAGGGAGAGGCTGGGCTTTGCTCCAACGACTCACAGCTACCATTCCAATTCCAGTAGGCAAACCCACCACAGTTAATAGTGTTGTAGGCACAGCATGGCGGGGGCAAGAGTGGGCAATGGCAAGGGCCTGATGGCACTGGTGGTGGTTGCAGTGCTTGTTATGTGCGGCGGCCGGATGGCATCGGCGGCGTCGAACCTGGTGCCGGCGGTGTACGTGTTCGGCGACTCGACGGTGGACGTCGGGATGAACGGGCCGCTGCCGCTACCCTACGGCATCGACTTGCCGCAAGAGTACCTGCCGACCGGGAGGGTCAGCAATGGTTACAACGTCGCCGACTACATCTGTATGGTGCCCGTCCATGCATGTGTTTTCTTTTTCATTTCATTTTCTGATGAAGTATGAAAATTAGCTAACCGCCATGATGCAATTCTGAAATAATGCAGCGAAGCTGTTGGGTTTCAAGATGAGCCCACCGGCCTACATGTCGTTAACGCCAGAAACGAGTCATGAGATCCTCAGAGGCTTTGGTGGGGTCAACTACGCTTCCGCTGGCTGCGGCATTCTCAACACAACCGTGAGAGCCGCTTGAAATAATGCGTTACACTTTTCATCCATCTCTAATTTGTCACTAATTGAGTTTTCATGTTTGCATGGATCGACCGATCAGCGGTTGGCGAAGTGCTTTTCAATGGCCGAGCAGGTGGAGTTCTTCGCGAACACCAAGTCAAAGATGACTGAGTACACCGGGGGCGCGGGCTCCGTCGCCATCAGCACACTGTTGTCCAAGTCCCTCTTCCTCATCAGTGCCGGCGGCAATGACCTTTTCATTACCCCCCTTATACCGGCCCTGTTTCCGATCTTCTACAATCGCCTCCTCAACAGTTTTACGAGGCATGTGCAAACCCTATACGACCTCGGCGCCCGCCGCTTCGGGATCATTGATGTGCCGCCCATTGGCTGCCTGCCGGTGATACGCTCCCTGTCCCCGACCGGCGCGTGCGTGGGCATCTCCAACGAGCTCGCCAAGGGGTTAAACAACTTGTTGGTCGAGAGGATGGCGCAGCTCGCTGCTGACCCCGAACGACCCGGGATGACGTACTCTGTGGGGAGCTCCTTCAACCTGGTGACCAACTTCACGACGGACCCGGAGGCCGCCGGGTTCAAGAATGTGACCAGCGCGTGCTGCGGCACTGGACGGATTGAGTTGGGAGCCTTATGCCTGCCTGACTCCACCGTCTGCGACGACCGTGCCGACTATCTGTTCTGGGACTTGGTGCACGGCACCCAGGCCACCGCTAAGAAGGGCGCTGCCATCATCTTCTCCGCCCCAGTGGAGGAGGGATTTGCCAAACCCATCAACTTCCAGGAGCTCGTTTCTTCAACACCCGGTTTTGTTGGAGTTAGCAGCTCTTAAATTAATCGCGACTTCATTGAAAGGTAGTCAAGATTGTCGTTTATTTTCTTCAGTTTATCAGAATCCTGTTGGCACGATAGTTTTTACTAAATCTATACGTGCCATGTTACCTTTATTTTGTGTTTACAAATAAACTGAACCTGACACGTGCGTTGTTCACGTGGTGGTGCGTCTAGTTTCAGGATGAGTGATCTCGATCATGGGATCCGGTCCAAGTTTCTTGCACTTCCTTTCTGTTAAATAAATGAGAAATGCAGTTATGCATCGCAAAATGCTCCATGTCTCTAGATTGTGTGTCCATCCACAGGTTTAGTGTCCATCTTTCGTTTGTGTTCGTCCATGGGTCTCGTATTGACTGGTTGAACGAAGGGGACATAAATAAATACAAAAAAAAATCATTGGAAGACCGTTCAACGTGCTAGAAAGAACAAGATTACAAAGCTCCATGATGGTAATGGCATCGTCCAATCTGTTCCGTCGGACATGGACTGTATGGCATGCTCTTATTTTACTATGGATACGAATGGTTAGCTTTGTAGGGACTTTTTCCGATGTCTTGTTTCAAATTGGCCCTATTATCGCCCCCGATACTCAATGGCTAGCTTCATGCCCGGTTTTATCAAAGAAACGGATGTGTTTAAGGAACATGTTATTATAGCGATACTTCAATTCTTTGCTACTAGTTTCATGCCGGAGGGCACAAATGATACCTCTGTTGTGCTAATGCCAAAAATTGACAATCCGCTAGAACTCAAGGATTTCCGTCACATCGGCTTATGCAATGTCTTATAAGGTGGTTTCGAAATGACTTGTTAATAGACTACGTCCTATGTTTTATAATATTATCTTAGAAAATCAAAGTGCCATTTGGCCTGCTTGTGATGTTTTGAACTGCTTGTTAATAATTTATGGTGAATTAAAACTTTATTTTCCTACTTATGTGAATATGCATTTCATGATGTTATATTTTTGTTATATTGCAGCCTTTAATCAACAATAAGCAGCATCCTTTTTTTCAAATTTTCGAAAATATACTTGCGGTGTTTGACTTAACGCCACAAATTATACATATAGTACTGGCATTTAGGCCAAACACCACAACTATCTCTCCTAGTCGTGGCGTTTAGACCGAACGCCACCAGTATGAGCGATAACTGTGGTGTTCATATAGGACGCCACCACTACGCCCTACCAGTGTCGTGAGGTTAGAGGTGTGCGACTTAAGAGCCACTGGTCCCCTTTTCCGAACGCTGCCACTAAGCCTCTTCCTACTAGTGGGAGCAATCGGTGTGATGTGCCACCGGTAATCTTTCTCGGTGCGCCATTGGTAAGCTTTTCCCTACGGAATTGTATTAAGAAGAAGACCTCGGGGCACAAGCGAGTGAGCCAGCACTCGAACCTGTATCGCTGTCATCCCCCACAGACAGCTGCGTGCGGCTAGCCAAGTGTTTGACGCCCACTTCCCCACCATAGTAAAATCAAACCATAGTGTCCGAATGTATTTTCTAAGTTTGGCCAAGTAGTGTGAATGGAGTTCCGGCGAAGTCATTAGAACGGCGAGACGATGGTGGACTCGATTCGGACCGAGTGTTTCGGTTAGCGTCAGAACGGAGAGACGACGAAGCAATGTTCTTCTTGATGCATCTTCATTATAGCTATATGGGTCCTTTATCTTCACGTGTGATACGGCAATACAACAGATCTTCATGTATGTGTCGTGGACGTCAAAAGTGATTTTTGTGCTCAAATATGACGATGCCATACTCTTTTGCTCCCACGGTTCGGGTTCCTGTTATGCAATCTGTGTGCTATTTATTGTAAGTTGAGGATGCATACTTGTTCAGAGTTTCGGGCTGTTCACCACGCTACAGAGTTGCCTAGCAAAAGTGCAAAACTCAGGTTCCCATTGCATGCTCCCCTGTTCTGCCTCGATAGCCGCTGGCTTGTGTTTGGTTGTGGTGGCGGAGGTCTCTTCATCGGCTCCCTCACCGCGCAACCAACAATCGGCGCCGCCTCCATCACCGACCTCGTGACGGCGCCGGTCATGCAGACAACAACTCCCGTTTAATTACGCACAACTTGGCTGTCATGGATCCCGTTATAGCTCACACCAACATCCAGACTCTAGAGATTAAATCGGGAGGTGTGGCTCTCTCTCACATTGGCCCAAGGCAGCCATTAGAACATCTGCTGATTTTACCAACAAAAATCTGCCACAACAGTTGTGGGCAAATGAATTAGAGACGGTGGGAGGAGGGGATTGATCTCGGCGCTCTTCGGTGGCGGCGGGAGGTAGGGGTAGCATCAGAGGCTGTGGGAGGAGGCGATTGGTCGATTTTTTTACAAATATGCATGTCTGCAAACCGACATCGCTAAAACTGCCCATGCCACAAATCGAATGTCAAAAATACCTTGGCGGGAGGAGGAAAAGCCGGCACGTGGCTCTTCCCGCCACTGCGCACGGCGGAGTAGACATCCCGCCAGGAAGACCGGCGGAACGGACATCCCGTCCTTGTCGCTGGCGGAAAGGAAGTGGGCCACGCCGACATGCTGGCGGAAAGAACCTCATGCCTTCGGACTTGGCGGGAGCGTGCAGGATTCTCAGTTTCTCGCGCCATTCGCCGCTCCCTTTCTCAGGCATGCATGGGATTCTTTTCCTTTGGAGGGAAGGCATGCATGGCATCCTGGCCCGTGACCACTGAAAGTTTAATTAGCTCCACGGCTCTTTTTAAAATCATGTAAAGTACGTCGGGAAGCAGGACTAGTAAACCGAGAATGGATAATTTATATCTCGTAGGAACAATGAACAATTAATCAGCAATTAGAAACACCTAGGACGCGAGAATCTTGTACGCGTCAAGATTCCTGCATGCCTCTCAACGTCCTGTCAAAACTTGGCTGCCAGCTTGCGTGCATGTTCATCCCGCCAAGCCTAAAGGCTACAAGTTCATTCCCCCAGCAAGTTGACATGGCCCACTCCCTTTCCGCCAATGACAAGGGCGGGATATGCTTTCCGCCACTCCCTGTTACGGGATGCCTACCCCCAGGGCACTTTTGTCATTTGATTCGCGACCCGGGCAGTTTTGGCGATGCCGATTTGCAGACGGGCATATTTGTAAAAAAATCAGATTGGTCCTGAACCGTTGCGACAACAAGAACGAGTCACGCTCCTGTAGTCGTTGACCGGCCTTAGCCTCCAACTGGAATTGTCGCCGTCGCGGCAACCCAGATGTTCCTCCCTGCCAAGACCGATTGTACCCTTGTGACGCGACAACAACGGAGAGGCGTGAGGAAGAAGGCGGCGGCGACACTCGGATCTGGTAGGCGGATATGATAGAGAGAGAAAATGACCATTTCTTCTTCTTACGCGGTGGTAGTGACAATAATTAAAGTATATAAATATAGGCAAAATCAGAAAAAAATGGATGAACCAAAGAAACCTTACTCTTTTATTTTAGGTATATATAGATTGGTATGTTTGAAATGCTATAACAAATTTTGCTGTACGCATGTTTCCTAAAATTTTACAAAATAATGTTGTATTTCTAAAAGGCACTATGGGAATAACCAGATAGACCGACGGCCTTTTTATACACCGACGGAAAAATATCTGGGCCGTCGGCGTAGCTTAACGTGCTGTCGGCCCAGTTTTGCCGTCGGCATAGGATAAATAGGCCGACGGCAGCCGCGGCGTAAACGGGACCGTCGGCATAGCCTATTAGGCTAACGATAGAGCGAAGACTTCAAGTCTACGCCGACGTTTTTTTTTGCCACATTAATCTTAGAAAAATTATAAATAAATTGTTTAAATTCATAAAAATACATATAATATATCAATATTTGTAGAAAAATTAGATCTATCTATATAAACTCAAATATTACATATTTTTTCCAAAACAATATATATAAAAAATACAAAAACTTTTTCATTTTTCGACTGCAAAAAACGGGGTGTTTTGTAAAGCAACCACCAAATGAAAGTTTCAGAATGATACTACCCCATTTTTCAAAAATAGTAGACCATCTTGAATGGACAATTTCCCAACCTGGATATATCAAACCTTTTCGTCCACCCCTCATGAAAAAGACAAATTCCTGCCAAATCAATAGGTAATGAGTTAGATTTGAACTACAGGTACATGATATGATGCTCTTGATTTTTTGCAAAAATTACTTTTAGGTTCACAATATGCTATTTTATCAGAAATCTAATGCAAGTTTAGTGAGGCTCATCCCCGAGCTAAGAATCTTCATGCCCCTCGATTTAGAAAGTTTGACGATAGTTTGAAACGGGCATCAAAGATTCAAAAACGATCAAAACAATGAAAAACCTTCACGTGGTGTCATATTAAGTAACATAGTTGCATGGGAAAATACCAAACTTGGTATACTGATTGTTTCTTAAAAAACCTTCACAAAATGACCTATCTCAATCGAGATTTTCTGGATTTCAGGTATAATGACCAATTTTATTGCTAGAATTGCGGTATAGTTTGCGATAATATGCCCATATAATACACGCATGTGTATGATGGGATGACGAACAATGTTGCAGGAGGAAGTTTTTCTTTTCGTCGCACCGAAAAGCCATTTTTTAATTTCCGAGTGCAAAAAACGGCGTGTTTTGTCAAGCAACCACCAAATGAAAGTTTTAAAATGATAATACCACATTTTTCAAAAATACTAGACCATATTGAATGGACAATTTCCCAATCTGAAAATCTCAAACCTTTCTATCCACCCCTCGTGAAAAAGACAAATTCTGGCCGTATCGGTAGGAAATGAGTTAGATTTGAACTACATGTACATGATATGATGCTCATAATTTTTTACAAAAATCATTTTTAGGTTCACAATATGCTATTTCATCAGAGATCTAATGCAAGTTTAGTGAGTCTCAGCCCCGAGCTAAGAATCTTCATGCCCCTCGATTTAGAAAGTTTAAGGATAGTTTGAAACAGGCATAATAAAATAAAAAACTATCGAAACAATGCAAAACCTTAACGTGATGTCATATTATGTGACATAGTTGAATGGAAAAATACCAAACTTGGTATATTGATTGTGTCTAAAAAATCTTCACAAAATGACCTATCTCAATCGAGGTTTTCTGGATTTCAGGTCAAATGATCAATGTTATTGCTAGAATCGTGGTATAGTTTACGATAATGTGCCCATATTGTGCACGCATGTGTATCATGGGATGTCGAACAATGTTACAGGAGGAAGTTTTCCTTTTCGTCGTACCGAAAACCCATTTTTTTATTTTCGGAGTGTAAAAAATAGGGTGTTTTGTGAAGCAACCACCAAATAAAAGTTTCAAAATGATAATACCACATTTTAGGTATATATAGATTGGTATGTTTGAAATGCTATAACAAATTTTTCTGTACACGTGTTTCCTAAAATTTTACAAAATAATGTTGTATTTCTAAACGGATTTGCTAGTTCTCAGGCGCCTGAGAACTTCTTAGGTCCCAGTCACCTCTCTCGCCATTGGATTTACTTCACGATTCGTGCAACGTGGGACTTTCACATGAGTTGCAACTAGGGTTTTAATGAGTTGCAACTAGGTTGCAACTGAAAATTAGTACAAATTATATAAGTTGCAACTAGGTTGCAACTGAGAATTAGCACAAATAGTAGGATGATGTCAGCGCCTTAGACATAAGAAGTTCTCAGGCGCCTGATATCTAGGCACTCCCATTTCTAAAAGGCACTACGAGAAGAACCAGATAGGCCGACAGACTTTTTATACACCAACGACAAAATGTAGGGGCCGTCGGCGTAGCTTGACGGCCCATCGGCCCAGTTTTGCCGTCGGCATAGGATAAATAAGTCGTTGGCGTAAATGGGACCGTCGGTGTAGCCTATTAGGCTAAAGGCAGAGCGACGGCGTCAAGTCTACGCCGACGGCAAAGCCGTCGGCATAGGTTTCTTTTTTGCCACATTAAACTTAGAAAATCATAACTAAATCATTTAAATTCACAAAAATACATATATTATATCAAAATTTGCAGAAAAATAAGATTTATCTATATAAACTCAAATATTACATTTTTTTTAAAACAATATATAAAAATACAAATACTTTCGTATAACATATTTTTTCATTTTTCGAGTGTAAAAAACAGGGTGTTTTGTGAAGCAACCACCAAATGAAAGTTTCAAAATGATACTACCCCATTTTTCAAAAATAGTAGACCATCTTGAATGGACAATTTACTAACCTGGATATCTCAAACCTTTTTGTCCATCCCTCGTAAAAAAGACAAATTCCAGTCGAATCGGTAGGAAATGAGTTAGATTTGAACGACATGTACATGATATGATGCTCATGATTTTTTGCAAAAATCATTTTCAGGTTCACAATATGCTATTTCATCAGAGATCTAATGCAAGTTTAGTGAGGCTCAGCCCCGAGCTAAGAATCTTCATGCCCCCTATTTAGAAAGTTTGGCGATAGTTTGAAACGGGCATAAAACAAATTCAAAAACGATCGAAACAATGCAAAATATTCGCGTGGTGTCATATTATGTGACATAGTTGCATGAAAAAATACCAAACTTGGTATATTGATTGCGTCTCAATTTCTTTCACAAAATGACCTATTTTAATCGTGGTTTTCTGGATTTTAGGTCAAATGACCAATGTTATTGATAGAATCACGGTATAGTTTGCGATAATGTGCCCATATTGTGCACGCCTGTGTATCATGGAATGAAGAACAATGTTGCAGGAGGAACTTTTCCTTTTTGTCGCACCGAAAAGCCATTTTTTATTTTCCGAGCGTAAAAATGGGGTGTTTTGTGAAGCAACCACCAAATGAAAGTTTCAAAATGATAATACCACATTTTGAAAAAAATGCTAGACCACTTTAAATGGACAATTTGCCAACCGGGATTTCTCAAACTTTTTCGTCCACCCCCTCGTGAAAAAGACAAATTCCTGCCGAATCGATAAAAAGTTAGTTAGATTTGAACTATTGGTACATGATATGATGCTCATGATTTTTTGTAAAAATCAAATTTAGGTTCATAATATGCTATTTCTTTAGAGATCTAACGCATGTTTTCCTTTTTATTGCACCAAAAAGCCATTTTCTATTTTTCGAGTGTCAAAAACGGGGTGTTTCATGAATCCTGACATAGTTTCGTTTGGTCTAATATTAAAAAGTTACGATATATAATTAAATAGATGATAGGGTGTCATATTTGGATTACACTATTCATTGTTGTTTAAAAGTTTGGTCTAATAGATTATTATTACTTATTCATTGTTGTTTACTCAAATAATTATATTGAATAAAAAAATAAAAACGTCTAACATTATAGTCAATTGGTTAATAGGATTGATATGATAATATTCACAACAAGTTTTTATTTCTTTGTCGGAAGCTCATGTGAAAGGAATTGGAAGTTAAGCGTGCTGGGGTTGAAATAATGTTAGGATGGGTGACCGATTGGGAAGTCTTACTAATTATGCAATTTGACTTGAGACTAAGTGTAATTAGAATTAAAAATGTCCATGTGAGATTAACAAGTTAAACAATTCAAAAATGTTAAAAAAAATTGGGAATTTTTTTGAAAATAAAATCTGAAACAAAAAATTGGAAAAATCTAGGCCAACGGCAAAGCTGTCGGTATAGCCAAATAGCCATTAGTCATCTAGGTGGGACCCATACGTTCTACGCCGATATACACCGACGGCTTTTCTACGCCGACGGAAAGAGGGGCTGCGCCTACGGAGTCGTGAGCCGACGCGCATACACTGACGGCCACCGTCGGGCCAACTTACGCCGACGGGCCCAGCCGTCGGCCCAACGCTCGTTTCCTATAGTGAGATACTACTCCCTCCTATCCATATTAAGTGTCAGCTTATTTCGTACTAAGACAGTATAAACTTTATACTACAAAATGAGCGATAGACTGAAGAAAGTACATACGATATTTAACTTTATCTACACACATTCATGTTTAGATAATTTGGAGGGACGGAGTACACAAGTGTTCTTGCGGTTCGTAGAATTGAGCGAGCGTTGTTGGACAATATTTGCCCAGCCACGTGAAGCTATGTGCCATGCATCGCATTTGAAAAGTAGCATTTTCTCACAGCTACGAAAGCGACATGTCGCGCACCAGAGTGACCCACTCGGGCGGAGAAAACTTAAACTAGCAAGCTACCTCTCCCGCAGAAGCGACATCCCACACGCCGTCCGCCTCGTACGGCCACGTGAAGCACGCGGCATCAGCCGGCTGATGCCTAGCGGATGAAAAAAAAAAGACTAGTGCACAGATTAGATGGTACTCGTTCTATTTAGAAATATAAAATGTTTTATATTTATGAACGGAGTAAATACCTCTACACAATTAACTCGTCGACGTAACTAAGCCTATCCTAATTAATTAATCAAACAGTTTCCAAAAAAAATAAAATCAGCCCATCTCCATAAGCGAGATATGCATGCATGCATTAGGTTAACATGGCTAACTAGCCACCTAATACACTCATTTCCGCTACGCCCTTTCCCCCTCGACCCCTCTCGCTCCACCGCCGTGGATCGGGCCTCTCCGGCGAAATAGCGGGCTGGAGTTGGCCCTGGAGGGGCGCCGGAATAGATATGGTAGGTAGTACCAGTAATAGGAGTCAGCCTTGTGACAGAGTGCGCCGTTATGCACGGGGTTTCGCACTAGATTTTGCTGGCCATATCCTCTACTTGTTGTTCTTGGTGATCTCCTTCGCTGAGGTGCTTCTCTGTGCGACGCCATCGATCTCCACCGGCAAACCCATCAATAAGGCCTCGTGTCCCTATGAGCTTTGTCATCTCGATCTACATCTATCTTCTTCTTCGGCCGGCCGTGAGGAGAGGGGAGAGGGGAGTGGCTGTGCGCTCTGGGAAACGGAGCTCACCAACGACGGGAAGCAACTGATGCGACATCGACCTGTTCCACACCGGTCCTCTGCAAGCCGCTGATCTGTGATGCCCATGGAAAAGCATCTATTGACGCCTTAGATGCGTCTTTGCAACCTCCTTCAGTAGAGGCCCTTTCTTGATGGTGCGACGACGGCGATCTTTGCCCTCTTCTTCCCAAGTGGTGGCCTACTCCCCGGCGACGAAGACGGTGCATGGACGTCAGTCTTCTTCATCCCCGGAGCTTGGCGGTGCGACACACGGGCTTGATCACCTTTTCAGCAACCTTTCTAAGGTCCTCCGTGTTTGTTTTCAGGACATGGTTATAGTTTCTTTTTTGTTTGGATCCTATTTGTATCTTCTACCACCACTTGGAATTAATGTAGCGACTAGGTTCTTCCGGACCTTTCCCGTTCAAAGAAAACTGGACACCTAAACAAAACTCCTCAAGCCAATTAGAAAAAATAGAGGGAAAGCTGAGCACATCAGAAATCTACTCGCTCAAGTCTCCTATGCCACAACGAGCAGACGTTGGGCCAATAATCATAGAGAAGCACACGGATCTGGTGCTTCCTCTAAAGTAATGTAAGCGGTTCGATGCATCAGTATAGATCTAGTCTCGTGCTCTTCCTCTCTCCAACCGGTCCGTTGTCAAAATATCGCCACACATTTCATGTCGTGTGCACCTAAACCTGGATCCGCATCCATTGTATCTAATTCTAGACTGCCATATTATTTCATGCACTTGGCATTACTCTACATCCATGAACCGGCATGAGTTTTATCATACTATTATTCTCTCCGTCTCGAACTAGATGTCGTGAGTATTTCTAAAAATCGTGTCTAGATATGTCTAAATTTTAATGGATTTTCCACATCTATTTTAAGAGAGATGGATTACAATTTCATATACATTTTTAATCATACAATCCCTCAGTTTTACAATATAAGCAGCTTGCTAAAAGACTTGTAATGTGAAACAAAGGGAGTAAATAGCTAGTAATATTTTTTTCATTTGTGCACATGTCACATGTGTATCACGACGTTTGCAATGACACTATTTACCTTTGAATATAAAAAAAAGACAAACATAGTACAAATATCTCGATCTTACCCTTGAGCTAGAGAGATCTGTTTCCCCGTTGACACACCTGTCCACGCACATAGTTCTCCTCTTCGCCAAAGAAAGCACACAGTACACATGTGACATGCATGACAAATATGGACCATTTTAACATCTCGTCTCTTGCGGTTTCATCCCATGCATGATGCATACAAAGCATCCGTACGTGCACCCTGCCGGTGCCAAGAAAAGAGTGTATGACGTTGTTATAAAGGTCCAATTGGAATTTTTGGATATCCATTTGTTACAGCTATTTGGATTGGATGGACTTGGTGGGAATCCAATTTGGCTCGCGAGGTGCAAATGAGCCTATTATTTCAAAAAATAAATTTAAATGTTGAAAATCTTAGAAAAATGTTTGCATGTACTCCGAACATTTTACGTTCGCCCACAAGTTTTCGGAAAAAACATGTTTTTTGTCTGGTGTAAAAAAGACAAATTTTGATGCTCCAACGTGACTCTTCATGGACTTTTTATTTGTCTTTTTACACATGTAATTTAAAATGAACTTTTTTCCAGAAAACTTGTATACAAATATAGAATGTCCATATGTACATGATTGCGAATATATTTTTTGATTTTTTTAACATTTCAAATTTTGTTTTTTATGCACTCGTAGTTTTTAATAGGATCATTTACACCCATGAACCAAAATGCCAGCTTGGACTTGGATACTATGCAATCTATAATGGATTTGATAGTATGGATCAGATCGCATTTCAGTGGATATTGGTTGGGCACGTTGGTTTTGGACTTGAACTTTAATCAAATTCTAGGTTTAACCACGTGCAGGCGTATACATTGTACATGTCTTGAACTACAGGTCATAAGTATTCTAAAAATTGTGTCTAGACCGAACCATTTCTATAAATTTTTAACGTACAGTCCCTCTGCTTTACAATATAAGCATAGCTTGCAAAAAGACTTATATTGTGAAAGAGAGATTAAATAGCTAGTAATAATTTTTCATTTGTACACACATGTGTATCACGAACGTTTGCGATGATGACACTATTTACCTTGAATCTTGAATATCTCAGTAAAAGGCAAACATAGTACCAATCTATCGATCTTACCCGTGAGCTAGAGAGATATGTGTACACACCTATCCACGCACATGATTCTCGTCTGGGCCAAACAAAGCACACAAATCTGACATGCATGACAAATATGGACCATTTTAATATCTCGTCTCTTGCGACAGGTTCATCCCATAAATGATGCATACAAAGCATTAATACTTGCACCCTGTCCGTGCCAAGTAAAAGAGTGTAGTACCATATTATTGTAAAGGTCCAATTGGATTTTTTGGATATCCATTGGTTACAGGTATTTGGATTGGATGGACTCGGTGGAAATCCAATTTGGCTCGCGAGGTCCAAATGAGCCTACTATTTTTTTTTTTAAATGTCGTTGAAAAACTTAGAATTTTTTTTGCATGTACTCGGAGCATTTTATGTTCGCCAACAAGTTTTCGGGAAAAACATTTTTTTCCCG
This sequence comes from Avena sativa, assembly GCA_916181665.1. Lineage (NCBI taxonomy): Eukaryota > Viridiplantae > Streptophyta > Magnoliopsida > Poales > Poaceae > Avena > Avena sativa. The sequence continues at coordinate 385,163,527 of OV702293.1, read as the reverse complement.
GTGTAAAAAAGATAAATTTTGATGCTCCAACGTGACTCTTTATGGATATATTTTTTTTTGTCTTTTTTATCACATGTAATTTAAAATGATCTTTTTCGGTAAACTTGTATACACACATACACTAGTGCAGAACACTACCTCTAACACCGGTTCAGAACACCCTCTAACAGCGGTTGTAGAACCGCTGTTGAGGGTTTGGTGTTAGAGCCCCCCCTTTAACACTGGTCGTGGGGCTGCCGCAGCGCTCAGCCCCCCCCATCTTTAACACCGGTTCGTAACACGAACCGGTGTTAAAGGTTCTGTGCCGTGGCAGGAAAAAGAGATAAATCTCTGCCGCGACAGGAAAACGGCCTAAATCTCTGCCGTGGCAGAGTTCTGCCCCTACCCCGTTCTGGGCGTATTTCTGCGGCACGGCGGGGACGGGGAGGGGGGAGGGGGAATCGATCGGGAGAGGCACACACATACATCGTCATCGATACATACGAGTACATGAATAATTAAGCAACTATTATTATACACAACATCGTCATTGTGTGGTATTCTCCGTAAACGTTGAAGCATCAAGTACAAGACAAACACGTTCAAGCATATATACAACGTTCATTTTGGTGGATATCTAAAGAGTTCTCCGCCAGGCGTGACAACCTCATCAAGTATGAACCCCGCTAATTCCTCTTGAATGGCTCGTATGCGGTCAAATGGTAGGAGTTGGTCCCGCATCCGTTCGATCTGAATATATATGAAGAATGGGGTCAATATATATATATATATATAAGAATAAAACTCAACACAATTGATGGTAATAAAATAATGTTGTGTACTTTGTTTACTTACTCTAAGTTGTTCTAGTGCGGCTTGGCTCGTCGCACATATCGTGTTGTGAATGAACTCGCAAACATAGTACCCACATAAGTTATTGCCGTGTCCCTGATGCGCGCACGTTATGAGAATAGAGAGTTCAATTAAAATAATAATCAATAAAGCATGATATAATGGAATTGGAAGTAGAATCAAAGAGATACGCAGACCTAGCTAGCTAGTATTACTTACGTTTTGGTCTACAAATTTTAGTTCTTATGGCCATTCACCCACGGCCCTGCCCGTGAACCTTTTCCAAACCCTGTCCGGCAAAGAAAATGGATAAAGGAGTAATTAATTACTTGTTGTCACGAAAGTTGCCGATCTAGTGCGATAATATGATTGAAATTACCTCTGGAGCATCTCTCTAAAGTCTACCCATAGCTCCTTTTCTTTTTGTAACGAGTCCATGACAAGGACTTTTCCTGAGTCAGGTTGACTGACTAGCAGAATAAAGTGGAACCTATGCACGCATAACTCGTCATTAGTTAAACTTAACATCGAGTAAGCCGAAACAGAATGTGTACAAGAGAGGGTAACAGTACTCACGAGAAATTGTAAGACAATAGTATTTCCCTTTTGGTTTGTTGTCTCAGTAAATACCTTAGCAAGAAATCTTCTGTTTGCCCGGGTTTGTCTCTTACCACTTGTTCATGAACTCTATTTGGGTCAATGAACCCAATGTCAAAAGGGCCTCCTTTCATGCATTCCGTAACTTTTTCCTGCATAATAGTATATATAAATATATGGTGAGCATATATATATACATGCAATTAATGAATTGAATGAGATGAGATAGAAATTAAAGAAATAGTACTTACACACAATAAAGGCTCATGGCAGATTTGTCGAGTTCCTTCTGATTGAATAGAAAATGCAAGTCTTGAATGTTGAAGGTGATCGCGTCGTATCCGCACAAGAAAATATGATCTATTATATGCGCCATGATCCATTCTTCCTTTCTCGTCTTGCAGAAATCAAGGTACCACTTGTGCAATCTTCGCATCTTTGTTGGTAGATTCTTGAGCTCCTCTTTCTTGACGAGATTCTTCCCATACTTCCATAGCTGTATGGGGTTGGTATCGCCTTTGGGCAATTTGTCTCCCATGATGTTCAAGTATGCAATGTAAGTCATCCCCATCTCATTGGCATTTCTTTGTAGCTCTGCCTCGTAATCATTTACGGGAGGAGCGTCCCGTGTGTCGAACACTTGGAGCGGGGCGCATGATTGGTTTTCCTGCTCTCCGAGCATGGGAACTATTTTCTGGGGTGCCGCACGACTGCTACTTTCAGTCTCCCTACGGCGCCTTGCACCCCCCTTCAAAATCTGGCGCTCGTAGTCCGGCACAAGTGGGGTTTCAGGTTTCAAAAGATTTTTGTAAAACTTCTCCACCACCGCCGGATCTATTTTCTCCTTTGGCTCGGCCCATCTAGGTGCAAAGAATTTCTTGACCTCTTCTTCCGAGATCCTATTGGTCTCCTCGTCGCTACGATTCCACGGTAAAACCGGCAATGGCTTGGCGAAAGGCTGCGGGACGTAGTTTTTTGAACTCTTTGACGTACGTTTTCCTGCGGATTTCTTTGTGGCAGTGCTAGTGATGCTCTTCATGGCAGTGCTCTTCCGCTTACGCTGAGGAGATGGCTGAAGCGCCGGAGATGGCTGACGGGCAGGAGATGGCTGGCGCGCCGGAGATGGCTGCCGCGCAGAAGATGGATGAAGCGCCGGAGATGGCTGCCGCGCAGGAGATGGCTGAAGCGGCGGAGATGACAAGGGAGTGCCAGTGGCCTCCAATTTGGAAGCACGATGTGTTCCTTCTTCCAAAGAACGGTTGCTTTCACTGCAAATTTGAGTTGAGTTTCCCCTTCACCTGTAGCATGGTCAAGCTGAGCTTCCTCATATTACTTCACAACCTCATCCACCCCGACAATAGCATAGCCATCTGGAATCGGTCGGCAGTGGTAAGTTCCACCAGCTACAGGAGGTAAGGCATAGCCGACCGCCACCTTAATGGATAAGCCCATTAATCTCACATGCAGCTCAGTGTGTTCGCTCTCCGTGATCTCATCCACGGGGTATCGAGGACCCGCCATTTCAAGCGTGGGCTGCACGTTCTCCGTGGAAGCACGCTGCTTTGCCGCGCAGAGTTTGGGCCGCCGGCAGATTCCAATGCAGGCTCTTCGTGCCGCTGAGATGGGACGGTAGCTTGCTGGCTCTTTTGTGCATTCACTTGCGCCTGCAGCGCCACAAGTGCATGTTCTATCTGTGTCATCCGGTCTGTACGCTCTTTTTCTTTTCTGCCGCGCCATCTGTAAGAGTCACCTCACTCGGCAAACCCATCCTTCCACGTCATACCCCCTGTGCCTCGTGCAAGTCCATGGTGTTCTTTTTTACCGATGGCGCGTGTCAGCTGGTCATTCTCTCTGTCGGGACGGAAGGTCCTGGCGGCTGTTTCCTCGTATGACGTGATGAGTTCAGTGACGGGTTTGGCAAGAATTGTTGGGAAGATACACAATCCCGTTTCTAGGTCCAACCTTGCCCCGATTCCGTAGAACCAAGTCTTTGCACGTAGGTCCCACCCATGTGTCTGGGGTGTGATCCCTCTAGCGCGCAGGGCCTTCTCAGCTTCCTTCTTCTGGGCATTTAGCGTATTGGTTTCTGACCTCTTTGTAGCTATAGCATCTTCCTTGTACGTCACAAATCCGGGCCAGTGAGGTCTTATCTTCGCATAATATGGGTCTTCGAAATCTGGAGTCTCGCGAGCTTTGATAAATTTGTTCAATTTTGTCTTCCAGTTGTGAAAAGCGTCAGCCATCTTCTTTAGAGTCCACTCTTTGTCCTTTTCCTTTATAACCGGTTTATTTTCATCCTCCTCTAGCGGTAGGGTGAAATTTATCAACAGCGAAGTCCAAAGCGTTTCTTTGGATCTTTTATCGACAAAGGTACCGTCGCCCTTCTTTGGCTTATTCCAATATTCAATTGTGATTGGGATTTGGTCCCTAACAAGAACTCCAGCCTGACGTAGAAATTTGTCTGCGGCCTTCTTGGGCTCCATCGGCCTGCCATCAACATGGACTGCTTCGATCGTGAACTTTGCACGATCTTTCAACCGATGGCTCGCGCCTCGCTTGCTGTTTTTTTCTTAGAAGAAGATTTTTGCTGGTTAGTCGATCCGGAGGGCTAAAAGAAGAAAGAAGCGTTAATTAATACATGTACATATATACAAATCAATCGGTGCAAGTCAGCAGAGGCTTAATCTATGCATATACCTCGACGAACTTTGTAATCACTAAAGTGCGTTCACCGGAGTCGTCATCTTCTCCATGACTACTTGAGCTGTCATCATGTCCATCCAAGTTCAGATATTGTGAGGTGTCCTCGTGGATCATGTTCTCCATTATTTCTTCCTCTTCAAGGTTTCTATAGAGTGGATCCATAGTTTCTAAAACAATAATATTATCACACAAATATCAGTAATACATCTATTGAAATGCTCAAGCAAGGATGATGATATGATAGTTAAAAGTATTGAAATGTAACCCTGATACATGCTTGGTCATTCCAAACCCTAATTCGGAGAAACACCGGATTCATATGAGAGGATACATTTGGAGAAACACCGGATTCGGAGAAACCCTAATGCTATATTGACAACGAGAGGTGTACTAGGGCGGCGGCTGGCGGCGCTAGGGCGAGAGCGGGGCCGGGATGCGTGGGGGTGTGCGTTCGAAGCAGCACGACGTGGGCTACCTAAAATGGGCGACTCACCCTCGACGCGTGTGTAGGCTTAGCGAGGGCAGAGGAGGTCAGGGTCCACGGCATTGGAAATGTAATATGTCACGTGCAAACCGATTGAAAAAGTGAGCCCTAAGCCGACCACATGCAATTGGCCTGCTCCTTCTCCTGACCATACACATACACATACACATACACATACAATGTAGGGGTTCGTAGCATGAAAAACAAAAACTTTCTACCGCATGCACACAAACAAGCGAAGATCTATCTACTAGATTGTAGCAACGAGTCGATAGAAGCACTCACCCTCGAAGATTCCAAAGCAGTTAACGAGAGCAGATTCTCGTGGGTGATGTAGACGTACACTTGCCGATCTCAAGATCGCGTAGACGATCCTTCCGGCGCTGCGTTCCAGCAGCGCTTCCGCAGTCGGTCACACATTCGGTACTCGATGAAGACCTTCCTCTCCCTTGTTCCAGCAGGCAACAGAGGTTGTAGTTCTCCCCTCGCGATTCCGGCAGCACGACGACGTGGTGTCGAAAGTAGAGGGAAGATCCTGCAGGGCTTCGCCTAAGCCGAATGCGAGTTATGGTGGATTAGGGTTTCCTGGAGATCTAGGGTTTAGAAGTCCGGGAGGAGGAGGAGGTGTCGGCGGCGGCTAGGGCGGCAGCGACGAACCGGCTTTTCTACTCATTGAAAAACTACTTAAGATTTACTATTCTCCAAACCAAACATGGGATCATGTTGATACATGTCATCACCATATATTTTAGTCCATGGGAATGTGATTTAAAGTGGTGTCACAATTTAATAAGGTCTAACATTTTTATTTTAATTAAATAAAGTGACTAGAAATACCTATGTGGCATTCTTTTATGTCTTGAACATTATTTCTGTGAGTAAACCCAAATGTTTTTTATATATTCAGAAAGGTATGGTTAAATGTGATTTTTGAGAGTTGGAATCAACTCAAAAGCTATCATGGTTTAAATTTGAAAAATGTTTGAATATAGAAAAGCTTCTGCCTTGTTATTTTTACCAAGGATGATCTATAGATCCAAATGACTTGAATCCAACGGGCTTGGATTCATCATTTCCAGACCTTTCTAACTAGGTGCAGAAGTGTGCTTGAATAAAAATGGAAAAATCCAAATTCAAACAAATGGGCTGCACGGGAAACGATACTGGGCTGGCCTGCTAAGCACAGCGCTTACGCGGGCTGGTTAAGTGGCTGTCCCCACGGGTCAGTGAGACAGGGGGTGCGAAGCGGTACGGGGCAACGTGGTGCGTTAGATCTAGTTCTAATCCAACGGGCAGGTGGGGGTCGTGGGAGGTTCATCGTCCACGTCGGGTAGCGCCAGCGAGACAGAACCCTAACGCGACAGGTGGGGGTCGTGGGAGGCTCACCGGGGCTCAGGCGAGGGTCGGCGATGCGGGCGAACGACGAAGTCGACGACGGCGAACCTCCTGGTACCGGCAGCTTCTCCTGGGGCGGCTCCAATCGCTGGCCCCTCCTTCTCCAGCAGCGGCGGGCTCCGGTGAAATTCCGGCGAAGCGCTGTCGCCTTGCTTCGGGAACGGGGTGGAACGATCAGTGAGGAGAGGGGAGTAGAATGGTGTGAAGAGTTTGAGCGGGGGAGGCCTCTATTTATAGTCTCAACGACGAGACCGAACGGGATGGGAAGGCAACGGTGGCGACATGGCTACGGGCTGCTAGAGGCATGGCCGGCGGTGGCGATCGATCGGTGGTCTCCTGGCGATGCTCTACGGCTTTAATGCGCGTGTAGGGGCAGTGGCTGACGGTCTGGAACACGCGATGCTCTGCACGGCAGAGGCAGCGTCTTCGACGGCGAGCGGTGGTTGTGAGGCATGGGGCGGCGAACGGGGATGTCTGGCGGTCTCCTGGGATGGTGGTGATCGTGTATGCACGCGGCAAGGGCGGCGCGCGGTATGTGGGCGTGTGTCGAGGGTGGCGCTCTGGCGCATGCTCGGCATGGTTGACAGAGGCACGGGCGCGGCGTTCCTGGGTGCTCTGGTCGATGTCTTGGAGGCAGGGCTGGTCGAGAGTGGGCGGTGAGGCATGGGTGATCTCCCAGACAAGGTTGGCACGGCTAGTTCTTCTCCTAGCTTGCTGTCTACACTGGGATGACAAGGTGAGCTTCGGCTGTTCACCATTGATGACATTGCCAAGCTTACAGTGGTGCTAGATGTTTACAAATGAGCTAGATAATCTACTAAAACCTAGTTGCAACCAGAGAGGGAACAAGTTAGGCTCAAATCACTGCTCCAAATAGTTTTTGGATTTTATTTGATTTGAATCAGCAAGGTGTTTGATGAAATGGCCGCAAGAATACAAGTTTTGAATTTTGAAAAGATTTTTGGTGGGTGTGCTAAGTAGGTGCTGGTGAGTGTGTGGATGTTTGGATTTTGAATGTTGAGCTTGTTTGAGTGGTTTTTGAAAAGTGGGATCTTCCCATATGATAAAGATTCAATTTTGAATTGTCCTTTAAACTAGGCATTCAAATGTTTTTGGATGATCACAAGGTGGGCCTTGGTACTTTGTTATGAGTACTATCAAGGGGTGTAAAGATCCAAACAAGTTTCTGTTAGGTTTTGAAAGCTAGAGACGGCCAAAGTAGGCATGGGAGTTAATTTGGCCAAAATGACCATTCCCTTATTTTGTTTGTTTTGATTTATTTGTCTTTGGAAAAAGTGTGGGGATTGTTTATATGAGGTTTATTTCACCTAAGAATCCATTTACAAGCAAAGAAACACACAGGCAAGGTGATTTAAAAGAATTCAAATTGGAATGCATACACACATGAATTTAAAAGAGTTCTTCCGTTAGCGCCTTCTCCCTCCCGACTTCGATATCTGCTACTTCGTCGCTCACATGCAAGCCAATCCCCACTGCATGCTCGACTCTGCTAATTCCCCGCTCACATGTAAGACGATACCCGCCTTCTGCAGGTCCCGCTCTCTCCGGATTCCTCTTTCACTCTCCTCAGTTCTGTGGCAGCAACATAGGTGGAACGACAAGGGGCGTCACCATGCTTGTCCCGCGACCACGACTGCACGTTCGGAGCTTGTTCCGTCGGGCGCAGAGTCCTGGAAGAAGAGGGGTTGAAATGCACAATCACGAATTACAGAACGGTTCGGGATAGTTTGTAAGGATCTAAAATACAGAAATGGCGGCCCAGACAAAAAACTCGTATTTACTAATGGACAAAATGTTTCTAGTACTCCCTTCATACAAAATTGTTGGGCTAATAGGATTTTGGAGATACCGATATATTAAGCTAACGTGTGTATATTAATTACCCCAAATTACTCTCTAAAAATTATTCTCATCATTTATGGATTGCGAACTGATCAATGCATGTCTAATTTTTCATGGAAAATGATGAGAGAGGGGTCATGTGTGGTTTCGGGTTCTAATTTCAACATCAATAAATGTAAACAATAATCTAACTCTCCTTTTTCATAGCCAATTAGTAGCCACCTAGATCTCAGTTTTGCTAGTTTAGTCCAATAATCCGGTACGGAGGGAGTACTATTTTAAACTTCTACTCCCTCTGTCATGGTTTGGAAGGCATCTTATAAAAGTCATGCGTTTCCAAAACTCTTCTCCTCCTAGGCGTGTTAGACTTAATTACAGAAGTAATGTCACCTTTTTCCTCCCCACTTACTACTCTATGCAACCAATGAATTAATTCTTGCATGCAACTTCACCAATGCATGCACCTAAACTCCTCATTTTTATTGAGTAATTATGTTTAATAGGGCGCCGAATAATTAATGTGCTCATGTTTTTAACACAAATCTGGCCCCAATCAGCGCCCACCTAGGTTCCAACAATCTTTCTAAAACGCCCTCTAAACCATGACGGACGGAGTATATAATTTAATATTTATTTATTTAAATATAATTTAATTATTTTTATAGTGAGCTAATACTCCATATGATTTGCATTGTCTGAACGATGCAACACAACCTTATAGGTGACTGCTGCATGGTACGTGCCTCAAGCATATTATCGATGAAACCAGTGTACAGCTGTGGCCACACAGTCCTCTACCGTCCACACACAGAGGGCAAAACACTCTAGATCCCCTTTCTTTTTGCCTCCTTCCCGTCCAAACCACCACCGCCTAGTCAAATCAGGCCATCACTACCGCAAATTGACACCCTTCCGGCGAGAGCCCATCTCCGCGGTTTCTCTCTTTTGATTCACTTGTCTTTCCTGAAATTCGCAATTCCCGTGTTGCAAGCTGCTGCCGCTCCTCGGTGAGAGCACACGCCCAACATTGCCTCCCGTCCACACACAGGCCACCGTCGACAACGTCGCCTCACCCCACGCCGAAACTCGTCGTCCACCGTGTCCAGGATGTTCCACAACAAGCGTCGGCTGCCTCCTGCCGTTCCGAGCACCGCTGCCTGGCTTTACCTCGTCCCGCGCCAACGGTCGCGTGTCCCTTCGTTTTTGTTCCGTTCGCACGCGCTTGCGGCCGCGCACGACCTCTTGGGCTAGGAACAACGACGAGAGGCTCATCATGGGGGGCTTGCCGCCAACCCATCCGCGGGGATTGAGGGGAGAGCGCAACAGCTGCATAGGGAGGATCGAGCCAGGGGCTGCGCCGTGCTGGGAGCCTCGCCCTTGATGGCGTGTGTGCTGCGCTGGGCGTCCTCGCCGTGGAGGTGCCTCCTGCTGCCGTCGCCAACCCCACCTCGCCTCCGTGTTAGCCCAGCTGTGTCTTCTCCGCAGCCAACAGCTACCCCTCCTCCTCTACCGCGACGGCTCGTTGTCGCCGGCGTCTAGGCACCGCGCGCCGCCGGGGGTCACCGCAGCGTTGTCCTCGCGCTATTTTTTCTTTAACAGCGACAATCAGCTACCGGCTCGTTGGTCCTGGTACTTTCTTTTAACAGCGACAATCAGCTACCTTTAAGAACGGGACCTTTTTTTGGAGCATGAATCAGTTTACTTTAGGTATACGACAGCAGACAGCAACCGTGGGCCGGAGGGACGACGTACGAAAATTTTAGGACGGACCGGACCAACGAAAACCACCGCAACTAAAATTATATAGTAGAGATTCTAGACTGGTATATTATTTCATGTACTTGGCCTGACTCTACATCCATGATCGGCATGTGTTTTATCATACTAATATTATCTCCGTCTCGAACTACACGCCGTAAGTATATCTAAAAATAATGTCTAGACATATCTAAATTTAGAAGAAAACAATCACACATCAATTTGGACAGAGGGACTACAATTTCATATAAAATTTTAACGTACGGCCCCTTTGTTTTACAGTATAAGCAGCTTGCTAAAAGGCTTATATGATGAAGTCGGAGGGAGTAAATAGCTAGTAATATTTTTTTTCATTTGTGCACATGTGTATCACGACGTTTGCGATGACATTATTTACCTTGAGTATCTAAAAAAGGACAAACATAGTACTACCTATCTCTCGATCTTAGGGCATCTTTACCGGGCTGATCCAAACGGTCTGCGCGTGTTCGAAACTGTCCGTGCGGACGCACGCGGCGCGCGCGGCGCCTCAGTGGGGCGACCCATCCGGCGAAACGCGTCCGGCTCGACCCATCCATGCATCTAATCGGGTGCTCGGTTGCATCGGCCTGGACGCGCGCAGACAGCACGGATGTCGTGCCAGTTGGCGACACGGGCCCATATGTGAGAGAGACATTAGTACTTAGCTTTTTCATTAGATTGAGCCTGCCAGTTACAAAAAGGCCATTCAAACTAATTAGAAGGGTACTACTGCTACTGCGACTGTGGCTACGACTACTGCTGGAGGAGGACGGCGCGGCAGCTACTCGCCGCCGTTGCCATGGCCTCTGGCCCCGTCGATCGCCGCACCAGCTTTTCAGATGGCCCGATGCTGGACGCGTTCACGGATACGGTCGCGAGCCGCGGCCTTGCCCTCCAGCTTCCACCGGTCCTCCGCCGCCCGGTTCTCCAGGGCCTTGTCCATCTCGGTAGCCCAGTGGTCCCTCGCCTCCTATTGGGCGAGCACCTCCGCCGGAGAAGGAGAAGGAGCCGAAACCGGAACCGGAGCCAGAGCACCATTGGGGCCGAAGCCCAGCGCCCGTGCTATCTGCACGGGGACGGCGAGCGGCGCCTCCAGCTGGTCTACCTCCTCCCCCTCCTCGTCGTTGTCCGCCGCCTCCTCCATCTCGTCGGTGTCGACGAGAGTCCATGCGGCCGCCGCCTCAGCGGCCAGAGCCACGCGCTCCTCCTCCGCCACTGAGTCGGCGACGTGCTCGCGCCACGCCTTTTTCGTGTTGCTGCGCGCTTTGACGGCCTGGCGGAGCTCATGGATGGCGGACTTGGCGGCCTCCTTGACCACCTCCTCTAGCGTGTTCATGGCCACCTCATGACGGATCTCGCGAAGAGCCGCTGTTGCTGCCTCCATGGCCACCGCCTTCACCGCCCATTGGGCAGCCACCATTGCCACCGCCTCCACCACCTGCTGCAGCGCACCCTCGGCAACCTCGCATTCCTTCTCAAAGGCCAGCACCTGCGCATCGCCCATGCGCCGGGCCAGTATGTGGCCTCGAGGTGCACCTCGTCGACCGGACATCCGTGTAGCGGGCGTGGCACATCTCCCTGATCTTGGACCATATGGCGATCTTGCGGCGAGGCATTGCTGCTGGAGCTTTTTTGGCGGCTGGTTTTCTCTTGGTTTGGGGCTTGTTATCTCCCCCGTGTCGGTGGCCATCTTTTATAGACCGCGGCGGAGGCAGGAAATGGATTGGGCCACGCGGGAAGCCACCAGCGCTGCAGCCAACGTCGTGTCGCCATTAACGTCCCATCGGGAGGACGTCAAACGGTGACAGCGAGAGAGACGAACAAATGGGTTGGGCCGCTGTGCACGTCTGCCGAACAGGCCAGGCCCCCTACCCATAATAACCGTGACCTGACCCAAACAAACATAAACAAACCGTTTGGGTAGTTGTTTGGGTCATCCCGGTAAAAGATGCCCTTACATGTGAGCTACAGATATTTAGATATTTGTTGACACACCTGTCCACTGTCGACGCACTTGATTCTCGTCTGGGCCAAAGAAAGCACACACGCATGTGACATGCATGACAAATATGGACCATTTTAATATCTCGTCTGCTGCGACAGGTTCATCCCATGCATGATGCATACAAAGTATCCGTACGTGCTACCTGCCCGTGTCAAGAAAAAGAGTGTACATTTCGATTGGATGGACTTGCGGAAATCCAATTGGCCTCGAGGGTGCAAATGCGCCCATTATTTAAAAACATTTTTCAATATGTCAAAAGAATTAGCAAACTAGTTTGCATTTACTCCGAACATTTTACATTCTCCCACAATTTTTTGGAAGAAACATTTTCGTGTCCTATGTAAAAAAGGCAAATTTCGATGCTCCAATGTGACTATTCATAGACATTTTGTTTTGGAAAAGGTCTATTCTAAACCCTGAACTTTTAAAGGTTCGGCGATTTGAACCCCAAAGTCGGAATCCTGGCCGTTCGCACCTCGAAGTATTCAATCCCGATCTAAAACGAACCGTAGACCTGTTTGACAAATGGTAAACACTAAGTATCGTGGTCCGATACCAAACAAAACACCGGACTGGTATCCGGTTGTTCATTTTGGGAACAATGCATCCAACAACTCACGGTTGGGCTATATATTGACCACACCCATCACTCATTTCCAAATCCAACGGAGCCTAACATCGTCGCTGCTAGTAACGCCGAGCCTCCCCATGCTCCGGTCGACGCTGCCGCCATGTCCGGCCCTCCCGCCACCGCTCGAGCGTATGGTGGTGCTCGTCGATACTGCATGGTTTGCGGCCCAGATCTCTAGCAAGAGCCCTCTAGGCAAATGAGCGAGAGAACCGGAGCACCAATAGCTGTATCAGCGCACGACGATAGAGGGTCGGCGTGTATCACATCTCGTGGAGCTTAACCTCAACAAGTGCGTCGAGCGCATGTCGCGCCACCTGATCACCCGTGCCGAGTGACGCCGGACGGAGCTGCGTCCACAGCTAACCTTGCGAATGCTTCCTAACCCAAATCTCTCTTTGCTTCATACCTGAAAGACGTTGCAACGTATGATAATGGTGCTCGTGCTTCCTACGGATCATTCGTAGCTTCTTGCCACTAAGGGGTGTGCTTCGGAAAATCTAACTTTGCTTCACCTACCAGGCCATGAAAATAACTAGCATCACACGCATGCTTCTTACTACCAATTTAATTGCTCCTAAAGCCAAAACTAAATCATTGTGTCACCCTAAGTCACAAAGCTACCAATGAAATAATGGCATGCTTCTTACATAAAAAATTGGCGCTTCACAGCTCACGCAAACTTTTCATTGAACTCGACCTCATGTGCCTTCCCTTCTTGTGGGGAAAGAAGCAACTCCAAGAAAGAAGAAACGCAGGAGAGGTTATCGATAAATCAGGACGTGCATTACGGGAGCGGTTACCAGGACTAGTTTTTGCAAAGCACTCGTGCAGCTGATCCTAGAATTATGGAAAGCGAATTAACGAAAGGGTCCACCAGGCCTGGTTCAAAATCCTACGGTCAAGGTGCTTCAAATCCTACGGCCAAAGGGTGGTCCGACGGGAAGCAAGAAATCGGCGTCCGATTCCTAGCGTTGCCCTTGATAAATTGACCAGCGCCGTGTAGCATTTTTTTACAAGAAAATCCCTAAATCTACCCCAATCTGTTGGTCCCTAAAATCTCAAGTAGACTAGTGCAGCTCGTGCCGTGCGTGATCCACGATGTGAACCAATAACAAGTAGACGTTGGACCAATCATAGAGAGGCACATGGATCATGCGCTTCCTTTAAAGTAATGTAATAAACCGTTGGATGGATGCAGCAGTATAGATCGGGTCCGTGCTCTACCTCTCTTCAACCGGTCCGTTATCAAAATATCACGAGAGACATTTCATGTCGTGTGGGTCCAAACCTGGATCCGCGTGCATTGTATCTAATTCTGTTTCTATCATATAGTCCTTCTGTTTTACAATATAAGCAGCCTGATAAAAAGACTTTATTGTGAAATAGAGGTAGTAAATAGCTAGTAATTTTTTTTATTTGCCCACATGTATCATGACATTTGCGATGAGACTATTTAGCTTGAATATCTCAGTAAAAAGACAAATATAGTACCAATCTCTCGATCTTACAATTGAGCTAGAGATCTGTTGACACACCCGTCCATCCACATGATATCGGTTTATTCTCGTCTGGGCGAAATAAAGCACACACATGTGACATGCATGACAAACATGGACCATTTGAATATCTCGTCTATTGCGACATGCATTTTCGCCCTGTCCAGGCGCAACAGGTCAATCCCATGTACGATGCATACAAAGCATCCTGGCGTGCACCGCCCCTTCCCGTGCACCTTTATCATGTTATGATAAAGGTCCAATTGGAATTTTTGGATATCCATTTGTTACAGCTATTTGGATTGGACGGAGTTGGTGGAAATCCAATCCTCCCGGCTGCAAATGGACCTTTTTTTTCAAATGTAAAAAAATTTAGAAAAAAGTTTGCATGCAATGCGAACATTTTATGGTCGGCCACAAGTTTTTGGAAAAAACAATTTTTGTGTCTAATGTAAAAAAGACAAATTTCGATGCTCCAACATGACTATTCATAGATTTTTTTTTTACTTTTTTACACATGTCATGTAAAAAGAATTTCCTGAAAACTTGTATACAAACATAAAATGTATGGATGTACAAACAAATATTTATTCCGATTCTTTTAACATCTCGAAATTTGTTATTTATGTGTTTTTATAATAGGATCATTTACACCCGTGGGCCAAAACGCCACCTTGGAATTGGATACACTGGATTGGATCGTACGTATGGATCAGATGACATTTCAGCGTGGACATTGGTTGGGCACGTTGGTTTTGGACTTGAACTATAATCAAACTCCAGGTTTAACCACGTGCGGGCGTATACATTGTATCTTGTATAAATAGGCAGGGAGAGGCTGGGCTTTGCTCCAACGACTCACAGCTACCATTCCAATTCCAGTAGGCAAACCCACCACAGTTAATAGTGTTGTAGGCACAGCATGGCGGGGGCAAGAGTGGGCAATGGCAAGGGCCTGATGGCACTGGTGGTGGTTGCAGTGCTTGTTATGTGCGGCGGCCGGATGGCATCGGCGGCGTCGAACCTGGTGCCGGCGGTGTACGTGTTCGGCGACTCGACGGTGGACGTCGGGATGAACGGGCCGCTGCCGCTACCCTACGGCATCGACTTGCCGCAAGAGTACCTGCCGACCGGGAGGGTCAGCAATGGTTACAACGTCGCCGACTACATCTGTATGGTGCCCGTCCATGCATGTGTTTTCTTTTTCATTTCATTTTCTGATGAAGTATGAAAATTAGCTAACCGCCATGATGCAATTCTGAAATAATGCAGCGAAGCTGTTGGGTTTCAAGATGAGCCCACCGGCCTACATGTCGTTAACGCCAGAAACGAGTCATGAGATCCTGGCTTTGGTGGGGTCAACTACGCTTCCGCTGGCTGCGGCATTCTCAACACAACCGTGAGAGCCGCTTGAAATAATGCGTTACACTTTTCATCCATCTCTAATTTGTCACTAATTGAGTTTTCATGTTTGCATGGATCGACCGATCAGCGGTTGGGGAAGTGCTTTTCAATGGCCGAGCAGGTGGAGTTCTTCGCGAACACCAAGTCAAAGATGACTGAGTACACCGGGGGCGCGGGCTCCGTCGCCATCAGCACACTGTTGTCCAAGTCCCTCTTCCTCATCAGTGCCGGCGGCAATGACCTTTTCATTACCCCCCTTATACCGGCCCTGTTTCCGATCTTCTACAATCGCCTCCTCAACAGTTTTACGAGGCATGTGCAAACCCTATACGACCTCGGCGCCCGCCGCTTCGGGATCATTGATGTGCCGCCCATTGGCTGCCTGCCGGTGATACGCTCCCTGTCCCCGACCGGCGCGTGCGTGGGCATCTCCAACGAGCTCGCCAAGGGGTTAAACAACTTGTTGGTCGAGAGGATGGCGCAGCTCGCTGCTGACCCCGAACGACCCGGGATGACGTACTCTGTGGGGAGCTCCTTCAACCTGGTGACCAACTTCACGACGGACCCGGAGGCCGCCGGGTTCAAGAATGTGACCAGCGCGTGCTGCGGCACTGGACGGATTGAGTTGGGAGCCTTATGCCTGCCTGACTCCACCGTCTGCGACGACCGTGCCGACTATCTGTTCTGGGACTTGGTGCACGGCACCCAGGCCACCGCTAAGAAGGGCGCTGCCATCATCTTCTCCGCCCCAGTGGAGGAGGGATTTGCCAAACCCATCAACTTCCAGGAGCTCGTTTCTTCAACACCCGGTTTTGTTGGAGTTAGCAGCTCTTAAATTAATCGCGACTTCATTGAAAGGTAGTCAAGATTGTCGTTTATTTTCTTCAGTTTATCAGAATCCTGTTGGCACGATAGTTTTTACTGAATCTATACGTGCCATGTTACCTTTATTTTGTGTTTACAAATAAACTGAACCTGACACGTGCGTTGTTCACGTGGTGGTGCGTCTAGTTTCAGGATGAGTGATCTCGATCATGGGATCCGGTCCAAGTTTCTTGCACTTCCTTTCTGTTAAATAAATGAGAAATGCAGTTATGCATCGCAAAATGCTCCATGTCTCTAGATTGTGTGTCCATCCACAGGTTTAGTGTCCATCTTTCGTTTGTGTTCGTCCATGGGTCTCGTATTGACTGGTTGAACGAAGGGGACATAAATAAATACAAAAAAAAATCATTGGAAGACCGTTCAACGTGCTAGAAAGAACAAGATTACAAAGCTCCATGATGGTAATGGCATCGTCCAATCTGTTCCGTCGGACATGGACTGTATGGCATGCTCTTATTTTACTATGGATACGAATGGTTAGCTTTGTAGGGACTTTTTCCGATGTCTTGTTTCAAATTGGCCCTATTATCGCCCCCGATATTCAATGGCTAGCTTCATGCCCGGTTTTATCAAAGAAACGGATGTGTTTAAGGAACATGTTATTATAGCGATACTTCAATTCTTTGCTACTAGTTTCATGCCGGAGGGCACAAATGATACCTCTGTTGTGCTAATGCCAAAAATTGACAATCCGCTAGAACTCAAGGATTTCCGTCACATCGGCTTATGCAATGTCTTATAAGGTGGTTTCGAAATGACTTGTTAATAGACTACGTCCTATGTTTTATAATATTATCTTAGAAAATCAAAGTGCCATTTGGCCTGCTTGTGATGTTTTGAACTGCTTGTTAATAATTTATGGTGAATTAAAACTTTATTTTCCTACTTATGTGAATATGCATTTCATGATGTTATATTTTTGTTATATTGCAGCCTTTAATCAACAATAAGCAGCATCCTTTTTTTCAAATTTTCGAAAATATACTTGCGGTGTTTGACTTAACGCCACAAATTATACATATAGTACTGGCATTTAGGCCAAACACCACAACTATCTCTCCTAGTCGTGGCGTTTAGACCGAACGCCACCAGTATGAGCGATAACTGTGGTGTTCATATAGGACGCCACCACTACGCCCTACCAGTGTCGTGAGGTTAGAGGTGTGCGACTTAAGAGCCACTGGTCCCCTTTTCCGAACGCTGCCACTAAGCCTCTTCCTACTAGTGGGAGCAATCGGTGTGATGTGCCACCGGTAATCTTTCTCGGTGCGCCATTGGTAAGCTTTTCCCTACGGAATTGTATTAAGAAGAAGACCTCGGGGCACAAGCGAGTGAGCCAGCACTCGAACCTGTATCGCTGTCATCCCCCACAGACAGCTGCGTGCGGCTAGCCAAGTGTTTGACGCCCACTTCCCCACCATAGTAAAATCAAACCATAGTGTCCGAATGTATTTTCTAAGTTTGGCCAAGTAGTGTGAATGGAGTTCCGGCGAAGTCATTAGAACGGCGAGACGATGGTGGACTCGATTCGGACCGAGTGTTCCGGTTAGCGTCAGAACGGAGAGACGACGAAGCAATGTTCTTCTTGATGCATCTTCATTATAGCTATATGGGTCCTTTATCTTCACGTGTGATACGGCAATACAACAGATCTTCATGTATGTGTCGTGGACGTCAAAAGTGATTTTTGTGCTCAAATATGACGATGCCATACTCTTTTGCTCCCACGGTTCGGGTTCCTGTTATGCAATCTGTGTGCTATTTATTGTAAGTTGAGGATGCATACTTGTTCAGAGTTTCGGGCTGTTCACCACGCTACAGAGTTGCCGAGCAAAAGTGCAAAACTCAGGTTCCCATTGCATGCTCCCCTGTTCTGCCTCGATAGCCGCTGGCTTGTTTCGTTGTGGTGGCAGAGGTCTCTTCGTCGGCTCCCACACCAACCAACCAGGGCCGGCGCTGAGGGGTCGCCACCCTGGCATCGGCCAGGGGCCCACGGCCGGAGGGGGCCCAAAAATTTATAGCATGTACTTCTTTTATACGCAAATAAATGTACTTCTAACCTTGTTCTACGTTAAAGTTAACAACGTTTGACAAATTTTTATAGAAAAATATAGTGATACTTATGACTCTAAATTATTACCAATAGATGTGTTTTAAAATTTAGTTTCATGATATGTTAATCTGATGTACTCCCTCCGATCTATATTAGTTGACTTGGATTTATTAAAATTTGGATGAACCTATATACTAAATAGGTGCCTAGATTCATCCAAATTTAGACAAAGTTCAGTCAACTAATATGGGTCGGAGGGAGTAATATCTGTTGCTATATTATCTATAAAGTTGGTCAAATTTAATAAACTTTAACTTGGTTAAACGCTAGACGTACACTTATTTGCGAACGGAAGATGTATATATACACGGGTATACATCTGCTGCCCACGACGCGAGAAATGAGTAGGGCCCTAAAAACCAGACTCAACACGTCGAGCAGGAAATCAAAAAAAGGCTCACTACGATATGATGCACCAGGCTTACGAGTTATAACACGTTACGATGCTGGCCGCATGGGTTACAATGCGTCGCGAACTTATGATCTCCCTTCTCTTCTCTTCTCCTCGTCGGAAATCGGCCGGACTCCGTGCCTCGATCTCTAGGGCCCTACCTCCCTGACTCGATCGACAATCGCAGATTCGCAGGTCATCTATCGTCTATCGGGGATCACCAATTCACCAGCGGCAGGCTCTGATCCTCACTCCTGACTTATTATTATTGGAATTATTTCTTATTTGAGGTAATCAAACCAGCAACAAATACTATTTATTATATTTTGAGAATAAAATGTTTGGTTGGATGTTAACTTTTATTTTAAAAGTGCCGGTAGATACATATATGATAATTTTTTTTAATATGTCTCTATATACGTTAGCCTTAAGGGCCCATGCCATCGACTTTGCCTAGGGCTATGAAAAACATAGAGCCGGCCCTGCAACCAACAATTGGCATTGCCTCCATCACCGACCCGATGACCGTGCCGGTCTTGCAAGCAACAACTCCTGTTCAATTAGAGCCAACTTGGCTGTCATGGATCCTGTTATAGCTCGCACCAACATCCAGACTCCAGATATTAAATTGGGTGGTGTGGTTCTCTCTCACATTGGCCCAAGGCAGCCATTAGAACATCTGCTGATTTGACCAACACAAATGAATTAGAGACGGTGGGAGGAGGAGATTGATCTCGGTGCTGTTCGGTGGTGGCGGTAGGTAGGGGTAGCGACAGAGGCGGTGAGAGGAGGGGATTAGTCCTGAACCATTGTGACAACAAGCACGATTCGAGCTTCTGTAGTTGCTAACCGGCCTCATCCTCCACCTGGAAGCGGCGACGACCCTATGTTACTCCCCGCCAAGTCCGACTGTATCCTCACGAGAGCATCTCTAGCAGATGCCGTATCCGGTCCCGTATCGCAAAATAATCGTTAGTTTGCGATATAAGAAGAAAAAAGCAGCTTATCTAGATACCGCATATAGTATCGTATTCGATTTTTTTTTTACAGTTCATCATAAATTCCATGCTGCATATTTTCAGTATGAAGGACTTCTGATATGGTTTACCGCAAATGTAAAAACGGTTGGCGGAAGGGAATATTCAACTACAGTGTCTCGTCGCCGTTGCCGAAAATCGGTTACCGAAGGTCAATTCCGGTCATCACGTCGTCGCCATAAAGCCGGAAGTCGGCCGCCGGAGTTGGCAGCTAGCACGGCGCGCCGCGCGCGCACGCACGCAGCAGCAGCTAGCTAGTCAGCGTACGCAGGTGGCTCGCACACACACGCAAGAGGAGCTAGCTCGTGCGCGCACCCACGCAGCAGCTAGCTAGGACGGCACGGACGCAGCTAGCTTGGACGATGAGCAAGCAGCTAGCTGGCGATTCCGGCCAACGGCGGTGCAATTCTGGCCGGGGGCGGCGTGATTTTGGCCGGCGGCGACGTCTTCTCGGAGCAGTGGTGGGCGTCCGATCTAGATTCGCTAGTTTACGAAGAAAACGATAAAATATTTGTGGGTATATTTTATTTTGTGGTACACTTATGCGAGATCTGTTTTGCGTCGATATTTTTCACACCAAAAAAACTTGTTGCGGTTTACCGCAGCATGGGCAGACGCGATATCTGCTAGAGATGCTCTCAACAACGGGATACCGTGAGATTGGCCAAATCCGATATTTTTCGCACCGAAGAAACCTTACTCTTTTATTTTAGGTATATATAGATTGGTATGTTTGAAATGCTATAACAAATTATTTTTTTGAGAAACACAGCACAATCACAGATGCTCACAACACGTATATGTATTCATCCCTATAAACACACACACGCAGATCCTACCCTTATGAACACCTTCGAGAGACTGAGTCGGCGGATCGGGTCTTGAGATTGATGAAGTCACCACCACTAGTGCACAACACACCCTTTAATAGCGGTTCAGGAGACCCTCTAACAGCGGTTTCAGAACCGATGTTGAGGGTACGGTGTTAGAGCCCCCCCTTAACAACGGTTCTTATACGAACCGCTGTTAAAGGGTGGCGCACGTGGGGCTGCCGCAGCGCTCAGCCTCCTCCCTTTTAACACTGGTTCGTAACACGAACCGGTGTTAAAGGTTATCTGCCGCGGCAGGAAAGCGGCATAAATCTCTGCCGCGGCAGAGTTCTACCGCCGTCCCGTTCTGGGCGGATTTCTGCGGCGCGGCGGGGACGGGGAGGGTGGAGGGGGAATCGATCGGGAGAGGTATACACATACATCGTCGGTACATACGAGTACATCAATAATTAAGCAACTATTATTATACACAAACATCGTCATTGTGGTATTCTCCGTACACATTGAAGCATCAAGTACAAGACAAACACGTTCAAGCATATATACAATATAACCACGTTTATTTTGGTGGATATCTGAAGAGTTCTCTGCCAGGCGTGACGACCTCATCAAGTATGAACCCCGCCAATTCCTCTTGAATGGCTCGTATGCGGTCAAATGGTAGGAGTTGGTCCCGCATCCGTTCGATCTAAATATATATGAAGAATGGGGTCAATATATTTATAAGGATAAAACTCAACACAAATGATGGTAATAAAATAATGTTGTGTACTTTGTTTACTTACTCTAAGTTGTTCTAGTGCGGCTTGGCTTGTCGCACATATCGAATGAACTCGCGAACATAGTATCCACATAAGTTATTGTCGGGTCCCTGATACGTGGAATTTACGAGAATAGAGAGTCCAATCAAAATAATAATCAATAAAGCATGATATAATGGAATTGGAAGCAGAATCAAAGAGATACGCAGACCTATCTGGCTAGTATTACTTATATTTTGGTCTACAAATTTTAGTTCTTCTGACCATTCGCCAACGGCCCTGCCCGTGAACCTTTTCCAAACCCTGTCCGGCAAAGAAATGGATAAAGGAGTAATTAATTACTTGTTGTCACGAAATTTTCCGATCTAGTGCGAATAATATGATTGAAATTACCTCTAGAGCATCTCTTTAAAGTCTGCCCATAGCTCTTGGCCTTTTCGTAACGAGTACATGACAAGGACTTTTCCTGAGTCAACTTGAATGAGTAGCAGAATAAAGTGGAACCTAAGCAAGCATAACTCATCATCAGTTACACTTAACATCGAGTAAACCGAAACATAATATGTACAAGAGAGGATAACACTCACGAGAAGTTGTAAGGCAATAGTATTTTCCTTTTGGTTTGTTGTCTCAGTAAAGACGTTAGCAAGAAATCTTCTGTTTGCCCGGGTTTGTGTTTTACCACTTCTTCATGAACTCTATTTGGGTCAACAAACCCAATGTCAAAAGGGCCTCCTTTCATGCATTCCATAACTTTTTTCCTGCATAATAGTATATACATATATGATGAGCATATATATAGATGCAATTAATGAATTGAATGAGATGAGATAGAAATTATAGAAATAGTACTTACACACAATAAAGGTGATGGCAGCTTTGTCGAGTTCCTTCTGATTGAATAGAAAATGCAAGTCTTGAATGTTGTAGCTGATCTCGTCGTCTCCGCACAAGACAATCTGATCTCTTATATGCGCTGTGATCCATTCTTCCTTTCTCGTCTTGCAGAAATCAAGGTACCACTTATGCAATCTTCGCATCTTTGTTGGTAGATTCTTGAGCTCCTCTTTCTTGACGAGATTCTTCTCATACTTCCATGGCTGTATGGGGTTGACATCGCCTTTGGGCAAGTTGTCTCCCATGATGTTCAAGTATGCAATGTAAGTCATTCCATCTCATTGGCCTTTCATTGTATCTCTGCCTCGTAATCATTTACAGGAGGAACTATCCGTGTGCCGAACACTTGGAGCGGGGCGCACGATTTGTTTTTTCCTGCTCTCCGAGCATGGGATCTGTTTTCTGAGGTGTCGCACGACTTCTACTTTCAGACTCCCTCCGCCTTGCATCCCCCTTCATAATCTGGCGCTCGTAGTCCAGCACAAGTGGGGTTTTAGGTTTCAAAATATTATTGTAAAACTTCTCCACCACCGTCGGATCTAGTTTCTCCTTTGGCTCGGCCCGTCTAGGTGCAAAGAATTTCTTGACCTCTTCTTCCGAGATCCTCTTGGTCTCCTCGTCGCTGCGATTTTACGGTAATACCGGCAATGGCTTGGCGGAAGGCTGCAGGACGTAGTTTCTTGAACTCTTTGGCGTACGGTTTCCTGCGGATTTCTTCGTGGTAGTGCTAGTGATGCTCTTCGTGGCAGTGCTCTTCCACTTACGCTGACGTGCAGGAGATGGCTGAAGCGTCGGAGATGGCTGACGCGCGGAAGATGGCTGACGCGCAGGAGATGGCTGGCACGCCGGAGATGGCTGCCGTGCAGGAGATGGCTGAAGCGCCGGGGATGACAGGGGAGTATTCTGATGACTTGGAGACAGCTGAGACGGCTCAGACTGCTGACGCTGCGGAAACGACGGGGGTGCCAGTAGCCTCCAATTTGGAAGCACGATGTGTTTGTTCTTCCAAAGAATGATTGTTTTCACTGCAAATTTGACTTGAGTTTCCCCTTCACATGTAGCATGGTCAAGCTGTGCTTCCTCATATTCCTTCACAACCTCATCCACCCCGACAATAGCATAGCCACCTGGAATCGGTCGGCAGTGGTAAGTTCCACGAGTTACAGGAGGTAAGGCATAGCCGACCGCCACCTTAATGGATAAGCCCATTAATCTCACATGCATCCCAGCGTGTTCGCTCCCCGTGATCTCATCCACGGGGTATCGAGGACCCGCCATTTCAAGCGTGGGCTGCACGTTCTCCGTGGAAGTCATGCTGCTTTTCCGCGCAGAGTCTAGGTCGCCGGCAGCTTTCAATGCAGGCTCTTCGTGCCGCTGAGATGGGACGGTAGCTTGCTGGCTCTTTTGTGCATTCACTTGCGACTGTAGCGCCACAAGTGCATGTTCTATCTGTGTCATCCGGTCTGTACGCTCTTTTTTTTTTCTGCCGCACCATCTGTAAGAGTCGCCCCACTCGGCAATATCATCCTTCCACGTCATACCCCCTGTGCCTCGTGCAAGTCCAGGGTGTTCTTTTTTACCGATGACGTGTGTCAGCTGGTCATTCTCTCTGTCGGGATGGAAGGTCCAAGCGGCTGTTTCCTCGTATGACGTGATGAGTTCAGTGACGGGTTTGGCAAGAATTGTTGGGAAGATACACAATCCCGTTTCTGGGTCCAACCTTGCCCCGATTCTGTAGAACCATGTCTTTGCACATAGGTCCCACCCATGTGTCTGGGTGTGATCCCTCTAGCGCGCCGGGCCTTCTCAGCTTCCTCCTTCTGGGCATTTAGCGTATTGGTTTCTGACCTCTTTGTAGCTATAGCACCTTCCTTGTACGCCACAATTCGGGCCAGTGAGATCTTATCTTCGCATAATATGGGTCTTCGAAATCTGGAGTCTCGCGAGCTTTGACAAATTTGTTCAATTTTGTCTTCCAGTTGCGGAAAGCGTCAGCCATCTTCTTTAGAGTCCACTCTTTGACATTTTCCTTTATAACCGGTTTATTTTCATCCTCCTCTGGCGGTAGGGTGAAATTTACCAACAGCAAAGTGCAAAGTGTTTCTTTGGATCTTTCATCGACAAAGATACCGTCGCCCTTCTTTGGCTTATTCCAATATTCGGTTGTGATTGGGATTTGGTCCCTAACAAGAACTCCAGCCTGACGTATAAATTTGTCTGCGACCTTCTTGGGCTCCATCGGCCTGCCATCAACACGGACTGCTTCGATCGTGAACTTTGCATGATCTTTCAACCGATGGCTCGCGTCTCACTTGCTCTTTTTCGTAGAAGAAGATTGTTGCTGTCTGGTCGATCCGGAGGGCTAAAAGAAGAAAGAAGCGTTAATTAATACATGTACATATAAACAAATCAATCGGTGCAAGTCAGCAAAGGCTTAATCTATGCATATACCTCGACGGACTTTGTAACCACTAAAGTGCGTTCATCGGAGTCGTCATCTTCTCCATGACTACTTGAGTTGTCATCATGTCCCTCCAAGTTCAGATATTGTGAGGTGTCCTCGTGGATCATGTTCTGCATTATTTCTTCCTCTTCAAGGTTTCTACAGAGTGGATCCATAGTTTCGAAAACAATAATATTATCACACAAATATCAGTAATACATCTATTGAAATGCTCAAGCAAGGATGATGATATGACAGGTTAAAAGTATTGAAATGTAACCCTGATACATGCTTGGTCATTCCAAACCCTAATTCAGAGAAACCCCGGATTCATATGAGAAGATACATTCGGAGAAACCCTAATGCTATATTGACAATGAGAGGTGTACTAGGCGGCGGCTGGCGGCGCTAGGGCGAGAGCGGGGTCGAGATGCGTGGGGGTGTGCGTTCGAACCAGCACGACGTGTGCTACCTAAAATGGGCGACTCACCCTCGACGCGTGTGTAGGCTCAGCGAGGGCAGAGGAGGTCAGGGTCCACGACATTGGAAAAGTAATCGGTCAAGTGAAAACCGATTGAAAAAGTGATCCCTAAGCCGACCACATGCAATCGGCCTGCTGCTGACCATACACATACACATACACATACAAAAAAATATATAAATATATACACACATACACATACAAAAAATGTATACATATATACACATGCACATACAAATATATACATATATACACATACATATACAAAAAATATATACATATATACACATACACATACAAATATATACATATATACACATACACATACAAATTAACCAAAAATCACTAACTAACACTAACTAACCAAAAATCACTAACTAACCAAAAATCACTAACGAACACTAATTAACCAAAAATCACTAAACTAACAATAAAATAGCCTAACCCTAAAACTAATACTAATAACTAACTAATTAACCTAAAATCACTAACTAATTAAACAAAAATAAAATAAGGGGCGGCCACCGAAGCTCAACTGCGGGGCGCGCGGCGCGGCGTGGGTGGCGCGGCGCTGGTGGAAGGTGGACGGGATGGGGCGGCGGAGGGGCGGCACGGGGTTCGGCCGGGTGGCGCACGGAATAGCGCGGGGCAGCAAGAGATCATGAGACGGGGCGGGGACGGCGCGGCAAGCTGCACGACATGCGATAGACGGGCGATGACTCTCCTCTTCTTCTCCACGGGTGCGGGCGGCTGCGGTGTCGGGAAACGTAGTCGGGAAAGATGAAGAAATCAGAGCCGCGGGGTCGAAGCAGCAGGCCGGTGGCGGCAGTCCCGGCGACGCGCTCCCGCAGGACGACGATGGCGAGGGAGGCGACGGTGAGGGCGTGGACGGCGACGCGCTGCGCCAGTCCTCTGCTTTCTTCCTTTGCGCGCGCTTGATTTGGCTGGGGGGGGGGAAGAAGGAAGAGGCGCGCGTTATAAATCCCCCTTTAACACCAGTTACCGGTGTTAAAGGGGGGAATTCGTTTCGCACGCCTCTCCTCCCCCTTTAACACCGGTCCGAGCCACGAACTGATGTTAAAGGGGGTGGGGATTTCGTTTCACGCGCAGCCCCCCTTTAACACGGGTTCGTTGTTTGAACCTGTGTTAAAGGGTGGGGCATTTATTTCGTACAATAAAGAGGTGGGGCATTTTTAATTCAAAAAATAGGATAGAATTTAGAAAATTCATATCTTTTTCATTTCAACTCAGAAAAATATGAATAATATATCATAATTTTCAGAAAAATAAGATCTATCCATTCATATAAAAACATTTTATTGTTACACTTACATAAATAATTTTCAAAATGATTAAAACACTTACATATAACTTTTGATTATTCAATTAAGACAAAAATAAAATAGTCAAACCCTAAAACTTTGAACATAAGAAATATTAAGCATATGAAAAGGAATCTAACCCTCTTTTATTAGAGCAAATCATATTTTATTTTGTATTAACATTTTTGAATTGTTTGGATATTTAAATTTAGCATCTTTTGTATACCATGGAATCTAACATGAATAATTAATCCTAAAACATTTTTTGTTTTTTAAAAATAAAATTCTAACTATTCAAACTAGTAACATTTTTTGAATTAGCCATTTGGTGGTTGCTTCACAAAACCGTTCGTTTTTTATGCTCGGAAAATGTAAAATGCCTTTTTGGTGCGACAAAAAGGAAAAATTCTTCTTGCAACATTGTTTTCCATCCCATGATGCACATATATGCACAATATGGTCACATTATCACAAACTATGCCTTGATTCTAGCCATAACATTGGTCATTTGACCCGAAAGCCAAGAAACGTCGAATGAGATAGGTCATTTTGTGAAGGTTTTTTTGAGACATAATCAATATACCAAGTTTGATATTTTTACTTCTAACTATGTCACATAATATCACACCACGCGAAGGTTTCACATTGTTCCGATCATTTTTTAATTTTGTATCCCCGTTTTAAACTATAGTCAAACTTTGTCGAACAACAGGCATGAAGATTCTTAGCTGGGGGCCAAGCCTCGCTAAACTTCATTGGATTTTTGATAAAATAGCATATTGTGAACCGAAAAATGATTTTTGTAAAAAACATGAGCATCGTATCATGTACCCGTAGTTCATATCTGACCCACTTCCTACCGGTTCGGCAGGAATTTGTCTTTTTCACCAAAGGTGGACCGAAAGGTTTCAGATCCCCCTGTTGGTATATTGTTCATATAAGGTGGTCTAGTATTTTTGTAAAATGTGGTAGTAGTTTTTTGAATTAGCCATTTGGTGGTTGCTTCACAAAACCGTCCGTTTTTATGCTCGGAAAATGGAAAATGCCTTTTTGGTGCGACAAAAAGGAAAACTTCCTCTTGCAACATTGTTTGTCATCCCATGATGCACATGTATCCACAATATGGGTATATTATCACAAACTATGCCTTGATTCTAGCCATAACATTGGTCATTGGACCCGAAAGCCAAGAAACCTCGAATGAGATAGGTCATTTTGTGAAGGTTTTTTGAGACATAATCAATAACCAAGTTTGATATTTTTCCTTCTAACTATTTCACGTAATATAACACCACGCGAAGGTTTCGCATGGTTCCGATCGTTTTTTAATTTTTTATCCCTGTTTTAGACTATCGTCAAACTTTGTCGAACAACGGGCATGAAGATTCTTAGCTCGGGGCCAAGCCTCTCTAAACTTGCATTGGATTTTTGATAAAACAGGCATTGTTTTCTCCAGAATGCGCTGGAGGAAAAGGGCAGGAAGAAAAGGGCGGGAAATAATGGACAAGAAGAAATTTTTATCACGATAGAACTAGAATTGAAGTACATAATGCAACTAACCGTAAGTTACATAAAGCACGACTGGAAATTAAGATACATAAAAGAACTGAAAATTAAGATACATGGCCAGATTAAGTCACAATCGGCCGAACTTGTTTTGGAATGTTGGAGTGATTCAGTCATGCTCCTGCCTACACCTGTAATACTCGCCACTGTAGTCGTCGTACTCGCTGTGGCCGTCGTTGTTGTCGTCGTCGGGGTCTCCGTAATTGAACCTTGAAGGCTGAGTACGCGTGGGCTGGACTTGAGGGTAGCGCATGCGGGGGTTAGATTCGGCGGCCGTGTCATAGGCCATGACGCTCTGGAGAGTCCGACAGCGCCACCACAGCCGACGGCCGGCCTCGTTGAAGTTCGGAGGAGGTGGTCCGTCCTCCTCGTGCATGGCGAGCGCCCTCTCACGCCGATCCCCGAAGAAGGCATCCCAAGTCGGGAAATAGTCGGGATGTCAGTTGGAATTCCTCCGCTGCTCTGACGTGAGCTCGAAGTAGTAGTGGTTCGTGATGGCCATCCGGCACGCCACACCTAGAGGGACAGGAGGAACCAGCACGCCTCCGGCGCTCAGCATCCAGCTGACGGGGACGCAGTAGCCCGACGAGCAGGGGTAGTTCGAGGCGTAAAGCGCCTCCGCCTCCTCAGGGGTTAGTGGTACGGTGGAAGCCATGGGAAAGAGTGATGAGGTTGCGAATATGAGTCTAGAGATGTGCAATGACAATGGAGGTCAATCCTACATATATATAGTGAGAAATGGCGGGAAGAAAACTGACGGTAAGAAATGGCGGGAAAAAAATGGTGGGAAGAATTGTCACATTCCAAAGTATACAAAAGATGCTAAATTTAAATATTCAAACAATTAAAAAATGTTAATACAAAATAAAATATGATTTGCTCTAATAAAATAGGGTTATATTCCTTTTCATATGCTTAATATTTCTTATGTTCAAAGTTTTAGGGTTTGACTATTTTATTTTTGTCTTAATTGAATAATCAAAATTTATATGTAAGTGTTTTAATCATTTTGAAAATTATTTATGTAAGTGTAACAATAATATGTTTTATATGAATGGATAGATCTTATTTTTCTGAAAATTATGATATATTATTCATATTTTTCTGAGTTAAAATGAACAAGATATGAATTTTCTAAATTCTATCCTATTTTTGAATTAAAAATAGCCCCACCCATTTAATGTACGCAGGGCCTTTAACACCAGTTCGTGGCTTGAACCGGTGTTAAAGGAGGTGCGCCTTTTTTCTTTCTGGACCCCGCTGGTATGGGCGTCCCCTTTAACACCGGTTCGTAGAAGAACCGGTGTTAAAGCCTATTTTCGACCTCAACTAAAGGCCTCGTTTCCACTAGTGCACGGACACCTCACTATCGACAGAAACGTCACCTCCCACTGAAACAATATTCTGACTTTTATGTAACACACATAGTTAAACCTGGAATTTGAACTCTGGTGGGCTGGGGGTACAATCACCCTTCTAGCCGTCCAACCACAAAGTTGGTTTGCTGCTATAACAAATTTTTCTTGTACATGTTTCCTAAAATGTTACAAAATAATGTTGTATTTTTAAAAAAATACTACTCCTTCCAATTCATATTAAGTGTCGCTAATTTTGTACTAAGATTGAATAAAGTTTATACTTATTTTGTATTGGAGAGAGTACATACGATATTTAACTTTATCTACGCACATCCGTATTTAGATATTTTGCACGGACGGACGGAGTACATAAGTGTTCATACGGTTCCTAGAGTTGGGCGAGCGTTGTTGGACAAGATTTGCCCAGCCACGTGAAGCTATGTGTCATGCATCGCATTTGAAAAGTAACATTTTCTCACGTCTACGAAAGCGACATGTCGCGCACCACTCACAAGCGACATCTACGCACAGCAAAGGAAGCCTACGGCCACGTGAAACGCGTGTCATCAGCCGGCGTGACGCCTAGTGACATGGTTATACTCTACGGGTACATGACTTTAGCATACCTGGTTCAGTCCAAAGAAGGTCCACAGCAGATATACGCTGGCCCATGAAGATTTTCGGGTGGCCAAGGCCATGACGCCTTCGAATCCTTGGAAAGCAAGACTAGCGGAGATAGGAAATTCAAAGGGGTAAAACCCTAAAACTTGTAACCGACTAGGACTATGCCCGGGACCTGCCTAAATCTATATAAAGGCCAGGAGGGCACGTCCTAGATCTCTCGACTCATACTTTCGCACACGCATCCACGCCAGATCGAATCTGCGCACCCTGTAACCTTCGGTTCCGCCGTAATCAAGAGCAGACAAGCAGGAGGGTTTTTCCTCCGGGAGCCTGAACCTGGGTAAATCTCGTGTCCCCTGGTTGCTTGTCTGTTAACCATGCCACGATCTCCAGCATCCCCATCTTCTCCAAAATCCAAGTCCATAACAATGGGCATTGACGAGATTAAACCTCATCAATTGGCGCCGTCTGTGGGAATTGGGGCTGCTGATTGTGCGGTCGTGACGGTTCCGACCCGATCGATCTACAACTCCGCGGCGACGGAGAATCACCTCCTCTTCGGCGCTTTCGACTTCACCGCCCACTCGCCGGCCACCATGAAGGATTTCGAGCCCGTAAGTGACGGACTCGAAATTTTGTTCGGGAGCTTCTGCTTCCAGGTGGGTCAAACTGGCACCCTCCGCCTCCCCGAGCGGGTGCCCGTGCCATCAATCAGGCCATGTTCGTGGGCTCCACACCCCGTGCTACGCACGTCACCATCGACAGATGAGTTCTACAGCAGCAGCTGCTGCAACTCCGATCTGTGCGATCCACCTTCGAATGAAGGGACCTACGGTTCCGGATCCGAAAGCTGCGGCGGCAGTCAACCAATCTGCAGGCGCTACCTATGCGCAAGCAGCCTCCGAGTCCAGCGCGCGACGAGCTGCGCTCTCCGCCATGGCACCCGGCTCTAGCACAAACGGAAACCAGGGAAACAAGCACCGCTCTCGGGTGGAGAACATGGATCCCAAGGAGCGGTGTGATGTGACCCGAACTCTCCGCACATCGTTCATGGATATGGATGCCGACGGCAACATCATCCCGAAGACGCCACAAGCCGCGATCATGGCAGCCACTGCGTATCTCGCGGCTCACCCACCTCCGGAGGGGGACCCAAAAAGGGCCATGCATAGGTCCGCACTCACCGGACTAGGCCTAATCGGAGCTGCGCTCCACGAAGACGCTCCTGCGGAGCCGAAGAAGAAAGCTCCGGCCAGGCGCGACCGGACCCCCACCCCCTCATCCGAAGAGGAAGAGGAGCACGACCTTCCTCGAAGGAAGAAGAGCTCGCACCGCCATAAACGCGACTACGACGCCAGAGACAAGCTTACGCAGCGCAAGATCGACAAAGCACGCGCCAAACGCGCATGCTCGTCCGAATCTGAGATGGATGAAGACGAAGGAGAACTCTGCGGAGCTCGTTGCTTCAGCAGATCCGTTCGGCGAACACAGATGCCACGCAACTTCAAGCTTCCTTCGGATACTCCGAAGTTCAATGGCACGCAAGACCCGAAGTCCTGGCTCAGCGACCATCTGTCATCCGTCAAGCTTCACGGAGGCAACAAAGAAACCGCCATGCAATGCCTTCAGCTGCAGCTGACAGGCGCGGCGCGGGTCTGGCTCAGCAGCCTATCATCAGGATCCATCCGAAGCTGGGAGGAGCTCGCTTACAGCTTCATCCGAAATTTCAAAGGCACCAGCAAAAGGCCCGCTTCAATCGAAGAATTGCTATCCTGCACTCAGAGAACGGGTGAATCTATTCGCTCGTACATACTACGCTGGTCTACAACCAAGAACTCCGCAGCACACATCTCCGAAGAGCGGGCCATCGACGCCTTCAGGGACGGCGTCAAGCACCCATACTTCAAGGAGGAACTTGGGCGTGTAAAGCCCAAGACACTCGACCACCTCATGGAAATCGCCAATAGTTGGGCAGACGGCGAAGATTGCCTCCAGCGAGCGCAATCAGACGAAGAGGACGACTACGGCCGAAGACGTGAACGCCGCGGCAAGAGGAGATCGCGCGTCTACGAGGACCGCGACGGACCCGACATGGTCGCGGCCGGCTACGCCGACCGCCGTAACGACAACAGTCGCAACAACGGAGGATACCGCAGCGGAAACTTCCGTGACAGCGGACGACCAACGCAGTCGTGGCAACGCCGCGACCGCGACAACGGACCCTCAGCATTCGACAAACTTTCGGGTCCATGCACCATCCACTTCTACATCGACAAACAGGATGGCAAAAAGAAAGCCAGCCACATGCTCAAGGACTGCCGCGAGTTCCAGAAACTCAGCGAAGGCATGGTGCAGATGAGGCAACAAGCTCCAATTCCTGCGTTTGGAAACGCACCTGTGCCAGGTGAAATAGCACACGGAGCTCCTCCACCGCCGCCTATTGGAGGCCCAAATCAACCAGTCGCACCAGCGCAAAACAATGCCGGGGTCGCATACCCCCCACCAAAGGGAGCACTCAACATGATCCAGAAGGGACGCCCCACCAACAGGGTGCAGAAGAAAATCACCCGACAAATCAACTTGGCAGTGGCAACTCCGCCCGCAATCCCTGAGTACCTCAGCGGATCGGAGTCCTGCATCACATTCACCCGCGCGGATCACCCTTGCCAGATCCCTCGCCCAGGTCATGCTGCCCTGGTGCTGGAGGCGCAGATCGGAGGCTTCGAGATGAGTCGCGTCTTCATGGACGGCGGCAGCGGCATCAACCTAATGTTCGCAAGCACTCTAGCAGCTATGCAGATCCCGCAATGCAGCCTGGAACAATCAGACACAACATTCCACGGCATTGTCCCAGGAAAGGGCATATTCCCTCTGGGCAAAATAGGACTCGACGTCATCTTCGGGAAGCCGGACAACTTTCGGCAGGAGCGCCTAGAATTCGAAGTGGTGGACTGGCCGTCGCAGTACCACGCCATATTGGGGCGTGTAGCATTCGCAAGATTCCTGGCCGTCCCACATTACGCATACCTACTACTCAAGATGCCAGGACCAAGGGGGGTCATCACAGTCCACGGGAGCTTCACCCGATCGGACCAATGCGACAGAGATTTCAACAAAATCTCCCAGTCTTTCGGCATGCAAGACGAGCTTGTCAGGCTCCGCGAAGTGACGGACAATGGGCTACCCCCAGTCACAAGGCAGAACGCACCTGACATGTCCTTCGACTCCACCATCAACACCAAGAAAGTGCAGGTCCATCCGACGGACGCCTCCAAGACGGCGCTGATCGCCAACGACCTCAGCACCGCATAGGAAGGCGCGCTCGTCGAATTCCTCCGTGAGCGCTGGGAAATCTTCGCCTGGTGTCCTGCGGACATGCCAGGAGTTCTCAGGGAATTCGCCGAGCACGCACTTAAAGTCTTCCCAGACACCAAGCCAGTCAAGCAGTCCATCTGAAGACTGTCGGAGCCACGAGCCGAAGCTATCGGCAAGGAAATCAACAGATTACTCGTAGCAGACTTCATCCGGGAAATCAAGAAAAGCGAGTGGCTGGCCAACACGGTGATGGTTCCAAAGAAGGACACGGACATCCTGCGGATGTGCGTAGACTTCACGTCACTAAACAAGCACTGCCCAAAGGACCACTTTCCTCTTCCTCGGATCGATCAGATCATCGATTCGACTGCAGGTTGTGAGAAACTCTCCTTCCTCGACGCCTACTCAGGCTATAACAAGATTCGACTCAAGGTCGAAGATCAAGAGAAAACGGCGTTCATCACCCCGTTCGGAGTATACTGCTACAACACAATGCCCTTCGGGCTAAAGAACACGGGTGCCACGTACCAGCGATGCATGCAGGCCTGCCTCAAGGACCAGATCGGTCGCAACGTCCAAGTCTATGTCGACGACATAGTAATAAAAACCAAGGAGGCAAGGACACTTACCGATGATCTCCGCGAGACGTTCGACAACCTTGATCGCTACAGGATCAAGCTCAATCCAGAAAAGTGCGCCTTCGGCGTCCCCTCGGGCCAGCTGCTCGGATACTTCATCTCTCAACGAGGGATTGAGGCGAACCCGAAGAAAATCAGAGCCATCATGGCAATGGAGAAGCCGAAAAACCTCAAGGGCGTCCAGCAGCTCGCAGGTCGAGTAGCAGCATTAAGCAGGTTCATCAGCCGTATGGGCGAGAAGGCCCTACCATTCTACCAGCTGTTGCGCAAGGCAGACAAGTTCGAGTGGACACCAGAAGCCGACGACGCATTCGAAAGCCTCAAGCGGCTCCTCTCCACCTCGCCCGTTTTGGTTACGCCAAAGGAGCGCGAGCCCCTGCTGTTGTACATAGCAGCCACACACCAGGTGGTCAGCACCGTACTCGTGGTCGAACGACCAGAAGAAGGCAAGACCCATGGGGTCCAGCGCCCAATTTACTACCTCAGCGAGGTACTGACACCAACAAAACAGTGGTACCCGCACTACCAGAAGCTAGCCTACAGCGTGTTCATGACAGCTCGACGGCTGAGCCACTACTTCCAGGAGCATCAGGTGATGGTCGTCAACGAGGCACCCCTGAACAGCATCCTGAATAACCCAGAGGCAACCGGACGGGTCGCCCTGTGGGGCATCGAACTATCGCCTTTATACATCGTCTACGAGAAGCGACACGCAATCAAATCCCAGGTCCTTCCGGACTTCCTGGTGCACTGGATGGAGCTGCAACTGCCAGACACCCCAGATATGTCGCAGTCCTGGACAATGCATTTCGACGGCTCCAAGCGCGAAGCAGGGGCAGGGGCAGGAGTCATACTGACCTCCCCGCAGGGTGACAAGATGAAGTACGTTCTTCGGATGAAGTTCAGAGCCTCCAACAACGAAGCCGAATACGAAGCCCTCATCCATGGCATGAGGATGGCAAAGGTATGCGGCGCAATGCGCCTGGTCATCTACGGTGACTCCAACCTCGTCGTCCAGCAGACGATGAATGAGTGTGACGCACACGCCGAAAACATGATCGCGTACCGCGCGCTCTACAACGCACTCGAAGGAGAATTTGATGGCTGCGAGCTTCGGCACGTCGGAAGAGAAAGCAACGAGGAAGTCGATAGACTCGCCAACATCGGCTCCACTTGCGCAAAGGTGCCACCAGGTGTGTTCCTCGAACAAATCTGCGTGCCATCCATCAAGCGAAAATTCCCCAAGGGATCACCCGAAGAAACAGAACACTCGGGGGCTGCGCTACCAGAAGGTCATGAAGGACCCGAAAAACTGGACACCGAAGTTGCCATGGTCAACCTGATGCAGGTCATGGCAGTCAAAGAAACCTGGACACGTCCATACCTCCAGTTCCTAACGGAGAATTGCCCGACAGCCCGATAGACGCCCGATGCATATCTCGTCGGTCAAAAGCCTTCACCATCATCAACGGCAAGCTGTACAAACGCAGCATTACGGGTGTGCTATAACGATGCGTCACTATCGACGACGGCAAAGCCATACTCCAAGACATCCACGAGGGCATCTGCGGCCACCACGCCGGCAGCCGCTCCCTTGTCGCCAAAACTCTACGAGCAGGATTCTACTGGCCAACGGCCATGAGCGACGCAAAGGACATCGTCCGAAGATGCAACGGGTGCCAACGGTTCGCCGACAAACCGCACGCACCGGGGTCTGAACTCAGACCCATACCCATAGCTTGGCCTTTTGCTCAATGGGGCCTCGACATGATCGGCAAACTGCCAAAGTCCTCGAAAGGGGGACACGTCTTCCTCCTGGTCGCAGTCGACAAATTCACCAAGTGGATCGAGGCAATGCCAGTCACCAACCAGAAGGGCAAAACTGCCGTCAAATTCTTCGAATCCATTGTCTACAGGTTCGGCATACCACACAGCATCATCACCGACAACGGATCGAACTTTATCTCCGAAGAATTCCAGGACTTCTGCGAAGGCCTCGGGATCAACATCACGTATGCCTCTGTGGCACACCCGCAAACAAACGGGCAAGTGGAAAAGGCCAACGGTCTAATTGGCGCCGGCATCAAGAAGCGCCTCATGAGCTCACTCGAGCACAAAGCTGGAAACTGGACGAAAGAGCTACCGTCTGTCCTGTGGAGCTTACGGACTACGCCAAACAGCTCCACCGGCTACACACCGTTCTTCATGGTGCACGGAGCTGAGGCCGTGCTACCAGCCGAAGTACGCCAGCAGGCTCCACGAGTCGTCGCTTACAGCAAAGCCGAATCCACGGCTGCACTCGAAGATGCCGTCGACACACTCGACGAAGCACGGGATATAGCAGCAGCTAGATCAGCGGTGTACCAGCAAAGTCTCCGCAACTACCACAGCCGCCGGCTGCGCCCAAGGTCCTTCGTCGAAGGAGACCTCGTCTTGTGACTCAAGCAAAAGCGACCGAATAAACTCGAGTCACCATGGGAAGGACCCTATGTCATCACCGAAGTCATCCCAGGTGGCGCCTATCGCCTCAAACACGTGGAGTCTGGAGTTGCATACTCCAACCCATGGAACATCTCGCACCTGCGACGATTCTACCCATAGCAATGTACCCCTTTTACTTTCAATAAGGCTTACAGCCAAGGCTACTCAGCCGACCCATGTACCTCCTCCATTACGATATACATAAAGCTAAGTGTCTCGCCCCCAACCTTCGGTTGACTATTTCTCTGCAACTTTATTAGATGCTACAAACGCACTCGGGGGCTCCCTCCACCTCACGATTTCATCGACTGAGGACCAAACGTGTACCCCTGAGTAGCTGACCACGTCAGGCAAACGAAAAGAACACGTACTCAATCAAAGCACTGCGTGCTCACAATCAAGCAAACCTTTACAGCAAAGGGCACAAAACGCCTAGCCGAAATATACAAATTTTACATCTCTTTGTCTATTTTTCAGGTCCTACCTATTCTGAAGAATAACCTGAGCACGCTGCTCAAACAAATCTACAACCTGTTCGGCATACTGCCTTACGGCCGTGTAATGCGGATGCATGTTCCACTCGCCACCATCCGGTCGCAGAGGTGGCCCAGCTGCCACAGCAGCCAAATCTATGTCAGGGCGGTGCACCCTCACAAGGGACAAGGTAGCCTTCACTCCTGCGACGAGCTGCTGCCGCACCAGCTCCTTGACATTGCTGGCACTCCGAAACCTCGACAGAAGACCTGCGAGGGTCGTTGGAACAGCATCCAAAGGAAACATGACGTGCAGCACCGAGGAAAGCGATGTCCGCACCTGACGGAGCACCCGCGAAACCTGATAGACACGATCCTGCACCGTCGCCAGAACCATGACACGATCGCGGTCCATCCAGAAGAAGCCGCCGGCCTCCATGTCCTGTTGAGTCAAGCAATTGACTCGAACAGCGACACGCACCTTTTCTTCCCTCGGAGCAAGATTGGCACCTGCAGCAACCGCACAAAACAAGAATAAGGCCAGCAGGCTCACCCGAAGAACTGAGATACAGCCAGAAAGAAGGATCAACTTACATTGCAGCTGCTCGGACAGCCGACCTAGCTCCGCCATCAAATACTCTTCTCTGGCTGCACCACGATCTGCCTTGGATTTCCAAACGTCGGCACGACCGCATAACCCGAGCAAATCCCTCTCCAAGCTGCGCACACGATCTCGAAGAAAAGCGAGCCACGAAGAATCATCCAATGATGGTCGCAAGGGCCTTTCGGATGAAGTGTCAACTGGGTCAGCACCCGAAGGAACCTATAGCAGCAGAAAAAAGAAAGGAACACAGACATTCAGACAAGGATGGAGTCCAACTCGGAGAAATTCATTAAATATATAAGGCCACTGCGTGGCACAAGGATGGTACTACAAAAGATATTTATAACAAAAGTAAACCACATGCTACCCTACATCTACTATGCCTAAGGCGCGGGACACTGAGTCGCCTCAGAGCCAGACTGCCTAGCTTTGGCCTCGCCCTGCTGCCGCAGTGCGTACTCAGACAGCAAGTCAATGAGCTTGGGCCCATATCGTCTGCAGCGAGCGGAGTAGGCAGCGAAGGCTACCTCTGATCCATCCGCAGCCGTCGGCATCTGAGAGGTGATCTGGGGCAAGTCCAGCTCCGCCCCAGCCTCCATGGCCATCACCAGCCCGACGGATGCGCCGATGCCCTTCTGCTTGCGCTTGTACGCTGCAGGCGCTTCGGCTGACAGAGCCTCTGCCAGGGCATCCACATCCTCAAGGGTTGCGCCCTTCGGGAAGAGCTCCTGGTAGAAGCGACCAAGGACCTCTTTCGCCTTGGCCAGGGAGTTGACGACGGTGCTGCAGCGGTCTTCGACCGCCACAGTGGCATCATCCAGAGCACTACCGTGCTCCAGAGCACCGCGGTCGAACTCGATGCCTGCGGCATCTGAGACAAAAATGAAGAAGAGCATGAAGAAAGGCAGCATAGAAGAAGACCCATCGAAAAAGAAACAAGTACGAAAATCCAGCACTCACCCGAAATAGCCTTGGCAGCAGCCATGAGCTTCTCCGCCACCCCTCTTTCACGAGCAGCCGCAACGGTGGCCAGCTGCTCCTTACGATCTGCGGCCTCCTGCTGCAGACGCTCCTTCGCTTCGGCTGCCTTCGACAGCTCTAGCTCAAGGCGTTCTTTCGCGCCAACGGCAGCTTCGTCCTTCTGCTCTGATTGGCCAAGGCTCTTCTTAAGAGCATCGACCTCACGGAGAGAGTCATTATGCTCCTCTACATTTAAGACAAGCAAGTGTCAAAGAACAGGACAAGATAAACATGAGAAGTACTAAAAGGCAGACGAATACCTTGAAGCTGCCGCAGTTTCGCCTCCAGCGTCAGGCGTTCCTCCACTAGCCGCTTGGCCTCTTGGACAAAAGGCTGCAAGAAAAGCGCAATAGCAGTATTAACAGGACTTGGGGGCTACGCCCAAAACAAAGAAGCAAAAACAACATCAGTACACGAAGACACTCGGGGGCTCCCCCC
This sequence comes from Avena sativa, assembly GCA_916181665.1. Taxonomy (NCBI): domain Eukaryota; kingdom Viridiplantae; phylum Streptophyta; class Magnoliopsida; order Poales; family Poaceae; genus Avena; species Avena sativa. The sequence continues at coordinate 385,124,662 of OV702293.1, read as the reverse complement.
GTGACAGGAAGTAGAAAACTTACGTGCTCCGAAGGCGAGCCTGAAGGCCCGCCTGCGAAATTTTGAGGCGCAACCACCAGCCTCTCCCGCACAGGAGGATCTGGGGTAGCGCCACCCGAAGTCGCCACCGTCTGAGGAGGAGGCGACGCAATGTTCGACTCCCCCATCATCTCCCCCGCGCCATCACTAGAGCCGTCGGAGGATTGCCTGCACACGAAGCCAATCAACACAGGTGCAAACATCATAAAGAGAAAAGGACAAATGTACAACAAGAAAAACTTACGAGCCAAGTGCGCTAAGGTCGAAGATAGGAGAAGCCCTTCGGGCCATCTTCTCCTCTTTCTTCTCTTCCTTCTTCTCCTCCTTCTTTTCTTCCTTCTTCCGCTTTGCTGGCCGGTGCGGTGCAACAGCCCGCACAGGAATGGCAGGAAGGGGAGAGGAAGAACCTCCATGACCATCATCATGACGCTCAAGGCCCAGAGGATTTCTGGGAATCAGAGGAGTTGAAGCATCCGAAGACTCGCTCGATCTCCATGATCGCTTGCGCGTATGGTCCTCACTCGACTCGTCGGCATCCTCCGCCGGCGATCGCGCCGACGGAAGCTCGGACACGGAATCCACCACTTCATTATCCGGGGCATTCGGATACCTTTCGGGCAATGGTGGTGCCATGCCCGGTACTTTGAAGCTCTACAAGATGAGAAGAAACTTTGTTAGCAAACAAAGAACACAAATACACACCCAACAAAAAAGGGGAGCACTACGTGCATAAATCTACACCTTCGGCACAGCCAACGTCGAAGAAAAGGGAGGAGTCAGCGCCTTCTCCGGGAGTTCTTCATCGGCCTTGAACTTTAGCAGCACGCGAAGATCCTTGTCAAGATTCCCCTCGGAGATTTTCTCACTCGAAACCCTCGTCGGATCACGACGCCCAGAATAAAGAAACATCGGGTGCGCCCTCGCTTGAAGAGGCTGCACCCGACGCTCAAGAAACATCCAGATGATGTCCACGCTGTTCACCTCCTTCTCCGGAATCAATTGGAGATCCTGCACCCGACGATAAAGGGTCTCTATCTCCACCACTTCACCGTCCAGGATTTGGTTTTTTCAGGATCTTTTCTTCTCAATCAATTGGGAGGGGTCAAAGGGAATGAGACCAAAATCTTGCCCAGGCAATACGGAGTCACGGATGTAAAACCATTTCCTCCGCCAGTACTGGACAGATTCGGACATGGAAAAGGAAAAGAATTGAAAATTGGGATTGAGGGAGATGATGAAACCCCCAATGGGATATACACCATCTGAACCAGACTGCCTCATCACGGAATAAATCTTCCGGAAGAGGCCAAAGTGCGGCTCAATGCCAAGCCAACACTCGCAAAGTGTGATAAAACACGCAATGTGGAGAAGGGAGTTGGGAGACAGATGATGGAGTTGAACCCCATAGAAGAAGAGCAGTCCACGAAGGAAGTCGTGGACCGGATAAGAAAACCCGCGCAACACAAAGGCAACAAACATAACCCGGAACCCAGATGGGGGACGGGGGATTACCTCATTGCCGGGGAGTCTCACGGCCGTCGTGTCCCTGCGGGATCAGGCCCCGCTCGCGCAGTTTGCGGAGATCGCTCTCCCGCGTTTCTGATCGCCGCCAGCCACCATCGGTGACGCGAGCAGCGGCGGTTCCCTTCTTGCCTCCGGCGGCGCTGGTCCCAACTGCAGATGAGGACTTCTTTGTTTTCCCCATGGCGCTACGGCGGTGGTGGCGATGCCAAATCAGAAAAAACAGAGGAAATGTAGAAGAAAGCCGCAGCGCGCAGCAAGAATAGCTCAAGAACAAGAAGGCAGTGCAGAGATGAACTGGTGCGGTGAAAAACAAACCACGATTTCACCGAGGATTATAACAGCGAAGACGACGCACCCTGGTCGTCCATCGAGAAGACCTAACGCCAACGGTAGATCTGACCGTACACGTGTCAGCACCAAAATGAACCGTCGCTACCACGCCATCCACTACGCGCGGTAATCGAGGAGACGCCGTAATCATCTCCACGCCGTGCGTGACCAGTCAATTCAAAGTCAGCAAATGGGACCCACGCTTCGTCCAGTCATGTCACCTCTGGCGTAGCAGACGCTTGAGGTCATCGATCGTCAGCACTGACGTCATCAAAAGCTATACTAGCACCAACTTCAGCTGCACAGCTAAGAGTACTCACTCGAATCTACGATTCGACTAAATACTCGGGGTCTACTCCTATCAGGAGCGCTGGCCGCGCACCCAATAGACAAATGAGGACAAAATTACTTCTCTGAGTCCTACGACGAGTCTACGACTCCACTACGGACTCGGGGGATACTCCCATAGGGAGAATGGATTTAAGCATCCGAAAATTTTCGAGTCCTTCGGACTTAACGACTGAAACAACGCTTGAACTAAAAGTCTCCGTTCGAGTCTACGACTCGAACAGACACTTGGGGGCTACTCCCATAGGGAGCGCTGGTCGCGCACCCTATGAAATCTTCGACTGCGATCTTCTGGATCAGCACGCAAAAACTTTTTGGCAACTCTGCCCCAACAAAAACGCTAAGTGAGCGATAATCTCCTTGGCCACCCGAAGCACCTCCGCGGTGACAAACATTCGGATGCTGTGTCTTCGACACAAAGATAAGACCTACAGATATCATCTGATGGCCTGGCAACGCACCTGACTGCGCTCTGCTAGTATCAAGCCGTACCAGCAGGTACGATGAAAAATCCCGACGGACGCGTTGGGTACACCAATTAAAATCACTGGAATTCCACTCCTGTAAGTCCTCCGCGGCCTGAGTCGAATTACGCCAGCACATGTTCTAGGTCCGGGTTGAGGGACCCGAACCTGAAGAAGATCGTGTCGTTTCGTCCTAAGACAGTTAACTGACCCTGATCCGTCGGGTGAGTCAGGCACACGCATCAACAATCCCTACGCTCATATGCTATTAAAACATAGTTGCACCCGAAGAATGGGAGAGTCCTCAGCCGAATCTACGATTCGACTGATCACTCGGGGGCTACTAACATGGTTATACCCTACGGGTACATGACTTTAGCATACCTGGTCCAGCCCAAGGAAGGCCCACAGCAGATATACGCTGGCCCATGAAGATTTTCGGGTGGCCAAGGCCCATGACGCCTTCGGATCCTTGGAGAGCAAGACTAGCGGAGATAGGAAATTCAAAGGGGTAAAACCCTAGAACTTGTAACCGACTAGGACTATGCCCGGGACCTGCCTAAGTCTATATAAAGGCCAGGAGGGCACGTCCTAGATCTCTCGACTCATACTTTCGCACACGCATCCACGCCAGATCGAATCTGCGCACCCTGTAACCTTCGTTTCCGCCGTAATCAAGAGCAGACAAGCAGGAGTAGGGTTTTCCCTCCGGGGGTCTGAACCTGGGTAAATCTCGTGTCCCCTGGTTGCTTGTCTGTTAACCGTGCCACAATCTCCAGCATCTCCATCTTCTCCAAAACCCAAGTCCATAACAATGGGCATTGACGAGATTAAACCTCGTCACCTAGCGCATAGAAAAAACGAAAGACTAGATGGTACTCTCTCCATTCAGAAATATAAAGCGTAATTAAGCCTATCCAAATTAATTAATAAGCCAGTTTCCAAAAAAAAACAGCCCATATCTATAAGCGAGATATGCATGCATCCCTGCATCTGCATGCATTTAGGTTAACATGGCTAACTGGCCACCTAATACACTCATTTCCGCTACACTTTCCCCCTCGACCCCTCTCGCTCCACCGTCGTGGACCGGGCCTCTACGGCAAAATAGCCGGCCTGAGTTGGACATGGAGGGGCACCGGAGTAGATAGGGTAGATAGTACTAGTAATAGGAGTCAGCCTTGTGCCAGCGTTATGCCGGGGGTTTCACACTAGATCTCGCTGGCCAGATCATCTGCTTGTTGTTGGTGATCTCCTTCGCTGAGGTGCTTCTCTATGCGACACCATCGATCTCCACCGGCAACCTCATCAGTAAGGCCTCGTGTCCCTATGAGCTTTGTCCTCTCGATCTACATCTATCTTCTTCTTCGGCCGGCCATGGAGACGAGGGGAGAGGGGAGTGGGCGTGCGCTCTCGAAAATAGAGCTCACCGACGACGGGAAGCAACTGATGCGACATCGAGCCGTTCCACACTGGTCCTCTGCAAGCCGTTGATCTGTGATGCCCAAGGAAAGCCTCTTTTGCCGCCTTGGATGCGTCTTTGCAACCTCCTTAAGTGGAGGCCCTTTCTTGATGGTACGACGATGGCAATCCTTGCCGTATTCTTCCAAAGTGGCCTACTCGCCGACGAGGAAGACGGTGGACGTCGGTCTTCTTCATCCCTGGAGCTTGGCGGTGCGACACACCTGCTTGATCACTTTTTTAGCAACCTTTCTAAGGTCATCTGTGTTTGTTTTCATGACAAGTTTGTAGTTTATTTTTTGTTTGGGTCCTATTTGTATCTTGTACCACCCCGTGCTTGGAATTAATGCAGCTTGGAATTAATGCAGCGATTAAGTCCTTCGGGACCTTTCCCATTCAAAGAAAACTAGCCACACGCCTAAAGAAACTCTTAAGGCTGGTCATACTGGGAGTATCATACTACTAGTATCATGCATATGATACTGGTATATAATACTATCTTTATAGTGCATAGTATCATATGGTACTTTCATAGTAGCACTATATTTAATGATTTATAGAATTTTAATATAAAATTGTGTACAAGGTTTACATGCATTAGGATTTCTAGTTTTACATGCTATGCGGTATCTACCTATGATACTCTAACCCTTTCTTTTTTTATTAATTGTTATGCTACATCATATTTTTTACCAACATGGCATGCGTGATACTAATTATGATACTTCCACTAGGATTAGCCTAAAGCCCATTAGAAAAATCAGAGGGGAAGCTGACCATATCAAAAATCTACTCGCTCAAAGTCTCCTATGCCACACCAAGTAGACGTTGGGCCAATCATAGAGAAGCACGTGGATCTGGTGCTTCCTTTAAAGTAATGTAAGCTGTTCGAAGCGCATCCGTATAGATCGGGTCAAAATATCGCCACACATTTCATGTCGCATGGGCCTAAACCCGGATCTGCGTGCATTGTATCTAATTCTAGACTTTCCTATTATTTCATGCACTTGGCATTACTCTACATCCATGAACCGGCATGAGTTTTATCATACTATTATTTTCTCCATCTCGAACTAGATGTTGTAAATATTTCAAAAACAGTGTCTAAATTTGTCTAAAGTTTAATGGATTTCGACGTCTATTTTATGTGAGATGGGTTGCAATTTCATATACATTTTTAATCATACAATCGCTCAGTTTTACAATGTAAGCAGCTTGCTAAAAGACTTATATGTGAAACAAAGGGAGTAAATAGCTCATGTATTTTTTCATTTGTGCACGTGTGTATATGATGTATCATGACGTTTGCTACGAGACTATTTACGTTTGAATATCTAAAAAGAAGACAAACATAGTACTCCTTCCGTTTTAAAATATAAGATGTTTTAGATTTATAAAAAAAATAATCTAGACTTTTGTTTAGTATATAGATTTCACTTCAAATCTGAACCTATATACTAAAAAATAATCTAGATACATTTGCTTAACAAAACTAAAACATCTTATATTTTTGAAGAGAGTGAGTACAAATCTCTCGATATTACCCGTGAGCTAGAGAGATCTGTTGTCCTGTTGACACACCTGTCCACGCACATAGTTCTCCTCTGCGCCAAAGAAAGCACACAGTACACATGTGACATGCATGACAAATATGGACCATTTTAATATGTGGTCTCTTGCGACAGGTCCATCCCATGCATGATGCATACAAAGCATCCGTACGTGCACACTGCCGGTGCCAAAAAACGAGTGTACGATGTTGTTATAAAGGTCCAATTGGAATTTTTGGATAGCCATTCGTTACAGCTATTTGGATTGGATGGACTTGGTGGAATCCAATTTGGCTCATGGGTGCAAATGAGCTCATTATTTGAAAACATTTTTCAATATGTCAAAAAAATAGAAAAAAAGTTTGCATTTACTCCCAACATTTTATGCACAACTTTTTTTTAAAAAAGTTTGCATTATGGCATATTCTATTATTTGGCGCTAGGATTAAGGAGAAGTTGATTTAGGTATTATGGACAATTTGCCCTTGAGTAAATATCCCGTTTCATATAGAATTAATGGCCCTATGCCGCATCTGTTCTCTGCGTTAATTCCGCTGAGTTGTTTCAGCTTTGCATGCACAAGGATAACAAATTAAAGATGCATCACACCAGGCCCGGGCCCACAGTGATGCCACCACAGGGCCCATGATTTTGGGGGGCCCAATTTTTTTTACATATATACGTGTACAGCCTTGTAGGCCTTGCCGCGCCAGTCCGTATCTCGCGCGGTTGCTGGGCTGTATCGTTGCGCGCTGTTGCTGGATGACAAACCAACAAGTCCTGGTCGATTGGTATAATCCATGTATCCCACGGTTCCAGCTTGCCAACACATGCATAGAACGCCAAGCGGGGACCGGAACGGACGAGGCGAGTCGGCATCTCGGCTACACCACGTCACGGAATTCAATCGATCGAGTGGCCACGGCGAATCGGCGACGAGCGACACGGTGACAGGTGACCCACTGGTCGCAGTTTCTTCAACTCTTGGCCGCATCAATTCTCATCGGCCGATCACAAAAATAAATAATCCCTTCGATCTAAATTAGTTGACTCATATTTATCTAGATTTAGATGTATCTAGACTAAAACATGTCTAGATATATCCGAATCTAGACAAATCTAAGTCAAGTAATTTAGATTTGAGGGAGTACTTCTAATTTTCTGATCATATCCATACTTTAATTTTATTCTTCTGTTTCAATAATACAGCTTCGACATGGGGAAACATCAGTCTGGTTCTCATAAGTCGTAAGAGAAAAGAAAAAGGAACATAATTTCATTAAATCTCAAAAAGATGCTATGGAGAAGTTTATTACTATAAAAGAAGCATCAGAAGTGTCATCTGGTAATCAGTCTATTGATCCTTCTACCCTTGTACTTGCAATTGTTCCTTACAATCATTCTTGAGATAGCCAGACAGAGACGGAGAATATTGAGGTAGAGGAAAAACATATTGATGTTAATTTGAATAATTCACTTGGCACGGATGTTGATGATTCTTTTCAGTCTGATATATTTGATCCAAGAAATTGGGATTCTCTTGATTTTAAACAGATTGATATTTTAGCACAAAAGGGTCCAAAAAGAGACTTAACAATTAAGAAAGGTTCTAAGGATATATATCGTAAAAGGTTTACTACAAAGTTCTATATTAGATCTTTGTCAAATGGGGAGCATTGTGATAGGGATTGGCTTGTCTATTCTAAGGAACTTGATAAAGTCTTTTGCTTTGGTTGTAAATTATTTACAAGAGGTCATCGGAAAGGCCAGTTGGCAAATGAGGGCTCTAATGATTGGTCACATATGAAAAATAAACTGCAAGATCATGAGAAGAGTGTGGATCATGTTTCGAGTATGACCAATTGGTATGAGTTGCGTAGCAGATTGGCAAAACATCAAACTATTGATAAAGTTGCTCAACGACAACTTGAGAAAGAGAAGTACCATTGGAGAAAGGTATTATTCAGAATTATTTGCATTATAGAATTTCTTGCCAAGCATAATCTAGCCTTTCGTGGTACTAATGGCAACCTGTATGAAGATAGCAATGGTAATTTCTTGGGTTTGGTAGAGATGTTGGATGAATTTGACCCTGTTATTCAGGAGCATGTGCGTCGCATTACAAATGAAGAAACTCGTGCTCATTATCTTGATCATAAGATCCAGAATGAATTGCTACACTTGCTTGCTTCTGCTATTAGGTCCGAAATTCTTAAAAAAATAAAGAGTTCAAAGTATTTCTCTGTCATACTTGATTATACCCCTGATGCGAGTCACCAAGAGAAAATGTCTTTAATTATAAGATATGTGGATTCATCTTCAAGTGATATTTGCATAGAAGAATCCTTTATAGGATTTCTAGATGTAAATGATACGACTGGTCAAGGACTTTTTGATGTGCTAGAGAATGAGCTAAAGCTTCTTGGTCTTGATATAAATGATGTGAGAGGACAAGGTTATGATAACGGGTCCAATATGAAAGGAAAGCATCAAGGGGTACAAAAGAAACTTTTGGATGTAAATCCTAGAGCTTTCTGTTAGTTTTGGTGGAACGATCGTTGCCCTCTCGGGCCGTCGGTTGCGTGTTATATAGTGTAGGGAAAAGCCCCCTACGTGGCAGTACAAGAAGAGAATGTATACAATCGGAGTACTACTCCGTATCGTATACATAGACATATTACATACGCTAACATCCCCCCTTAATCTAAACCACACGAGAGATTTAGATTACGCCTAAACTCATGTAGACTCTTAATAGGCAGAGCTTTAGTAAAACCATCAGCAATCTGATCTTTTGTAGAGATGAACTTAATAGCAAGTTGATTATTAGCAACCCGGTCACGAACAAAATGGTAATCAATCTCAATGTGTTTTGTGCGAGCATGAAAAACCGGATTAGCTGACAAGAATGTAGCACCCAGGTTATCACACCGAAGACAAGGCTTCTCACGGAGTTGGACGCCAAGTTCATGGAGAAGAGCTTCAACCCAAATAAGTTCAGTGGTGGCATTCGCGATGGCTTTATATTCAGCCTCAGTGCTTGACCTGGAGACAGTAGCTTGTTTTCTGGCAATCCAAGAAACCAGATCTGGGCCAATAAAGATGGCAAAACCACCTGTAGAACGGCGATCTTCAAGACAACCTGCCCAATCTGCATCAGAGAAAGCATTAAGAAGAGTAGATGGTGACTGTCGAATAGTGATACCAAGATTAGTAGTATCCTTAATATATCGCATAATGCGCTTGGTAGTTGTCCAGTGAGTTGTTGTTGGAGCATGAAGATACTGACAGACCTTGTTAATAGAGTATGACAGATCTGGGCGAGTAAGAGTGAGGTACTGAAGAGCACCAACAATGCTGCGATATTGTGTAATATCATCAGAGCCAAGAGGTGTACCATCATGGAGAGACAAGAACTCAGACAAAGACAAAGGTGTTGGAGCAGATTTGCAGTCAAGCATGCCAACCTTGACGAGAAGATCATGAGCATATTTTTCCTGAGTAAGAAGCAAACCATCAGAGCATCGTTTAACTTCAATACCAAGAAAGAAGTGAAGATCTCCCATATCCTTAATAGCAAAGTGTGCATTGAGGTCCTTGAGCAAAGCAGAGATGGCATGATCTGAAGAACTTGTCACAATAATATCATCAACATAAATTAACATGAATATAGTAACACCAGAGTGATTGTAAAGAAACAGAGATGTGTCATCCTTGGATGGTAAAAAACCAAATTCTTGCAGTTTTGTACTGAGACGAGAGTACCACGCTCGAGGAGCCTGTTTTAGTCCATATAGAGCTTTGTCAAGTCTGCATATGTGGTGAGGGGCATTAGGATGCACAAAACCAGGTGGTTGTTTCATATAGACTTCCTCTTCCAGAACACCATGTAAGAACACGTTCTTGACATCTAGCTGCCGTAAACTCCATCCACGAGATACAGAAATAGAGAGAACAATGCGAATGGTTGCCATTTTAACGACAGGACTAAAAGTGTCTTCACAATCAATGCCATACCTTTGCTTGAACCCTTTTGCAACTAACCGTGCTTTGTAGCGATCAATTGTACCGTCAGCACGTCGCTTGATACGATAGACCCACTTACAGTCAATAATGTTTTTGTTTGGACTAGAGGGAACAAGAGTCCATGTGGCATTTTTCATCAGAGCATCATACTCTTCTTGCATGGCAGTGCGCCAATGTGTGTTACTGAGGGCGTCTGATAAATTCCAAGGTTCTCCTGTGGAAGACAACAGACCATACCGTACAGTACCATCAGTGTAAACTTTTGGTTGTCGGATACCTTTCTGTAGGCGAGTACGAGGCGCGGGAGGCGGCGATTGTGTTGGGGGAGGTATAGCATTTTCGGACGCAGAAGATCCGGTAGCCACAGGGGAGGCTGCAGAGTTCGTGGCTGTAGAGGATCCCGCTGGACTGACGCCAGGCGTGTCGGGACCAGAGGAGGCAGGGCAGGACCCACCGACACGTGGCGAGGACGGAGTGGCGGGGGAGGCAGCACCGCGGGAGGGCGCGACGCTCGACGATCCTGGCGCGCGTGCGAGGAGGTGGGCGTGTGCGGCGCGTCATCCAAGGAGGGGGCGGTAGAATCTGCATCGGATCGTGCCCCCTCGGGATCAGCGTCAGCAGAAGAGGGCCCCGGTGAATCTGCATTGTTTTCAGCGCTGTTTTCGTCAGTTTGCGAGTTGTCTTCAGCAGATGATTCCAGATCAGCAGAAGCGCCATTTGACACAGTATTTTCACCAGCGTGTTCATCATCCTGTGAAGCATCATTAGGGGGAATAGTAACATGCACAATAGTATGGATATAGTCATTATGGTCAGCATCCCCAAAAGAAGTGTTAGAGGAAGGAAGAAGCAATATTTCTTCACGAAGTCTGGAGCCTGCATTTGGATGGAGATCCGCAAAGGGAAAAACACTTTTATCAAAAACAACATCCCAAGAGATATAAATGCGACCAGTTTGAAGATCGAGGCATTTAACCCCTTTGTGAAGAGGGTTGTATCCCAAAAAGACGCATTTCTTGGAATGAAAAGCAAGTTAACGAGTGTTATAAGGACGAAGATTTGGCCAACATGCACAACCAAAAATGCGGAGTGCATCATAGTTTGGTTTAACTTGTAACAGACGCTCAGTAGGAGATTCAAAATTTATGACTTTACTGGGAAGAAGATTAATGAGAAAGGTGGTAGTGAGAAAAGCTTCATCCCAGAATTTGAGGGGCATAGAGGCATATGCAAGCAAGGAGAGCCCGACTTCAACAATGTGACGATGTTTACATTCAGCGGATCCATTTTGTTGGTGAGCATGGGGACATGAGACATGGTGTGTAATGCCAAGTATTTGAAAGAAGCCATGGAGCTTTTCATACTCACCTCCCCAGTCAGTTTGCATAGTGACAATTTTCCTAGCAAACTTGCGTTCAACATACTGTTAGAAATTTTGAAAAACTTGATAAACATCGGAACGCTTTTTCAGCCAATAAATCCAGGTGAACTTGCTAAAATCATCAATAAAGCTTACATAATATAAATGTTTTCCAACAGAAGCAGGTGCAGGACCCCACACATCAGAGAACACTTATTCCAAAGGAACAGTGGAGACACTAGTGGAGACAGGGTAGGGCAACTAGTGGCTCTTGGCAAGTTGACAAGAGTCACATACATAAGGAGTTATTTCAGGAGAATAAGAAAGCTTGTGTTTCCTAAGAATTTGCTGAACGACAAATGAAGATGGATGTCCTAGACATCGATGCCAAGTAGAGGATGACGGCTTTATTGTAATAAAAGCATGCTTGGAGAGCCCATTGGACACGGTCATAAGTGGATAGAGACCACCATGGCATGGTTCTCTAAATAGAGTCCTCCGAGTGGCGCGGTCCTTTATCAATAAAAAGAATGGGTGAAATTCAAGATAAATGTCGTTGTCAAGGGTAAATTTATGAACGGATAAAAGATTTTTGGAGGCTTGTGGAACATGAAGAATGTTGTTGAGATGAAAGGAAACATTTTGGGTGCTTAAAGTAGAATGACCAATATGACTAATATGCATACCATTACCATTTGCCGTGTGGACTTGATCACGCCCCTGGTACTTGTCATGAGTAGTGAGCTTGCTTAATTCGCCGGCAACATGATCAGTGGCACCAGTATCAGGGTACCAATTTGTGTCAACGCCATAGAACGCCATGTTGGAGCTCTTGTTTCCTCGATCACCAGCATCATCACGGTCATCCTGATAGCGCCACCAGCAGTCATGCGCGGGATGCCCATACTTCTTGCAGATTTGACAGGTGGTATCGACAAAAGGAGTGGGTACCCGATCACGACGGCGGCCACCATCATCACGCCGTCCGCGATCATCATCATAACGACGACGATTGTCTTGATATCTGTTCCCATCACGTCGATCATCATCATAGCGGCGACGGTCTTGGTATCCGCCGCCATCACGTCGATCACGACGATAGTCCTGGCGTCCGCGGTAGTCTGGACGGCGGTCATCCTGGTGACCACGGCTGTCCTGGCGGGGCGATCGTCATAGGGCTAGCGAGGGCGATCAGAAGCGCGCGAGGGGCGCGAGTCACCACCGCCATGGCGAGCAACGTTCACAGAGGACGTAAATTCAGAGTCCGATGGCTTGTGCAGCTTGTCAAAAGACTGAATCTGTCCAAGGAGATCTGAGAGTGCAGTACGAGGATTTGCATTGACAGCGGTAACAAGATTATTGTAGGAGCTGCCAATACCATGGAGAATATACCAAATCAATTCATCATCATCGAGAGGTTTTCCAGCGGCGGCGAGCTCCGACGCAAAGCACTTCATCTTGGCGAAATATTTGTTTGCAGAGAGATCGTCCTTCCTAGTGTCATTGAGAGTAGATCGGAGCTGCTGGATGCGACTCTTGGATTTGGAGGAGACATGAGCATTAAGATCCGCCCACACTTCAGCCGAGGTTTCAAGGCCAATGACATGGGCGAGAACGTCTGGCGACAGGGCGTTGAGCAGATAGCGCAGGACTTGTTGGTCGCGGGCAACCCAATTTGTGTACTCGGGGTTTTCCACAAATATCTTGTTGCCCTTCGGATCTTCAGCTTCGAGGAGTTCGACTGGCGCCTTTTCATGACCCTCAACGAGGTTGAGGACACGGGCGCCGCGAAGGGCAGGAACGATCAGCGCCTTCCAGACTAGAGCATTCTCACGTGTGAGCAGCTGCGAGGGAGGAGCCCCAAGAGCAGCGGTCAGAGCAGTAGCAGATCCTCCGGTTGATGAGGACCCCATGATGAAATTTTTTGGCGCGGCGGCGGCGGCGATTTGCGGCTTGTGTTGTTGGGTTGTTTAGGATTGTAGATGCGGCGGCAACACGGAACGGTGTGGCGGCGGCAGGGTTTGTAGGGTTTGTGGGTTTTTGGTGTTGTAGGCGGCGGCGACGACAGAGGCGACTGGGGCACGAGGCAACTCCGGTGAGATCTGTGGCGGCGGCGGCGACTTGGTTTAGGGTTTTGTTGTACGACGGCTAGAGCACGGAAGAGGCCGGCTCTGATACCATGTTAGTTTTGGTGGAACGATCGTTGCCCTCTCGGGTCGTCGGTTGTGTGGTATATAGTGTAGGAAAAATCCCCCTACGTGGCAGTACAAGAAGAGAACGTATACGATCGGAGTACTACTCCGTATCGTATACGTAGACATATTACATACGCTAACACTTTCTATTCTGTGTGTGGTTGCCATAATCTCAATTTAACACTTTGTGATATGGCCAAGACAGATGGTAGAGCTAAAGACTTCTTTGGAATCATCCAGCGCATCTATACAATTTTTTCTAATTCTACTAAGAAGTGGCAAATTTTGAAAGAGAACATATCGGGGTGGACTCTCAAGTCTGTGTCAGCTACGCGTTGGGAGAGTCGTGTTGAAAGTGTTAAAGCTATTAGATTTCAATGTTCAGACATTCGGGAGGCTCTACTTCAGGTAACCAATATGTTCATATTTATAATTATGTAATTCCGTTATACTTTGGCTATATCCAACTATAACATTTATGATTTTTTTTTAATTTCAGGTATTCGAAACTGATAATGATCCAAAGACAAGCAGTGAGGCTCTAGGTTTGGCAAAAAATGAACTTGGAGAGTATGAATTTATAGTGGCAATAGTCATTTGGTATGAGGTATTGTCTGCTGTTAATTTAGTAAGCAAAAGTTTGCAAACAAAGGATATGCTTATAGATGTTGCTATTGAGAAAGTGCAAGGGCTTATATCTTTCTTCGAGGGATACAGGGAAACTGGTTTTTTAGAAGCATTGGAGATAGCCAAAGGAATTGCAATTGAGATGGATATTGGTACAACATTTCGTACAAGGAGAGAATTAAAAGAAAGAGACAGTTTGATGAGAATCGAGATGACACAAATGTTACCAGACAGTCTGCAGAAGAATCTTTTAGAATCAGCTATTTTATACCTCTTGTGGATCAAGCAATTTCATCACTCAAAACAAGATTTGATCAATATAAGGGTTACTAGAAATTTTTTGGTTTCTTATTTACCTCAGAAACATTGCGCTCATTGGATTATGATAGGTCGAGGTCTTCTTGTGATCATCTTGAGGCTGCCCTTAAAAAGGATTAAAAATCTGATATTGATGCCAATGATCTATTTGTTGAGCTGAAGTTTCTTCAAAAATTCATGCCAACAGAAAATATTGGGCCTGTTGAAGTTTTGAAGTTTATAAAGCGGCATGATTGTTTTCCAAATGCAAGTATTGCATATAGAGTTTTGTTGACCATTCCCGTGACGGTTGCGTCGGCGGAACGAAGCTTTTCTAAGTTAAAGCTATTGAAGTCCTATATGCGTACTACAATGACACAACAAAAACTCAACGATTTCGCCATGATAGCACTTGAGGGCGAAGTGTTGGAGAAGATTGATTATGAGGATATCATTGAACATTTTATTTCAAAGAACACAGAAAGAATGATGATGTTTAAATAAACGTTATGATGCAACTTCGATTTATATAGGTATGATTCTCAATATATGCAATTGTCAGGAGAATATATTTTGTAGTATACATTAGAATTATTTATTTGTTCAAACTTTTGTGTGAGATAGGGCCCTATTTTAGATTTTCGCACGGGGCCTCGGATTTTGCCGGCCCGGCGCTGCATCACACGGTCTCCAAAGAAAAAAAGCTGCATCGGCGATAATTACTGGCTAGCTGGGGCTGTATAAAAGTCAAATATTAAGGGGTGTCTTTGGGAGCCGAACTAAAATAGAATCTGCACCTTATGCTATGGCAAAATTTGCCAAAAATTTATATGCCATAAGTCCTGGAAGGCTGGAACGGAGGGAGTATGACACTACCTATTATTAGTTAACTTGGACTAGTGTGATATGCATGACACTAGTCCAATTTACTCATCACTAAGACCAGCCTCAGTCATCTGTGCTTGGTTGCCAATCCAGAAAAAAAAAGGCTGCGATGGATGGAGAGAATATGTCTAGAAATTATTAAGTGCGCTGGTATTGAAAAGGGAGGGGGTTGTCCAGTTTGGCCTCCAAGTAGCAGGAAGCTACTTGGACATAATTACTGTAAAAATGGCACGGCAATAACAAAACGTTCCTATTTTTTAGTTAAATGGGACGCTACATTTAAGGAGAACCAAGCAAAGAGAAAACGGCTTGCCCGTGCCCGCGGCGTGCGCCGATCGGTGCTCCGCGGGGCGTGCATCGCGTGTGCATTAAGGCTTAGAAAAAACACAAATACGGCAAATATATCCAACAACGATACTGTGCCAGTTCAGCAATCAACTCGACGAGTCCTGATGTCGGTTGCTCGCACCGTCTAACAACCCGGCGACTTCGTCGGAACTCATAATGCAGAATCTAGCGGTGGCGGCGTGCTTCGATCTGCCGGCGGCAGTACCAACCGGTGTGTTTTTCCGTCCGCCGCAAGGTAGCCAAGACGCGCGCGCGTATGAAGCTCGTCGGTGCATGGTGCCTCGTTCCCTACGTTGGTGACCATACGGCGCCGGTCACCGGCCGGACAGAAGCTCGTCGATCGTCTCGTCGCGCGGTGCCTCGTTCCCTCTGTGACGGAGCCAATGGCGTCGGACCGCAGCTCGACAGCTCATCGCGAGATGCCACACAGGGGAGCCGCCGGCGCCAGGCTGTGTAGCTGTAGCTCGGATCGAGTTGTCGTAAGGTGCCTCTAATTCTCTCAGCAACCAAACCTACGCTGTGGTGGTTGGTTCGCCCGTGCTCACCTTTGTTCCTATCGCCGCCTCCACTTCTCCCTGGACCTACCTGGGGAGCTCACGTCGCCCGAGTATTACGGAAGGAAGCCGAGTCAGGGCCGGTCCATACATATTGAGGGCCCTGGGGCAAGACAACAAAAAGGGCCCTTATTCACAAACCCACATTTAAAATGTATTGTATTTCAAAAGCAATCTAGTAAGTACATATCATAGACTGATGGTCTTTGAATTATAAAACTAACACTAAAATTCTTTATTTGTAATAGTACAAGGAACTACATGATATTAGTAAGAAATAATATCGACAAAAGACTGATCTTCTAAGTGGCTCTTAAGTGGCAATGTGGCAAGTCAGAACTGATTGCTACGTAAAGCTTTTGTCCTACCATAAAATATATAATCAGTAAAGCAAACTTAGCACCTGTGTTTATACTATGATGATCAGATCTTGGAGAACTTACATTTTGAATTGTCGATGTTGGATCCTGGATATGGGAATATGGTTCGATTTTGAATTGTTGATGTTGGATCCTTGATCCGCTCAACACCAAGATGATGAAAAATATAACTTGCTCATTCCACATCCAGCCCCCCCTTCTGTTGTCCTAATATGCTTAGGAATCAGATCCAATGGAGGCTTTAAAAACATACCGTAGAAAGAAGAATAGAATTGGAGACGTGGAGCAGTCAGAGCCATGAAGTCCCGCAATTTAACAACGAATCAAGTGGAGAGAGGGGGACGTACCATCTCTGATGCGGTGATGCCTCCAAGGCTCAACGTCTAGTTCACACGAAACGGCTAATAACATTGAGGATGGAAAGAGAGAAGATTGGGGAGAAGAATAGCGCAATAGCTCTCCATTAATGACTGTGAAGATCTCTGAATTGGAAAAGCACGGGAGGCGGCGGCGCTGTTCTTTGGGAGTGGAGAATTTGGGGAGAAGACGAGCCGGAGGAGTAAAGACAGAGGAGAGAGATGTACGTGTGGGTCGCAGGTTCACAGAGATGGATCAATTTAATTCAATTTAGCACTACTGATAAATCCATGTTGGTCTGTGACTTGTAGCTACATGGTGGGCTTGGGCCTTTTTTGGATCTAATACAGAAATATGATTACTAGTATACTGGACAGCTACCTGGGCTAGGGCCCCTGCCTCCTTGGGCCCCTGGGCGGGCGCCCCGTTGCCCCCCCTTATGGGCCGGCCCTGAGCCGAGTATGACAACAAGATTTTCCAGTATTTTGGATTTTAATTTTGGTACTCCCTCCGACTCATATTAGTTGACTCCAATTTGATGTATCTAATACATCCAAATTAGTTGACTCCAATTTGGATGTATCTAATACATCCAAATTGGAGTCAACTAATATGGGTCGGAGGGAGTACTGAAAAGGGTATACGCTCAGGAGAAGTTAGCGGAACAGATGCGATGCACGCCACGTCCCCGCGCGCGGGCGCCCGCCGCGGGCACAGGCAAGAGAAAATCGAGGAGTCTGATGCGGGAGGAAATAGAGAAGTCTGATATGGTTACTAGAGGAGTTAACGACGCGAGAGAAATAATTGGAAGTGATAACACTTAATTAGGGGCGATCTTGGAAACGAGTAGCAGTGCATGGGATCTTCTTAATTATAGGGCTAAACTAAGAACCAGTATCAGCTCCTAACAATCAGTGCACGGAAAAAAAAAATCCATCAACGCATCCCTAACAAACAGCATATGGATCGTGCGCCTGCCGTTCTCTCCGCTTAACAACTACCCAACAAACTCATACCAAATACTCCCTCCGTTTTGGAAATATAAGATGTACTCCCTCCGTTTGGAAATATAAGATGTTTTAGGTTTGTGAATAAGATGTATCTAAACATCTTTTAGTGTCTAGATTTATTTAAACCTGTGCGCTAAAAGATGTTCAGATACATCTTCTTCACAAATCTAAAACACCTTATATTTCTAAACGGAGGGAGTACCAATAAAATCACGGAAAGAAACAACCTCAACCTCGGCTCCAATGCCTCACATTCTGTTCATCATTGTGCCAAGACGACGTCCCCAGGTCACATCCTAACGCCGTGTAGCGCCCACTTAACGTGGCCGCATGGCTCCTCTCGTCGGATTCACCAACGGTGGGCAATGGCTTTGCGGAAAACATAGCAAGATTGAACCAATCGATCTCAAGGTGAGAATGGGGAGAAAACCACCCCTAATCCGCACCACAACGGATGTTCTTCACGTCATTTCCCAACTCACTCCAATCCAATCTCTACTATATAATTTATGTTGAGGTGGTTTTCGTCAGCCTAGATTTCCGTCCGTCGCATGTAGGCTAGACGCGAAAGAAGTGAATTTTCGTCCGTCCCATGTAGACGCGAAAGAATAGTCCGTCTTGCCCTCAAACTAAAAATCGTACGTTCAGGCTGCACGCGGCACCCGAGTTGACGCGAGCATACTTTTCTTAATAAATAGCTACACCTTTCGTCGGGCTGAGAAACCGTCACGGCAAACGCGACCTGATCGATCGGCTCGCCATGCAAGGCACAACCGCAATGAGACTAGGACTACTACGACGAAGACAAGGACGAGGATGTATTGGAGAGGAACAAGAACACGACACCCGTCAGGCGGCTCTCCATGTCCAGCAACAACAATCTCTAGCCTCTAGGACGTCGGGCTGAGAACCCCTCACGGCGAACGGGACCTGATGATGGAGATCGCGTCGTCGAGCTAAAGGCTGCCATCCAGTCCCTTCTCCGTCACTGACCGTGATTAGTTCATGGACGTCCTCCCTACAATGATGCACATACGCCACTCACTATACAGATCGTTCTGACGCTTGTAGAGACACTCGAGCGTGCCATCAGAGATGATGAGAGGCTTCCACGCAATATAGTAGGGAAGCTTTCGACAGACCTAGGTTAAATTTGCAAAACCAGTTGCAACATGCTGTACTGCGTGCATTGGCTTCAGCCATAGATGATACCAAGAACCCACGCGTGCAGGAAAGTGATGCCTGGCCATTTACGCCCTCTATCCTACTTACTGAGCAATTTGCAATCTAAAATGATTTACTTGGATCATTCATTAGTAAGATCTGCTTAAGGGGTGCTGACGCTAACTGACAATTTCTGATTTTTCCACGTCGGGCAGGAGGATGCATATGCATGACGTGCTAAGGGTTTTGTTAGATCCAAAAAACCTGTTGGAGGAGTAAACGTTACCACTTTACTTCTCTAACACAGACCTAACCGAACTTCTATAACTGTTTGAGGAGTATAAATTTAGGATATAAAAGTCGACGACCACTCTAAAGAAAAAACCCGACCACCTACCCTTCCCCTCGTCCCCCATTCCCGCCAGCGTCGCCTCCGGTGACCACCAAAACCCGTGGCCAGCATCCTGGACCCTATGCCGACCTCGATCCCACCTCTTTGTCGCTCAACGCTCCTCGTCATCGTCGGAATCAACCGACAAATCAAGATTTCACCGGCTGCCGCCCCGATATGTTGCAAATTGGCCACCATCGGGCTGGATTCTTTGCAAAATAGAGAGGTCGGAGGATGGGAAGGTGGTAGAAGGCCGGCACCAGAGCTAGGTTGCGGTTGGAGTCGAGGGAGGCTGCCCCCCCCACGCCGGCGACTGTCTGCTGCCGCGATGAGGTTGGTGTCAGTGAAACCCGCAGTGGATGAATAAAAGATTCTCCTCCCATTTCCCCCTCCACCTTGGCATCTTTTCCACTCCCGACGACCGCCGGCGCCCCCTACCGCCACCCCCAACCACCACCACAGCCTCGCCATGGCCGACGAGGATGAAGGAGGAGGACGCGGGACCATCGATGATGGCGACAGTCATCGAGTTTGACATCGATTCCTCTTCCTTTGATTGATAGGAGGATTAGGTTGAGTGAATTTCGCTGTGATCGGGGTTTTACTCCTCTAAACTATCCGGGATCGGTTAGTAACCATTTTATAGTTTTAGGGGCCGATTTTACTCCTCTAACTATTGGGGATCAGTTAGAGATGCCCTAAGTAAATTCTTGCTTACCAGGCATACTACTTATCCAACTATATTTATATACAAGTGAATCTTCATATGTATTATGTTTGTGTAAGAAAAAAAGAATTAAAGTACCGTAGCAACGTACGGGCATTCTGCTAGTAATTTATAATTTTGACCCACACCACACCGCACCATATAAATCTGGCACCCACACCGCACCAGACCACATGGTCCATGCGGGTTGAACCCGCGGGTTCAGACCATGGGGGTGCTGAAATTGCTGGACGATCACGCTTCTGTTCAGCTGAACTTTTACAGCAAAGTCTGTAGGTGTATGAATGACTAGAACATAATCAATCAGTACATCACAAGTTGGTTATACTTTAAAAAGGTACAACTCCAATCATAGACTCTTCTAACAGAGCTTTTTTTTCATACATCACAAGTTGTTTACACTTTGAAAAAATATACTAAAATTGTTGGTGCAGAGTTGCAGCCGACCTCGGCTAGCGATGGTTTGTCTAATCTGACTATCACATCATGGCATTGTCTTTGTTATTCTAGTATGCACCTGCAGCCAATAGAATGACCTGAATATATTTTAAAATAAAATAGTAATTCTTCTCATAACAATAGTAGCTGGATATAAATTATAACCTTCATTCTACTACTTGTCATGCTACTACATGACAACAATTCATTCCGTACAATGATAGACTGAAATGAAATGTCTGATCTTAGATAAACATGAAGATATGGAATCTGGTAAGCGTGTTTCATATGAACCAGAAAAATACATAGTACTCCAGCTAATTAAGATTGCATCTTGTCCATTAATTACGCACATGCCTGGAACTTCTCTTCAGTTACAGAGTTCGCCAAACAAAGTATCAGCATCAGCCCCAGCCCGGAACTACTTGGTGGCGCTCAAGCTCGGCAACAGAATACAAAATTCAGAATTCTTTGCTTTGCTAGATTATCAAAATTCAGAATTCAAAATTGACCAGAACTAGTATTATCAAAATCCAGAATTCGAAGAAACCAACAGCAAGATTCAGAACAAGTACTGACAGAACAAGCACAGCAGGAGGAAGAATATGCCGGTGATGGGGGCTGACCATGGATGAGGGAGAAGAGGTTGCTGTCGCCCGTCGGGGTAGTGAGGAGTTGCTCCTCCTTGGCCTCGAAGAGGGCGGCACCTTGCCGGAGGAGGACAGCAGGGCGGCACCTTGCCGGAGGAGCATCAGGTAAGGAATTTGTTAAGGAATTTGGTAGCTGTTGTTACAAAGTACTGATGTTCGCATGATGAAACCTCTCTATTAGAGGTGGTGCAAACCTAACAGTCAATCTTTATCATCATCAATTCATTGTCACTGGACTAATTCATTGTCACTGGATTTCTGATCTTGGACCTGCACATGAAAAATGGGTGTTAAGCACAAAAAGAATGAAACAATCGACACCGTTTCATCATGCGATTTGTTTTCATAGCGACACGTTGTGGGGCGACACCCATGGGCTCAACCCACGGGTTGACCCCGTTTCGGCCGCTGCGGTTTCTACCCGCCCCAAACCACACCAGCCCGAGAATAAGCCCAGCCGCACCAATCCAAACCATGTGCTGAGTGAAGCCGTTTGAAACCACTCCGTTCTGTCCCAAACGAAAATCCAGCCCACTCGACCCAAAAAAATCCACCCCATTCTCACCTTGAAATCGATCCATTACTTCATGGGAGAAAAGGTTTGTATGGGAGGGGAGACGCCTTGAGGAGGAGGAGGACGGCCATATATACCTTCCAGAAGTGCAAATTCTCCCGGCGCGCAAGCAGTGTCCATCCTAACATGCATGGATGATACTAGATTCGGTTTGGCCCTACAAAAGCCATGCAGGTAACCTTCTTAATATGTTATTTACCTACAAAAATAGAAGATAGATTTATATGGCGGGAAGAAATCGGACGTAGTGGTCGAACTGTAAACTCACTTGAATATATTTACTACGGGAAAAAATGTCGCTATCGTGTAGACAAATCTTTGCCATGTGCCAAACGGATCGGAACACGGCAAAGTCTGTCTTTGCCGTGTGTAACTTAGAAAATACACGGCAAAGTACGTGAACACGGCAAATTTCTGAAAAAGAACACGGCAAAGAAATATACACGGCAAAGAAATATACACGGCAAAACCCATAAAGGAACACGGCAAAGAAAATACACTCGGCAAAGTCGACAATGGCACACAGCATAGGTGTTGTCACGGCAACGAGGTGGGACCCATGACCCCACAGATCCATTTAACGGGAGGAGCTAACGGCCACACACGGTGGTCTCTTTGTCGTGTGCCCTCGTTGGTCCTTTGCCGTGTGTATTCTGCAGTATACAGTATATACGGCAAAGGCCCTTTTGCCGTGTGTATTTCGTAGTACGCAGTACACACGGCAAAGTCCTTTTTTTTGCCTTTTATCACATTACTCTTAGAAAAATCATAAAAAATCATTCTAATTCAGAAAAATACAAATAATATATCAAAATTTGCAGAAAAATAAGATCGATCTATCTACACTCAAATATTAGATATTTATATTGAATAAGAATCTTCATACTCGCTGTTTTGACCATAGTTTAAAACATGCATAAAATTTTCAAAAACAATCGAAACAATGCGAAACCTTCGCGTGGTGTCATGTTATGTGACATGGTTTGAAGGAAAAATATCAAACTTGTTATATTGAATATGTCTCAAAAAAACCTTCATAAAATGACCTATCTCATTCGAGGTTTCCTGGCTTTCGGGCTAAATGACCAATATTATGGCTAGAATCAAAGCATAGTTTGTGATATTGTGCCCATATTGTGCATGCATCTGTATCATGGAATGGAGAACAATGTTGCAAAAGGAAGTTTTCCTTTTCGCCGCACCAAAAAGCCATTTTCCATTTTCCGAGCGTAAAAAGGAGGGATTTTATGAAGCAACCACAAAATGGCTAATTCAAAATACTACCACCCCATTTTTCAAAAATACTAGACCACCTTAAATGGGCAATGTCCCAACTGGGGGATCTCAAACCTTTCCGTCCACTCCAGGTGAAAAAGACAAATTCCTGCCGAATCGGTAGGAAGTGAGTCAGATATGAACTATAGGTATATGATCTGATGGGCATGATTTTTTACAAAAATCATTTTTAGGTTCACATTATGCTATTTCATCAGAGATCCAATGAAAGTTTAGAGAGGCTCAGCTCCGAGCTAAGAATCTTCATACCCGTCGTTCGACAAAGTTTGTCGATAGTTTAAAAGAGTCATAAAAAATTTAAATGCGAACAAAACAATGTGAAACCTTCACGTGGTGTCATATTATGTGACATGGTTGGAAGGAAAAATATCAAACTTGTTATATTGAATATGTCTAAAAAAACCTTCACAAAATGACCTATCTCATTCAAAGTTTCATGGCTTTCGGATCAAATGACCAATGTTATGGCTAGAATCAAGGGATAGTTTGTGATAATGTGACCATATTGTGCATGCATGTGCATCATTGAATGGCGAACAATATTGTAGGAGGAAGTTTTTCTTTTTGCCGCACCAAAAAGCTATTTTCCATTTTCCGAGCGTAAAAACGGGGGATTTTATAAAGTAACCACCAAATGGCTAATTCAAAATACTACCAACCCATTTTTCAAAAATAATAAACCACCTTAAATGGACAATGTCCCAACGGGGGATCTCAAACCTTTCCGTCCACTCCAGGTGAAAAAGACAAATTCCTGCCGAATCGGTAGGAAGTGAGTCAGATATGAACTACAGGTACATGATCTGCTGGGCATGATTTTTTACAAAAATCATTTTTAGGTTCACAATATGCTATTTTATCAGAGATCCAATGAAAGTTTAGAGAGGCTCTGTAACATCCTGATTTTTATGGTTGATTTTTTTTATTAAAGGATGTTGCGGCAAAATAAATAAATAATATTTTGTTTGGAGTTTCTAAAATTAATTTCAGATGTTTTGAAATTAATCTAACATATAAAATGAGATTAATTTCTCTTAATACTTTTGTTATTATTTGAGAGTGGTTTTCATATGCCAATTTCTTTTCTATTGGATTCTTTTCAGTTTTGTCTTTTGGACTTGTATATTGTAGCATGCACATACACGTGCACGGACCATAGCTTCATTTTTTTCTCTAAGTCCCTCCTTCTACATGCATGCACCCAATTGTACTCCCTCCTCTTATTCTTTATTTTCTTTGGACCAAGTACCGATCAGCTCTATGTCCATATAAATCGACTAGACTAGTACTTCTTAAACAAACAACTATTCTATCAGTACTTGCATGCCAAGAGATTGACTTGTACGCACGCACAAGAAGCGGAGTCCCAGCTTAGAACGTCTAGTATCGCGCCGCGCGGCCGTTTTGATTTGTTCCGATTCTGCCGGCACGTACCGCTTTACCCTAGCCTAAACCAAGCCATACATAGGAAGGACCTGCTCTTCTTCCTCTTCCCGAGAACACGCGAGCAGCTGGCCATGAACTGAAACGACGGAGGAAACTGTCACCATTATCTCTCATCAATTTTCTCTAATTAATTGTCCACCGTTCTCCTTCTATACAGCCACAAATTGACGCCCTCTTCTCTGCTCTTGCCATTCTCCACAACGACACTAGCGTTTTGCTCCTATTCCAGTATACCTTGCAGAGCTCCGCCGGTCGCCGCGAGACGTTGGCGATAGCTCCGGCAGCTCCGACGAGGAGACGCCGAGTTGCTAGAAGGGCGAGTTGTTGCACTATCGGAAGCACAAGGACGTGGGGAGCCGACTCGTGGACTAGAAGGACGAGACACGGATCGCCGAAGACGCACTTCGCCTACGTTCATCCCAGTTTATCATCTTCGTCCGACGACCGCGTCGCACTCGGTGAGCTTCGGCACAAATCCTTTCAACCACAACCTATCCTCACCTATGCCTACCTCCTAGACATGATCCCCAGCTGTAGATTTGTAGTTTGCTGTGGTGCCGGTGAACCGAATGCCATTCGATGTGACATGGGTAGATTAAATTGCCATGAACACATTCCATGATGTCGTCTCCAACCTATAAAATATTCCAGTTTATTCTAGGAACCCACTGGTACGGCTAGATGCGAGCTTGTTCGATGTTTATTTTTTTTAAAGTATTTGATTTGCAGTAGCTTGCTATGCATGAAAACTTGATAGGATTGTCGATACCCAACAAGGGCCGACCGGTGTGTTTATATATTAATTTTGGTACGGTACGTACTAGTTAGTCTCGTGTATTATCGTATACGGAGACGTACGCCGGAAGGTCCGGAGTCTGATCACAATATGTTTAACAATGCATATGTTCATGTATGTGTAGTTACCGTTTTTTTTCTTTTTCAATGTACTGCTATGGCTAGCTATGAATAGATGATCATGGTGATGCGTTGCGTTTTTGCCTAGTGTTTAGCTTGAAGCTATATATAGGTTCTTAGTTTAAATCTATTTGCACGTCATTAAATAGGACACAATCTGTTAGTTTGCATATGTTAGTCTGGTAGTAGTTTCTACTACCTCCGTTTCAAGGCTTAAGGCGCACACGCTTTCCAAAGCAAAGTTTGACCAAAAGAATTGAGCAACAAAATCTTGATTATATTATACATAATTAGTACCGTTGGATTCGTATTGAAAAATACTTTTCAGTGATACTAGTTTTATATCAAAACTCTTTACGTATTTAGAGTAATTCTTGGTCAAAGAAAAAACACGCAAAACGAGGACGCCTTAAGCCCTGAAACGGAGGGAGTATAAATCTATTACACCCGCTTAGTTGTAAATTGATTCGATAGAACTAGATGATGGATTCTCTAAATTTTGTTTGCACATGTTATAACATCGTATGCACCAGATTTGCTCATCTTAGATTCTGCATGTATATGCATGTGTATGCTTAGCTCATATGATCTAGTATTTTATGTGTAAGGTCAGTAGCTTCTTGTGTACCTTTATCACTTGTGTGCTTACTATATGACTAGCTAGCATATAGTCTATTTGTGCATGACATATTTTTATTTATACGACATGAATATTTCAAAGAAACATATTATTTTCTTAACTTATTTTATTAATTAATAACGTTAGATCGACCCTTATTATACCGTACCGTTCAAACCTCGCAAGCCTATTTGGATCTTTATATTGGATCTTATTTATGGTTATTTGAAATGTGTATTGATCGGTGGTTCATCGTTATGACGCTAGGGAGTGACGGGTTCGAGCCGGATCAAGATTTCGGGGAAGAACACTTTCACGACAACGAAGGCATGCCCCTTACCATGTCTTATCCCAGATTTGTAAAGTGCATTATATTTTATTGTTTTACAAATATATGCTATTTTGGTTACACACATACCTTGACACACCTGTCGCCATACAATACCCTGAGTAGATACTATATAGTAATCTTATTAGAATAGAATTTCTTAGCCATGCTAAATAATAAGTGGGATCCTTGATCTCCCCTCTTTGGAGGAATTGGATGACCCTCGGGTCACGTATACCCTTTTGAAACTTGATGAGCTCACTGAGCTAGCCGTTGTTGCTTCCTCTACTCTATTCTACTCTGGGTGAAACTTACCGTCTAAACACTGGTGCGGACGACAGCTGGATCAAAGAAAGGAGCGATTGGCTGCCCTTCATTAGTTGGAGGGGACAATCCGTCGTCCGTGCCGCATGAGGTCCTAATAAGTCTTGGATTTGAAGATTGTGACCAACCGTACAACCACATGCTATAATGGGCACTGGCTTGGTCAAGTAAGTTAGTCAGCCTTAGGTGTTGATGTCGCCGTACCGCTGATGAGGTGTCTGCCTGCGGGGGAACCTTCGGCACAGATGGGGGGACCGGTTTGGGGACATACTCTCAGTTCCGTGCGCCATACCCGGTGGGCAAGTCACATCTTTGGGGGTCTAACTAAAAGACCTTGTCACAATCCATCTGCCGGTACACCAATTGGTGTGTATTAAACCAGCGACGGCTGGTGGACGTCAAGACGGGATTGTGTCGTGTGGGAAAAGTATACAACCTCTGCAGAGTTTAAACTATTCGAATAGCCGTCTCCATGGTCATGGACGACACATGAATCTTTCTTGACATACGGGAACCTGTCTTGCTACTTCCCTCTTTGTCCCTATCCTTATCCCGGAATCTGTGAACTGTGTGAGTTGTCGTGGACAATCACACTATTGAGAATTACCACATTGATGATAAACATGTTTTCGTCAAAAACTGCTTTCATCAAAACTATTACCATATTGCAAATAAAATTGGCTTTATGCAAAAGAACCATATAACCTCCACATAAAGCCACATGTAGATACTATAGGTTTTGCATAAGGGGTATGTTGAGTACGTCATGTACTCATGGCAATACTTTTGTTGATACTTCAGAGTACTATGGAGAAGGAGATGACTATGATTACTATGATGACGCTGATGAGTGAGGCCTCGTGGACTACATCGACTGCCTGCGGCTGAGATGGAGTCGCTACGCATTTTATATTTTTGTTGTGTTTCTGGATGTAATAAATGTCACTAGACATTTTACTATGTTGTTTTTCAGACTTTGTAATAATTACTATTTTGTACGTCTGCAATGATATATATTTCGCTGTTTCGTCAACGTTGATCTTGGGATTGACGAATAAACACAGGGGGGGGGTCTGGAAGTTAAGTTTCGGTCCTCACATGCTCAGCTCCGAGCTAAGAATCTTCATACCCGTCGTTCGACAAAGTTTGTCGATAGTTTAAAAGATCATAAAAAATCAAAAACAAACAAAACAATGCGAAACCTTCGCGTGGTGTCATATTATGTGACATGGTTGGAAGGAAAAATATCAAACTTGTTATATTGAATATGTCTCAAAAAAACATTCACAAAATGACCTATCTCATTCGAAGTTTCCCGGCTTTGAGGTCAAATGACCAATGTTATGGCTAGAATCAAGGAATAGTTTGTGATAATGTGCCCATAATGTGCATGCATGTTCATTATGGAATGGCGAACAATGTTGCAGGAGGAAGTTTTTCTTTTCGCCGCACCAAAAAGCTATTTTCCATTTTCCGAGCGTAAAAACGGGGGATTTTATGAAGCAACCACCAAATGGCTAATTCAAAATGCTATCACCCCATTTTTTCAAAAATAATAGACCACCTTAAATGGACAATGTCCCAACGGGGGGATCTCAAACCTTTACGTCCACTGCAGGTGAAAAAGACAAATTCCTGCCGAATCGGTAGGAAGTGAGTCAGATATGAACTATAGGTACATGATCTGATGGGCATGATTTTTTACAAAAATCATTTTTAGGTTCACAATATGCTATTTCATCAGAGATCCAATGAAATTTTAGAGAGGCTCAGCTCCGAGCTAAGAATCTTCATACCCGTCGTTCGACAAAGTTTGTCGATAGTTTAAAAGAGTCATAAAAAATTCAAAAACGAACGAAACAATGCGAAACCTTCTCGTGGTGTCATATTAGGTGACATGGTTGGAAGGAAAAATATCAAACTTGTTATATTGAATATGTCTCAAAAAACCTTTATAAAATGACCTATCTTATTCGAGGTTTCCTGGCTTTCGGGTCAAATGACCAATGTTATGGCTAGAATCAAGGCATAGTTTGTGATAATGTGCCCATATTGTGCATGCATGTGCATCATGGATGACGAACAATGTTGCAGGAGGAAGTTTTCCTTTTCGCCGCACCAAAAAGCTATTTTCCATTTTTCGAGCGTAAAAAACGGGGGATTTTATGAAGCAACCACCAAATGGCTAATTCAAAATGCTACCACCCCATTTTTCAAAAATACTAGACCACCTTAAATGGACAATGTCCCAACGGGGGGATCTCAAACCTTTCTGTCTACTCCAGGTGAAAAAGACAAATTCCTGCCGAATCGGTAGGAAGTAAGTCAGATATGAACTACAGGTACATGATCTGATGGTCATGATTTTTAACAAAAATCATTTTTAGGTTCACAATATGCTATTTCATCAGATATCCAATGAAAGTTTAGAGAGGCTCAGCTCCGAGCTAAGAATCTTCATACCCGTCGTTCGACAAAGTTTGTCGATAGTTTAAAAGAGTCATAAAAAATTCAAAAACGAACGAAACAATGCGAAACCTTTGCATGGTGTCATATTATGTGACATGGTTGGAAGGAAAAATATCAAACTTGTTATATTGAATATGTCTCAAAAAACCTTCATAAAATGACCTATCTCATTCGAGGTTTCTTGTCTTTCAGGTCAAATGACCAATGTTATGGCCAGAATCAAGGCATAGTTTATGATAATATGCCCATATTGTGCATGCATGTGCATCTTGGAATGACAAACTATGTTGCAGGAGGAAGTTTTCCTTTTCGCCGCAGCAAAAAGCCATTTTCCATTTTCCGAGCGTAAAAAATGGAGGATTTTACGAAGCAACCACCAAATGGCTAATTCAAAATGCTACCATCCCATTTTTTAAAAATACTAGACCACCTTAAATGGACAATGTCCCAACTGGGGGATCTCAAACCTTTCCGTCCACTGCAGGTGAAAAAGACAAATTCCTGCCGAATCGGTAGCAAGTGAGTCAGATATGAACTACATGTATATGATCTGATGGGCATGATATTTTATAAAAATCATTTTTAGGTTCACAATATGATATTTCATCAGTGATCCAATGAAAGTTTAGAGAGGCTCAGCTCCGAGCTATGAATCTTTATACCCGTCGTTCGAGAAAGTTTGTCGATAGTTTAAAAGAGTCATAAAAAATTCAAAAACGAACGAAACAATACGAAACCTTCGCGTGGTGTCATATTATGTGACATGGTTGGAAGTAAAAATATCACACTTGTTATATTGAATATGCCTCAAAAAAAACTTCATAAAATGACCTATCTCATTCGAGGTTTCCTGGCTTTCGGGTCAAATAACCAAAGTTATGGCTAGAATCAAGGCATA
Source organism: Avena sativa (assembly GCA_916181665.1). NCBI lineage: Eukaryota > Viridiplantae > Streptophyta > Magnoliopsida > Poales > Poaceae > Avena > Avena sativa. Next base: position 385,094,668 of record OV702293.1, on the reverse strand, counting down.
GTTTATGATAATGTGCCCATATCGTGTATGCATGTGCATCATGGAATGGCGAACAATGTTGCAGGAGGAAGTTTTCCTTTTCGCGGCACAAAAAAGCCATTTTCCATTTTTTGAGCACAAAAAATAGGGGGTTTTATGAAGCAACCACCAAATGGCTAATTCAAAATAAAACCACTCCATTTTCACAAGATTATATGTATGTCATATTTGGATTCCTCACATTTTTTTGATCGATTTAGACATTTTATTTGTCGAATTCCGATTTATGGATTTAAATATATGAATTATTCCATATTAAATAGAAAAAGGAAATAAAATAAATCATTTTATTTTTTATTTGGATTCAAGATTATTATTACATTTTATTATTGTTTACTTAAATATATATTTGGAATCGAAAGCTGAGATGTGTGACATCATGGTCCAGGAGTTAATATGATTGATATGAAAGTATTATCAACAAGGTATGATTTCTTTCTTAAAAGCTCGTTCGAATGGAACGAAAAAGTTAAGCGTGCTAGAGCTAGAGTAGTGTTAGGATGGGTGAACACATGGGAAGTTTTATTATGAGTGCAATTTGACCTAATATTTAACATACAAAGGGTTAAAATATTCTATATGAGATTATCAAGTAAATAATATTCAAAAAAGTTTGAAACAAAATTGATTTTTTTTATTTTTTTAAAAGGCAGTTTCTTTGCCGTGTGCTTTTTCCACGAGACATACGACAAAGACAGCTTCTTTGCCATGTACTTTTCGAGGAGACACAAGGCAAAGACAGCTTCTTTGCCGTGTACTTTTCGAGAAGACACACGGCAAAGAATAGACACCAGTAATAATCTCTCTCACAAAATCCAAGTTTTGGGACCCTCGCGTCACCCCACAGGCGAATCGGGGGGCCTGGGCCCGCGCCGCCGTCAGCCCCCACCCCACGACCTCCTCTCCTCCACCGCGGCCCCCGCTACCAAAGGTGGCTGGGGGGATCCCGCGGTGGACGCGTCTCGCCCGACGGCTTCTTCGTCTACCCGGCGGCTACTTCGGCGTGGCGACGACGGGGCGCGACGGGCGTGGGGAGGCGGTGGTTTGGAAGCGTCTCTGCGCCGTGGCGGGGCCTGGCGCTTACCGCCGGCGCCGCGGGAGGGGCGGGCGAGGCCGGGCCCGTTCGGGGCCTAGATGTGCCTCGGCTGGAGGGTGCCGCGACGGGGCTGATGCGGCTGTGGATGGCGTGCGGGAAGCCGAGCCGGAGGGATCGGGCGTGGTTTGGCCGGGGCATTGACCCTCGGCCGCGGACAGCCGGCATGGGTGGCCGGCTTGTCGTTCTCCGTCGCCTTTCGCCAGAGCTGGGGATGCCGGGGCGGCGGCCCCAGGGACACGGCGGCTGTGTGGTGGTCAGCGGCATGGGCTTTGCCTCGACATGGCGGTTGCGTGGAGGACGACTGGTCTGGGGGGCTCGGAGTGGTGGTCTCGTGGAGCTCGCCTTTTTCTGTTGGTGCCTTGGCGGCTTTGGAGGGCTGCTGCGTGTGGCGGGGGCTTGGTGGCCCTCACTGGCTTTCCCTTGGCGGAGGTGCGCCATGGTGCATGGACGGCGGCGCGGCGGCGCCGCTTTCGGTGGTGGGGGCTTTTTGGTGCGCCCCTTGGCCGGTGGCGAGTTGGCGTGTGGTTGCTCGCTCTGCTACGCGTGAAGGCCAGAGCGGCGGCTCCGGGCAAGGATGGCGTTGATGTTCTTGTTGGAATTATGCCCTAGAGGCAATAATAAAGATGTTATTATTATAATTCTTGTTCATGATAAAGTTTATATTCCATGCTAGAATTGTATTAAGCGGAAACTTTAATACTTGTGTGGTTTGTGAACAACACCGTGTCCCTAGTATGCCTCTATGGACTAGCTCATTGATTAATGATGGTTAAGGTTTCCTAACCATAGACATGAGTTGTCGATTAATAATGAGATCATGTCATTGGGAGAATGATACGATGGACAGACCCAAACTAAGCGGAGCAATTAGATCGTGTCATCGTGTTCATCTTTGCGAAGCTTTTCTTATGTCAAATATTGTATTCCTTAGACCATGAGATAATACAACTTCCTGGTATCGTAAGAAAGCTTTGAGGTCATCAAACGTCATCCTATGAGAGGGTGATCATAAAGGTGTCTCTCAGGTGATCGGAAAGTACCTGTTGGGTTGTATGTATCGAGATGGGATTTGTCCCTCCCAAGTCGGAGAGATATACTTCGGGCCCACTCGGTAATCGATATCAACACCGCTTGCAAGCATGTGGTTAAGGAGTTAATCACAAAGTGATATCAGATTACGGAACGAGTAAAGTACTTGCTGTGAACGAGATTGAACTAGGTATGACGGTACCGACGATCAAATCTCGGGCAAGTAAAATATCGCGAGACGAAGGGAATACATATATATGGGATTGATTGAATCCTGGCATCGTGGTTCATCCGATATGATCATCGATGAATGTGTGGGAGTCAATATGGGTTTCCAGACCCCGCTGTTGATTATTGCTAGAAGATCATGTCTGCATATTCTCGAACCCGAAGGGTCACACACTTAACGTGTCTTGACGCTAGGACAGATTGGATAATTGGTTTATGATTTTTTGTTCGGAGTCTCAGATGGGATCCGGGACATCACGAGAGGTTCCAGAATGGTCCGGAGAATAAGATTCATATAAGGCAATGCGGTTTTTTGGAGTTCGGAATTGTTTCGGGTTAATCGGTATTGTACCAGAAGCTTCTAGAACCTTTCGGAAGGGGACCAACGTGGCCCCACCTGCCGGGAGGGGGCATGGGCCTATGAGGGAGTGCCCTGGCCGCATTGGGCCAGGGGCACAAGGCCCCATAGGGCCCAGCCGTCCAAACCTAGGGGAAACCCTAGGGAAGCTTCTAGAAGGGGGGAAACTTGCCTCCCACTCCTCCCTCCTTGGCCGCCGGCCCTAGGGCTTGGGGGAGGGGCAAGGGCTGGCCGCCCACCCCTCTATATAAAGAGGGATGGGGGCGCACCCACTCACACACCTCCTCCTCAAGCCCTAGCCGCCCTGCTGCCCTCCTCTCTCTCTCCCTCCCGACTGCACGTAGGCGAAGCCCTGCTGCAGAAACTCTCCACCACTTGCACCGCGCCGTCGCGTTGTAGATCCAATCCGTCTCTCCACCATACTTGCTGGACCGAGGAAGGAGGAGACGTCGAGGTGCTGCACGTGTGCATCTCTCGGAGGCATCGCCACTTGCGGTGCTAGATCGGATCGGATCGGATCGCGAGGAGGAGAAGCGAGTATGACTACATCACCCACGTTCCGTCGAACATTCCGCTGTGCGAATCTTCAAGGGTATGAAGATTTCATCTAATCCCCCTCGTTGTTTGCATCTCCTAGATTAGATCTTGGCTTTCCCGTTCGCATCCGTAGAATTTTTTTGATTTACTATGCTGCGAAACCATTCAGTGGTATCAGAGCTAGATCTATGCGTAGATGTGTTTCACGAGTAGAACGCAACATGGTTGTTGCGGGCGTTGATGTTTTCTGTTGCAAACCTCTTGTTTGTGTTCTTCTTATGACGCGGGATAGTGAGATTGAAGCGGTCCAGGCCAACCTTACGCGACGTCGTTCGCGAGACCGGCTCCGCACTTGACGTGTGGCTTGTTCCACACATGCGGCTGGTGGATGCCACTTTCTCTCACTATAGTTGTCATGGGATTTACACCGTAGTTTGGCAACCATAATATCACCTTTGTGGCTTTCCGTAGGTAAGAATCGTTCTTACCTTGCTACTCCCATAAGCCACGTAAAACATGCAACAACAAAGTAGAGGCGTCTAACTTGTTTTTGCAGGGAGTGTTTTCTATGATATGGTATGGCCCAAGATGTGATGTGTATGTTGTATGCAATGATCATGTTTTGTAATGTTTCACGACTTGCATGTCGATGAGTACACAACCGGCAGAATCCATATGGTTGTCTTTATAATTGTGTATGACTTGTGTGTCAACTTCTTATGCGCCATGTAATAACTTTACTTATCGCTAAGTAGTTAGCAATAGTTGTAGTTGCTATTCGTGGTGGAGGCAATCATGGTGGAGTGATGGAGATCATGCCGGCACGCACAAGATGGAGATCATTGCGCGAAGATTGGCTATACCATGTCACATAAAGTTATATGCATGTGATGTTTATCCTTTTGTGTATCTTATTATGCTTAGATCGCGACGGTGGTATTATAAGATGATTCCTCACTTAAAGATCAAGATAAAATTGTGTTCTCCCCATGTATGCACCGTTGCGAAAGTTCGTCGTGTCCAAGCATCACGTAATGATCGGGTGCTATAGATTCTACGTTCACATACAACGGGTGCAAGCCAGTTTTGCACACGCGGAAATACTTGGGTTTGACTTGACGAGCCTAGCATGTACAGACATGGCCTCGGAACACATGAACCGAAAGGTTAATCATGAGTCATATGAATGATATGATCGACACTTCGTTGTCCACCATTGAAGCCACATCTCTTCTCGTGAAGATCGGATTAGGTGTGGTGAATTTGGATCGTGTTCACTAAACAACTTGAGGGATGTTGAATTTAGTGGGAGTTCATATAGTAATTTGATTAAGTTGAACTAGTTATCATGAACATAGTCTAATTTGTACTTGCAAATATTGTAGATCAAATGGCTAAGTCCAACTTCAACTTCAACATTTTCGCTGAGAAAGAAAAGCTTAGAAATAATGGGTCTAACTTCACCAACTGGTTCCGCAATCTGAGAATCATTCTCTCTGGCGGTCAAAAGGACTATGTCCTTGAGAATGCGCTAGGTGACGCCCCTGCTGTAGATGTGCCGGCTGATGAGAAAGCTGTCTATCAGTCGCGCAAAGATGATTATGGTGTGATTAAGAGCACCATGTTCTTTGCTATGGAATCGGACCTTCAAAATCGTTTTGAATACTATACCGGGCCCTTTGAGATTCTTGAGGAGCTGAAAACCATGTTTCAGACTCAGGCCCGTTCTGAGAGATATGAAATCTCTAAGAAATTCTTTAACTGCAAGATGGAGGAAGGGAGTTCCGTTAGTGAGCACGCCATAAAGATGTCAGGCTACACTCAACGCCTTGAGCAACTGGACTGCAAGATTCTAGAGGAGCTCAAGATTGACAGGGTTCTGCAATCACTCCCTCCCAGCTACAAAAGTTTTGTAGTGACTCACAATCAGATTGGTTCCACTGATACGATCACCGAGCTCTTCGCAAAGCTGAAGGCTGCGGAGGTGGACATCAAAAAGGATAATCATGTGTTGATGGTCAACAAGCCCCCCACCTTCAAGAAAGGTAAGGGTGCAAAGAAGCCCTTCAAGAAAGGCGGCGGCAAGCGCGTTGCCCCTGCTGAGAAGAAGCTCAAGTCTGGACCCAACTCGGACACTAAGTGCTTCTATTGCAAGGACAAGGGTCACTGGAAGCGCAACTGTCCGAAGTACTTAGCGGACAAGAAGGCTGGCACCATCAAAGGTATATTTGATATACATGTTATTGATGTTTTCCTTACTAGCCCTCGTTGTAGTGCCTGGGTATTGATACTGGTTCAGTTGCTAATATTTGTAACTCGAAACAGGAGCTACGGAATAGACGGCGGCTTGCGAGGGATGAGGTGACGATGCGCGTTGGCAACGGATCAAGAGTTGATGTGATGGCCATCAGCACGCTCTCCTTAGTTTTACCTTCGGGGTTAGTTTTAAACCTTAATAAGTGTTATTATGTGCCTGCGTTGAGCATGAACATTATTTCTGGATCATGTTTATTGCAAGATGGTTATTCATTTAAATCGGAGAATAATGGTTGTTCTATTTATATGAGTAACATCTTTTATGGTCATGCACCTATTGTGAATGGTTTATTTCTTCTGAATCTCAAAAGGGATGAAACACACATCCATAACATTGAGGCTAAGAGATGCAAAGTAGATAGTGATAATACTACTTATTTGTGGCACTGTCGTCTAGGTCATATTGGTGTAAAGCACATGAAGAAACTCCATTCTGATGGACTTTTGGAGTCTCTTGATTTTGAATCATTTGACACATGCGAACCATGCCTCATGGGCAAGATGATCAAAACCCCGTTCTTCGAAATGATGGAGCAAGCAACAGACTTGTTGGAAATCATACATACCGATGTATGCGGACCGATGAGTGTTTCGACGTGCAGTGGATATCGCTATTTTCTCACTTTTACCGATGACTTAATTAGATATGGGTATATCTATTTAATGAAACATAAATCTGAAACATTTGAAAAGTTCAAGGAATTTCAGAATGAAGTGGAGAACCATGGTAACAGAAAAATTAAGTTTCTACGATCCGATCGTGGAGGTGAATATTTGAGTTATGATTTTCTCACGCATCTTAAAGCAAGCGGAATCGTTTCGCAAGTCACGCCACCCGGAACACCACAGCGCAATGGTGTGTCTGAACGCCGGAATCGAACCCTATTAGATATGGTCCGATCGATGATGTCTCTTACTGATTTGTCGTTATTATTTTGGGGTTATGCATTAGAAACCGCTGCATTCACTTTAAATAGGGCATCATCTAAATCCATTGAGACGACACCGTATGAACTGTGGTTTGGTGCTAAACCTAAGTTGTCGTTTCTTAAAGTTTGGGGATACGAAGCTTACGTCAACAAATTGATGTCGGACAAGCTCGAACCCAAAGCGGAGAAATATCAAATCTCGGGCAAGTAAAATATCGCGAGACGAAGGGAATATATATATATATATATATATATATATATATATATATATATATATATGGGATTGATTGAATCCTGGCATCATGGTTCATCTGATATGATCATCGATGAATGTGTGGGAGTCAATATGAGTTTCCAGACCCCGCTGTTGATTATTGATAGAAGAACATGTCTGCATATTCTCGAACCCAAAGGGTCACACACTTAGCGTGTCTCGACGCTAGGATAGATTGGATAATTGGTTTATGAGTTTTTGTTCGGAGTCTCGGATGGGATCTGGGACATCACGAGAGGTTCCGGAATGGTTCGGGGAATAAGATTCATATAAGGCAATGCAGTTTTTTGGAGTTCGGAATTGTTTCGGGTTAATCGGTATTGTACCGGAAGCTTCTAGAACCTTCCGGAAGGGGACCAACGTGGCCCCACCTGCCGGGAGGGGGCATGGGCCTATGAGGGAGTGCCCTGGCCGCATTAGGCCAGGGGCACAAGGCCCCATAGGGCCCAGCCGATCAAACCTAGGGGAAACCCTAGGGGAGCTTCTAGAAGGGGGGGGACTTGCCCCCACTCCTCCCTCCTTGGCCGCCGGCCCTAGGGCTTGGGGGAGGGGCAAGGGCTGGCCGCCCACCCCTCTATATAAAGAGGGCTGGGGCACACTCCCTCACACACCTCCTCCTCAATCCCTAGCCGCCCTGATGCCCTCCTCTCTCTCTCCCTCCCGACTGCACGTAGGCAAAGCCCTGCTGCAAAAACTCTCCACCACTTGCACTGAGCCGTCGTGTTGTAGATCCAATCCGTCTCTCCACCATACTTGCTGGACCGAGGAAGGAGGAGATGTCGAGGTGCTGCACGTGTGCATCTCTCGGAGGCATCGCCACTTGCGGTGCTAGATCGGATCGGATCGCGAGGAGGAGAAGCGAGTACGACTACATCACCCACGTTCCGTCGAACGTTCCGCTGTGCGAATCTTCAAGGGTATGAAGATCTCATCTAATCCCCCTCGCAGTTTGCATCTCCTAGATTAGATCTTGTCTTTCCCGTTCGCATCCGTAGAATTTTTTTGATTTACTATGCTGCGAAACCCTTCAGTTCTGTCCTGGCCGTGTGGGCGGCGGGGCAAGGGCGTGTGCGCGGGGGTGTCGTCTCTCCTTCCGCAGGTCTTTCTCGTTGGGCGGCATGGGTCGCCTTCGTGGCGGTCCTTTTGGAGGTGGTGTAGGGGTATCCGAATGAAAGTCCTGCCCAACTTCGGTTGGTGCCTACATCGGCGACGCCTGTGGGCCCGCTTCCCTCTTGGGGGCGTTGTCGTGGAGCCCGGTCACCCCTCCGTCCATTACTTCGGGGTGAAAGCCCAAATCTGGCTTCGCCAGATTGGATGACGGTGGCGTCCTCTCGGATGTCGTGACCTTCCTGATGGCGTCATTTTTCGGAGTAATGTGAGCCTTTTCCTGGGGTTGCTGGTGCTTCGGGGAGGGTCGACATCTTCGGGCCCTGTCGGCGTGCGAGTGCCGCTGGCGAGTTCTCTGCGGCCTGCCTCTCGCCATGAAGCCTATGAGTCCTAGTCGTTCCTTCGGCTCTGACTTCCTTTCCGGGGACGTGGACCAGGTTTCCGTTATGCTCGCCGTTGCCGTTGTGCTGGCGTTGTTCGGCGGTGCTCCAGACCTAGTCGAGCTAGGTAGTGTGGCCTCGTGTGGTTTCTGCCGGTTTTCCTTAAAACTGTGCCGTTGGGGTCTTTTTTTTGGTCCGGTTCCCCTTTTAAACGGACCCGTGTGTATATACGTGTATTTCGGGTTTTGGCTGGTTTCCCTTCCAAACCGGCCAATTCTCTTCTTCTAATAGAAAATGCAGTGCTCCTGCTGGTTGCTCAAAAAAAAAGAATAGACACCATCATCTTCGTGGGAACCGTCATCTTACTTTACTTTGCCGTGTCTATGCGTAAGACACACGGCAGCTTTGCCATGTCTTATTTAGAAAACACACGACAAAGGGCCTTTGCCGTGGCGAACGTTGTCGTGTGGCATTTGCCGTGTGTATACACACGGCAAAGCCTTTGCTGTGTTCCGAAAGAACTTTGCCGTGTCTTTTGCCCACACGGCAAAGAGCCTGAGTGCCGTAGTGATTGGAGTAGATTATATTTGTACAGATCACACATGCTCCACCTTGTTCTCCTTTTGTGTAGATTTTTTCCCAAAAGCAGATTGGGTAAGATTTTTCAATGATGTATGTCTCCTCATTTTGGTACTTTAAGTGATATTGGCAACTAGATGTATGGCACCTAGAAGCACCTTATTTTTGGTATCTACAACCCTTGTTCCAAAATATAAGTCGTCTTTGTAAACTATTTTAGCCTACCAAAACATATTATATTTAAAGTAGATGTAGAAATATTTTTGTTGATGAAAGTTGTCTTTTTGTGGTCAGCTATTTTTTTAATTGCCAGTGGTTCTTGCATTCCATAAAAAGAAAGTGAATCTATATAAGTTAAATAGTTTTTATCTTTTGTAGTATTGTGAAGTTAGAAGTGGCGACACGACAATAATTTCTTATATATATATATTGACAAGCAATGCACTTGTTTTATAGGTTAGTTCCTGTTGCATTATTTCTTTCATGTTGACGTCTCGTGCATATCATTTGGATATTTTCTTAAATTACTCGATATTCTAAAATGTTGTGTTAATAATTGTAACAGGGTGCTCTCAAACTACTAAATACCCGTCATTTTACTATTTTTAATTCCTGAGATAGTTGTTTAGCTTACATGAGGGGCTGCTCTTCTATGGCCAACAAGTGTGGTCTACAAATTATTCCCCTTCCATGATTGGATTAGTAATTCCAACATAATATTTTCATAGCTTACATTTGTGTGTGGCAGCCCAAACTAACAATTAATATGTTTGTGTTCATTCATTATTGTGCTAGGTCTTGGAGATTAAATTTTCTTGGTTCCCTCTAGCCACACCGGTTTGCATAATCATCCAATAATTAATGTAGATAACTTCTTGTTTTGGTTATGGTTGGTCCATTTATAACCTGATGCCAATGATCTGTTTTGCAAGTGAATTGTATGTATTATACAATTTAAGACATTTAGGTTTGGCAGCAAAGCTAGGATTTCACTATATTGAAATTGTTGTTGACATTTATCTAAAGCTATTGAAATTCACTCACAGAGGAATTTCTCTGAAGAAAATGAGTTCATTGTACTACATTTCATTTACTATTTAAGTTCCACTAAAATAGGGGGACTTCAAAAAAATAAGGGGACTTGACGTGGCAACCAGAAGAAGCTGCTTGGTTGGTACATTACATTGTTGAAAAAACAAAAGGTAGCTTATATTGGTTTTTGAGCATAGCTCAACATTCGATTAACTCAGTTTTTTGTTGTGAAATTGCCATGACAGGTCTGGACGGTGAAGTGATACTGAAGTCATATATCATCCAAGTTTGTGTCTAAAATCATGGTCAAGGGCATACGATGATATCTTGAGCCATATCAATGCTCGATTGCAGAGATCTTCATTTTTACGTGAAGAAGCTCTGAAGAATATGGTCAACTACCCTGCAAATTAGCAAGATTGCATGTGTCATTTATACTGGACATGCGACTTATTTATTTGTTAATACTTTTATTTGTCGCTTGCATCTATGTGATGTTTGAGGACATTTTAGATGAAATTACAAAAAGAAGAATGATAATAACTATCGTCCTAAATACAATTACACTTACAATGTATAAATTTACAAGGCAGAAAGAAAAAATGATTAACACTTGTGACGGTGTTCCCGATGTGCAAGAAGGTGATTAAGGAGGCGTACATGGATAGGCACTACCTGGAAGGACTGCCAACTGAAGAGGATGAAGACTGGTTATAGAAGGGTTGTAAACCTAATGAATGAACTGTATCTTCATCTTTTCTTCCTTCCTCGGGCTCTGGTAACATTGTTTAGCAATTTCTTTAATGGAAATAGATGAGCTAGGATTGATTGTCACAAATTTTGATCTTACTTTTTTCATTGAGGCACCTTTTAAGTTGTTTTTTCTTAGGCTAATGAGTCTGACTTGACATGATCTCATTGCATTTGACTTGTTAGTTGTAGTATGATTCATAGTATTTCAGATTATTGGATTTTATAATTTTTATTTGCATCCTATGGAATTATAAGTATAGAGTGCCACGGGTGGTTGTGGTAAACACACAGTAGATGCTAAAGGAGGATCCCGATTATGGAAAAAAAATGGAGGCAACCAAATTGTAAATTGCTATAACTTCACTGTTGAAGTTGAATGACTAGGGTCACACCTCTCCTTAATAACGTAAACTCCACTAGATTGTTTGGCAACCGATCCGTCCAAGTTCTCTTCTATACAGCCGCGAACATCTCAGCCTCCCCGGTAGATAGAATTCCATGTGGCTAGGATTCGAAAATTGAGCATTTTCTATTTTGTGTCGCCGCCTGCAATTTCCGTAGGGAGAAAATGGCTCCTCTCTTTTCTTGTTACCTCACAACAAAAGCAACATCCTTTTCAAGAAACAACTATTGGAATCATTGCTTGAAGGCAGGGATCAAGTGTTCATCAATGGAGAAGAGGCTTGAGAGAGCACCAGAGGGGAAAAACCGAGAAAGCACTAGTGGAAACGAGACCTTTTGTTGATCCCGAAAAAGGGCTTTAACACCGGTTCTTCTACGAACCGGTGTTAAAGGGGGGGCCGTACCAGCGTGGCCCCTGCGGCAAGAAAGGAGCCCCCCCTTTAACACCGGTTCGTGCCACGAACCGGTGTTAAAGGACCCTGCAACAGTGGCCCGCGCACCCCCCCCTTTAACACCGGTTCGTGGCATGAACCGGTGTTAAAGGGGGGGCTATATAAGACACCACCCCAGCCCACACACACCCCACTCTTCCATTTTTTCACTATCTCATTTTGGAGCCTAGCAAGAGGGTGTGAAGAGTGCTAGTTTGTGTTTTTTTCATATGCACAAGAGGTGTTCGGTGAAATGCCCGAGAGCTCAAAATAAGTTTTCTTGTTGCTCTTTCCGTCTCGGTCGAGGTCGGCAACTATCCTTTCATGTGTCATTGATGTACTATATATATAAATGGTCATCTCCCTATTATTTTTTGATATATACTACATATTAATGCAGATGAACCGGCAATGGATGTACGGTGACCGCCGCACTTCCGAGTACATTACGGGCCTCCAAAATTTCATCGGTGTGGCTAATGCAAACCGTGGTCACAATGGTTTTATGTGTTGTCCGTGTGTTCACTGTCAGAACAAGAAAGACTACTCAAATACCAGAACCATTCACGCCCACCTGCTTCGATCCGGTTTCATGCCCAACTATAATTGTTGGACCAAGCACGGAGAAAGGGGTTGTGATGGAAGACAACGAAGAAGAAGAGGATGATGACAACTATCATAATATGTATCCTGAATATAATGATAATGCAAGGGGGTAGATAATGAAGATCAAGAGGGAGCAGATGGGCCCGCTGATGATGATCTTGGTCGGGCCATTACTGATGCAAAGGAAGAATGTGAAACTGAAAAGGAGAAGGAGAAGCTAGAGCAGATGTTAAAGGATCACAAAACATTGTTGTATCCAACTTGCGAAGATGGCCACAAAAAGCTAGGTGCCACACTGGATTTGCTGCAATGGAAGACAGAGAATGGTGTGACTGACAGCGCATTTTCAAAGTTGTTGGTAAAAATGAAGAATCTTCTTCCAAGAAATAATGAGTTGCCCGACAGTACATACCAAGCAAACAAGGTTGTCTGCCCTCTAGGATTAGACGTGCAGAAGATACATGCCTGCATTAATGACTGCATCCTCTACCACGGTGAGAAGTACGAGAATTTGGATGCATGCCTGGTATGCACTGCACTGCGGTATAAGATTAGACGAGACGATCCTGGCGATGTTGAGGGCGAGGCCCCTAGGAAGAAGGTTCCCACCAAGGTTATGTGGTATGCTCCTATAATACCACGGTTAAAACGTATCTTCAGAAATAAAGAGCATGCCAAGTTGTTGCGATGGCACATGGAAGACCGTAAGAAAGACGCGATGTTGAGACACCCCGCTGATGGGTCACAGTGGAGAAAAGTCGAGCGAGAGTACCCAGACTTCGCACGTGACGCAAGGAACTTAAGGTTTGGTCTAAGTACAGACGGCATGAATCCTTTTGGTGAGCAGAGCTGCAGTCACAGCACCTGGCCTGTGACCCTATGTATCTATAACCTTCCTCCTTGGTTGTGTATGAAGAGGAAGTTCATTATGATGCCAGTGCTCATCCAAGGCCCGAGGCAACCCGGCAACGACATTGATGTGTACCTAAGGCCATTAGTTGAAGAACTTTTACAGCTGTGGGCCAAACCAGGTGTACGTATGTGGGATGAGCACAAAGGGGGGCCATTTGACCTACGAGCATTGCTTTTCGTAACCATCAATGATTGGCCTGCTCTTAGTAACATTTCAGGGCAGACAAACAAGGGATACAATGCATGCACACACTGTTTAGATGAGACTGAAAGTGTATATTTGGATAAATGTAAGAAGGTTGTGTACCTAGGGTATCGCCGATTTCTTCCGAACCTGCATCCAGTAAGAAAGAAAGGCAAGCATTTCAAACGTCTGGCAGAACCCCGGAGGAAGCCTGTCCTTCGTACCGGTGAGGAGGTATTTGGTATGGTCAAGGACCTAGAAGTAATCTTTGGAAAAGGTCCTGGCAGTCTATCTGTTCCGAATGACGATGCCGGACACGCGCCCATGTGGAAGAAGCAATCTATATTTTGGGACCTACCCTATTGAAAAATCTTAGAGGTCCGCTCTTCAATCGACGTCATGCACGTGACTAAGAATGTTTGCGTGAATCTGCTAGGCTTTCTAGGAGTGTATGGGAAGACAAAAGATACACCGGAAGCACGGCAGGACCAGCAACGTCTGAAATCCCCTAAAGAGCCTATGCATCCTGAGAACGAGAAGGGTAAACGATGCCACTTAACTCCTGCCAGCTACGCTCTTACCAAAGCAGAGAAGGAAATCTTTTTTGAATGTCTGAGCAGTATCAAGGTCCCGTCTGGCTTCTCGTCGAATATAAAGGGAATAATAAATATGGCAGAGAAAAAATTCCAAAACCTGAAGTCTCATGACTGCCACGTGATTATGACACAATTGCTTCCGATTGCATTGAGGGGGCTTCTACCTGAAAATGTTCGAGTACCCATTGTGAAGCAATGTGCATTCCTCAATGCAATATCTCAGAAGGTAATCGATCCAGAAAGCCTACCAGGGTTACAAACAGGTGTGGCCCAATGTCTTGTCAGCTTTGAGTTGGTGTTCCCACCATCCTTCTTCAATATTATGACGCATCTCCTGGTTCACCTAGTAGAAGAGATTGCCATTCTCGGTCCTGTATTTCTACACAATATGTTCCCCTTTAAGAGGTACATGGGAGTCTTAAAGAAATATGTTCATAATCGTGCTAGGCCAGAAGGAAGCATCTCCAAGGGCTATGTAACAGAGGAGGTCATTGAGTTCTGTGTTGATTTTATTCCTGACCTTAAGGCGATTGGTGTTCCAGAATCACGACATGAGGGGAGACTGCATGGAAAAGGCACCCTAGTATGTAAAGCAATGATATGTAGGGACGGGCATTCTCTCAATCAAGCACACTACACGGTTTTACAAAGATCTATCTTGGTTGCCCCGTATATCAATGAACACAAGAATTTAATACGCCTCAAACACCCGGGGCAGTCTGATGAATGGATTATAAGTGAACACATGGCGAGTTTTGGCGGCTGTCTGCAAAGACTTCTCACGAATAACACCACTGTTGGGGATCAGCTGTACTTGTTGGCCAGGACACCATCTTCGACTGTATGTACTTTCCAAGGGTACGAGATAAATGGGAATACATTTTACACGATAGGCCAAGATAAAAAGAGCACCAACCAAAATAGTGGTGTCCCGATGCAGCAGAAGACAATGGGCAGAAGACCATGTATTATGGGTTCATAGAGGAGATATGGGAACTTGACTATGGACCTAATTTTAAGGTCCCCTTGTTTCGATGCAAATGGGTCAAGCTAACAGGAGGAGGGGTTGAGGTAGACAAGAAGTACGGAATGACAACGGTGGATCTCAACAATCTTATGAAGGTAGACAAGAACTTAGATGAACCATTCGTCCTAGCCAATGATGTGGCTCAGGTTTTCTATGTGAAGGACATGTCCTCCAGACCAAAAAAAAGAAAAAATATGCAAACGAATACATCATATGATGAGCCAAAGCGTCACATAGTTCTTTCAGGGAAAAGAAATATCGTGGGAATCGAGGACAAGACAGACATGTCAGAAGATTATAATAAGTTTGATGAAATTCTGCCCTTCACAGTGAAAACTGACCCAAGCATTCCGTTAAGTAAAGAAGATGCTCCATGGTTACGTCTGAAGTGATCATAAGGAAGGACATATGCCAAGAAGTTCATGCTCATATTATGTAACTCTAGTTCATGTTTTTAATATTAATACATGTCTTGAGTGTTAGTCATGTTTTTGTGGATGGACCGGGACTATGAGAAGAAGTTGTCCCGATTCGTACTTACCATTAAGATCTGATCTCCAAACGCGCGCGGTCACATATTAGGGAGTGCCTCTATGACCAGTTTCTTGGAGATGCCGGAGGACTAGGCTCCGTCGGCATCTCCCTGAAACTGGCCATAGTGGTGTCCCTGCTCTCGAAAACCATCTTGCAGCTTTGTAACTTCTCTAACTAGATCAATACACCTGGGAGCTAACTAATTTCACATATTAGGGAGTGCCTCTATGACCAGTTTCTCGGAGATGCCGGAGGACTGGGCTCCGTCGACATCTCCCTGAAACTGGCCGTAGTGGTGTCCCTGCTCTCGAAAGGAGGTAAGGCATAGCCTCAAACTGGCTGGAGGACTGGACTCACAAGGATGCCTATTTATAGTACAAGCAGCTCGACATAGTGTCGACACTTACAAAATAATGTCGACACTCACCCCTATTATTAGTGCTGACTCGTGTTTTGTCCCGGTTGGTGTCTCCAACCGGGACTAAAGGTTCATCTTTAGTCCCGGGTTCATCTTTAGTCCCGGTTGGTGTATCCAACCGGGACTAGAGGTTCATCTTTAGTCCCGGTTGGTGACACCATCCGGGACAAGGTACACACCGCACGACATAATGTCGACACTCACCCCTATTATTAGTGTTGACTCGTGTTTTGTCCCGGTTGGTGTCTCCAACCGGGACTAAAGGTTCATCTTTAGTCCCGGTTGGTGTCTCCAACCGGGACTAAAGGTTCATCTTTAGTCCCGGTTGGTGACACCATCCGGGACAAGGTACACGCCGCACGACATAATGTCGACACTCACCCCTGTTATTAGTGCTGACTCGTGTTTTGTCCCGGTTGGTGTCTCCAACCGGGACTAAAGGTTCATCCCGCCATTTTTTCCCGCCATTTTTCTTCCCGCCAGTTCTTCTTCCCGCCATTTTTCTTCCCGCCATTTTTCTTCCCGCCAGTTCTTCCCGCTAGTTCACTATATATATGTAGGGTTTGGCCTCCATTGTCATTGCACATCTCTAGACTCATATCTGCAACCTCATCACTCTTTCCCATGGCTTCCACCGTAGCACTAACCCCCAGGGAGGCAGAGGCGCTTTGCACCTCGAACTACCCCTGCTCGCCGGGCTACTGTGTCCCCGTCGGCTGGATGTTGAGCGTCGGAGGCGTGCCGGTTCCTCCTGTCCCTCTAGGTGTGGCGCGCCGGATGGACATCACGAACCACTACTACTTCGAGCTCACGCCGGAGCAGCGGAGGAATCCCAGATGGCATCCCGACTATTTCCCTACTTGGGAAGCCTTCTTCGTGGATCGGCGTGAGAGGGCGCTCGCCAGGCACGAGGAGGACGGCCCACCTCCTCCTAACTTCAACGAGGCCGGCCGTCGACTATGGTGGCGCGGTCGGACTCTCCAGAGCATCATCGCCTATGACACTGCCGCCGACTCTAACCCCCGTCTGCGCTACCCTCAAGTCCAGCCCACGCGCTACCCTCAAGTCTAGCCCCGAACCGCGCATTTATTTCGTTTCGCGCGCGCACCCCCCCTTTAACACCGGTTCGTGTCTGGAACCGGTGTTAAAGGGGGGTGTTAATAAATGCGCGTGGGAAACGGAATCCCCCCTTTAACACCGGTTCCTGCCCCGAACCGGTGTTAAAGGGGGGTATTAAATACGCCCCCCTTCCTTTCTTCCCCCCGTGCCAGATCGAACCGCGCAGAGAGCAGAGAGCAGCCGCCGCCCAAGACCGCCACCGCCACCGCGCGCCAAGACCGCCACCGCCACCGCCACCGCGCGTGCCGCGCGCAGAGAGCAGCCGCGCCAGCGCCGCGTCCTCGCCCTCGTCGGAGCCGCCGCGTCCTCGCCCTCGCCCTCGCCGGAGCCGCCGCGTCCTCGCCCTCGCCCTCGTCGGAGCCGCCGCGTCCTCGTCCTCGTCCTCGCCCTCGCCCTCGCCGGAGCCGCCGCGTCCTCGCCCTCGGCCTCGCCGGAGCAGCCGTACGTCGGAGCCAAATGATGCACAATTAACTATGTTCTTAACAATAATCCCTCTAGACAGAAAACCATAAATTTGTGGTCAAAGTTTTGTCTAGTGTTCTTTTAAATCTTTGCCCACCGAAATTCATAGACACACTTGGTTGGTTGTGAAATTCATATGTATATATTTGTATCAAAATAATACCAATTTAATTGGGTTTTACTATTATATTGTTTAACAAGTTAATTATCATAGATGTAGTATTTTAGGAAAATGTACCGTTGTCCAAGTTGTGAAATTTATATGTATATATTTGTATGCTTAAATATTGCTAGCAATATGTCGGTGATTATTTTACATGCGCGCTCTCATCGTTGCTAATATATGTAATCTTGAACTTTTGTCTTCATATTTAGTATTTACAGTATTAAGAACTTTATTGAAATCAACACCAAACTATTACAAAGCTTTCTCATCTTATTAAAACCAGTTGGTGCGAATGCGTCGAAATTGAAGATGATCTTCATCCTAAGAACACACCGACGTGGTCAGTCACAAGCGATACGAAGTAGTTCCCCCATGTCGTCAGTCCAACAGGAGCAACCATTTCCCCACCAGTCTTGCTTGTCTTTTTTAATATAGTGCATCATATCCCCTTGTCCCAACAACATCCTCATCCTATGACATATGCATTTCACATTTCTCTAGTTCCAACCCTTAACAAAATTCATTACACAAGGTCCATAGAGTCTGAGAGGATAAGTGTTTCTCGGAGAATTTGATTTTTAAAAATGTGCCACCAATTGCACATCTCACTAACATCGGGATACTCGAAACTAAGATGGCATGTAATTATGGAGGGAGTAGTAGTATAGATAGGGTGTCAAGCGGGGCGGGTTCGCGGGCAACATAGTTTCATCCTGATTAGGGTTTGGACCCCTCGGAACTCGTTTAAAATGATCAAGCATCCTTAGGGTTTTAATTTCATTTGTGTATTTATTTGTGTATTTTCGTATGAATAATATGTATATTTGTGTATGAATCCAAGTCCACTTGAATGTTTACACTCTTACTCTAGATAATATTATTGTTTTAGAAACTATGGAACCACTTAGTAGAAACCTTGAAGAAGAAGAAATAATGTAGAACATTATTGATGAGGACACCTCATAATATCTGAACTTGACATGATGACGACAGCTCAAGTACTAGTCATGGAGAAGATGAAGACTCCGGTGAACGCAATTTAGTGGTTACAAAGTCCGGCGAGGTATATGCATTGATTAAGCCTCTGCTGACTTCCACCAACAATCTTCTTCTACATGTATTAATTAACGCTTCTTTCTTCTTTTAGCCCTCTGGATCGACCAGCCAGCAACCATCTTCTTCTACGAAAAAGAGCAAGCGAGGCGCGAGCCAGCGGTTGAAAGATCGTGCAAAGTTCACGATCGAAGCAGTCCGTGTTGATGGCAGGCCGATGGAGCCCAAGAAGGCCGCGGACAAATTTGTACGTCAGGCTGGAGTTCTTGTTAGGGACCAAATCCGAATCATAATTGAAAATTGGAATAAGCCAAAGAAGGGCGACGGTACCTTTATCGATGAAAGATCCAAAGAAACGCTTTGGAATTCGTTGTTGGTAAATTTCACCCTTCTGCCAGAGGAGGATGAAAACAACCCGGTTATAAAGGAAAAGGTCAAAGAGTGGACTCTAAAGAAGATGGCTGACGCTTTCCGCAACTGGAAGACAAAATTGAACAAATTTGTCAAATCTGGTGAGACTCCAAATTTCGAAGACGCATATTATGCAAAGATAAGACCTCACTGGCCCGAATTTGAGACATATAAAAAAAGTGCTATAGCTAAAAAGAGGTTAGAAACCAATACGCTTAATGCCCTGAAGAAGGAATATCACCAGAGGACGGGGTCAGGTGGCTACATATCTCAGAGGCCTAAGTGGGAGGAAGCTGAGAAGGCCCTGCGCGCTAGAGGGATCACACCCCAGATAGATGGGTGGGACCTACGTGCAAAGACTTCGTTCTACGGAATCGGGGCAAGGTTGGACCCAGAAACAAGATTGTGTATCTTCCCAACCCTCCTTGCCAAACCCGTCACTGAACTCATCACGGCATACAAGGAAACATCTGCCAGGACCTTCCATCCCGACAGAGAGAATGACCAGCTCACACGCGCCATCGGTAAAAAAGAACACCCTGGACATGCACGAGGCACAGGGGGTATGACGTGGAATGATGGGTTTGCCAAGTGGAGCGACTCTTACAGATGGCGCGGCAGAAAAGAAAAAGAGCGTACAGAGCGGCTGACACAGATAGAACATGCACTTGCGGCGCTGCAGGCGCAAGTGAATGCACAACAGAGCCATCAAGCTACCGGCCCATCTCAGCGGCACGAAGAGCCTGCATTGGAAGCTGCCGGCGGTCCAGACTCTGCGCGGAAAAGCAGTGTGGCTTCCACGGAGAACGTGCAGCCCACGCTTGAAATGGCGGGTCCTCGATACCCCATGGATGAGATCACGGAGAGCGAACACGCTGAGCTGCATGTGAGATTAATGGGCTTATCCATTAAGGTGGCTGTCGGCTATGCCTTACCTCCTGTAGCTGGTGGAACTTACCACTGCCGACCGATTCCAGATGGCTATGCTATTGTCGGGGTGGATGAGGTTGTGAAGGAATATGAGGAAGCACAGCTTGACCATGCTACAGGTGAAGGGGAAACTCAACTCAAATTTGCAGTGAAAACAACCATTCTTTGGAAGAAGGAACACATCGTGCTTGCAAATTGGAGGTCACTGGTACCCCCGCCGTCTCCGCAGCGTCAGCAGTCTGAGCCGCTTCAGCTATCTCCTGCGCGGCAGCCATCTCCGGCGCTTCAGCCATCTCCTGCGCGGCAGCCATCTCCGGCCCGTCAGCCATCTCCGGTGCTTTAGCCATCTCCTCAGCGTAAGCGGAAGAGCACTGCCACGAAGAGCATCAGTAGCACTGCCACAAAGAAATCCGCAGGAAACCGTACGCCAAAGAGTTCAAAAAACTACGTCCCGCAGCCTTCCGCCAAGCCATTGCCGGTTTTACCGTGGAATCGCAGCGACGAGGAGACCAATAGGATCTCGGAAGAAAATGTCAAGAAATTCTTTGCACCTATACGGGCCGAGCCAAAGGAGAAAATAGATCCGGCGGTGGTGGAGAAGTTTTACAAAAATCTTTTGAAACCTGAAACCCCGCTTGTGCCGGACTACGAGCGCCAGATTTTGAAGGCGGATGCAAGGCGCCGTAGGGAGACTGAAAATAGCAGTCGTGAGGCACCCCAGAAAACAGTTCCCATGCTCGGAGAGCAGGAAAACCAATCATGTGCCCCGCTCCAAATGTTCGACACACGGGACGCTCCTCCCGAAAATGATTACGAGGCAGAGCTACAAAGAAAGGCCAATGAGATGGGGATGACTTACATTGCATACTTGAACGTCATGGGAGACAACTTGCCCAAATGCGATGCCAACCCCATACAGCCATGGAAGTATGGAAAGAATCTCGTCAAGAAAGAGGAGCTCAAGAATCTACCAACAAAGATGCGAAAATTGCACAAGTGGTACCTTGATTTCTGCAAGACGAGAAAAGAAGAATGGATCACGGCGCATATAAGAGATGAGATTTTCTTCTGCGGAGACGACGGGATCGACTTCAACATTCAAGACTTGCATTTTCTATTCAATCAGAAGGAACTCGACAAAGCTGCCATCAGCCTTTATTGTGTGTAAGTACTATTTCTGTAATTTATATCTCATCTCATTCACTTCATTAATTGCATGTATATATATATGCTCACCATATATGTATATACTATTATGCAGGAAAAAGGTTATGGAATGCAGGAAAGGAGGCCCTTTTGACATTGGGTTCGTTGACCCAAATAGAGTTCATGAAGAAGTGGTAAGAACCAAACCCGGGCAAACAGAAGATTACTTGCTAAGGTCTTTACTGAGACAACAAACCAAAAGGGAAATACTATTGCTTTACAACTTCTCGTGAGTACTGTTACCCTCTCTCTTGTACACATTCTATTTCGGCTTACTCGATGTTAAGTGTAACTGATGATGAGTTGTGCGTGCGTAGGTTCCACTTTATTCTGCTAGTCATTCAACCCGACTCAGGAAAAGTCCTTGTCATGGACTCGTTACGAAAAGAAAAAGAGATATGGGCAGACTTTAGAGAGATGCTCCAGAGATAATTTCAATCATATTATCGCACTAGATCGGCAACTTTCGTGACAACAAGTAATTAATTACTCCTTTATCCATTTTCTTTGCCGGACAGGGTTTGGAAAAGGTTCACGGGCAGGGCCGTGGGTGAATGGTCAGAAGAACTAAAATTTGTAGACCAAAATGTAAGTAATACTAGCTAGCTAGGTCTGCGTATCTCTTTGATTCTGCTTCCAATTCCATTATATCATGCTTTATTGATTATTATTTTGATTAAACTATCTATTCTCGTAAAGTGCGCGCATCAGGGACACGTCAATAACTTATGTGGGTACTATGTTTGCGAGTTCATTCGCAACACGATATGTGCGACGGGCCAAGCCGCACTAGAACAACTTAGAGTAAGTAAACAAAGTCCACAACATTATTTTATTACCATCAATTGTGTTGAGTTTTATTCTTATATATATTGACGGCCCATTCTTCATATATATTCAGATCGAACGGATGCGGGACCAACTCCTACCATTTGAACGCATACGAGCCATTCAAGAGGAATTGGCGGGGTTCATACTTGATGAGGTCGTCACGCCTGGCGGAGAACTCTTTAGATATCCACCAAAATGAACGATGACGATGTATGTGCCGATGACGATGTTTGTGTATAATAATAGTTGCTTAATTATTCATGTACTAGTATGTATCGATGACGATTTATGTGTATACCGCTCCCGATCGATTCCCCCTCCCCCCTCCCGCAGAAATACGCCCAGAACGGGGCAGAGGCAGAAGTCTAACGTGGCAGAGATTTAGGCCGTTTTCCTGCCGCGGCAGAGTTCTGCCGCAGCAGGAAAACGGCCTAAATATCTGCCGCGGCAGAAGAACCTTTAACACCGGTTCCAGCCCCGAACCGGTGTTAAAGGGGGGGCTGAGGCATGCGGCAGCCCCACGTGCGCCACCCTTTAACACCGGTTCGTATAAGAACCGGTGTTAAAGGGGCCCCCCCTCTAACACCGAACCCTCAACAGCGGTTGAGGAACCGCTGTTAGAGGGCCCTCCCAACCGGAGTTAAAGGGGGGGGCTCTGCACTAGTGAAGGTTGTCCCCATTGTTGTTTGTGACGATCCTAGGCACTATTTGGGTGGCCTGGAGCGGTTAGATGTCTTCCTCAACCTTAAAAAATTACCGTTTGATTCATATAATAAGGAGACCAGGCCGCACCAAATCTTCGTTGAACGTGTATTTTATGGACGACATTTAAAATGCATGGTTAGAGGCTCTTAGGGTGCCTAAAGAATTTAAATTGTTTTCTATGTTTATAGTTTCTCATGGTGATTGCCATACACGTGTTCAAAAACTTTAGGTATTTAACAACCATATATTGCACCAGCTACCTTTACAAAAGTGGACGGAGTGAGGTCGCACTCAATCGGTCGTAGCATTAAACCATTCGATATCTTAGTGATTTATACCATTCCCCATCATTTACTAATTGACTCTATTTTCTCTACATACACGCGTATCTAGAAACTTACACACATCTAAATACAAGGGTATCTAGAAAAAGATGAGTCAACTAATTTAGGACGGAAGAAGTATTACATATTATTATATATTAAGGATATGATTACCAATCCAGTTTTTATAATAGGTTCATGATGGTGGTTTTTTATCATAAGAATGAGCAATATTTTTTACTAGATGTAAGGTTTTCACGAGTTCAATCCCAAGATATATATTCTGTTTTGTCAGCTCCATCATATTAATATTGGGCACGTCTAGATAGCAACCGGTGGTTTGTTAGTCCAAACCGGCCACCGGCCAAATAAGGAAAGTATTCTCTAGCCCCCACCAACCCGAAACAAAAAACCAAGCTCACGTGATCCACCGCGGCCCCAACCAGGTCTCCTCGACTAGGCGCGCAGTCCCAATCCTTTTTCACACTGCTCTAAAAAAAATCCTTTTTCACACACGAACACGCCAAGCACCCCCTCCTAGCCCTCGTGACACCGCTCTCTCTCTCACCCTCCCTCCCTCTCTCTCTCTCCTTTTTCTTCTAGAAGGAACTCCTTCAACTCCCTTCAGAAGTTCAGATCTCCATTAGAAAAACTTTAATTTTATTCATATTAGATGCAAGGAAAGTAAAAAATAGTAAGCAACGATCTTGACTTTGAACCCAACAGCAACACTAGTAGTGGCAGCAAAAACAACAACATGGTGATATTTTTTAAGAAAGCAATTATGGCATACAATCTGGAACAACTTGGCTTGTATGATAGATACTCCCTCCGTTTTAAAATATAAAATGTTTTAGTTTTGTGAAGAAAATGTATTTAGACTAGTTTTAGTATGTAGGTTCACTCAGACTTATAGTGAATTTAGACACTAAAAGAAGTCTAGATACATTTTCTTTATAAACTTAAAACATCTTTATTTTGAAACGGAGGAAGTACAACTCAAACAAAATCGAACACATCATGTTCCATGGAAAGTTGTGTTTTGCATTAACAAACCTGATGCAACCTAGATTGTTCTCGTCGAAACCAAGCTGATATTTCTTGTTGTTAAAGTAAAATAAAACCTGCAGCGGCTTAATTAGTTTTCACTATTTGCCTTTTGCATTTGGCACCACATATACAAGGGATATTAAGATTTCACACACATGATAGGTACTATGAACAGAAAAAGCTACTAGTTGCGGCACGAAACACTTTGCAAACAGCTTTCTTAGCCACAGTTTAAGCTAGCGGATATAAGTAGACCCTGTTCTTTTGTTTAATCTGTACATAGATTTTTGAACGTAGGATGAACATTCTCCTTTAGCTTCTCTGATGATGCCAGCAGACACTTGAAAATAGGTTTATTGCAATAAGAACCTTGAAAATTGCAGAAAAAAGGAAATCAAATTAGCTACCTCTATGTAATGAACTTAGTAAAAACAATGTCAAAAAGAATTTACAAACGGTAACAAAACACAACTAAGCATATTTAAAAAATGAACTTACATGTATGTAAAAAAGAACTTAAACTAATTTGTCCATTTTTAAAATGGTACATGAAAAAGCAAACAAATAGCCTGTGCAATGAAGCAACTTAATAAGATTTTAAACAATATAGCTACCTTTAGAAAGTCAACTCAGTAAAACCAGTTGCATAAGAAAAATTTACATATGGTGACAGAAAAAAACTTAGCGTGTTTCAAAAATAAACTTACATGTATGCGAAAAGCAACTTAAACTAATTTGACCATTTTTTTTAAGTGGTACATTCCAAATAAAAAAACAATAAAATTGCCAGACCAATGAAACAACTTAGTAAAATATTGTAAAGCAATATAGCTACCTCTAGGTAGTCAACTTAGTAAAAATAGTGGTAGAAGTAAATTTACAATCAGTGACAAGAAATAACTTAAAATATTTTAAAAATGAAACATGTATGGGAAAAAGCAACTTAATGTAACCTCTCCAATTTTTAGAATGGTAGATAACAAAGAAGAAAATTAGAAAAAGCCTATCAAAATGAAGCAACTTAGTACAGATGTTTAAAGCAAATTGGCTATCTCTATGTAATGAACTTAGTAAAGAAGTGGCAAAAGAAATTTACATATGATGATGTAAAACAACTTACGCCCCGTTTGGAATGTAGTATTTTAACCAAAACCACCGTATTATACGGACTGCTTCCGCTGAACCTCTTCACAAAATCAAAACGACGGGACTAAAAAACAACAATCCAAACAAGGCGTTAGTGTATTCTAAAATGAACTTATATGCATGGGAAAAATAACTTAACCTAATATGTAAAAAACAAATGGTACATAACAAAGCAAAAATATGAAAGCTTATCCATTGAAGCAACTTAGTACAGATGTTTAAAGCAAATTGGCTATCTCTATGTAATGAACTTAGTAAATAAAGTGGCAAAATAAATTTACATATGATGATGTAAAACAACTTAGTGTATTTTAAAAATGAACTAATTTAGTGCATAGAACCTTGCAAGTTAGAACTGATCTGGAAGCCACGGTAAGATTTTACCAGCAACTTAACTGAAAATATCAAACAACTTAGCTATAACTAGTAGGCAACTTGACAATAGAGATAATCCCTGCCGCAACTTAGCTATAGAAAAAGTAACTAACCAGAAATCACCATACAACTCTAGATAATCACTGCTGCAACTTAGACGTATAGTAAAACACAAAAAGATGAAAAACCATGTACCCAACTTGGTTGCATGGTATCTAATTTTTTTTTTTGTAGGGTATCTAAAAAAATTGGTTGCATGGATTTCAGAAAAAGCAACTAACCGGAAAGCACCATACAACTCTACATGATACCTAGATGCAACTAAGGGGTACAGTAGAACTCAACTAGATGGAAAAATCATGTACCCAAACTTAGTTGCGTGGATTTCATGAAAAAACTAACCAGAAATCACCATACAACTTTACATCATCCCTACTGCAACTAAGGGTACAGTAAAAACTAGATGGAAAATCATGTACCCAAACTTGGTTTTAGAGGTTTTAAAATAAAACCAACTAATCAGAAATCATCATGCAAACTCTACATCATCCCTACTGCAACTTAGGCTAGACAAAAATACGACTAGATGGAAAATCATGCACACAAACATGGTTGCATGGATTTTTTAAAAAACTAATCATACACCATTATGCAACTCTTACATAATCTCTGCTGCAACTTAGGCTAGAGTAAAAACAACTAGATGAAATCATGTACATAAACTTGGTTATGGGGATTTTTTTAAAAGCAACTAATAAACTATAAACCACCGTACAACTCTACATGATCCATGTCGGAACTTAGGGTGCAATAAATATAACCAGATGGAAAACATGTACCCAATTGAGTTGTCAGGGATTCAAAGAAAGCAACTAACCTACACCATGGACTAAATTTTGCATGGTCCCTTCTACAACTCAATTGGGTAATGGATGCAACTAGACTTAATGTGATTACAATCTAAGACCATGTAATGTGATTGTAGTGCCACGCATGGTTCCGTTTAACTTAATAACTCGGGTCATTGCCTAGTGGAGTCCTCCCATATTACTAACTTAATTCGATATTCAAACAACTTAATAAGAAATAGTAAGTGACTTAATTAGAATGGCTAAGCAACTAATATAGATGGTAGGGACGTACTAAAGTTTGCCCTGATCAAAATGGACGGGTAACATATTCTAGCCCCTCACCCCTGAACTGCGTGGATGATTATTGACCTACAAAATGGGTACTACTTCAATCTCAGAGTTTTAAACCAGAAATAATGAGGATTTTACACTAGGGACAATCTAATCACAACCATAGATCAGCTATCACACATTAGCATTCAGCTAGCTGCATATATCAGTTGTGCACGGTCAGAAGATTCAGCAAGCAGGACATCATAGTTCAAAAATCAGATAGCTACAAACCTGCAGGTGACTGCGTGTGCCGCCGCGACATGGCCACAACCAGGACCAGCAGCAATAGCAGCCTGGCGGACAGACTAGTTGGGATGCCGCCTGACTCAGCAACGATCAGGACGAGCAGCAGAACTAGAGTAATACCAGCAACTCCGATGGGTTGTAGAGGTGGGAGGCATGTGGGCTTGGCCGACCTCTTTGTGATGACCAGATGCACGCAGAACACAGCCAGCTTACTCGCAGGTCAGCATGCCCGCGAGGTGACATTGGCCTGCTGGACCTCCACGGCGTGAACAGAAACTGAATCCCCACATGAGCGGTGGCCTATGCGGGTTGTGGTGGTCGGCCTCCTTGCCGGCGCCGCGGCCATTGTGCGCGGCGAACACGCGTGCTCCATGGCTCGACGTGTGCGTGGCGCTCCAAAAGTTCACGTCGTGGATGCGGTGCTCCAGGAGGTCAACGATGGGACTACAGACCGCGGGGGCGGCGACGGACCTGGCCGGTGTGCCTCCTCCTTACCGGCAGCCATGGACGGACAGAAAAAACTCGGAGCTACCTTACGAACTGGATCTCCAAGCACTCCGCCTTCCCTCGCGGATCTCTCCATGGCCGAGCACCTTGCCCCCACTCGCGGGGCGAACCTCTAGATCTGGTTCGCTGATTTTGCCTCGAAGAACCCTAACGAGAAAGGAATTTGGGAGAGACAGAGAGGGGAGGGGAAATGGATAGAGAGAGCGCTCCGTCGCCGGGAGGCATGTGGGTTGTGGAAGACAAGTGGAAGTTGTCGGAACGATCACGCTCACGCGCGCGGCGCGTCGATCGTGTCGATCGGGTGGACACAAATCGATGGCTCATTTTGACAAACTAGCCACCGTGCACTTATTAGCACCTGGGTTGATGTTTTAGAGAAGGCAAGAACCATGATGAATATATATATCACAATTTTTTTTTGCGGGTGAAAAAAAAGTCTAGGGATACCCTTCACTTGAGAAGAGCAATGACATGTCCAGGGATTAAGTGAAGTGGAGACAAGGAAGTAAGACATGAGATTTAGAGATGAAAATGAAAATATATTGCAACTTATATATGTTTCAAAAACCGTAGCGAAGCACCGGTATTCAACTAGTTTTGTATAAATAGGCAGGAGAGGCTGGGCTTTGCTCCAACGACTCACAGGAAGATTGCTCAGCTACCATTCCAATTCCCGTAGGCAAACCCACAATTAATAGTGGAGTAGGCAGCATGGCGGGGGGCGAGAGTGGCAATGGCATTGGCGGTTGCAGTGCTTGTTATGTCCGGGGGCGGGATGGCATTGGCGGCGACCCTGGTGCCGGCGGTGTACGTGTTCGGCGACTCAACGGTGGACGTCGGCAACGATGGGCCACAGCCGCTTCCCTACGGCATCGACTTGCCACACGAGTACCTGCCAACCGGGAGGGCCAGCAACGGTTACAACGTCACCGACTACATCTGTGTATGGTGCCCGTGGGCTCGTGCATTTTTTTTCATCATTTTCTCATACTCCCCTGGTTTATATTAACGGCTTGAACTTTATCTAGATTCATTTGAGGCCATTAATATGGATAGAAGGGAGTATAAAAATTTGCTAATGCCATGATGGAATTCTGAAATAATGCAGCGAGGCTGCTGGGTTTCAAGCGAAAGTGCTAAACTTACGAGATATTTTCTACGGAATTTTTTTAGGGGATGAGGTGGAACAATCTAGCTGGTCTAAATGTTTTGCCTCCCCGTGATTCTAGGAACTGAAAGGTATCCGCGATCCCCACGTCTGCCCGTAACCTATATCCATAAAAATATGTCCGTAAGTGTAGCATTGTTGGGTTTCAAGATGAGTCCACCGGCGTACCTGTCGCTAACGCCAGAAATGAGCCATGAGATCCTCAAAGGCTTTGGTGGGGTCAACTACGCTTCCTTTGGCTCCGGCATTCTCAACACAACTGTGAGCTGCTTGCAACAATGCCTTACTTTTTATGCATATCCGAGTTTCCACTAATTTAGTTTTAATATTTTCATGGATCGATCGATCAGCGGTTGGGGGCCAATAGCATTTCAATGGCCGAGCAGGTGGAGTTCTTCGCGGCCACCAAGTCAAAGATGACTGGGTACACCGGCGGCGAGGGCTTCGTTGCCATCGACACACTGTTGTCCAAGTCCCTCTTCCTCATCAGTGCCGGTGGCAACGACCTTATATTTATGCCCACTTTCCCGAGCCTGTTTCCGAGCTTATACAACCACCTCCTTAATAGTTACACGAAGCATGTGCAAACTCTGTACGACCTTGGTGCCCGCCGCTTCGGGATCATCGACGTGCCTCCCATCGGCTGCCTGCCGATGAGACGGTCTCGGACGACCGGCGCATGCTTGGGCCGCCCCAACAAGCTCGCCAAGGGGTTAAACAACTTGTTGGTCGAGAGGATGGCAAAGCTCGCTGCCGACCCCGAACGGCCCGGGATGACGTACTCCGTGGGAAGCTCCTACAACCTGGTGATCAACTTCACAGCGGACCCGCAGGCCGCCGGGTTCAAGAATGTGACCACCACGTGCTGCGGCTCTGGACGATTTGAGTTGAAGGGCTCCTGTCGGCCCGACTCCACCGTCTGCGACAACCGTGCCGACTATCTGTTCTGGTACTTGGTGCATGCCACCCAGGCCACCGCTAAGAAGGGCGCCGCCATCATCTTCTCTGCCCCACACTGGTGGAAACGAGGCCTCTAACACCGGTTCTGGAACCGCTGTTGGGGGTTCGGTGTTAGAGCCCCCTCCCCCTTTAACAGTGGTTCTTATACGAACCGGTTTTAAAGAGTGGCGCACGTGGGGTTGCCGCAGCGCTCAGCCCCTCTTTAACACCGGTTCGTAACGCCGCGAAAGGAAAAAGAGATAAATCTCTGCCGCGGCAGGAAAACGGCCTAAATCTCTGCCGCGGCAGAGTTCTGCCGCCGCCCCGTTCTGGGCGTATTTATGCGGCGCGACGGGGACGGGAGGGGGAGGGGAATCGATCGGGAGAGGTATACATGCATACATCATCGTCGGTACATACGAGTACATGAATAATTAAGCAACTATTATTATACACAAACATCGTCATTGTGTGGTATTCTCCGTAAACGTTGAAGCATCAAGTACAAGACAAACACGTTCAAGCATATGTACAATGGTCATTTTGGTGGATATCTAAAGAGTTCTCCGCCAAGCGTGACGACCTCATCAAGTATGAACCCCGCCAATTCCTCTTGAATGGCTCGTATGCGGTCAAATGGTAGAAGTTAGTCCCGCATCCGTTCGATCTAAATATATATGAAGAATGAGATCAATATATATATAAGAATAAAACTCAACACAATTGATGGTAATAAAATAATGTTGTGTACTTTGTTTACTTACTCTAAGTTGTTCTAGTGCGGCTTGGCCCGTCGCACATATCGTGTTACGAATGAACTCGCAAACATAGTATCCACATAAGTTATTGCCGGGTCCCTGATGCACGCACTTTACGAGAATAGAGAGTTCAATCAAAATAATAATCAATAAAGCATGATATAATGGAATTGGAAGCATACCTAGCTAGCTAGTATTACTTACATTTTGGTCTACAAATTTAAGTTCTTCTGACCATTTACCCACGGCCCTGCCCGTGAATCTTTTCCAAACCCTGTCTGGCAAAGAAAATGGATAAAGGAGTAATTAATTACTTGTTTTCACGAAAGTTGCCAATCTAGTGCGATAATATGATTGAAAATACCTTTGGAGCATCTCTTTAAAGTCAGCCCATAGCTCTTGGTCTTTTTGTAACGAGTCCATGACAAGGACTTTTCCTGAGTCAGGTTGAATGACTAGCAGAATAAAGTAGAACCTACGCACGCATAACTCATCATCAGTTACACTTAACATCGAATAAGCCAAAACAGAATGTGTACAAGAGAGGATAACACTCACGAGAAGTTGTAAGGCAATAGTATTTCCCATTTGGTTTGTTGTCTCAGTAAAGACGTTAGCAAGAAATCTTCTATTTGCCCGGATTTGAGTTTTACCACTTGTTCATGAACTCTATTTGGGTCAACGAACCCAATGTCAAAAGGGCCTCCTTTCATGCATTCCATAACATTTTTCTTGCATAATAGTATATATATATGCTGAACATATATATATACATGCAATTAATGAATTGAATGAGATGAGATAGAAATTAAAGAAATAGTACTTACACACAATAAAGGCTGATAGCAGCTTTGTCGAGTTCCTTCTGATTGAATAGAAAATGCAAGTCTTGAATGTTGAAGCTGATCTCGTCGTCTCCGCACAAGAAAATCTGATCTCTTATATGTGTCGTGATCCATTCTTCCTTTCTCGTCTTGCAGAAATCAAGGTACCACTTGTGCAATCTTCGCATCTTTGTCGGTAGATTCTTGGGCTCCTCTTTCTTGAAGAGATTCTTCCCATACTTCCATGGTTGTATGGGGTTGACATCGCCTTTGGGCAAGTTGTCTCCCATGATGTTCAAGTATGCAATGTAAGTCATCCCCATCTTATTGGACTTTCTTTGTAGCTCTGCCTCATAATCATTTACAGGAGGAGCGTTCCGTGTGTCGAACACTTGGAGCGGGGCACATGATTGGTTTTCCTGCTCTCCGAGCATGGGAACTGTTTTCTGGGGTGCCGCACGACTGCTACTTTCAGTCTCCCTCCGCCTTGCATCCCCCTTCAAAATCTGGCGCTCGTAGTCCGACACAAGTGGGGTTTCAGGTTTCAAAAGATTATTGTAAAACTTCTCCACCATCGCCGGATCTAGTTTCTCCTTTGGCTCGGCCCGTCTAGGTGCAAACAATTTCTTGACCTCTTCTTTCGAGATCCTATTGGTCTCCTCGTCGCTGCGATTCCACGATAAAACCGGCATAGGCTTGGCGGAAGGCTGCAGGACATAGTTTCTTGAACTCTTTGGCGTACGGTTTCCTGCGGATTTCTTCGTGGCAGTGCTAGTGATGCTCTTCGTGGTAGTGCTCTTCCGCTTACGCTGAGGAGATGGCTGAAGCGCCGGAGATGGCTGACGCGCAGGAGATGGCTGGCGCGCCAAAGATGGATGACGCGTAGGAGATGGCTGGCGCGCCGGAGATGGCTGCCGCGCAGGAGATGGCTGAAGCGCCGGAGATGACAAGGGAGTATTCTGATGACTTGGAGACGCCTGAGGCGGCTCAGACTGCTGACGCTGCGGAGACGGCGGGGGTGCTAGTGGCCTCCAATTTGGAAGCACGATGTGTTCCTTATTCCAAAGAATGGTTGTTTTCACTGCAAATTTGAGTTGAGTTTCCCTTTCACCTGTAGCATGGTCAAGCTGTGCTTCCTCATATTCCTTCACAACCTTATCCACCCCGACAATAGCATAGCCATCTGGAATCGGTCGGCAGTGGTAAGTTCCACCAGCTACAGGAGGTAAGGCATAGCCGACCGCCACCTTAATGGATAAGCCCATTAATCTCACATGCAGCTCGGTGTGTTCGCTCTCCGTGATCTCATCCACGAGGTATCGAGGACCCGCCATTTCAAGCGTGGGCTGCACGTTCTCCGTGGAAGCCACGCTGCTTTTCCGCGCAGAGTCTGGGCCGCCGGCAACTTCCAATGCAGGATCTTCGTCCCGCTGAGATGGGCCGGTAGCTTGTTGGCTCTTTTGTGCATTCACTTGCGCCTGCAGCGCCACAAGTGCATGTTCTATCTTTGTCAACCGCTCTGTACACTCTTTTTATTTTCTGCTGTGCCATCTGTAAGAGTCGCCCCACTCGGCAAACCCATCCTTCCACGTCATACCCCCTGTGCCTCGTGCAAGTCCAGGACGTTCTTTTTTACCGATGGCGCGTGTGATCTGGTCATTGTCTCTGTCGGGATGGAAGGTCCTGGCGGCTGTTTCCTCATATGCCGCGATGAGTTCAGTGACGGGTTTGGCAACGAGGGTTGGGAAGATACACAATCCCGTTTCTGGGTCCAACCTTGCCCCGATTCCGTAGAACCAAGTCTTTGCACGTAGGTACCACCCATGTGTCTGGGGTGTGATCCCTCTTTCACGCAGGGTCTTCTCAGCTTCCTCCCACTTAGGCCTCTGAGATATGTAGCCACCTGACCCCGTCCTCTGGTGATATTCCTTCTTCTGGGCATTTAGCATATTGTTTTATGACCTCTTTGTAGCTATATCACCTTCCTTGTATGCCACAAATTCGGGTCAGTGAGGTCTTGTCTTCGCATAATACGCGTCTTCGAAATCTGGAGTCTCACGAGCTTTGACAAATTTGTTCAATTTTGTCTTCCAGTTGCGGAAAGCGTCATCCATCTTCTTTAGAGTCCACTCTTTGACCTTTTCCTTTATAACCGGTTTGTTTTCATCCTCCTCTGGCGGAAGGGTGAAATTTACCAACAGCGAATTCCAAAGCGTTTCTTTGGATCTTTCATTGACAAAGGTACCTTCACCCTTCTTTGGCTTATTCCAATATTCAATTATGATTGGGATTTGGTCCCTAACAAGAACTCCAGCCTGACATACAAATTTGTCTGCGGCCTTATTGGGCTCCATCGGCCTGCCATCCACACCGACTGCTTCGATCGTGAACTTTGCATGATCTTTCAACCGATGGCTCGCGCCTCGCTTGCTCTTTTTCGTAGAAGAAGATTGTTGTTGGCTGGTCGATCCAGAGGGCTAAAAGAAGAAAGAAGCGCTAATTAATACATGTACATATATACAAATCAATCGGTGAAAGTCAGTAGAGGCTTAATCCATGCATATACCTCGACGGACTTTGTAATCACTAAAGTGCGTTCACCGGAGTCGTCATCTTCTCCATGACTAATTGAGCTGTCATCATGTCCCTCCAAGTTCAGATATTGTAAGATGTCCTCGTGGATCATGTTCTCCATTATTTCTTCCTCTTCAAGGTTTCTACTGAGTGGATCCATAGTTTCTAAAACAATAATATTATCACACAAATATCAGTAATACATCTATTGAAATGCTCAAGCAAGGATGATGATATGATAGGTTAAAATTATTGAAATGTAACCCTAATACATGTTTGGTCATTTCAAACCCTAATTCGGAGAAACCCCGGATTTATATGAGAGGATACATTTGGAAAAACCCCGTCTTCGGAGAAACCCTAATGCTATATTGACAACAAGAGGTGTACTAGGGCGGCGGCTGGCGGCGCTTGGGCGAGAGCGGGGCCGGGATGCATGGGGGTGTGCGTTCGAACCAGCACGACGTGGGCTACCTAAAATGGGCGACTCAACGAGGGCAGAGGATGATGATATGACAGGTTAAAAGTATTGAAATGTAACCCTAATACATGCTTTGTCATTCCAAACCCTAATTCGGAGAAACCCTGGATTCATATGAGAGGATACATTCGTAAAAACCCTGGATTCGGATAAACCCTAATGCTTTATTGACAACGAGAGGTGTACTAGGGCGGAGGATGGCGGCTCTAGGGCGAGAGGGGGGCCGGGATGCGTGGGGTGTGCGTTCGAACCAGCACGACGTGGGCTAACTAAAATGGGCGACTCAGCGAGTGGAGAGGAGGTCAGGGTCCACGGCATTGGAAAAGTAATCGGTCAAGTGCAAATCGATTGAAAAAGTGAGCCCTAAGCCGACTACATGCAATCGGCCTGCTCCTGACCATACACATACACATACAAAAAAAATATAAATATATACACACATACACATACAAAATATATATACATATATACACACACATATACAAATATATATACATATATACACATACAAAAAAATGCATATACATATATATCATACAAATACAAATTAACCAAAAATACTAACTAACCAAAAATCACTAACTAACACTAACTAACCAAAAAACACTAACTAACACTATACTAACACTAATTAACCAATAATCGGCGGCGGGCACAGAAGCTTACCTGCGGGCGGCGACGCGGCGTGGGTGGCGCGGCGCTAGTGGGCGGTGCGGCGTGGGTGGCGTCGCGCAGCGTGGGTGGGCGACGCGGCGTGGGTGGCGCGGCGCTGGCCGGGATGGGGCGGCGGAGGGGCGGCAGCGGGTACGGACGGGTGGCGCACGGAATAGCGCGGGGCAGCGACGGCCAGACGGGGCGGGGACGGCGCGAAGGGTGTGGACGGTGACGCGCTGCGGCAGCCTCTGCTTTTCTTCCTCTGCGTGCGCATGATCTGGCTGGGGGGGGAGGAAGAAGGAAGTGGCGCGTGTTATAAATCCCCCCTTTAACACCGGTTCGTGGCTGGAGCGGGTGTTAAAGGGGGGGATTCGTTTCGCGCCCGCACCCCCCTTTAACACCAGTTCCAGCAACGAACCGGTGTTAAAGGGGGGTGTGTGCGCGCGCGAAACGAAATAAATGCGCCTCCCCCTTTAACACCGGTTCCTGGCTGGAACCGCTGTTAAAGGGGGACGCATTTATTTCGTACATTAAAGGGGTGGGGGCATTTTTAATTCAAAAAATAGGATAAAATTTAGAAAATTCATATCTTTTTCATTTCAACTCAGAAAAATATGAATAATATATCATAATTTTCAGAAAAATAAGATCTATCCATTCATATAAAAACATTTTATAGTTAGTTTAGATGAAAATTTTCAAAATGATTAAAACACTTACATATAATTTTTGATTATTCAATTAAAACAAAAATAAAATAGTCAAACCCTAAAACTTTGAACATAAGAAATGTTAAGCATCTAAAAAGGAATCTAACCCTATTTTATTAGAGCAAATCATAGTTTATTTCGTATTAAATTTTTTGAATTGTTTGGATATTTAAATACCACATCTTTTGTATACTTTGGAATCTGACAAAACATCGCTAAACTTGCATTGGATTTTTCCTTCTAACTATGTCACATAATATAACACCAAGCGAAGGTTTCGCAATGTTTCGATCGTTTTTTAATTTTTTATCCCCGTTTTAAACTATCGTCAAACTTTGTCGAACAACGGGCATGAAGATTCTTAGCTCGGGGCCAAGCCTCGCTAAACTTGCATTGGATTTTTGATAAAATAGCATATTGTGAACCTAAAAACGATTTTTCTAAAAAATCATGAGCATCGTATCATGTACCTGTAGTTCATATCTGACCCACTTCCTACCGATTCGGCAGGAATTTGTCTTTTTCACCAGAGGTGGACGGAAAGGTTTCAGATCCCCCTGTTGGTACATTGTCCATATAAGGTGGTCTAGTATTTTTGGAAAATGTGGTGGTAGTTTTTTGAATTTGCCATTTGGTGGTTGCTTCACAAAACCGTCCGTTTTTTATGCTCGGAAAATGGAAAATGCCTTTTTCGTGCGACAAAAAGGAAAACTTCCTCTTGCAACATTGTTTTCCATCCCATGATGCACATGTATGCACAATATGGCCATATTATCACAAACTATGCCTTGATTCTAGCCATAACATTGGTCATGTGACCCGAAAGCCAAGAAACCTCGAATGAGATAGGTCATTTTGTGAAGGTTTTTTTGAGACATAATTAATATACCAAGTTTGATATTTTTCCTTCTAACTATGTCACATAATATAACACCACACGAAGGTTTCACATTGTTTCGATCGTTTTTTAATATTTTATCCCCATTTGAAACTATCGGCAAACTTTGTCGAACAACGGGCATGAAGATTCTTAGCTCGCGGCCAAGCCTCGTTAAACTTGCATTGTATTTTTGATAAAATAGCATATTGTGAACCTAAAAATGATTTTTTTTAAAAATCATGAGCATCGTATCATGTACCCATAGTTCATATCTGACCCACTTCCTACCGATTCGGCAGGAATTTGTCTTTTTCACCAGAGGTGGACGGAAAGGTTTCAGATCCCCCTATTGTTAGATTGTCCATTTAAGGTGGTCTAGTATTTTTTTGTAAAATGTGGTGGTAGTTTTTTGAATTAGCCATTTGGTGGTTGCTTCACAAAACCGTCCGATTTTTTATGCTCGGAAAATAAAAAATGCCTTTTTGGTGCGACAAAAAGGAAAACTTCCTATTGCAACATTGTTTGCCATCCCATGATGCACATGTGTGCACAATATGGCCACATTATCACAAACTATGCCTTGATTCTAGCCATAACATTGGTCATTTGACCCGAAAGCCAAGAAACCTCGAATGAGATAGGTCATTTTGTGAAGGTTTTTTTGAGACATAATCAATATACCAAGTTTGATATTTTCCCTTCTAACTATGTCACATAATATAACACCACACGAAGGTTTCACATTATTTTGATTGTTTTTTAATTTTTTATCCCTGTTTTAAACTATCGTCAAACTTTG
Organism: Avena sativa; assembly: GCA_916181665.1. Lineage (NCBI taxonomy): Eukaryota > Viridiplantae > Streptophyta > Magnoliopsida > Poales > Poaceae > Avena > Avena sativa. The sequence continues at coordinate 385,057,400 of OV702293.1, read as the reverse complement.
TCGAACAACGGGCATGAAGATTCTTAGCTCGCGGCCAAGCCTCGCTAAAATTGTATTGGATTTTTGATAAAATAGCATATTGTGAACCTAAAAATGATTTTTTTTTAAAATCATGAGCATCGTATCATGTACCTGTAGTTCATATCTGACACACTTCCTGCCGATTCGGCAGGAATTTGTCTTTTTCACTAGAGGTGGACGGAAAGGTTTCAGATCCCTCTGTTGGTACATTGTCCATATTGTAGGGGTTCGTAGCATGGAAAACAAAAAAATTCTATCGCATGAACACACACAAGCCAAGATCTATCTACTAGATTGTAGCAACGAGTCGATAGAGTACTAACCCTCGAAGATCCAAAGCGGTTAACGAGAGCAGATTCTCGTGGATGATGTAGTCGTACACTTCCGATCTCAAGATCGCGTAGACGATCCTTCCGGCGCTGCGTTTCGGCAGCGCTTCCGCAGTAGGTCACACGTTCTATACTCGATGAAGACCTTCCTCTCCCTTGTTCCAGCAGGCAGCGGAGGTTGTAGAACTCTCCTCGTGATTCCGGCAGCATGACGGTGTGGTGTCAGAAGTAGAGGGGAGATCTCGCAGGGCTTCGCCATAAGCCAGAGCGAGTATGGTAGAACAAGATAGGTGCCTTGGCGATCTAGGGTTTAGAAGCACCAATAGGAGGGGTGTAGCCGGTGGCTAGGGTTTGGGGAAACCCTAGTCGGCGACTTGGGAGGAGGCCCTAGGCGGCGGCAGCAGCAGGTGGTGGCGCCAGGAGCTAGGGTTTGAGGTGTAGGGAGAGGGGGCTCCCTACCCCTCCTTATATAGGAGGGGAGAGGCGGTTTGGGGAGGAGGGAGTCCTCCTCCAACTCCTCCTCATGGCCGGCGGGTGGGAGGGAGTGGGACTTCCTCCCCAAGTAGGTTTCCTACTCTCCCTCCACCAAGCAAACTTGAGATTTGACTTTTTCAAATTGGCGTTTGACTTTCAAACTTTGATTTGATTTCTTCTATTTATTTTGCCCAGACAAGTGACCTAGTACATGATGCAACCATTCCACATTGTCATGAAACATCCATGTACCCTACCCCTCCGGAGTGCCGGACCTTCCAGACCCTTCTAGAACATTCCTGGTGAAAACACCGGAATCATTCCCGAACTCCGAAACAGGACTTTCCTTATATGAATCCTATTCTCCAGACCATTTAGGATCTCCTAGTGATATCCCGGATCCCGTCCGAGACTTTGAACAACATTCGGTCTCTTACTCATCATTCCATAACTACTCAACAACATCGAATCCTTAAGTGTGTCTCCCTACGGTTCGTGAATTATGCGGACATGACCGAGACACTTTTCCGATCAATAACCAATAGAGGAATCTGTAAATTCATATGACTCCCACATATTTCTATGATTAGTTTGAGATCGAATGAACCACTTACATACGATACCAATTTCCCTTTGTCTCACGATAGTTTACTTATCCGAGGTTTTGATCGTCGGTATCTCTGCATACCTAGTTCAACCTCGTTACTAATAAGTAATCTTTTCTCGTTCCTGCGGTATGTGATCCCTTGTGAACCAGTCACATGCTTGCAAGCTAATTGGATGACATTCCACCGAGAGGGCCCAGAGTATATCTATCCGTCATATGGATGGACAAATCCCACTCTTGATGCATGTGCCTCAACCCATACTTTCCGAACACTCAATGCCACCTTTATAGCCACCCAGTTACGGTGTGGTGTTTGATGTCATCAAAGCATCCTTCCGGTGATGGTGATTAACATGATCTCATGGTCGAAGGAATTAGGTTACTATGTATCAGAAAGCTTATAGCAAATGAACTATTTTAAATGACTTGATCTTTATGCTACGCTTAACTATAGGAGTATGTCCATCACGTCATTCTCCTAATGATATGACCCTGTTGTTAATAACATCTCTACGTTCATGATCAGGAAACCATGATCATATATTAACCAACAAGCTAGTTTAACAAGAGGATTTACTAGGGACTCTTTTATGTTCAGAAATCACACAAGTATTAAAGTTTCCTGTTAATACAATTATAGCATGGTATGTAAACATTTATCATAAGTATGAAGATATGATAATAACCTACTTTATTATTGCCTCTTGGGCATATCTCCAACAGTCTCCCACTTGCACTAGAGTCAATAATCTAGTTTTAAACCTTTATGTATTCAACACCTATGTCTTTCTGGTGTTGTATGTACACAATTGCTAGTGGTCAACTGATCTCCGGATCTGACACTTCCAGGTCCGTGTGTAATTGCATGTCTTTGCGTCTATACACATCACTCATTCTCTAATGAGATGGCTTTGTATAAATTTGGTCCTTTGGTGAGACCTTTAGTTCTTTGGGGTTAAAACATGTTGATAATATGGTCGTACAATATATCTTCATAGTATTATCCCGCTGTGAACTACACCTAGTTTGATAACAAACTACTTGACACAAATGCCCTCTTTAGCTGCTATAATAGCAGTCATATACTTAGCCTTTTGTTGTAGTATCTGTCACAATGTCTTAACTTTGGAACTCATCCAAATCCATTTTGGAACTTACTTTCCATTATATTGTGCCACCCTTAGTTTAGATTGAGATAAACTTAATTTGTACTTTGTGACAAAACTAGTATCAATGTAGTACTTTTACAATGAACTAATCATCTATTTGTCACTTCTACAAAATAATATATTCTTAGTTCTTCCAAAGATCACAAGAATATCCTTACTATCGTCCAATGATCATCTTATGAATCATTCTGGTATATGCTCATAACATTTAGAGCATAGGACATATCTGGATTTGTACATATCACAGTATGATTGATATAAATACTCTTTGTGATTTCATACATCAAGTATCAATCTATACTTGAATATTTGTTTCACTTACCAAGTGTCAACACACTTGAATATATCATTAATATTGAACTCATTCAATCCTTTCTGTGCGACAAGAACCTTTCTTGTAGTTTCTATATTGAACTTATTCAATACATCATCTATGTACTTTTGGCACAACCATATTAGCGTCTATTGATGCCAAATATTTGGGTTTTGCCTAAGTCTTTCATCAGGATGAAATTCTTAATATGTGTTAATAAAAGATACATCATTTCCAATCAACAATATGTCTTCCACATAATGTATTAAAAATATGTCTTAGCGCTCCCACTTAATTTCTTGCAAATGCAAGCATCTTCATCATCTCTGATGAATTTAAACTCTTTTAACAATTTCATCATGGTGAAGATTCCAACTCCGCGGTGCTCACTTCAACCATTGAAGTTTGCATATGCTTTTTAGCATCCTTTGAATTAACAAAACCCTTTGGACTGTGTTATGCACACGTCCTAGGTAATAATTCTATTAGAAGAACTTGTTTTGTTTATTCAACTACCACATAACAAAATTATATGTAGTGGTTGCTACATTAATCCGTCTAGACTAAATATCGCTATGAAAGATCAAATCTTGTCATATACAGCCTTTGAACATTGTTGTGAACTCTTTCCCAACATGTCAACTATTTCATAGATGTGAAACATCCATGTCTATTTCTTTATAGATCCAAACACGACTATAAGGTCTTACACCTTTATCGAGGGTCCTTCAAGTTCAAAGCTTGATTTCTTGTGTATGGAACTATCACGGATTTTATGGCTTCAAGCCATTTTACGGAGTCAGGGCCCATCATAGCTTCTTTGCATGTAGTCCGTTCATTATTCTGAAATAATGATTCAACCCTCAAATCTTGGTATTTGATTGTTTACCCGACCTACTTGGTTCAATAGAAACTTTGACCTTCGTAACCACAACCTTTGAGGCATGTGAGCCATGAGCATTGTTGCTACCTCCGGAACACTTTTCGGCGATGCGCAACTTTACACATATAGCTAAGGTTCTTTTAACCTTATCAAAGTTCTATTGTCCTCCCCCTTATCTTTTCACGAAAAATTCCTTCTCAAAGAAACTTGACGTTCTAAGCGACAAACACTTTTGTCTCCGATGTTATGGAGGAACAGTTATTCGAAATAACATACAAAGACAGGTTCATCCGACTTTGGTTGCAAACATCTTTCTTATGCATAGTATGCCAATGTTTAAGAAAGGACAACTTGGGTTGAATCCCAAACCATAACTTTATATGGTGTCAATTCAGCGGATTATGATGAAGCTCTTTTCAGTGGAAAAATGGTAGTCTCTAAAGCTTTTAATCTTTAAAATATAATGGCAGTTTTATGAATTACACCTTTGATTTTACCATGTCAAACAAGGTTTTAATTACATATCTCGAATGCTCCATACTCTTATGGTGTTTCGAGAAATGCAAATCCACGGATTGATTCCTTAAATCTTAGGTATTATGCTAAACTTTGTAACTCAAATATCTTCCTTGATGATCTTATCATAAACTATTTACATTCTTGTTACAATGATTTTGTACTTCATCTTGAAAGTCTTTGAACTTTTCAAATGTTTCATACTTCATCCTTATTAAGTAAATATTCATATATTCACTCAAATTTTTGGAGAAAGCATATGAAGTTGAAATCCATCGCTCTTGACTACACATAATGGACTTCATACAACAATATGTACAAGTTCCAATAAGCTAGTCATTCGTTCCCTTTTGGCCTATGAACGAAGTTTTAATTATCTCTAGGAAAGTTTCAAAAGCGTCATTTGATCAAAAATAAAAAAACTCCAAAATTCCATCCACATGGAGTTTCTTCATGTTTTATTTCCAATATAATTTAAACGGTGATGTCACTTCCTAAGTGATCTTGCAATCAATTTGTCTTTCGACATTTTTTAGCACTAGTTTTATGGATGTGATTTCTCCAACGAGATTTGTAAATCATCCATCTTTTATGGATTACGACAATTATTTGAACAACCCTTTTGTTCTCATAATACCTGATAAAACAAATCTTAAAGGCAAGCTTTGATGTTTAACGAGCAACACAATAACACATTATTTGTTCTCAATGAACATCATCACATATTATTTTGCTAGTTACTTAGGCCATTGTAGTTCATGAATTCTGTTGTTTCGTATGACGATTCATACCAACAAATTCAGTATCCAATAATTAAGAACCACATTATTTAACAAGCAAAGAATATAGCCATAACACGTATATCCTTTATATACCTAAACTGAACAATTCTAGTCTTTTCTTTTCTGCCATATATTTATGAGATTCTCTTTCAGTATTTATTTTTCTGTTTGAAAGAATCTATCAACATCAATAGTGGAGCCATACACATGACACATAGTCCAAAGCGTGTATAGTTAAATACCAATGTCTTTGGACTTGCACTTTGAAGTAGATTACCATCATCAAATGTTTAGTGTTCTTTCAAATTCCTTTCTTTAGTGATCTCTTGGTGTAGTAAACATTTTACCTACATAAGATATTCACCCTTATCATGGAATTATCCATGATCAAGCTACTTTTAGCTTATAACGGTGAATCGCGAATATAATGTTACTTTCCAAAACCTTTTGGAGAATTAAGATGACCAGCGTCTCCAACCGTTTGCAAATTCTCATCAAATATGAGAACATGACTTTTGCCATATTATACTCTATCATGTTATAACCAAAACTTAGTTTCAGATATCACAATATCTTCCACACATCATGGTTTCTGAAACAACTCTTTCAACTCCTAGATTACCTTGATATTGAAACTATCTTTCGAATATCAAGAATCATGGAGACAAACATGATACTTATACACTAACACTGGAATTGTCACTCTTGATTTAATACCAATTATTAAACTTCATGGAGTAACCAGAACTTACTGAAAGTTTGCAATAGGACTTTTAAACTTTAGATTAACACTTCAAAACAATACGATACCAGTTCATAAAGTAACTAACCAGAATTCTTTAGTTCTATCATCTCAATTAAAACTAAGCGCAAGGTGGTAAACGGATGCCAATGACTACAACAACTATGCAAATTCACTTTGATTTAATTTATGATAAATAGTGTTCAACTTTTAATCATATTGTTGTTGAACTCCCACTCAAAACAATATCCCTCACATTGTTTTAGTGATCACACGAACCAAATCCACCACGTCAAAACCGATCATCACGAGAGTTGATGTAGCTTCAATGGCGAACAATCAACATGTTCATCATATCTACTATATGACTCATGCTTTACCTTTCGGTGATCCGTGTTACGAGACCATGTCTGTACATGCTAGGCTCATCAAGATCAAACCTTAGCTTCCGCATGAGCAAATCTGGCTTGCTCACGTTGTATACACTCGTAGAATCTAACACACCCGATCATCACGTGATGCTTCGAAACAACGAGCTTTAGCAACGGTGCTTACTAAGGATGAACACTTTAAAACTTGAAATTGTGTGCTTGAGGGATCATCTTATAATGCTACCGTCGTGAACTAAGCAATACAAGATGCATAAAAGGATTAACATCACATGCAATTCATAATATGTGATATGATATGACCTTTCTTCTTGTGCTTCCGATCTCCATCTTCAAGCACGAACATGATCTCCATCATCACCGGTGTGGCATCAAGGTCAATGGCGCCGCTTCATGGTTATCGTCCACTAGCATCAACATACAACTTCTTTGAATAGACATGCAGGTCTTAACGAAATTTAAAAGATAACCATATGGCTCCTGCCGGTTGCCAACTTACAATAAGGGACATTGCATACATCATATATAATCACAATCATGGCCATATCACATCACAGCACACCCCTTAAAAACAAAGTTAGACGCCTCTAATTTCTTTGCATGTTTTACGTGGTTTGGGGCTTTCAATAAGTTTCGTTCTAACTTACGAACAAGAACCAAAACATTGATACTAGTATTGTTAATCACCCGTTGTAAATTGAATCTTATCTATGTTGGGATAAACAGGCACCCGCAAAGCCACTTATGCAATACAAGTTGCATGTCAAGCGTGGAGCAAGTCCCATGAACAATGTCATGTAAGGTTAGTCCGGGCCGCTTCATCCCACCATCCCGCAAGATGCAAAGTACACAAGAAGCAATCGACAACAAAAGAATCAACGCCCACAATGACCATTGTGTTCTACTCGTGCAACAGATCTACATATATACACGGCTCTGATACCACTGTAGCGGGTTCGTAGCATGGAAAACAAAAAAATTCTATCGCATGAACACACACAATCCAAGATCTATCTACTAGATTGCAGCAATGAGTCGATAGAGTACTAACCCTCGAAGATCCAAAGCGGTTAACGAGAGCAGATTCTCGTGGATGATGTAGTCGTACACTTCCGATCTCAAGATCGCGTAGACGATCCTTCCGGCGCTGCGTTCCGGCAGCGCTTCCGTAGTCGGTCACACGTTTAGTACTCGATGAAGACCTTCCTCTCCCTTGTTCCAGTAGGCAGCCGAGGTCGTAGCACTCTCCTCGTGATTCCGGCAGCACGACGATGTGGTGTCGGAATTAGAGGGGAGATCTCGCAGGGCTTCGCCTTAAGCCGGAGCGAGTATGGTAGAACAAGAGAGGTGCCTTGGCGATCTAGGGTTTAGAAGCACCAAGGGGAGGGGTGTATCCGGTGGCTAGGGTTTGGGGAAACCCTAGTCGGCGACTTGGGAGGAGGCCCTAGGCGGCAGCAGCAGCAGGTGGTGGCGCCAGGAGCTAGGGTTTGAGGTGTAGGGAGAGGGGGCGCCCTACCCCTCCTTATATAGGAGGGGAGAGGCGGTTTGGGGAGGAGGAAGTCCTACTCCAACTCCTCCTCATGGCCGGCGGGTGGGAGGGAGTGGGACTTCCTCCCCAAGTAGGGTTCCTACTCTCCCTCCACCAAGCAAACTTGAGATTTGACTTTTTCAAATTGCCGTTTGACTTTCAAACTTCGATTTGATTTCTTCTCTTTATTTTGCCCAGCCAAGTGACCTAGTACATGATGCAACCATTCCACATTGTCATGACACATCCATGTACCCTACCCCTTCGGAGTTCCGGACCTTCCAGACCCTTCTAGAACATTCCTGGTGAAAACACCGGAATCATTCCCGAACTCCGAAACAAGACTTTCCTTATATGAATCTTATTCTCCAGACCATTCCGGATCCCATTCGAGACTCCGAACAACATTCGGTCTCTTACTCATCATTCTATAACTACTCAACAACATCAAATCCTTAAGTGTGTCTCCCTACGGTTCGTGAATTATGCGGACATGACCGAGACACTTCTCCGATCAATAACCAATATAGGAATCTGTAAATTCATATGGCTCCCACATATTTCTATGATTACTTTGCGATCGAATGAACCACTTACATACGATACCAATTTCCCTTTGTCTCATGATAGTTTACTTATCCGAGGTTTTGATCGTCGGTATCTCTGCATACCTAGTTCAACCTCGTTATTGATAAGTACTCTTTTCTCGTTCCCGCGGTATGTGATCCCTTGTGAACCAGTGACATGCTTGCAAGCTAATTGGATGACATTCCACCGAGAGGGCCCAGAGTATATCTATCCGTCATATGGATGGACAAATCCCACTCTTGATCCATGTGCCTCAACTCATACTTTCCGAACACTCAATGCCACCTTTATAGCCACCCAGTTACGGTGTGGTGTTTGATGTCATCAAAGCATCCTTCCGGTGATGGTGATTAACATGATATCATGGTCGAAGGAATTAGGTTACTATGTATCAGAAAGCTTATAGCAAATGAACTATATTAAATGACTTGATCTTTATGCTATGCTTAACTATAGGAGTATGTCCATCACATCATTCTCCTAATGATATGACCCTGTTGTTAATAACATCTCTATGTTCATGATCAGGAAACCATGATCATATATTAACCAACAAGCTAGTTTAACAAGAGGCTTTACTAGGGACTATTTTATGTTTACAAATCACACAAGTATTAATCTTTCCTGTTAATACAATTGTAGCATGGTATGTAAACATTTATCATAAGTATGAAGATATGATAATAACCTACTTTATTATTGCCTCTTGGGCATATCTCCAACACATATAAGGTGGTCTAGTATTTTTGTAAAATGTGGTGGTAGTTTTTTGAATTAGCCATTTGGTGGTTGCTTCACAAAACCGTCCGTTTTTTATGCTCGGAAAATGGAAAATGCCTTTTTGGTGCGACAAAAAGGAAAACTTCCTCTTGCAACATTGTTTGCCATCCCATGATGCACATGTATGCACAATATGGCCACATTATCACAAACTATGCCTTGATTCTAGCCATAACATTGGTCATTTGACCCGAAAGCCAAGAAACCTCGAATGAGATAGGTCATTTTGTGAAGGTTTTTTTGAGACATAATCAATATACCAAGTTTGATATTTTTCCTTCTAACTATGTCACATAATATAACACCACGCGAAGGTTTCGCATTGTTTCGATCATATTTTTAATTTTTTATCCCCGTTTTAAACTATTGTCAAACTTTGTCGAACAACGGGCATGAAGATTCTTAGCTCGGGGCCAAGCCTCGCTAAACTTGCATTGGATTTTTGATAAAACAACATATTTTGAACCTAAAAATGATTTTTTTAAATCATGGCATCGTATCATGTACCTGTAGTTCATATCTGACCCACTTCCTACCGATTCGGCAGGAATTTGTCTCTTTCACCAGAGGTGGACAGAAAGGTTTCAAACCCCCCTGTTGGTACATTTTCCATATAAGGTGGCCTAGTATTTTTGTAAAATGTGGTGGTAGTTTTTTGATTGGTGGTTGCTTCACAAAACCGTCCGTTTTTATGCTCGGAAAATAAAAAATGCGTTTTTGGTGCGACAAAAAGGAAAACTTCCTCTTGCAACATTGTTTGCCATCCCATGATGCACATGTATGGCCATATTATCACAAACTATGCCTTGATTCTAGCCATAACATTGGTCATTTGACCCAAAAGCCAAGAAACATCGAATGAGATAGGTCATTTTGTGAAGGTTTTTTTGAGACATAATCAATATACCAAGTTTGATATTTTTATTATGATAAAACTGGAATTAAAGTACATAATGCAACTAAAATTAAGTTACATAAAGAACGACTAAAAATTAAGATAGATAAAAGAACTGAAAATTAAGATACATGGCTAGATTAAGTCACAATTGGCCGAACTTGTTTTGGAATGTTTGAGTGATTCAGTCATGGTCCTGCCTACACCTGTAATACTCGCCACTGTAGTCGTCGTACTCGCCGCGGCCGTCGTCGCTGTCATCGTCGGGGTCACCGTAATTGAACCTTGAAGGCTGAGTACGCGTGGGCTGGACTTGAGGGTAGCGTAGACGGGGGTTAGAGTCAGCGGCAATGTCGTAGGCCATGACGCTCTGGAGAGTCCGACTGCGCCACCACAGCCGCCGGCCGGCCTCGTTGAAGTTCGGAGGAGGTGGGCCGTCCTCCTCGTGCCTAGCGAGCGCCCTCTCACACCGATCCCCGAAGAAGGCTTCCCAAGTAGGGAAATAGTCGGGATGCCATCTGGGATTTCTCCGCTGCTCCGGCGTGAGCTCGAAGTAGTAGTGGTTCGTGATGGCCATCCGGCGCGCCACACCTAGAGGGACAGGAGGAACCGGCACGCCTCCGGCGCTTAGCATCCAGCCGACAGGGATACAGTAGCCCGGCGGGCAGGGGTAGTTCGAGGCGCAAATCGCCTCTGCCTCCCTGGGTTAGTGCTATGGTGGAAGCCATGGGAAAGAGTGATGAGGTTGCAGATATGAGTCTAGAGATGTGCAGTGACAATGAAGGCCAACCCTACATATATATATATAGTGAGAAATGGCATGAAGATAACTGGAGGGAAGAACTGGCGGGAAAAACTGGCGGGAAGAAATGGCAGGAAGAAAAATGGCTCATTTAATACATATACTGTTAACAGAAGAAATATGACATTGATTTCCATGTTGAGATACATATGTGTGCAAAAAATGGCTCAATTAATACATATAGTCAATCTTATGATCGCGTCGACCGTAACCATGGAGTATCAACACCGTTTAACAGGATGGTTGGGTCAATCTTCACTCTGAAGGGCGGAATTTCATCAAACTTATTATAATCTTCTGACATGTCTGTCTTGTCCTCCACTCCCACGATGTTTCTTTTCTCTGAAAGAACTATGTGACGCTTTGGCTCATCGTGTGATGTATTTGTTTGCTTATTTTTTCGGTTTGGTAGACATGTCCTTCACATAGAAAACCCGAGCCACATCATTGGCTAAGACGAATGGTTCGTCTAAGTTCTTGTCTACCTTCATAAGATTGTTGAGATCCACTGTTGTCATTCCGTACTTCTTGTCTACCTCAGCCCCTCCTCCTGTTAGCCTGACCCATTTGCATCAAAACAAGGGGACCTTAAAATTAGGTCCATAGTCAAGTTCCCATATCTGCTCTATGAACCCATAATACGTGGTCTTTTCCCCATTTTATTTTGCTGCATCAAAGTGGACACCACTGTTTTGGTTGGTGCTCTTTTTATCTTGGCCTATCATGTAAAATGTATTCCAATTTATCTCATACCCTTGGAAAGTACATACAGTCGAAGATGGTGTCTTGGCCAACAAGTACAGCTGATCCCCAACAATGGTGTTATTCGTGAGAAGTCTTTGCAGCTAGCCCCCAAAACTCGCCATGAGTTCACTTATAATCCATTCATCAGACTGTCCCGGGTGTTTGAGGCGTATTAAATTCTTGTGTTCATTGATATACGGGGAAACCAAGATAGATCTTTGTAAAACCGTGTAGTGTGCTTGATTGAGAGAATGCCCGTCCCTACATATCATTGCTTTACATCCTAGGGTTCCTTTTCCACGCAGTCTCCCCTCATGTCGTGATTCTGGAACACCAATCGCCTTAAGGTCAGGAATAAAATCAACACAGAACTCAATGACCTCCTCTGTTACATAGCCCTTGGAGATGCTTCCTTCTGGCCTAGCACGGTTATGAATATATTTCTTTAAGACTCCCATGTACCTCTCAAAGGGGAACATATTGTGTAGAAATACAGGACCGAGAATGGCAATCTCTTCTACTAGGTGAACCAAGAGATGCGTCATAATATTGAAGAAGGATGGTGGGAACACCAACTCAAAGCTGACAAGACATTGGGCCACATCTGTCTGTAACCCTGGTAGGCTTTCTGGATCGATTACCTTCTGAGATATTGCATTGAGGAATGCACATAGCTTCACAATGGGTACTCAAACATTTTCAGGTAGAAGCCCCCTCATTGCAATCAGAAGCAATTGTGTCATAATCACGTGGCAGTCATGAGACTTCAGGTTTTGGAATTTTTCTCTGCCATATTTATTATTCCCTTTATATTCGACGAGAAGCCAGACGGGACCTTGATACTGCTCAGGCATTCAAAAAAGATTCCCTTCTCTACTTTGGTAAGAGCGTAGCTGGCAGGAGTTAAGTGGCACCGTTTACCCTTCTCGTTCTCAGGATGCATAGGCTCTTCAGGGTCTTTCATACGTTGCTGGTCCTGCCGTGCTTCCGGTGTATCTTTTGTCTTCCCATACACTCCTAGGAAGCCTACCAGGTTCACGCAAACATTCTTTGTCATGTGCATCATGTCGATTGAAGAGCGGACCTCTAAGACTTTCCAATAGGTTAGGTCCCAAAATATAGATTGCTTCTTCCACATGGGCGCGTGTCCGACATCGCCATTCGGAACAGATAGACTGCCATGACCTTTTCCAAAGATTACTTCTAGGTCCTTAACCATACCAAATACCTCCTCACCAGTACGGAGGACGGGCTTCCTCCGGGGTTCTGCCAGACGTTTGAAATGCTTGCCTTTCTTTCTTACTGGATGCAGGTTCGGAAGAAATCGACGATACCCTAGGTACACAACCTTCTTACATTTCTCCAAATATACACTTTCAGTCTCATCTAAACAGTGTGTGCATGCATTGTATCCCTTGTTTGTCTGCCCTGAAATGTTACTAAGAGTAGGCCAATCATTGATGGTTACGAAAAGCAACGCTCGTAGGTCAAATGTCATCTGTACTTAGCCACCAAAAGGATTCATGCCATCTGTACTTAGACCAAACCTTAAGTTCCTTGCGTCACGTGCGAAGTCCGGGTACTCTCGCTCGACTTTTCTCCACTGTGACCCATCAGCGGGGTGTCTCAACATCGCGTATTTCTTACGGTCTTCCATGTGCCATCGCAACAACTTGGCATGCTCTTTATTTCTGAAGAGACGTTTTAACCGTGGTATTATAGGAGCATACCACATAACCTTGGCAGGAACCTTCTTCCTAGGGGCTTCGCCCTCAACATCGCCAGGATCGTCTCATCTGATCTTATACCGCAGTGCAGTGCATACCAGACATGCATCCAAATTCCCGTACTTCTCACCGCGGTACAGGATGTAGTCATTAATGCAAGCATGTATCTTCTGCACGTCTAATCCTAGAGGGCAGACAATCTTTTTTGCTTGGTATGTACTGTCAGGCAACTCATTATTTCTTGGAAGCAGATTCTTCATTTTTACCAACAACTTTGAAAATGCGCTGTCAGTCTCACCGTTCTCTGCCTTCCATTGCAGAAAATCCAGTGTGGTACCTAGATTTTTGTGGCCATCTTTGAAAGTTGGGTACAATAATGTTTTGTGATCTTTTAACATCTGCTCCAGCTTCTCCTTCTCCTTTTCAGTTTCACATTCTTCCTTTGCATCAGTAATGGCCCGACCAAGATTGTCATCAGCGGGCCCATCTGCTGCCTCTTGATCTTCATTATCTACCCTCGTTGCAGTATCATCATATTCAAGATACATATTATGATATTTGTCGTCATCCTCTTCTTCTTCTTCTTCGTTGTCTTCCATCACAACCCTTTTTTCTTCGTGCTTGGTCCAACAATTATAGCTGGGCATGAAACCGGATCGAAGCAGGTGGGTGTGAATGGTTCTGGTATTTGAGTAGTCTTTCTTGTTCTGACGGTGAACACACGGACAACACATAAAACCATTGTGACAACGGTTTGCATTAGTCATCGGTCACTGTACATCCATTGCCGGTTCATCTGCATTAATATATAGTATATCAAAAATTAATAGGGAGATGACCATTTATATATAGTACATCAATGACACATGAAAGGATAAAGTTGCCGACCTCGACCGAGAAGGAAAGAGCAACGAGAAAACTTATTTCGAGCTCTCAGGCATTTCACCGAACACCTCTTGTGTATAGGAAAAAAACACAAACTAGCACACCTCTCACCCTCTTGCTAGGCTCCAAAATGAGAGAGTGAAAAAATGGAAGAGAGGGGAGTGGGCTGCGGTGTGTTATATAGCCCCCCCTTTAACACCGGTTCAAGCCACGAACCGGTGTTAAAGTGGGGGGGGGGGGGGGGGCTGCGCGGGCCACTGGTGCCGGGTCTTTAACATCGGTTCGTGGCACAAACCAGTGTTAAAGGGGGTGTTCCTTTTTGCTGCATGGACCACTTTGGTACGGGCACCCCCATTAACACCGGTTCCTAGAAAAACCGGTGTTAAAGCCCATTTCCATCCTCAACCAAAGGCCTTGTTTCCACTAGTGCCAGTGGAGGAGGGATTCGCCAAGCCCATCAACTTCCAGCAGCTCGTTTCTTCAACACACGGTTATGATGGAGTTAGCAGCTCTTAAATTAATTATTTATTGAAAGGTAGTCAAGCTCGTCGTTTATTTTCTTCAGTTTATCATGAGTCTGTTGGCACGATAGTTTTTACTGAATCTATGCGTGCCATGTTATCTCTATTTTGTGTTTACAAATAAACTGAACCTGACACGTGTGTTGTTCAGGTGGTGGTGCGTCTAGTTTCAGGCCGAGTGATCTCGATCATGGGATTCGGTCCAAGTTTGTTACACTTCCTTTATGTTAAACAAAAGCGAAATGGAGCTACGCATCGTAATACCCTATCTATCTCTCTGAGATTGTGTGTATGTTCATCCACAAGGTTTCAAACAAGGAAATTTCAAATACATTGTTTCAAATTGGCCATATTTTTGTTCGGTGAGGCAGTCCTCTTTGTTCTAATTTTGGAGCGTACGTGAAGGCAACCGACGACTTGACGACGGTCCAGCTATATATGCTCCCTCGTTCTCGCGCGCAACATCCGAGGTCCGGCCCATGTGAAGGCAACCGACGACTTGACGACGGTCCTTTGAGAAAATGGATTTTGTTTCCTTTTTTTTTTGGGTCCCCAGCTTTGAGAAAAGTACGTACAATACCAGCCCGCACGTCCACGGTTCCCTTTTTCCTCGATCGTTTCTGAGCAGTACACGTATGCATCTCATCGAGATGTGCGTGCAAATAAAAACGGTTTTTCTAGATTCAGACCGGTCGGTGGGTGTCAAAACCCGGCGGACTAACATGCGCCGTCCGATTTGAATCGTACGTAAGCGGACAAACGATGCATGGTTGGTGCTGGTTTTAAAGCCGCACAACTGATCCCGTCTCTCTATTCACCTAGGGCCCCACTCGTCATCCGCTCCACCCCTCCCACTTCTCCCGATCGTTTCGGGAATTGCATTGCTCTCTCTCCCCTTCTTCTCCGGTGATTTGAAGGCCGATACGGCAGTTTTCTTTGGTTGCTCGTCGATTCTGCTTGCCATTGCCGTCGTCGACGCGTCTACTCCCTCTAGGTGTGCTCGCAAGTTCTCTCCTCCTCCTCTAGTTTCTCTCCTCCGCCGCTCCGACCCTTTTCCTCTGTCATTCTCTGGTTTCCGACGGTTCCATTTTGTCGGATTTGTGGTTGTCATTGATTCCTGTAGGTTCTGTAGATTAAGGTTGTGTGTAAGTTGTAAGTTGTAAGTTGTATTGCATGCATTTTTGCCCGCTAATTTTGTGTGGCTCCTGCATGAATAGGGTTTGAATGATGTCTCTGATCCCCTTTGTTGTCCTCTGAGTAATGTTGCCTTGTCAGATCTACTGCGTGTGATGTAGTTTTGATGTTCAGATGATGTGATCCATGTGTGATGTTTCTCCCATGGTCTAATGGAGATTTGAACATTATTGCTTGATAACAACAGATCTAGCCATGGATAATAACTGATGTATCTATGGGTAACAGTGGGATATATGATCTCTTGATAACCACAGATCTATGCATGGGTAACATTGGACAGGATCTGTTGATAACAACAGTACTAAACTGTTATGTGCTAAATTTTTGATTATGAATATGTTTGATTTGTATAAGATTCCTTGATAACTATAGCTGTAACCTTTGGGTAACATTGCATAAAATTCATGTCTATTTTGAGCAAAATGCATGATAATGTGTGTGTATTGACATGGATAACTAATGTTATGTTGGTATGATAACATTATCTTATTATCATGGGTAATTTGATAACTGTTGTCGTGATAAGATTAGTCTATGATCATGGGTAACTTATGTATTGATGTGTAAACCTTTGGGTAGCATTGGATAAAATTTATGGCTAATTTGAGCAAAATGCATGGTAATATGTGTGTACTGACATTGATAACTAATGTAATGTTGGTATGATAACATTTGCTTATTATCATGGGTAATTTGTGTTCTGTTGGCATGATAACATTAGTTTGTGGTCATGGGTAACTTATGTACTGATGTGTGGATAAAATTCATTGATTTCAATAGTACTAAATTCTATATAATGTTTTTGTCAAATTTTCTTTATGATCTGTTTGGTAATGCTAATTTTTGAGCAAAATGCATGATATTATGTGTGCACTAACATGGATAACTTTGTGTTCTGTTTGCATGATAACATTAGGTTATGATCATTGGTAACTTATGTATCATGGGTAATTTGATAACTGTTGGCATGATAAGATTAGTCTATGATCATGGGTAACTTATGTATTGATGTGTAAATCTTTGGGTAACATTGGATTAAATTCATGGCTAATTTGAGCAAAATGCATGATAATATGTGTGTACTGATATTGATAACTAATGTAATGTTGGTATGATAACATTAGCTTATTATCATGGGTAATTTGTGTTCTGTTGGCATGATAACATTAGTTTGTGATCATGGGTAACTTATGTACTGATGTGTGGATAAAATTCATTGATTTCAATAGTACTAAAATTTGTATAATGTTTTTGTTAAATTTTGTTTATGATCTGTTTGGTAATGCTAATTTTTGAGAAAAATGCATGATATTATGTGTGCACTCACATGGATAACTTTGTGTTCTGTTTGCATGATAACATTAGGTTATGATCATTGGTAACTTATGTACTGATGGTATTGTTTTATTTTTTTTCTATGAATTCTTGTGTATCATTATGGTTTAGTTTTGTCTTTATTTTTTCATTTTAAATTGTTTGTACTTGCCACGATGCCGAGGAAACGGAAGGTTGCTGATAATGTTGTTAAGGGTGAAAAACAACCTGCCCGTAAACGTAACAGGGCATCTCCTTCTGCCGTGACCGGTTTACTGGATTTTCTATCGAATGATCAGGAGGCAGCAATTGAATCAATGGAGTTTGATAGTTTGCTAGATATCAAGTGTTCATCACTGCACGATGCAGTTATGACTTGGTTTGCTAGTTTATATGACAAGCATACACGTGAATTTGTTGTGCCGGGTCGAGGAAGGATACCCTTCAACGAGGATAGTGTATTCAGATGTTTGGGTTTGCCGCTTGGTGAAGAGCCGGTTCCTTATTATGTTGATGCAGAAATTCAGGGTGCTCTTGCCCCTGCTATTTTTCCTGATGATTCTGGCACACCTTTTAGAACTCGAGTTTTCGAAATCTTGAAGGATATGACTTCATATGGAGATGAGTTCAAGCAAGTATATATGATGTATATTGTGTCTACACTTCTGTCACCCACCACCCGGAACCGTGTGTGCCACAAGTGCTACCCTATCATGGTAAGTTTTGGTTGTAATGTCTGTTTATTTTCAATATATGTGTTGGCTGGTAACTTATATGTTTTTGTGTTGATAACTTTCTGTTTGGTGTGATGATAACAAATGTATTATAGGGGTGGTAACATTTTTGTTTTAGGTTTTTGTGGTGGTGTATAATATATGTGCAAGTTTTGATGTTATGTTGATAGTTTATTTTTCATTATATAATTTCAGCACAACATTGGAAATATGTCCAAGTTCTAGTGGTGCAAGTTTGTTGCTGACCAGCTGCATGAGGAGCTTTCTAGTGGTAGTCATACGCAGGCTTGCCTTTTTCTGTTGCAGGTACACATTGTTGTTTTTATATTGTGTGAATTCTACTTTCTTTATTGAAATTTATTTTATGTTTTAGTTAGTGTATTTATTGTATTCTTTTTCTGGTTTTTAATTTGTTTTCTTGCAACTGCTTTATGTTGACTCATGTCGTGGTATTGCCGACGAGTACTCCATGGAGGGGTCCTCACAGTGCGTGTTTAGAGACGTGGGGGAAGGCGGACGGTTGACGGGTAGGAGGTAACACAGCTTACCCAGGTTCAGATCCCACGACGGTGGCGGAATCCTACTCCTGCTATAAATCACTATAAGGGCAATACGCCGAGTTATAGAGATAGGTTCGCTGTGCGAGGTTGTATGAATCGATACTAGGTTGTCTGAAGTTGTGCCCTAAAGGCTCCCATAGGCCCGACTTATATAGTCGCCGGGTCCTAGGGTTACAGGGAAAAGTCCTAGCCGGACAGGTTACAAAGTCCTACACCGTCTATTACTAGTCGTGTGTATCTTGCACTCCAAGGTTCCGGGTATGCTGGTGACTCCAACCGTAGCCTTCCTTTATCCGGCATGGGCCTCCCTTCTGGATCCATCTAACTGGGCCTCCCAGCAGGCCATGGGCCATGCTACCAACTATGGGCCACTCGGGTTATCCGGATAGGAGACATGCTATGAGGATACCCATATAGCATATCCCCAACAGTAGCCCCCGGAGAACTCCGAGATCTTGCGCCGTCTTGCCTCTTCATGTGGAATGCTCCGTCTAGATCGATGTCGGCAAATCGTCAAGCAATATCTTGTAGTCCTCCCAAAGAACCCTGCAAGGTTTTCTCCGTCTCCAATATGTAAGTCGGAGAAATGTTGAATCTTCCATCGTACTCTTCCGTAGCCAGACTGGATCCGTCCATGCCGGAATCTTCCGATGTGACGGCTCATCTGCCTATGTCAGCTAGGACGATGTAGGCTTAGGTCAGCGACGCCTCGTAACTCACACATGCAGAGAACGCAATCATGTCCGATTTCCCCGCGTGAGCGACACGAACTGTTGGCGGCGACGGTTGGAGACGTGGTGAAATTTCCGCACACGTTCGTGAACACGTCGTCTATATTTGACATATACTCCAGTTCTTCTGTCTTGCAGATGTCATCCTATCTAACATGGTGGTTCTTCGCTTTACAGCTTAGCGACATAGATGAGTTTAGCATGGCTCCTCAAATCTATGATCCAAAGATGAAGTAAGTCACTATCGTGTCCGACGATGATGCTCCATTGGCGCGAAAGCGGAAGAGCTCCACCTCTGACGCTGCCGACGGAGGCAAGAAGAAGAAGACGGAGGGTGGAGCCTCCAAGAAGACTACCGCCGCCCTGGAGGCGGAGAAGAGAAAAGCTACTGGGATCCCCTTTGCCAAATAACCCCCACTTGTGTAAGCTTCTTTCTTTCCGACATTGTCTATCCAACTGTATTGTTCCTGTACTTATGCATTTTGCACATTTCAGGAAGAAAGCCACGACCAGCCTCAAGAAGACCTCCAAGTTATTGGGGGCTTCTAGAACTATTAAAGACATGCTGCATCGCGACGCATCTCCCTCCATCGCCCCTGCCACTCCCTCTGTCAAGCCTTCGTCTGCCCCGACAAGCTCACAAGCTAAGGAGGCATCTGGCCCTTCCGCCATGGAAGTGGACTCAGGTGCCTCTACCGAGGTTGCTGTTGTCAGCGAGCAGGCGACGCAGGAGAGTGCCGCCCACCAAATGGCTGAAGCTCCGGCTAAGGATGCCATCGGTGGCGGTAAGGTGGTTGTGGAAGCAGGTACTTCTGCCGTAGGCGGCGCCCCGCACCCAAGAAAGCCATAACTTATATAAAGATAGTCTATCCGGTACTTACGCCGGGTAGCACTGCTATGGTCCCTGGTGCAGCACCGGCATCTCCAACATGCGGTATAGAGGAGCTTCTCCGTCAAGCAGAAATCTTGCAAGGAAACAGCGAGTCCTTTGGCAAGCTGCTGGCCGAGAGTGCTACAAACCTCAAGATCATTGCACTTGTAAGTTTTATTTGCCTTTTTCTTTTCATATGAGTATCCCAATGTAGCCCCCGAGGATGTAGGCGAAAAACTGTAGGTCTTTGCATCTATATGCTCTAAGAGTGACTAAGTTAGAAAACCTCTCACTGGAGCCCCCAAGCATATAGGTGGAATGAAATACTCCGACTAGATGCTTTAAAAGTAGCATACGTAGTGTTTATAAATTTCAATACTGTAGCCCCCAAGCTTCTAGTTGTAACTGAATTAGTTCCGACTAGATGCTTAAAGAAAAGCTAAGCATACATCCGAGTTAAAAACTTTATACTGTATCCCCCAAGCTTCTAATCGAAAACTGAATTAGTTCTGACCAGATGCTTAAAGAAAAGCTAAGCATATTGCTAAGTTAAAAACTCTCGATGTAGCCCCCGAGTGTCTAGGTGGAAAATTTCCGACTAGATGCTCCAAGTAGACTAAACAACGTTTAACTTTTTTCCATTTTTCCACAGAACGAGAATGCTCGGAGGGGCATGGCCAACGACAAGTACCAGAAGATGCGCGCAGATTTGGAAGCTGAAAAGGGTAAAACTGCCTTCTTGAAGGAACAGATCACCAAGAGCAAGCGTCTATTTTCTTTTTCGCATTCCGACTTGGTTTTGTGCCCATATTTTCCGAGTACTCACTGTGTACTTTTCTTTCTCCGACTTGTAGAAACCATTGCCAAGGCCAAGAATATTGTCGAGCAATCCAAGCACATTCAAGAGCTGGATAGCGAGAACAAAATTCTTAAGCAGGAGAGGAAAGACATGCTGAAAATGCATGAGGAATCAATGAAAGCCTTGCAGGACTCCGCCACCGAGGAAATCAATCGCTTGAAGGAGGAGATTGTGATGTTAAAAGATCAGAAGCAAGCTACCGATGAGAAGAATCAACGGCATAGAGAGGCGTATAAGCTCCTCCAACAAGAGAAATAATCCTTGGCGGACACCCTCTAGCAAGTTGAGACCAGCATCTTCAGTAAGTTTTCTCCGTCTTGGATTTCTGTAGTCTGGGTACTCTGAATTGTTGAACTCAAGCGCTCCTTGTTGGAATTTTCAGCTCCTATGGGTTTAACCCGATCGCCTTCTCCAGCCAAGGAATGCATGGTTCTTGCCGACAACTTTATCAACACCGCCATCACGCAAGCCATGGAGATCGCCAAGCCCCTCCAGATAAATATCAAGGCATCGGACTCCATGGCGAAGTACTCGGAGATTCTCCGTCGAGCCCCCGAGCGTATCACAAGCTGGAAAGCTTCATGTGCACGGGCTGGTGCAAGGATGGCACTGTCAATGGTGAAGGCACACTACAAAGATGCCGACATCGACACGGTGACCTCTGGCATTCCCGACATAGACGACGATGGCAAAGAGATTAACCATGAATCCATCTTGTCGTTGCTCGCGGGCTATGACACCAGAGTTGCTGAGTTGGTGGACGTCGACGTCTTTTTGCCAATGAACACCATCGACAGCGGCAACCAAAGTTCCTCTGAGTCCCTCCACAGCGCCGACTTCGAGGGTGGTTCTCCGGCTGGTGACGACGCTGCTTCTAAGTCTCCTGCACCAAAGGAATGAAGAACAACTTTGTAATATTTGTTTCACCTTTGGTGCATAGGCGGAAAAAACTTATTGATGTAACTTAAGGCGGAAAACAATGTTGCATGTCCTGCTACTTAAGAATCAGTTTCCAGCTTGTGTATATTTTTTAAGCAAGTGCTGGTTTATCCATTACTTTGGTTCTTATGCTTGACCTTTTGTGAGTCGGAAGACTCGTTGTCGGAACCATGCGCTCAGGTGATGATTCCCAATGGCACCGTCAATAACCTAGGCACAAAATCGCCGACAATAAGTGCCGGAAGTCACTACTCCAGAATCCACATAAAAACAACAAAGAACATGTAGACCAGAAAACTTAAGCTAACGCCCGTAGGCGGAATTTTCACAAGTGCAATTGCAAAACTTGTGCATAAAGGTTTTACATGATCCAAAAATGAACACTAAAGGAGGTAAAAGACTCAGAAATATGAGTGAACCAGAGAGCTTTATTTCATTGATCATATAAGAGGTACACAATTAGATAGATGCTAAGTGTAGAAAGGACGTAGTTGTGCTATATTTCATGACCGATCAAGCTCCGGGTAGTCATCATCCGGGTCACGTCGCTTACGCTTATGATCCTCATTGGGTCTATCCTTGAGTTCACGATTGTCAACAAGGTAGTAAGACCCATTGAGTAGCGCCTTGCTTATGATGAACGGTCCTTCCCATGGCAGGGATAATTTGTGTGACTTCTTCTGCTTAAGTGGAGCACCAAATCCCCCTCTTTAAACGAGCGATGCTGAACGCGGTGACTATGGTAGCTGCGTAGCTTCTGCTGGTAGATGGCAGATCTTTGGCATATGCCAAAATGCGCTCCTCCTCGAGAAGGTCCACATCTAGGCGTCTGGATTCTTCGGCATCATCTTCGTCATAGGCAGCAACGCTAGGTGCATCGTGAAGAATGTCGAAAGGCAGGATGGCTTCTGCTCCATATACCATGAAGTAAGGGGTGTAGCCGGTGGATCTATTGGGTGTAGTTCGTAAACTCCACAACACAGATGGCAATTCTTCCGCCCAGGCTCCAGCTGCTCCATGTAGCGGTGCCTCAAGACGTGGCTTGATTCCCTGCAAGCTAATTGGATGACATTCCACCGAGAGGGCCCAGAGTATATCTATCCGTCATATGGATGGACAAATCCCACTCTTGATCCATGTGCCTCAACCCATACTTTCCGAACACTCAATGCCACCTTTATAGCCACCCAGTTACGGTGTGGTGTTTGATGTCATCAAAGCATCCTTCCGGTGATGGTGATTAACATGATATCATGGTCGAAGGAATTAGGTTACTATGTATCAGAAAGATTATAGCAAATGAACTATATTAAATGACTTGATCTTTATGCTATGCTTAACTATAGGAGTATGTCCATCACATCATTCTCCTAATGATATGACCCTGTTGTTAATAACATCTCTATGTTCATGATCAGGAAACCATGATCATATATTAACCAACAAGCTAGTTTAACAAGAGGCTTTACTAGGGACTCTTTTATGTTTACAAATCACACAAGTATTAATCTTTCCTGTTAATACAATTGTAGCATGGTATGTAAACATTTATCATAAGTATGAAGATATGATAATAACCTACTTTATTATTGCCTCTTGGGCATATCTCCAACACATATAAGGTGGTCTAGTATTTTTGTAAAATGTGGTGGTAGTTTTTTGAATTAGCCATTTGGTGGTTGCTTCACAAAACCGTCCGTTTTTTATGCTCGGAAAATGGAAAATGCCTTTTTGGTGTGACAAAAAGGAAAACTTCCTCTTGCAACATTGTTTGCCATCCCATGATGCACATGTATGCACAATATGGCCACATTATCACAAACTATGCCTTGATTCTAGCCATAACTTGGTCATTTGACCCGAAAGCCAAGAAACCTCGAATGAGATAGGTCATTTTGTGAAGGTTTTTTTGAGACATAATCAATATACCAAGTTTGATATTTTTCCTGTTGGAGATATGCCCTAGAGGCAATAATAAATGTAGTTATTATTATATCTTTGTGTTTATGATAAATGTTTACATTCATGCTATAATAGTATTAACAAGGAAACATTAATACTTGTGTGATTTGTAAACTTAATTTGAAGTCCCTAGTAAAGCCTCTATATAATACTAGCTTGTTGGTTAATAGATGATTGTGGTTTCCCTATCATGAACATTGAGATGTTGTTAACAACAAGATCATATCGTTAGGAGAATGATATGGTGGACATACTCCTATAGATAAGCGTAGCATAAAGATCAAGTCATTTTAATAGTTCAATTGCTATATGATTTCTGATACATAGTTATCTAATTCCTTCGACCATGAGATCATGCATATCACCTTTACCGGATGGATGCTTTGATAACATCAAACACCACACCATAACTGGGTGGCTATAAAGGTGGCATTGAGTGTTCAGAAAGTATTGGTTGAAACACATGGATCAAGAGTGGGATTTGTCCATCCATATGACGGATAGATATACTCTGGGCCCTCTCGGTGAAATGTCATCCAATTAGCTTGCAAGCATGTGACTGGCTCACAAGGGATCACATATCACGGGAACGAGAAAAGAGTACTTATCAGTAACGAGGTTGAACTAGGTATGCAGAGATACCGACGATCATAACCTCGGATAAGTAAACTATCGTGAGACAAAGGGAAATTGATATCGTATGTAAGTGGTTCATTCGATCGCAAAGTAATCATAGAAATATGTGGGAGCCATATGAATTTCCAGATTCCTCTATTGGTTATTGTTCGGAGAAGTGTCTCGATCATGTCCGCATAATTCACGAACCGTAGGGAGACACACTTAAGGATTCGACGTTGTTTGAGTAGTTATGGAATGATGAGAAAGAGTCCGAATGTTGTTCGGAGTCTCGAATGGGATTCGGGATATCACGAGGAGATCCGGAATGGTCCGGAGAATAAGATTCATATAAGGAAAGTCCCGTTTCGGAGTTGGGGAATGGTTCCGGTATTTTCATCGGGAACATTCTAGAAGGTTCCGGAATGTCCGGCACTCCGGGGGGGAAGGGTACATGAATGTGTCATTGTATGTTGGAATGATTGCATCATGTACTAGGTGTCTTTGCTGTCCAAAATAAAGGGTTTATTCAAATCCTAATTTGAAAAGTCAAACGGCTAGTTTGAAAGTCAAACGGCAAGTTTTGGAAAGAGGAGGAGGAGTGGGAAACCGAGTTGGGGAGGGATTCCCTCCTCTAACCGCCGGCCCACCTCCAAGCCGAGTTGGGGAGGGACTCCCCTCCCCTTGGCCGCGCCTCCCACCTATAAAGGGAGGGGCAGGGCTGCCCCTCCTAGTACACAAGTCCCTCTCCTCTAAACCTAAACCCTAGCCACAGCCTAGGGATTTCTCCCAAGCCGTCAAGTTAGAGCTTCTAATTGCCCTAGCCTCCGGTTTAGAGCCTTCTAATTGGTGTGTATAAACCCTAGATCACCAAAGCTCTCTCATACTCCACCATACTCGCTCCGGCTTAAGGCGAAGCCCTGCGAGATCTCCCCTCTACTTCCGGCACCACGCCGTTGTGCTGCCGGAATCGCGAGGAGAGTGCTACAACCTCCGCTGTCTGCTGGAACAAGGGAGAGGAAGGTCTTCGTCGAGTACCGAACATGTGACCGACTGCGGGAGCGCTGCCGGAACGCAGCGCCGGAAGGATCGTCTACGCGATCTTGAGATCGGAAAGAGTACGACTACATCACCCACGAGAATCTGCTCTCGTTAAACACTTTGGAATCTTCGAGGGTGAGTTATTCCATCGACTCGTTGCTACAATCTAGTAGATAGATCTTGGCTTGTTTGTTTGTATGTGGTAGAAATTTTTTGTTTTCCATGCTACGAAACCCTACAGTGGTATCAGAGCCGTGTCTATATGTAGATCTGTTGCACGAGTAGAACACAATGGTCATTGTGGGCGTTGATGCTTTTATTGTCGATTGCTTCTTGTGTACTTTGCATCTTGCGGGATGTTGGGATGAAGCGGCCCGGGCTAACCTTACATGACATCGTTCATGAGACTTTCTCCACGCTTGACATGCAACTTGTATTGCATAAGTGGCTTTGCGGGTGCCTGTTTCTCCCAGCATAGTGGAGATCCAATTTACAACGGGTGATTTACAATACTAGTATCAATGTTGTGGTTCTTGTTCGTAAGTTAGAACGACACTTATTGAAAGCCCCAAACCACGTAAAATATGCAAAGAAAGTAGAGGCGTCTAACTTTGTTTTGCAGGGGTGTGCAGTGATCTGATATGGCCATGATTGTGATTATATTTGATGTATGCAATATTCCTTATTGTAAGTTGGCAACCGGCAGGAGCCATATGGTTGTCTTTAATTTCTGTTAAGACCCGCGTGTCTATTCGAAGTAGTTGTAATAGTTGAAGCTGGTGGACGACAACCATGAAGAAGCATCATTGACCTTGATGCTATGCCGGTGATGATGGAGATCATGTTCGTGCTTGAAGATAGAGATCGGAAGCACAAAGAAGAAAGGCCATATCATATCACATATTATGAATTGCATGTGATGTTAATCCTTTATGCATCTTGTATTGCTTAGTAGACGACGGTAGCATTATAAGATGATCCCTCATGCACATAAATTTCAAGTTCTAAAGTGTTCACCCTTAGTATGCACCGTTGCTAAAGCTTGCTGTTTCGAAGCACCACGTGATAATCGGGTGTGTTAGATTCCGCAAGTGTATACAACGTAAGCAAGCCAGATTTTCTTATGCGGTAGCTAAGGTTTGATCTTGACGAGCCTAGCATGTACAGACATGGTCTCAGGAACACGAATCACCGAAAGGTAAAGCATGAATCATATAGTAGATATGATGAACATGTTGATTGTTCGCCATTGAAACTATATCAACTCTCGTGATGATCGGTTTTGATATGGTGGATTTGGTTCGTGTGATCACTAAAACAATGTGAGGGATGTTGTTTTGAGTGGGAGTTCACCTAGATTAAAATTTATTATTAATTTGAACTCAATTTGTCATAAACTTAGTCTAAACTATTGCAAATATGTTGTAGATCAATGGCAGCCCCTACCATCAATTTTAATGCGTTCCTAGAGAAAGAAAAGTTGAAAAACAATGGAAGCAACTTCACGGATTGGTTCCGCAATTTTAGGATTGTCCTCACAGCTGGTAATTTGACCTATGTGCTGGATGCACCGCTGGGTGACCCACCTGCAGCTGATGCTACCGATGAAGTAAAGAATGTTTACCTTGCTCGTAAGAATCAGTACTCCATAGTTCAGTGTGCTATCTTGTATGGTTTAGAATCGGAGCTTCAGAAAAGGTTTGAGAATTCAGACCCACATGATATTGTCCGTGATATCAAATTGATCTTTGAGACTCACGCGGTGATTGATAGTTATGAGGCTTCTGAAAAGTTCTTTAACTGCAAGATGGAAGAGGGCAGCTCCATCTGTGAGCATGTGCTTAAGATGTCTGGGCACGCAAACAAACTTCAAAGCTTGGGTATAGTGATTCCTAATGCTTTGGGGATTTACCGTGTCCTCCAATCACTACCACCAAGTTACAAGAACTTTGTGATGAACTACCACATGCAGAACATGAACAAGCAGTTGCCAGAACTATTTGCTATGTTAAAGTCTGCAGAAGTGGAGATCAAGAAAGAGCACCAAGTGTTGTTGGTCAATAAGACCACCAAATTCAAGAAAGTCAAGTCTAAGCAGAATGGACACTTCAAGAAGGGTGGTAAGAAAGTTACCATGCCGACGAAGAAAACCAAGGCTGGACCCAAGCCTGATACTGAGTGCTTTTACTGCAAAGGAGAAGGTCACTGGAAGTGGAATTGCCCAAAGTACTTGGCGGATTTGAAGAACGGCAACATCAAGAAGAAAGGTATATCTGATATACATGTTATTGATGTGTATCTCACTAGTATTCGTAGTAGTGCCTGGGTATTTGATACTGGTTCGGTTGCTCATATTTGTAACTCGAAACAGGAGCTGCAGAATAAACGGAAGCTAGTGAAGAACGAGGTGACGATGCGCGTGGGAAACGGATCAAAGGTTGATGTGATCGCGGTCGGCACGCTACCCCTTCATCTACCATCGGGATTAGTTTTATACTTAAATAATTGTTATTTGGTGCCTGCGTTGAGCATGAACATTATATCGGGATCTTGTTTATTGCGAGACGGTTACTTGTTTAAATCCGAGAATAATGGTTGTTCGATTTATATGAGTAATATGTTTTATGCACATGCACCTTTGATAGATGGTCTATTCTTGTTGAATCTCGATAGTGGAAATACACATATTAATAACATTGAGGCTAAACGTTTGAAATCGAGCGATAACTCGACCTATATGTGGCACTGTCGTCTTGGTCACATTGGAGTGAAGCGTATGAAGAAACTCCATTCCGATGGACTTCTTGAATCACTTGATTTTGAATCACTTGAAAGATGTGAAGCATGTCTGATGGGTAAAATGATTAAGACTCCATTTTCTGGTATGATGGAGCGAGCTACGGACTTATTGGAAATCATACATACCGATGTGTGTGGTCCAATGTGTTGGAGATATGCCCTAGAGGCAATAATAAATATAGTTATTATTATATCTTTGTGTTTATGATAAATGTTTATATTCATGCTATAATAGTATTAACAAGGAAACATTAATACTTGTGTGAATTGTAAACTTAAATTGAAGTCCCTAGTATAGCCTCTATACTTCACTAGCTTGTTGGTTAATAGATGATTGTGGTTTCCCTATCATGAACATTGAGATGTTATTAACAACAAGATCATATCGTTAGGAGAATGATATGGTGGACATACTCCTATAGATAAGCGTAGCATAAAGATCAAGTCATTTCAATAGTTCAATTGCTATATGCTTTCTGATACATAGTAACCTAATTCCTTCGACCATGAGATCATGCATATCACCTTTACCGGATGGATGCTTTGATGTCATCAAACACCACACCGTAACAGGGTGGCTATAAAGGTGGTATTGAGTGTTCGGAAAGTATTGGTTGAAACACATGGATCAAGAGTGGGATTTGTCCATCCATATGACGGATAGATATTCTCTGGGCCCTCTCGGTGAAATGTCATCCAATTAGCTTGCAAGCATGTGACTGGGTCACAAGGGATCACATATCACGGGAACGAGAAAAGAGTACTAATCAGTAACGAGGTTGAACTAGGTATGCAGAGATACCGACGATCATAACCTCGGATAAGTAACATATCGTGAGACAAAGGGAAATTGGTATCGTATGTAAGTGGTTCATTCGATCGCAATGTAATCGTAGAAATATGTGGGAGCCATATGAATTTCCAGATTCCTCTATTGGTTATTGTTCGGAGAAGTGTCTCGATCATGTCCGCATAATTCACGAACCGTAGGGAGACACACTTAAGGATTCGACGTTGTTTGAGTAGTTATGGTATTATGAGAAAGAGACCGAATGTTGTTCGGAGTCTCGGATGGGATCCGGGATATCACGAGGAGATCCGGAATGGTCCGGAGAATAAGATTCATATAAGGAAAGTCCCGTTTCGGAGTTGGGGAATGGTTCCGGTGTTTTCATCGGGAGCATTCTAGAAGGTCCCGGAATGTCCGGCACTCCGGAGGGGGAAGGGTACATGAATGTGTCATTGTAAGTTGGAATGATTGCATCATGTACTAGGTGTTCTTGCTGTCCAAAATAAAGGGTTTATTTAAATCCTAAATTGAAAAGTCAAACGGCTAGTTTGAAAGTCAAACGGCAATTTTGGGAAGTGGGAAAAGAGGAGGAGGTGAAGCCGAGTTGGGGAGGGAGTCCTCCCCAAGCCGGCGCCCCACCCAAGCCGAGTTGGGGAGGGACTCCACTCCCTCCCCTTGGCCGGCCAGCCCTCCCACCTATATAAGGAGGGGCAGGGCTCCCCTCCTAGCACACACAAGTTTCCACCTCTAATCTCCGGTTTAGAGCCGTTTTGGTTTAGAGCTTCTAATTGCTTTAGCCAGCGGTTTAGAGCCTTCTAATTGGTTTAGAGCCTTCTAATTGGTGTGTCTAATTACTAGACCACTAATAGCCTCTCTCATAAGCTCCACCATACTCGCACCGGCTTAAGGCGAAGCCCTGCGGGATTTCCCCTCTACCTCCGGTACCACGCCGTTGTGCTGCCGGAATCACGAGGAGAGTGCTACAACCTCCGCTGCCTGCTGGAACAAGGGAGAGGAAGGTCTTCGTCGAGTACCGAACGTGTGACCGACTACGGGAGCGCTGCCGGAACGTGGCGCCGGAAGGATCGTCTACGCGATCTTGAGATCGGAAAGAGTACGACTACATCACCCACGAGAATCTGCTCTCGTTAAACACTTTGGAATCTTCGAGGGTGAGTTATTCCATCGACTCGTTGCTGCAATCTAGTAGATAGATCTTGGCTTGTTTGTTTGTATGCGATAGAAATTTTTTGTTTTCCATGCTACGAACCCCTACAGTGGTATCAGAGCCGTGTCTATATGTAGATCTGTTGCACGAGTAGAACACAATGGTCATTGTGGGCGTTGATGCTTTTATTGTAGATTGCTTTTTGTGTACTTTGCATCTTGCGGTATGTTGGGATGAAGCGGCCCGGGCTAACCTTACATGACATCGTTCATGAGACTTGCTCCACGCTTGACATGCAACTCGTATTGC
The DNA here is from genome assembly GCA_916181665.1 of Avena sativa. Lineage (NCBI taxonomy): Eukaryota > Viridiplantae > Streptophyta > Magnoliopsida > Poales > Poaceae > Avena > Avena sativa. The sequence continues at coordinate 385,026,816 of OV702293.1, read as the reverse complement.
ATAAGTGGCTTTGCGGGTGCCTGTTTCTCCTAGCATAGTAAAGATCCAATTTACAACGGGTAATCAACAATGCTAGTATCAATGTTGTGGTTCTTGTTCGTAGGTTAGAACGACACTTATGGAAAGCCCCAAACCACGTAAAATATGCAAAGAAAGTAGAAGCGTCTAACTTTGTTTTGCAGGGGTGTGCAGTGATGTGATATGGCCATGATTGTGATTATATTTGATGTATGCAATGTTCCTTATTGTAAGTTGGCAACCGGCAGGAGCCATATGGTTGTCTTTAATTTCTGTTAAGACCTGCGTGTCTGTTCAAAATAGTTGTAATAGTTGAAGCTGGTGGACGACAACCATGAAGAAGCGTCATTGACCTTGATGCTATGCCGGTGATGATGGAGATCATGTTCGTGCTTGAAGATGGAGATCGGAAGCACAAAGAAGAAAGGCCATATCATATCACATATTATGAATTGCATGTGATGTTAATCCTTTATGCATCTTGTATTGCTTAGTAGACGACGGTAGCATTATAAGATGATCCCTCATGCACATAAATTTCAAGTTCTAAAGTGTTCACCCTTAGTATGCACCGTTGCCAAAGCTTGCTGCTTCGAAGCACCACGTGATGATCGGGTGTCTTTGATTCCGCGGGTGAATACAACGTAAGCAAGCCAGATTTGCTTATGCGGTAGCTAAGGTTTGATCTTGACGAGCCTAGCATGTACAGACATGGTCTCAGGAACACGGATCGCCGAAAGGTAAAGCATGAATCATATAGTAGATATGATGAACATGATGATTGTTTGCCATTGAAACTATATCAACTCTCGTGATGATCGGTGTTGATGTAGTGGATTTGGTTCATGTGATCACTAAAACAATGTGAGGGATGTTGTTTTGAGTGGGAGTTCACCTAGTTTAATTTCATTAATTAATTTGAACTCAATTTGTCATAAACTTAGTCTAAACTATTGCAAATATGTTGTAGATCAATGGCAGCCCCTACCATCAATTTTAATGCGTTCCTAGAGAAAGAAAAGTTGAAAAACAATGGAAGCAACTTCGCGGATTGGTTCCGCAATTTGAGGATTGTCCTCACAGCTGGTAATTTGACCTATGTGCTGGATGCACCGCTGGGTGACCCACCTGCAGCTGATGCTCCCGATGAAGTAAAGAATGTTTACCTCGCTCGGAAGAATCAGTACTCCATAGTTCAGTGTGCTATCTTGTATGGTTTAGAATCGGAGCTTCAGAAAAGGTTTGAAGAGTCAGACCCATATGATATTGTCGAGGATCTCAAATTAATTTTTGAGACTCATGCGGCAATTGAAAGTTATGAAGCTTCTGAAAAGTTCTTTAACTGCAAGATGGAAGAGGGCAGCTCCGTCAGTGAGCACGTGCTTAAGATGTCTGGGCACGCAAACAAACTTCAAAGCTTGGGTATAGTGATTCCTAATACTTTGGGGGTTTACCGCATCCTCCAATCACTACCACCAAGTTACAAGAACTTTGTGATGAACTACAACATGCAGAACATGAACAAAGAGTTGCCAGAACTATTTGCTATGTTAAAATCTGCAGAAGTGGAGATCAAGAAAGAGCACCAAGTGTTGATGGTCAATAAGACCACCAAATTCAAGAAAGGCAAGTCTAAGCAGAGGGGACACTTCAAGAAGGGTGGTAAGAAAGTTACCATGCCGACGAAGAGGACCAAGGCTGGACCCAAGCCTGATACTGAGTGCTTTTACTGCAAGGGAGAAGGTCACTGGAAGCGGAATTGCCCAAAGTACATGGCGGATTTGAAGAACGGCAACATCAAGAAGAAAGGTATATCTGATATACATGTTATTGATGTGTATCTCAATAGTATTCGTAGTAGTTCCTGGGTATTTGATACTGGTTCGGTTGCTCATATTTGCAACTCGAAACAGGAGCTGCAGAATAAACGGAAGCTAGCGAAGAACGAGGTGACGATGCGCGTAGGAAACGGATCAAAGGTTGATGTGATCGCGGTCGGCACGCTACCTCTTCATCTACCATCGGGATTAGTTTTATACTTAAATAATTGTTATTTGGTGCCTGCGTTGACCATGAACATTATATCGGGATCTTGTTTATTGCGAGACGGTTTCTTGTTTAAATCCGAGAATAATGGTTGTTCGATTTATATGAGTAATATGTTTTATGCACATGCACCTTTGATAGATGGTCTATTCTTATTGAATCTCGATAGTAGAAATACACATATTAATAACATTGAAGCTAAACGATTGAAATCAAGCGATAACTCGACCTATATGTGGCACTGTCGTCTTGGTCACATTGGAGTGAAGCGTATGAAGAAACTCCATTCCGATGGACTTCTTGAATCACTTGATTTTGAATCACTTGAAAGATGCGAAGCATGTCTGATGGGTAAAATGACTAAGACTCCGTTTTCTGGTATGATGGAGTGAGCTACGGACTTATTGGAAATCATACATACCGATGTGTGTGGTCCAATGAGTGTAGCATCGCGCAGTGGTTATCGTTATGTTCTTACCTTCACGGATGACTTGAGTAGATATGGGTATATCTATTTCATGAAACATAAGTCCGAAACTTTCGAGAAGTTTAAGGAATTTCAAAGTGAGGTAGAGAATCAACGTAACAAGAAGATTAAATTTCTACGTTCTGATCGTGGAGGTGAATATCTAAGTTACGAGTTTGGCGAGCATTTGAAGAAATGCGGAATACTTTCGCAGTTGACACCGCCGGGAACACCACAGCGTAATGGTGTGTCCGAACGTCGTAATCGAACTCTCTTAGATATGGTTCGTTCTATGATGTCACTTACAGATTTACCGCTATCATTTTGGGGTTATGCATTAGAAACAGCCGCATTCACTTTAAATAGGGCACCGTCTAAATCCGTTGAAACGACACCGTATGAATTATGGTTTGGGAAGAAACCTAAATTGTCGTTCCTTAAAGTTTGGGGATGCGAAGCCTATGTAAAGAAGTTACAGCCGGACAAGCTTGAACCCAAAGCGGAAAAATGCGTCTTCATAGGATACCCGAAGGAAACTATTGGGTATACCTTCTATCATAGATCCGAAGGCAAAATCTTCGTTGCCAAGAATGGATCCTTTCTAGAGAAGGAATTTCTCTCGAAAGAAGTGACTGGAAGGAAAGTAGAACTCGACGAGGTTGTCGAACCTTCTCTCGAAATTACGAGTAGCGCAGCACCGGAAGAAGTTCCTGTGGTGCCTGCACCAATAAGAGAGGAAGCTAATGATGATGATCATGAAACTTCGGTTGAAGTTACTACAGAGCCTCGGAGGTCAACGAGAACTCGTACCACTCCAGATTGGTATGATTCCGTTATGAATGTCATGGTGGTGGACAACACCGATGACCCCGAGACATATGAGGAAGCGATGATGAGCCCAGATTCCAATAAATGGCAAGAAGCCATGAAATCCGAGATTGGATCCATGTACGAAAACCAAGTATGGACTTTGGTGGACTTACCGGATGGCCGGAAGGCTGTCGAGAACAAATGGATTTTCAAGAAGAAAACAGATGCTGATGGTAATGTTACTGTCTATAAAGCTCGACTTGTCGCAAAAGGGTTTCGACAAATTCAAGGAGTTGACTACGATGAGACTTTCTCACCAGTAGCGAAGCTAAAGTCTGTGAGGATTATGTTAGCAATCGCTGCATATTACGATTATGAAATATGGCAGATGGATGTCAAAACAGCATTCCTCAATGGAGACATTGATGAAGAATTGTATATGATGCAGCCCAAAGGTTTTGTCGATCCTAAAGATGTTAACAAGGTATGCAAACTTCAACGGTCCATCTATGGATTGAAGCAAGCATCCCGAAGTTGGAATCAACGTTTTGATAAGGTAATCAAAAGTTTTGGTTTTATACAAACTTATGGAGAAGCTTGTATTTACAAAAAGGTGAGTGGGAGCTCTGTAGCGTTCTTAATACTATATGTGGATGACATATTGTTAATTGGGAATGATGTAGACCTTCTTAATAGTGTCAAAGAATATTTGAATAATAGTTTTTCAATGAAGGATCTTGGCGAAGCAGCTTACATATTAGGCATAAAGATTTATAGAGATAGATCGAAACGCCAAATATCATTGTCACAAAGTACATATTTGGACAAAGTTCTAAAGAGGTTTGGAATGGAAGAAAGCAAGAAAGGGTTCTTGCCCATGTTGCCCAATACGACCTTGAGTAAAACTCAAAGTCCGACATCGGCAGAAGATAGAGAAAGGATGAGTAAGACTCCTTATGCCTCCGCCATAGGATCTCTAATGTATGCCATGCTATGTACTAGACCCGACATTGCATATGCTGTTAGTTTAACTAGCAGATATCAAAGTGATCCAGGAGTGGATCATTGGACAGCGGTCAAAAACATCCTTAAGTACTTGAGAAGAACTAAGGATATGGTTCTTTCTTATGGAGGTGATGAACAGCTCGTTGTTAATGGTTACACCGATGCTAGTTGGAACACTGATCCGGATGATTCTAAATCACAATCCGGATACGTATTTATTTTGAATGGTGCAGCAGTTAGCTGGAGGAGTGCAAAGCAAAGCGTTGTGGCGAGATCTTCAACTGAATCGGAATACATGGCTGCTTCGGAGGCTTCACAAGAAGCGATATGGATGAAAGAGTTCATTACAGAGCTGGGTGTGGTTCCTAGTGCGCTGGACCCAATGTCTATCTACTGTGATAACATGGGTGCCATAGCCAATGCGCAAGAACCAAGGTCACACAAGAAGCTGAAGCATATCAAACTGCGTTTTCACGCTATTCGAGAACATATCCAGGATGGGGATATAAAGATTTGCAAAGTACACACAGATCTGAATGTGGCGGATCCGTTGACTAAACCTCTCCCGAGGGCAAAACATGACCAACACCAAACTGCCATGGGTGTTCGGTATATTACCATGTAATCTAGATTAGATGACTCTAGTGCAAGTGGGAGACTGTTGGAGATATGCCCTAGAGGCAATAATAAATATAGTTATTATTATATCTTTGTGTTTATGATAAATGTTTATATTCATGCTATAATAGTATTAACAAGGAAACATTAATACTTGTGTGAATTGTAAACTTAAATTGAAGTCCCTAGTATAGCCTCTATACTTCACTAGCTTGTTGGTTAATAGATGATTGTGGTTTCCCTATCATGAACATTGAGATGTTATTAACAACAAGATCATATCGTTAGGAGAATGATATGGTGGACATACTCCTATAGATAAGCGTAGCATAAAGATCAAGTCATTTCAATAGTTCAATTGCTATATGCTTTCTGATACATAGTAACCTAATTCCTTCGACCATGAGATCATGCATATCACCTTTACCGGATGGATGCTTTGATGTCATCAAACACCACACCGTAACAGGGTGGCTATAAAGGTGGTATTGAGTGTTCGGAAAGTATTGGTTGAAACACATGGATCAAGAGTGGGATTTGTCCATCCATATGACGGATAGATATTCTCTGGGCCCTCTCGGTGAAATGTCATCCAATTAGCTTGCAAGCATGTGACTGGGTCACAAGGGATCACATATCACGGGAACGAGAAAAGAGTACTAATCAGTAACGAGGTTGAACTAGGTATGCAGAGATACCGACGATCATAACCTCGGATAAGTAACATATCGTGAGACAAAGGGAAATTGGTATCGTATGTAAGTGGTTCATTCGATCGCAATGTAATCGTAGAAATATGTGGGAGCCATATGAATTTCCAGATTCCTCTATTGGTTATTGTTCGGAGAAGTGTCTCGATCATGTCCGCATAATTCACGAACCGTAGGGAGACACACTTAAGGATTCGACGTTGTTTGAGTAGTTATGGTATTATGAGAAAGAGACCGAATGTTGTTCGGAGTCTCGGATGGGATCCGGGATATCACGAGGAGATCCGGAATGGTCCGGAGAATAAGATTCATATAAGGAAAGTCCCGTTTCGGAGTTGGGGAATGGTTCCGGTGTTTTCATCGGGAGCATTCTAGAAGGTCCCGGAATGTCCGGCACTCCGGAGGGGGAAGGGTACATGAATGTGTCATTGTAAGTTGGAATGATTGCATCATGTACTAGGTGTTCTTGCTGTCCAAAATAAAGGGTTTATTTAAATCCTAAATTGAAAAGTCAAACGGCTAGTTTGAAAGTCAAACGGCAATTTTGGGAAGTGGGAAAAGAGGAGGAGGTGAAGCCGAGTTGGGAAGGGAGTCCTCCCCAAGCCGGCGCCCCACCCAAGCCGAGTTGGGGAGGGACTCCACTCCCTCACCTTGGCCGGCCAGCCCTCCCACCTATATAAGGAGGGGCAGGGCTCCCCTCCTAGCACACACAAGTTTCCACCTCTAATCTCCGGTTTAGAGCCGTTTTGGTTTAGAGCTTCTAATTGCTTTAGCCAGCGGTTTAGAGCCTTCTAATTGGTTTAGAGCCTTCTAATTGGTGTGTCTAATTACTAGACCACTAATAGCCTCTCTCATAAGCTCCACCATACTCGCACCGGCTTAAGGCGAAGCCCTGCGGGATTTCCCCTCTACCTCCGGTACCACGCCGTTGTGCTGCCGGAATCACGAGGAGAGTGCTACAACCTCCGCTGCCTGCTGGAACAAGGGAGAGGAAGGTCTTCGTCGAGTACCGAACGTGTGACCGACTACGGGAGCGCTGCCGGAACGTGGCGCCGGAAGGATCGTCTACGCGATCTTGAGATCGGAAAGAGAACGACTACATCACCCACGAGAATCTGCTCTCGTTAAACACTTTGGAATCTTCGAGGGTGAGTTATTCCATCGACTCGTTGCTGCAATCTAGTAGATAGATCTTGGCTTGTTTGTTTGTATGCGATAGAAAATTTTTGTTTTCCATGCTACGAACCCCTACACAATGAGTGTAGCATCGCGCGGTGGTTATCGTTATGTTCTTACCTTCACGGATGATTTGAGTAGATATGGGTATATCTATTTCTTGAAACATAAGTTCGAGACTTTCGAGAAGTTTAAGGAGTTTCAAAGTGAGGTAGAGAATCAACGTAACAAGAAGATTAAATTTCTACGTTCTGATCGTGGAGGTGAATATCTAAGTTACGAGTTTGGCGAGCATTTGAAGAAATGCGGAATACTTTCACAATTGACACCGCCGGGAACACCACAGCATAATGGTGTGTCTGAACGTCGTAATCGAACTCTCTTAGATATGGTTCGTTCTATGATGTCACTTACAGATTTACCGCTATCATTTTGGGGTTATGCATTAGAAACAGCCGCATTCACTTTAAATAGGGCACCGTCTAAATCCGTTAAAAAGACACCGTATGAATTATGGTTTGGGAAGAAACCTAAATTGTCGTTCCTTAAGGTTTGGGGATGCGAAGCCTATGTAAAGAAGTTACAGCCGGACAAGCTTGAACCCAAAGCGGAAAAATGCGTCTTCATAGGATACCCGAAGGAAACTATTGGGTATACCTTCTATCATAGATCCGAAGGCAAAATCTTCGTTGCCAAGAATGGACCCTTTCTAGAGAAGGAATTTCTCTCGAAAGGAGTGACTGGAAGGAAAGTAGAACTCGACGAGGTTGTCGAACCTTCTCTCGAAATTGCGAGTAGCGCAGCGCCGGAAGAAGTTCCTGTGGTGCCTGCACCAATAAGAGAGGAAGCTAATGATGATGATCATGAAACTTCGGTCGAAGTTGCTATAGAGCCTCGCAGGTCAACAAGAACTCGTACCACCCCAGATTGGTATGATCCCGTTATGAGTATCATGTTGGTGGACAACACCGATGACCCTGAGACATATGAGGAAGCGATGATGAGCCCAGATTCCAATAAATGTCAAGAAGCCATGAAATCCGAGATTGGATCCATGTACGAAAACCAAGTATGGACTTTGGTGGACTTACCGGATGGCCGGAAGGCTGTCGAGAACAAATGGATTTTCAAGAAGAAAACAGATGCTGATGGTAATGTTACTGTCTATAAAGCTCGACTTGTCGCAAAAGGGTTTCGACAAATTCAAGGAGTTGACTACGATGAGACTTTCTCACCAGTAGCGAAGCTAAAGTCTGTGAGGATTATGTTAGCAATCACTACATATTATGATTATGAGATATGATAGATGGATGTCAAAACAGCATTTCTCAATGGTGACATTGATGAAGAGTTGTATATGATGCAACCCAAAGGTTTTGTCGATCCTAAAGATGCTAACAAGGTATGCAAACTTCAACGGTCCATCTATGGATTGAAGCAAGCATCCCGAAGTTGGAATCAACGTTTTGATAAGGTAATCAAAAGTTTTGGTTTTATACAAACTTATGGAGAAGCTTGTATTTACAAGAAAGTGAGTGGGAGCTCTGTAGAATTCTTAATACTGTATGTGGATGACATATTGTTGATTGGGAATGATGTAGACCTTCTTAATAGTGTCAAGGAATATTTGAATAATAGTTTTTCAATGAAGGATCTTGGCGAAGCAGCTTACATATTAGGTATAAAGATTTATAGAGATAGATCAAAACGCCAAATATCATTGTCACGGAGTACATATTTGGACAAAGTTCTAAAGAAGTTTGGAATGGAAGATAGCAAGAAAGGGTTCTTGCCCATGTTGCCCAATACGACCTTGAGTAAAACTCAAAGTCCGACATCGGCAGAAGATAGAGAAAGGATGAGTAAGACTCCCTATGCCTCAGCCATAGGATCTCTAATGTATGCCATGCTATGTACTAGACCCGACATTGCATATGCTGTTAGTCTAACTAGCAGATATCAAAGTGATCCAGGAGTGGATCATTGGACAGCGGTCAAAAACATCCTTAAGTACTTGAGAAGAACTAAGGATATGGTTCTTTCTTATGGAGGTGATGAACATCTCGTTGTTAATGGTTACACCGATGCTAGTTGGAACACCGATCCGGATGATTCTAAATCACAATCTGGATACGTATTTATTTTGAATGGTGCAGCAGTTAGCTGGAGGAGTGCAAAGCAAAGCGTTGTGGCGAGATCTTCAACTGAATCGGAATACATGGCTGCTTCGGAGGCTTTACAAGAAGCAATATGGATGAAAGAGTTCATTACAGAGCTGGGTGTGGTTCCTAGTGCGCTGGACCCAATGTCTATCTACTGTGATAACATGGGCGCCATAGCCAATGCGCAAGAACCAAGGTCACACAAGAAGCTGAAGCATATCAAGCTACATTTTCACGCTATTCGAGAACATATCCAAGATGGGGATATAAAGATTTGCAAAGTACACACAGATCTAAATGTGGCGGATCCGTTGACTAAACCTCTCCCGAGGGCAAAACATGACCAGCACCAAACTGCCATGGGTGTTCGGTATATTACCATGTAATCTAGATTAGATGACTCTAGTGCAAGTGGGAGACTGTTGGAGATATGCCCTAGAGGCAATAACAAATGTAGTTATTATTATATCTTTGTGTTTATGCTAAATGTTTACATTCATGCTATAATAGTATTAACAAGGAAACATTAATACTTGTGTGATTTGTAAACTTAATTTGAAGTCCCTAGTAAAGCCTCTATATAATACTAGCTTGTTGGTTAATAGATGATTGTGGTTTCCCTATCATGAACATTGAGATGTTGTTAACAACAAGATCATATCGTTAGGAGAATGATATGGTGGACATACTCCTATAGATAAGCGTAGCATAAAGATCAAGTCATTTTAATAGTTCAATTGCTATATGCTTTCTGATACATAGTTATCTAATTCCTTCGACCATGAGATCATGCATATCACCTTTACCGGATGGATGCTTTGATAACATCAAACACCACACCGTAACTGGGTGGCTATAAAGGTGGCATTGAGTGTTCAGAAAGTATTGGTTGAAACACATGGATCAAGAGTGGGATTTGTCCATCCATATGACGGATAGATATACTCTGGGCCCTCTCGGTGAAATGTCATCCAATTAGCTTGCAAGCATGTGACTGGCTCACAAGGGATCACATATCACGGGAACGAGAAAAGAGTACTTATCAGTAACGAGGTTGAACTAGGTATGCAGAGATACCGACGATCATAACCTCGGATAAGTAAACTATCGTGAGACAAAGGGAAATTGATATCGTATGTAAGTGGTTCATTCGATCGCAAAGTAATCGTAGAAATATGTGGGAGCCATATGAATTTCCAGATTCCTCTATTGGTTATTGTTCGGAGAAGTGTCTCGATCATGTCCGCATAATTCACGAACCGTAGGGAGACACACTTAAGGATTCGACGTTGTTTGAGTAGTTATGGAATGATGAGAAAGAGTCCGAATGTTGTTCGGAGTCTCGAATGGGATTCGGGATATCACGAGGAGTTCCGGAATGGTCCGGAGAATAAGATTCATGTAAGGAAAGTCCCGTTTCGGAGTTGGGGAATGGTTCCGGTGTTTTCATCGGGAACATTCTAGAAGGTTCCGGAATGTCCGGCACTCCGGGGGGGAAGGGTACATGAATGTGTCATTGTATGTTGGAATGATTGCATCATGTACTAGGTGTCTTTGCTGTCCAAAATAAAGGGTTTATTCAAATCCTAATTTGAAAAGTCAAACGGCTAGTTTGAAAGTCAAACGGCAAGTTTTGGAAAGAGGAGGAGGAGTGGGAAACCGAGTTGGGGAGGGATTCCCTCCTCCAACCGCCGGCCCACCTCCAAGCCGAGTTGGGGAGGGACTCCCCTCCCCTTGGCTACGCCTCCCACCTATAAAGGGAGGGGCAGGGCTGCCCCTCCTAGTACACATGTCCCTCTCCTCTAAACCTAAACCCTAGCCACAGCCTAGGGATTTCTCCCAAGCCGTCAAGTTAGAGCTTCTAATTGCCCTAGCCTCCGGTTTAGAGCCTTCTAATTGGTGTGTCTAAACCCTAGATCACCAAAGCTCTCTCATACTCCACCATACTCGCTCCGGCTTAAGGCGAAGCCCTGCGAGATCTCCCCTCTACTTCCGGCACCACGCCGTTGTGCTGCCGGAATCGCGAGGAGAGTGCTACAACCTCTGCTGCCTGCTGGAACAAGGGAGAGGAAGGTCTTCGTCGAGTACCGAACGTGTGACCGACTGCGGGAGCGCTGCCGGAACGCAGCGCCGGAAGGATCGTCTACGCGATCTTGAGATCGGAAAGAGTACGACTACATCACCCACGAGAATCTGCTCTCGTTAAACACTTTGAAATCTTCGAGGGTGAGTTATTCCATCGACTCGTTGCTACAATCTAGTAGATAGATCTTGGCTTGTTTGTTTGTATGCGGTAGAAAATTTTTGTTTTCCATGCTACGAAACCCTACATTTCCTTCTAACTATGTCACATAATATAACACCACGCGAAGGTTTCACATTGTTTCGATCATATTTTTAATTTTTTATCCCCGTTTTAAACTATTGTCAAACTTTGTCGAACAACGGGCATGAAGATTCTTAGCTCGGGGCCAAGCCTCGCTAAACTTGCATTGGATTTTTGATAAAACAACATATTTTGAACCTAAAAATGATTTTTTTAAATCATGGCATCGTATCATGTACCTGTAGTTCATATCTGACCCACTTCCTGCCGATTCGGCAGGAATTTGTCTCTTTCACCAGAGGTGGACAGAAAGGTTTCAAACCCCCCTGTTGGTACATTTTCCATATAAGGTGGCCTAGTATTTTTTTAAAATGTGGTGGTAGTTTTTTGATTGGTGGTTGCTTCACAAAACCGTCCGTTTTTATGCTCGGAAAATAAAAAATGCCTTTTTGGTGCGACAAAAAGGAAAACTTCCTCTTGCAACATTGTTTGCCATCCCATGATGCACATGTATGGCCATATTATCACAAACTATGCCTTGATTCTAGCCATAACATTGGTCATTTGACCCAAAAGCCAAGAAACATCGAATGAGATAGGTCATTTTGTAAAGGTTTTTTTGAGACATAATCAATATACCAAGTTTGATATTTTTATTATGATAAAACTGGAATTAAAGTACATAATGCAACTAACATTAAGTTACATAAAGAACGACTAAAAATTAAGATACATAAAAGAACTGAAAATTAAGATACATGGCCAGATTAAGTCACAATTGGCCGAACTTGTTTTGGAATATTGGAGTGATTCAGTCATGGTACTGCCTACACCTGTAATACTCGCCACTGTAGTTGTCGTACTCGCCGCGGCCGTCGTCGCTGTCATCGTCGGGGTCGCCGTAATTGAACCTTGAAGGCTGAGTACGCGTGGGCTGGACTTGAGGGTAGCGTAGACGGGGGTTAGAGTCAGCGGCAATGTCGTAGGCCATGACGCTCTGGAGAGTCCGACTGCGCCACCACAGCCGCCGGCCGGCCTCGTTGAAGTTCGGAGGAGGTGGGCCGTCCTCCTCGTGCCTAGCGAGCGCCCTCTCACGCTGATCCCCGAAGAAGGCTTCCCAAGTAGGGAAATAGTCGGGATGCCATCTGGGATTTCTCCGCTGCTCCGGCCTGAGCTCGAAGTAGTAGTGGTTCGTGATGGCCATCCGGCGCGCCACACCTAGAGGGACAGGAGGAACCGGCACGCCTCCGGCGCTTAGCATCCAGCCGACAGGGACACAGTAGCCCGGCGGGCAGGGGTAGTTCGAGGCGCAAATCGCCTCTGCCTCCCTGGGTTAGTGCTATGGTGGAAGCCATGGGAAAGAGTGATGAGGTTGCAGATATGAGTCTAGAGATGTGCAGTGACAATGGAGGCCAACCCTACGTATATATATAGTGAGAAATGGCAGGAAGATAACTGGAGGGAAGAACTGGCGGGAAGAAATGGCAGGAAGAAAAATGGCTCATTTAATACATATACTGTTAACAGAAGAAATATGAGATTGATTTCCATGTTGAGATACATATGTGTGCCAAAAATGGCTCAATTAATACATATAGTCAATCTTATGATCGCGTCGACCGTAACCATGGAGTATCAGCACCGTTTAACAGGATGGTTGGGTCAATCTTCACTCTGAAGGGCGGAATTTTATCAAACTTATTATAATCTTCTGACATGTCTGTCTTGTCCTCCACTCCAACGATGTTTCTTTTCTCTGAAAGAACTATGTGACGCTTTGGCTCATCGTGTGATGTATCTGTTTGCTTATTTTTTCGGTTTGGTAGACATGTCCTTCACATAGAAAAACCGAGCCACATCATTGGCTAAGACGAATAGTTCGTCTAAGTTCTTGTCTACCTTCATAAGATTGTTGAGATCCACTGTTGTCATTCCGTACTTCTTGTCTACCTCAACCCCTCCTCCTGTTAGCCTGACCCATTTGCATCAAAACAAGGGGACCTTAAAATTAGGTCCATAGTCAAGTTCCCATATCTGCTCTATGAACCCATAATACGTGGTCTTTTCCCCATTTTATTTTGCTGCATCGAAGTGGACACCACTATTTTGGTTGGTGCTCTTTTTATCTTGGCCTATCATGTAAAATGTATTCCAATTTATCTCGTACCCTTGGAAAGTACATACAGTCGAAGATGGTGTCCTGGCCAACAAGTACAGCTGATCCCCAACAATGGTGTTATTCGTGAGAAGTCTTTGCAGCTATCCCCCAAAACTCGCCATGTGTTCACTTATAATCCATTCATCAGACTGTCCCGGGTGTTTGAGGCGTATTAAATTCTTGTGTTCATTGATATACGGGGAAACCAAGATATATCTTTGTAAAACCGTGTAGTGTGCTTGATTGAGAGAATGCCCGTCCCTACATATCATTGCTTTACATCCTAGGGTTCCTTTTCCACGCAGTCTCCCCTCATGTCGTGATTCTGGAACACCAATCGCCTTAAGGTCAGGAATAAAATCAACACAGAACTCAATGACCTCCTCTGTTACATAGCCCTTGGAGATGCTTCCTTCTGGCCTAGCACGGTTATGAACATATTTCTTTAAGACGCCCATGTACCTCTCAAAGGGGAACATATTGTGTAGAAATATAGGACCGAGAATGGCAATCTCTTCTACTAGGTGAACCAAGAGATGCGTCATAATATTGAAGAAGGATGGTGGGAACACCAACTCAAAGCTGACAAGACATTGGGCCACATCTGTCTGTAACCCTGGTAGGCTTTCTGGATCGATTACCTTCTGAGATATTGCATTGAGGAATGCACATAGCTTCACAATGGGTACTCAAACATTTTCAGGTAGAAGCCCCCTCAATGCAATCAGAAGAAATTGTGTCATAATCACGTGGCAGTCATGAGACTTCAGGTTTTGGAATTTTTCTCTGCCATATTTATTATTCCCTTTATATTCGACGAGAAGCCAGACAGGACCTTGATACTGCTCAGGCATTCAAAAAAGATTCCCTTCTCTACTTTGGTAAGAGCGTAGCTGGCAGGAGTTAAGTGGCACCGTTTACCCTTCTCGTTCTCAGGATGCATAGGCTCTTCAGGGTCTTTCATACGTTGCTGGTCCTGCCGTGCTTCCGGTGTATCTTTTGTCTTCCCATACACTCCTAGGAAGCCTACCAGGTTCACGCAAACATTCTTTGTCATGTGCATCATGTCGATTGAAGAGCGGACCTCTAAGACTTTCCAATAGGTTAGGTCCCAAAATATAGATTGCTTCTTCCACATGGGCGCGTGTCCGACATCGCCATTCGGAACAGATAGACTGCCATGACCTTTTCCAAAGATTACTTCTAGGTCCTTAACCATACCAAATACCTCCTCACCAGTACGGAGGACGGGCTTCCTCCGGGGTTCTGCCAGACGTTTGAAATGCTTGCCATTCTTTCTTACTGGATGCAGGTTTGGAAGAAATCGACGATACCCTAGGTACACAACCTTCTTACATTTCTCCAAATATACACTTTCAGTCTCATCTAAACAGTGTGTGCATGCATTGTATCCCTTGTTTGTCTGCCCTGAAATGTTACTAAGAGTAGGCCAATCATTGATGGTTACGAAAAGCAACGCTCGTAGGTCAAATGTCATCTGTACTTAGCCACCAAAAGGATTCATGCCATCTGTACTTAGACCAAACCTTAAGTTCCTTGCGTCACGTGCGAAGTCCGGGTACTCTCGCTCGACTTTTCTCCACTGTGACCCATCAGCGGGGTGTCTCAACATCGCGTATTTCTTACGGTCTTCCATGTGCCATCGCAACAACTTGGCATGCTCTTTATTTCTGAAGAGACGTTTTAACCGTGGTATTATAGGAGCATACCACATAACCTTGGCAGGAACCTTCTTCCTAGGGGCTTCTCCCTCAACATCGCCAGGATCGTCTCGTCTGATCTTATACCGCAGTGCAGTGCATACCAGGCATGCATCCAAATTCCCGTACTTCTCACCGCGATACAGGATGTAGTCATTAATGCAAGCGTGTATCTTCTGCACGTCTAATCCTAGAGGGCAGACAATCTTTTTTGCTTGGTATGTACTGTCAGGCAACTCATTATTTCTTGAAAGCAGATTCTTCATTTTTACCAACAACTTTGAAAATGCGCTGTGAGTCACACCGTTCTCTGCCTTCCATTGCAGAAAATCCAGTGTGGTACCTAGATTTTTGTGGCCATCTTCGAAAGTTGGGTACAACAATGTTTTGTGATCTTTTAACATCTGCTCCAGCTTCTCCTTCTCCTTTTCAGTTTCACATTCTTCCTTCGCATCAGTAATGGCCCGACCAAGATTGTCATCAGCGGGCCCATCTGCTGCCTCTTGATCTTCATTATCTACCCTCGTTGCAGTATCATCATATTCAGGATACATATTATGATATTTATCGTCATCCTCTTCTTCTTCTTCTTCTTCGTTGTCTTCCATCACAACCCTTTTTTCTTCGTGCTTGGTCCAACAATTATAGTTGGGCATGAAACCGGATCGAAGCAGGTGGGTGTGAATGGTTCTGGTATTTGAGTAGTCTTTCTTGTTCTGACGGTGAACACACGGACAACACATAAAACCATTGTGACCACGGTTTGCATTAGCCATCGGTCACCGTACATCCATTGCCGGTTCATCTGCATTAATATATAGTATATCAAAAATTAATAGGGAGATGACCATTTATATATAGTACATCAATGACACATGAAAGGATAAAGTTGCCGACCTCGACCGAGAAGGAAAGAGCAACGAGAAAACTTATTTCGAGCTCTCAGGCATTTCACCGAACACCTCTTGTGTATAGGAAAAAACACAAACTAGCACACCTCTCACCCTCTTGCTAGGCTCCAAAATGAGAGAGTGAAAAAATGGAAGAGAGGGGAGTGGGATGCGGTGTGTTATATAGCCCCCCCTTTAACACCGGTTCAAGCCACGAACCGGTGTTAAAGTGGGGGGGGGGGGCTGCGCGGGCCACTGGTGCCGGGTCTTTAACATCGGTTCGTGGCACAAACCAGTGTTAAAGGGGGTGCTCCTTTTTGCTGCATGGGCCACTTTGGTACGGGCACCCCCTTTAACACCGGTTCCTAGAAAAACCGGTGTTAAAGCCCATTTCCAACCTCAACCAAAGGCCTTGTTTCCACTAGTGCCGGTGGAGGAGGGATTCGCCAAGCCCATCAACTTCCAGCAGATCGTTTCTTCAACACACGGTTATGATGGAGTTAGCAGCTCTTAAATTAATTATTTATTGAAAGGTAGTCAAGCTCGTCGTTTATTTTCTTCAGTTTATCATGAGTCTGTTGGCACGATAGTTTTTACTGAATCTATGCGTGCCATGTTATCTCTATTTTGTGTTTACAAATAAACTGAACCTGACACGAGTGTTGTTCAGGTGGTGGTGCGTCTAGTTTCAGGCCGAGTGATCTCGATCATGGGATTCGGTCCAAGTTTGTTACACTTCCTTTCTGTTAAACAAAAGCGAAATGGAGCTACGCATCGTAATACCCTATCTATCTCTCTGAGATTGTGTGTATGTTCATCCACAAGGTTTCAAACAAGGAAATTTCAAATACATGGTATTGCCGACGAGTACTCCATGGAGGGGTCCTCACAGTGCGTGTTTAGAGACGTGGGGGAAGGCGGACGGTTGACGGGTAGGAGGTAACACAGCTTA
Source organism: Avena sativa (assembly GCA_916181665.1). Taxonomy (NCBI): domain Eukaryota; kingdom Viridiplantae; phylum Streptophyta; class Magnoliopsida; order Poales; family Poaceae; genus Avena; species Avena sativa. The sequence goes on along the minus strand of OV702293.1, from coordinate 385,009,758 downwards.
CCCAGGTTCAGATCCCACGACGGTGGCGGAATCCTACTCCTGCTATAAATCACTATAAGGGCAATACGCCGAGTTATAGAGATAGGTTCGCTGTGCGAGGTTGTATGAATCGATACTAGGTTGTCTGAAGTTGTGCCCTAAAGGCTCCCATAGGCCCGACTTATATAGTCGCCGGGTCCTAGGGTTACAGGGAAAAGTCCTAGCCGGACAGGTTACAAAGTCCTACACCGTCTATTACTAGTCGTGTGTATCTTGCACTCCAAGGTTCCGGGTATGCTGGTGACTCCAACCGTAGCCTTCCTTTATCCGGCATGAGCCTCCCTTCTGGATCCATCTAACTGGGCCTCCCAGCAGGCCATGGGCCATGCTACCAACTATGGGCCACTCGGGTTATCCGGATAGGAGACATGCTATGAGGATACCCATATAGCATATCCCCAACAGTAGCCCCCGGAGAACTCCGAGATCTTGCGCCGTCTTGCCTCTTCATGTGGAATGCTCCGTCTAGATCGATGTCGGCAAATCGTCAAGCAATATCTTGTAGTCCTCCCAAAGAACCCTGCAAGGTTTTCTCCGTCTCCAATATGTAAGTCGGAGAAATGCTGAATCTTCCATCGTACTCTTCCGTAGCCAGACTGGATCCGTCCATGCCGGAATCTTCCGATGTGACGGCTCATCTGCCTATGTCAGCTAGGACGATGTAGGCTTAGGTCAGCGACGCCTCGTAACTCACACATGCAGAGAACGCAATCATGTCCGATTTCCCCGCGTGAGCGACACGAACTGTTGGCGGCGACGGTTGGAGACGTGGTGAAATTTCCGCACACGTTCGTGAACACGTCGTCTATATTTGACATATACTCCAGTTCTTCTGTCTTGCAGATGTCATCCTATCTAACACGGTGGTTCTTCGCTTTACAGCTTAGCGACATAGATGAGTTTAGCATGGCTCCTCAAATCTATGATCCAAAGATGAAGGAAGTCACTATCGTGTCCGACGATGATGCTCCATTGGCGCGAAAGCGGAAGAGCTCCACCTCTGACGCTGCCGACGGAGGCAAGAAGAAGAAGACGGAGGGTGGAGCCTCCAAGAAGACTACCGCCGCCCTGGAGGCGGAGAAGAGAAAAGCTACTGGGATCCCCTTTGCCAAATAACCCCCACTTGTGTAAGCTTCTTTCTTTCCGACATTGTCTATCCAACTGTATTGTTCCTGTACTTATGCATTTTGCACATTTCAGGAAGAAAGCCACGACCAGCCTCAAGAAGACCTCCATGTTATTGGGGGCTTCTAGAACTATTAAAGACATGCTGCATCGCGACGCATCTCCCTCCATCGCCCCTACCACTCCCTCTGTCAAGCCTTCGTCTGCCCCGACAAGCTCACAAGCTAAGGAGGCATCTGGCCCTTCCGCCATGGAAGTGGACTCAGGTGCCTCTACCGAGGTTGCTGTTGTCAGCGAGCAGGCGACGCAGGAGAGTGCCGCCCACCAAATGGCTGAAGCTCCGGCTAAGGATGCCATCGGTGGCGGTAAGGTGGTTGTGGAAGCAGGTACTTCTGCCGTAGGCGGCGCCCCGCACCCAAGAAAGCCATAACTTATCTGAAGATAGTCTATCCGGTACTTACGCCGGGTAGCACTGCTATGGTCCCTGGTGCGGCACCGGCATCTCCAACATGCGGTATAGAGGAGCTTCTCCGTCAAGCAGAAATCTTGCAAGGAAACAGCGAGTCCTTTGGCAAGCTGCTGGCCGAGAGTGCTACAAACCTCAAGATCATTGCACTTGTAAGTTTTATTTGCCTTTTTCTTTTCATATGAGTATCCCAATGTAGCCCCCGAGGATGTAGGCGAAAAACCGTAGGTCTTTGCATCTATATGCTCTAAGAGTGACTAAGTTAGAAAACCTCTCACTGGAGCCCCCAAGCATATAGGTGGAATGAAATACTCCGACTAGATGCTTTAAAAGTAGCATACGTAGTGTTTATAAATTTCAATACTGTAGCCCCCAAGCTTCTAGTTGTAACTGAATTAGTTCCGACTAGATGCTTAAAGAAAAGCTAAGCATACATCCGAGTTAAAAACTTTATACTGTAGCCCCCAAGCTTCTAATCGAAAACTGAATTAGTTCTGACCAGATGCTTAAAGAAAAGCTAAGCATATTGCTAAGTTAAAAACTCTCGATGTAGCCCCCGAGTGTCTAGGTGGAAAATTTCCGACTAGATGCTCCAAGTAGACTAAACAACGTTTAACTTTTTTCCTTTTTTCCACAGAACGAGAATGCTCGGAGGGGCATGGCCAACGACAAGTACCAGAAGATGCGCGCAGATTTGGAAGCTGAAAAGGGTAAAACTGCCTTCTTGAAGGAACAGATCACAAAGAGCAAGCGTCTATTTTGTTTTTCGCATTCCGACTTGGTTTTGTGCCCATATTTTCCGAGTACTCACTGTGTACTTTTCTTTCTCCGACTTGTAGAAACCATTGCCAAGGCCAAGAATATTGTCGAGCAATCCAAGCACATTCAAGAGCTGGATAGCGAGAACAAAATTCTTAAGCAGGAGAGGAAAGACATGCTGAAAATGCATGAGGAATCAATGAAAGCCTTGCAGGACTCCGCCACCGAGGAAATCAATCGCTTGAAGGAGGAGATTGTGATGTTAAAAGATCAGAAGCAAGCTGCCGATGAGAAGAATCAACGGCATAGAGAGGCGTATAAGCTCCTCCAACAAGAGAAATAATCCTTGGCGGACACCCTCTAGCAAGTTGAGGCCAGCATCTTCAGTAAGTTTTCTCCGTCTTGGATTTCTGTAGTCTGGGTACTCTGAATTGTTGAACTCAAGCGCTCCTTGTTGGAATTTTCAGCTCCTATGGGTTTAACCCGATCGCCTAAACCAGCCAAGGAATGCATGGTTCTTGCCGACAACTTTATCAACACCGCCATCACGCAAGCCAAGGAGATCGCCAAGCCCCTCCAGATAAATATCAAGGCATCGGACTCCATGGCGAAGTACTCGGAGATTCTCCGTCGAGCCCCCGAGCGTATCACAAGCTGGAAAGCTTCATGTGCACGGGCTGGCGCAAGGATGGCACTGTCAATGGTGAAGGCACACTACAAAGATGCCGACATCGACACGGTGACCTCTGGCATTCCCGACATAGACGACAATGGCAAAGAGATTAACCATGAATCCATCTTGTCGTTGCTCGCGGGCTATGACACCAGAGTTGCTGAGTTGGTGGACGTCAACGTCTTTGTGCCAATGAACACCATCGACAGCGGCAACCAAAGTTCCTCTGAGTCCCTCCACAGCGCCGACTTCGAGGTTGGTTCTCCGGCTTGTGATGACGCTGCTTCTAAGTCTCCTGCGCCAAAGGAATGAAGAACAACTTTGTAATATTTGTTTCACCTTTGGTGCATAGGCGGAAAAAACTTATTGATGTAACTTAAGGCGGAAAACAATGTTGCGTGTCCTGCTACTTAAGAATCAGTTTCCAGCATGTGTATATTTTTTAAGCAAGTGCTGGTTTATCCATTACTTTGGTTCTTATGCTTGACCTTTTGTGAGTCGGAAGACTCGTTGTCGGAACCATGCGCTCAGGTGATGATTCCCAATGGCACCGTCAATAACCTAGGCACAAAATCGCCGACAATAAGTGCCGGAAGTCACTACTCCAGAATCCACATAAAAACGACAAAGAACATGTAGACCAGAAAACTTAAGCTAACGCCCGTAGGCGGAATTTTCACAAGTGCAATTGCAAAACTTGTGCATAAAGGTTTTACATGATCCAAAAATGAACACTAAAGGAGGTAAAAGACTCAGAAATATGAGTGAACCAGAGAGCTTTATTTCATTGATCATATAAGAGGTACACAATTAGATAGATGCTAAGTGTAGAAAGGACGTAGTTGTGCTATATTTCATGACCGATCAAGCTCCGGGTAGTCATCATCCGGGTCACGTCGCTTACGCTTATGATCCTCGTTGGGTCTATCCTTCAGTTCACGATTGTCAACAAGGTAGTAAGACCCATTGAGTAGCGCCTTGCTTATGATGAACGGTCATTCCCATGGCAGGGATAATTTGTGTGACTTCTTCTACTTAAGTGGAGCACCAAATCCCCCTCTTTAAACGAGCGATGCTGAACGCGGCGACTATGGTAGCTGCGTAGCTTCTGCTGGTAGATGGCAGATCTTTGGCATATGCCAAAATGCGCTCCTCCTCGAGAAGGTCCACATCTAGGCATCTGGATTCTTCGGCATCATCTTCGTCATAGGCGGCAACGCTAGGTGCATCGTGAAGAATGTCGAAAGGCAGGATGGCTTCTGCTCCATATACCATGAAGTAAGGGGTGTAGCCGGTGGATCTATTGGGTGTAGTTCGTAAACTCCACAACATAGATGGCAATTCTTCCGCCCAGGCTCCAGCTGCTCTATGTAGAGGTGCCTCAAGACGTGGCTTGATTCCCTGCAGAATTAATCCATTGGCTCGCTGAACTTGACCATTGGATTGTGGGTGTGCCACAGATGCAAGATCAAGTCGGATGCCTTTTCCCCAACAATAAGCCTCCACTTCTCCGAGTGACAAATTGCTGCCGTTGTTGGTGATAATGCTATGTGGGAGACCAAATCTCACCACTAGATCCCGGACAAACCTGAGGGCAGTTGCCCCATCGAGCTTTCTAATGGGTTTAGCTTCTATCCATTTAGTGAATTTATCAACTGCTACAAGCAGATGCGTAAACCCACAAGGTGCCGTCTGTAACGGTCCCACCATGTCTAGCCCCCAAACTGCAAACGACCACGTTATTGGTATCGTTTGCAATTCTTCAGCAGGAACATGTGGTTGTCGGGCATAATACTGGCATCCCATGCATGTCTCAACCAGCTTGTCGGCGTCCGCCTTCGCGGTCAGCTAGTAGAATCCTTGCCGGAAGGCTTTCGCGACCAACGACCGAGGAGCGGCGTGATGCCCGCAATCTCCAAGATGGATTTCGCGTAGGATTTCCATACCTTCTAGCTGGGAAACACACTTTAGGTATACACCAGTAGTGCTCCTTTTGTAGAGTTGCCCATTGATTATGGTATAACCCTTTGCTCGTCATACTATTTGCCGTCTTTCGACCTCGTCGTTAGGCAAAGTTCCGTGTTCGAGATATTCCATGAACGGTTTTTTCTAAGCCGGAGGGACCTTGGTCACCATGTTGACGAAAGAGCTCTATCCGGGTTGTCGATGTCGGCTCTCTTCACAGATGGTGTGCGCATGTGCTCTAGGAAAACTCCTGGCGGAATTTTCTTGCGCCCTGATCCAAGCTTAGACAGCAGATCATCCGCCTTATTTTGCTCCCTAGGCACATACTTGATTTCGTAGCCCAAGAAGCTCTTGGCTATCTCGGCCTCTTCGTCTCGATTTGTCGCCAACATAGGGTTCCGCTCATTCCAGGTGCCAGCCACCTGCTGGGCAACCAAGTCGGAATCTCCACAGCAAACTATGCGCTTGATGCCAATATCCTTGGCTACACGCAGTCCGTGCATGAGTGCTTCATACTCCGCCATGTTGTTTGTAGCCTCGAAGTGGATCTACAGAACGTAGTGTAGCTTATCTCCTGTTGGTGACTGTAGCAATACACCAGCCCCCGAGCCGTTGAGCAGCTTTGATCCGTCAAAGTGCATCACCCAGTACTTTGGTTCCGGCAACGGAGTAGCATCTGGAATCTCCGTCCAATCTACAACAAAATCCGTCAAGGCTTGTGACTTGATAGCGTCGCGTCTCTTGTAAGTGATCTCGAAGGCGGCAAGTTTGATGCCCCACTTCGCGACCCTTCCCGTAGCGTCGCTGTTGTTGATAATGTCAGACAATGGAGTCTTGCTCGCCACTGTGATTGGGTGCTCCTGAAAGTAATGCCTCAGCTTCCGAGAAGCAAGGAATACTCCATAATCTATCTTTTGGTAGTGCGGGTAACGCTGCTTGGACTCCGTCAAGACCTCGCTCACATAGTAAACTGGTCGTTGAACTCCGTGCTCATAGCCTGGTTCCTTCCGGTCTACCACGACGACGATGCTGATTACCCGGTTGGTTGCCGCCATGTAGATTAACAGGGGCTCACCAGGCTCGGGTGCTGCAAGGATAGGCGCTGAGGAAAGAATCTCCTTGAGCTGCTTCAATGTTGCGTCTGCTTCGTCCGTCCACGTGAATTTGTCCGCCTTCTTCAGCAACTTGTACAGCGACAAAGCCTTCTCTTCAAGTCGGATGACGAACCGACTAACTGCTGCAACACAACCTGTTAGTCGTTGGATGTCCTTTAGGCATGTCAGACGGTTTATGTTTAAGATGGCCTTGATTTCCTCCGGGTTGACCTCGATTCCACGATGGGAAACGATGAAACCCAACAATTTGCCGGCTGGTACCCCGAAGACGCACTTCTTAGGGTTAAGCATCATGTTGTATTTCCGGAGATTATCAAAGGTTTCTTTTAAGTCGGAGATTAAGTCATTTGACTTTTTAGACATCACCGCAATATCGTCCACATAGGCGTGAACGTTCCGACCAATTTGGTCATGAAGTCAACGTTGCATTGTCCGCTGGTAGGTAGCACCTGCGTTTTTCAGCCCAAAGGGCATCGTGACATAGCAAAACGTGTCGTATGGGGTAGTGAACGAAGTGGCCAATTGGTCCGACTTCCTCATCTTGATCTGGTGGTATCCTGAGTATGCATCGAGAAAACACAAAAGTTCCAAGCCAGCCATCGAGTCAATGACTTGGTCAATGCGAGGCAAAGCAAACGGATCTTTGGGACATGCTTTGTTTAAGCCGGTGTAATCAACGCCCATTCTTAATTCATTGGTTCCCTTTTTGGGGACAAGTACAGGATTGGCCATCCATTGGGTGTGAATGACTTCTCGGATAAATCTAGCCTTAAGTAACCTAGCTATCTCTTTGACAATGGCACGTCTCTTCTCATCTCCAAAGCGTCATAGAGGTTGTTTCACTGGTTTGGATTTCGGATCAATGTTTAAGCTGTGCTCGGCAAGTTCCCTAGGTACACCTTTCATGTCGGCAGGTTGCCAGGCAAAGATGTCCCTATTCTCACAGAGGAACTCTACGAGCGCGCTTTCCTATTTGGGATCCAGGTTTGTCCCAATGGCGGTGACCTTGGAGGCATCGCCTACCACAAGTTCCACCGGCTTGGTCTCGATGGCGGCCTTGAATGCAGGCGCGGAGTCGGAGATCTGCTTCTTCGACGCGGGCATCTCTGAGTCATCAACCTTGCTCTGGATCTCTTTGAATTCTTCGCTATAGGGGACAGCTTCCGCAACGTCTGCTTCATTGATCTCTCAGTCCCTTGCCTTGGTAAAGCTTCCGGATACGGTGATGACACTGTTTGGCCCGGGTATCTTGAGTTTGTTGTAGACGAAGCCTGGCTTGGCCATGAACGTGTGGAATATGTCGCGACCGAATATGACGTGGTACACGCTCTTGAAGGGGACCACCTCAAAGGTCATGCGCTGTTGGCGGTAATTGTTAACATCGCCATAGGCAACCTGAAGTGTAATACACCCAAGGGACCGAGCCTCCCGACCAGGAACTATGCCGTGGAAGATGGTGTTGGTCCTCCTTAGGTTTGCCTCCGTCAAGTTCATCTTCTGCAGTGTATCCAGGTACATGATGTTGATGCTGCTTCCACTATCCACCATACACTTGGTGAAGTCCACGCCGTCAGTCAAGGGGTTGATGACCATGGCGTACTGGTTCTCCGTAGGTATAAGGTCTGGGTGGTCCGTCCTATCCCAAGTGATTGGAACCTCCGACCAGCGCAGGTACTGGGGAACTGGGGGGAGAGTGGCCATCAGGATCCTCAGAGAGGTCTTCTGTTGTCGGACCATGGGGGTGCCAAGGAAAGTGTGGTAGACTGGAGCCTTCTTCGCGAAGGGGTTCTTGCCCTTGTCGTCGCTCTTGGCGGCGTGCTTGGGGTCGACGTCCTCGTCCATGTCACTTTAATCCTTGGACTCCTCCTCCTTCTTCCCCTTGCCCTTGCCTCGCGGTCTGTTCTTCCGACTTCGCTTGTAGCCGGACTCCGGGTCTTCCTTAAGGTCATTGATGAACTTGCAGTGTCAATTGGTATGGGTGGCTTTGCCGTTGACATCGAGGTGTACGAGGCACGACATATCGCGGTACTCCTCATAGGTTTGGGGAACGCGAAGCGGCGCCGAGGTAGTTTCGCTTCCTCGCTGCTGCCCACGACCAGCTCCCCTTCCTCGGCCACGTTGTCCGCCATCACCTCGTCCTGCAAAAGTCATAGCGACCATGTCGGTAGATTGCTTTTCTTCTGGAGCGGTTTTCCGCTTTATACTGTTGTTCCTCCGAGCTTGAGTTGGAACGGCCGTTGTCGGCAAGGATCCGCGAGCATCGTCGTCAGCAGCTACGAACTCACTAGCTAACTGAATCATCTGGTTCAAGTCAAGCTGGTGATTGTCCTGCGAGCGCTTCAGCTTATGTCGGAGCAACGTGCCTCTTTCCAATCCATCGATGAAGGCGGCCATGGAGGTCTGAGCGTGCACTCCTGCGCAGGAGTTCTTCATATCCAGCCAGCGGGAGAGGTAGGCGCGAGATGTCCCGTCTTTCTCTTGCACGCACCGCTGTAGATCGCCCACAGTGCAGGGACGCTTGTATGTACCCTCAAAGTTCTTGGTGAACACTTCTTGCATGTCCAACCAGTTGTAGATAGATTTCTCCGACAAGTCGTCGATCCATTGACGGGCCGTGCCCGTCAATATTAACGGGAGGTACTTAACGGCGACGTTGGGGTTGCCTCCGGCAATCTCCACCGCGTTGCCGTAGTCCTGCAACCATGTGGCCGTCTTGGCGGTGCCGTCATAGGGTTTGATGGTCTTGTCAATCCAGAAACCTTTGGGGTAAGTTGCGACCGTATTATAGGTCCAAAGCAACGTGGTCCTAGGTATGGTCCTTCCCGGGCCTCGTGGATCTTATCGATCCGCGAACGTGTATTGTACGGCTCCGGGTTCTTCTTCTTCTTGTCAACATGGGATGGACTGCGTGAACGACGCGGGCCTCCTCCGCCATGGTGACTGCTTGGTGGTGACGGAGGCGGAGGTGGCGGTGGGTTAGCCTTCTTGCTGTTACCCTCACATTTGTGAAGCAACCACCAAATGGCTAATTCAAAATGCTACCACCACATTTTACAAAAATACTATACCACCTTATATGTACAATGTCCCAACATGGGTATCCGAAACCTTTCCGTCCACCTCTGGTGAAAAAGACAAATTCTTGCCGAATCGGCAGGAAGTGGGTCAGATATGAACTACAGGTATATGATCCGATGCTCATGTTTTTTTATAAAAATCATTTTTAGGGTCACAATATGCTATTTTATCAAACATCCAATGCAAGTTTTTCTTTTCATCGCACACAAAAGACATTTTTTATTTTCCAAGCACAAAAAGGAGGATTTTCTGAAGCCCCAACTAAGTCGGCAAAGGTCTTCCTCGGCACACAAAATGATTTACCCCAACTAAGTCGGTGCTTATTAGCTTGAAGCTTATTTGGTCTCGATAATGATTAAGTATGGAGCGAGAGTGTGGTGAGCATGCAAGAACTAGGCATCATTTGGAAGCAGAGCTAAACTAATGGTGGTGAACATATACTGCTACTGCGTGTGGAAAAGGATTGATCGGGAGAATTTTGATTGCTTCATTGTGGTATTTCTCTAGTATCTCCGTAGACAAGTTAAATCGGTAGTATTCCGTTTTACGTGGCATCGTCGTCTTCCGTGTTCGAAATTTTATCAACAATCTGACCGATAATACAGGTGTCACTCGATATAAAATTTTACCGTGCATTAAAAACTTTATTCAGATATGAATTGGGTATTGTATTTTTAAACATATAAATTTCGTTGGAAAATGGTAAATTTGACCTAGAAAAACACGTGTGCCACGTAAATAGGGACGGACGAACGGCATGCAGACAATACTCACTATCTCCATCGTTGTCTTCCGCCATAGAAGGGAAGGTTGTAGCGGTTGTAGTGCTGCATTGCATGCAAGTTTTGGAATGAGAAACTAAGTTAGTATTTTCGGTTCAACACATCCTCCTTTTCTAATTCTAAGAGCGTCCGCAATGCAAGAATATTAGGACGGTCCTTCAAAAAATAAACCGGTTTTATTTGAGCACTGGTACTTATTTATCCTAGGTATACGCCTAACTAGGCACCTCTCCTATATAAATAAGCACCAATGCTCAATAAAACAATTGGTTTATTTTCATAAGCACCTCCCATTGTGCTTGTCCTAAGGTGTAGTATTGCTTTTCTTTTTGTTCTTAAGTCAGGACTAAGGAGATTAACAAATGTGTTCTTCGTATTAAGTATTCGGCCAAGCTTCAATCTACTTAGTTTACTGAAGATATGACAACAGTTATAGATCAAGGGTCAAATAAATTTCTCTATTCATTTATTCGTATATATGGAGATATACATACCACTATTAATTATGAAAACTAGTGCCTAGATTACATTGACGATCGATGTGTCCATCTCTACGGTTTGAAGCAGGTATCATTTTTCAATTGAAAAGTTCGGAATTATTTGAAAACCAATCCAGCTCGACATTGCTAAATACAACATGTCACTTTCTAACTAAGAAAAAACTTTTCGATGATGAGGGTGTGTTTTGCCTCCTAAGCTCCAATTATCTCGGTATTTTTTAAAACTCGAAAATGGCATTTTAAAGTCCCAAAATAAATTTACATGGGTAGATACACATCTTATCTACATATGCGTGTATTTTTGCAAGATAATACGCTGAACCGTAGGCTTCACAAAATAACAAAACCGTGGGTCTGGAAGGGCAAAAATAAGACATTTTGTCCTTCCCATATTTTGTGTGTGCAGATAACCGCATGAAAAAATATTTTTGTGCAAATTTGGTTGTACTTACTAGGCATATATATGTACTTGTAAGTTATTTCTGGAAAAAAAAATAGACACTCAAAATGATTTTTTTTCTTAAATAAGGATCACTCGTGCTCATATGCCAAAAGGACCTTTCCATTATATTAGAGGTCGCATATTCTATCAAATTAAATTTACATAAGAGGTCATGCTAACACAAATACCAAGTATAGTCTTCAAATAGCACAAAACAAGGTTACTCCATTTAGTTGAAAAATATGACAAGGCATCGACTGACATGATAGTTTATTCTTCTTTCACCAGTTTTTTCTTTTTGATTATCTATTATATACTAAAAGCAATATAAAGGTGTTTTTCGAGGCACCGGGTTGATCCACATAGACTTAATTTATATTCTCCTTTGATCTAAAATTTAATGGCTGAGATTAATGATTAAATAGTGTTACGCAGAAAAATAAACCGGTACAAAAGAAGTTTTATGTCACAGTAAATTGGTCACGTGGCTAGCCACATTTGCTGACAATAAACGTACATCACGGACTCGATCTCTACTATATTCCCGGCCAATGTTTATTTAAAGGAATATGGCCCATTATTAAATTTTCTTTTACAGGCCCACCATCAGTTTCCTTACAAATTGTGAGCACGCCTAAAATTAAATTGCGATGAGTTGCGCTGGTCGGCTATCTACATCTTGCTGCGTGCGTGCAGAAAAAAGTTACAAAGCTAGGACGTCAACGTGTATCAACAGAACTCTAGAATATAAAATTGTACATAGCGGATTGAACATCCATATATAGCAGTCTAAAAATAGAAATTGCACAATCTGCATACTTTCCGAAAAAATAGAAAGCTAAGCTAGCTATAATACTACCCGCAAAAAACTAAAAAACTATAATACGGTAGCAAATTAACAATGTAAACATTTGGAGATAGATAATAAAACTGGCATATTTATGTATATGTAGTTTAGTATAACAATACATACGTATTCATAACCAATTTTGAATTTTAAACCTAAGTACAACATAAAAGAGATGGGTTGTCAAGTATTAGTATCTATACATACACATGGTTGAGTATACAAAATAATTCGGAGTAATCCACATTTCTAAAATAGTAGGAATATCAAAATATGACATTTTTATAAAATTAATTTACTAAAGCATTATTTCTCTGACGGCTGCATGTCTTGCTCTCGACAGAGTAAAAGCTTGAACATACAATCAAGAGACAACTACATTTCTAACTTGACCACAAAATATAAAAAGGTATAGATGTTTCGATAATAACTTACTAAAACATTTCTATCAAGGGTGTGTGCTTACTATCATGAGAGTAAAATCTTGAGAGTTCCAGATTGATATAAGATTTAAAAATCACAAAATTTAAAATTAATTAAAACATGAACCTTCAACTATCTAATCTCTATTAAGCATGTTCGATAATGGTAGGAGCTTTGGCACAAGAAGAAGGGGCGAACCATATCATCTTGACTTGGTTATGATTTCCCTCTTTTTTAAGAATAGCGAGTAGGGTTAGATATTCAACACAACGATTATTTTTATAATGTATTTAGAAATTACCACATGAATGTACCACAAAATATTGTGTAAAAAAGTACCATAACCTATAAATTCTCAACTTGATATATGTAAATTTAAATCCGAAGGAGGGTGAAACGAGAGATAAACTAGAAACTACTATAAATATTTAAGTATGTTCTGGTCAATTTGATGGATATCTTTTGATACTAGATCCTAACTAAGTATCCCCATAAGTAACATAATAGTATGTTATCCTATTTGTAGTTAAATAGGATTGGTGTCGCTAATCTTGTATGTGCTTCCACAAGAGAAGCATCAAACTTATTGCCGGCATGATCAATGATTATAATTCCTCTTGAAGTCCATAATTTTTAAAAAGAATTTTAAAAGGCTAGAGTTATATTGTTAGGGTTGTACCCTATGTAATTTTTTAAATTTTTACGACTGCAAATCTTGGGAATAATTCTATAGATCACATAATTTTAAAAAAAATCATTGCAATTTTTTAAATATTGTGATCATGGATTCCTAGGATCTATCCAGCTACAGTTTTTCTTTGATAAGAATGATTTACAATCCTACAAAAATGTGTTATTATAATCCCTTATTAAATTGTATGATTGCTTAATTTATAGAAATGTCATTTGTGCCAACATAATCTTCTGACAAGATACTACACATTCATGAGAGTGATAGGGTACAATGACTTGATTTGAGATCGGGGATAGCAATGAGAAAGTCAATTAAAATCTAAAACAATTTAGTTGTGATCCAAAATTGATGTCTTAGAAATCAAGAAGTAAAAGGTGCTTACATGAAAGGGAAAATGTCCGAGCAAGAACCGACCATAGTGAGATGCGATGGTGTCTGAATTACCTACCTACACCATTTTTAAAAATAAATATCAAATAATATTTTTAGTATTTTCCAGTACTTTGTAGTACTACCTATTTCTCCCCGCTTGGATCATCATGGTTGGATGCTTCCTAGTACCCCCAACATATTATACATAGGCCATTATTAATTTGCATTTTTAACATATTCATGATCTTGGAGATATTAGTTGTAAAATGGAGGAATTAATGGAGAATACATAGATTTCTATGAGTCAACAAGTATAAATTCATTTTTGTTTCACTTTGTTATGCAAATTTATTTTGCTATTTTATCTAAAATATCATATATGCATTATCTAGCCATTTCTTAGGTAGATGTGATTATTGTTAGAGCAAAAGATGTTGACTTTGCAGACTAATGTTACAACACAATGTCTATGGATCAACTCTGAGTCAAATTTTAGTCCAACACATAATCTGGACTATAAATTTATTTCTAACCCACTTTGATATAGTAAATATGTTGCCCTCGCATTTGCGAGGGCCACCATGCTAGTTCTCTTAATAGTCAGATGATATTATTGTTAAGAAGATACTTAGTAAATTAGACTAGCACACTAATAAAGCTTAAAAAACTTCCATAAGAATTGGTGTTTCCATTTTCTATATTGTTATGTGTATGTTGAATTTCTTTGTTGTTGGAACTGATGACATTATCTCTATTATTTAACAACAAATTGCTCTCACTTGATTAATTACACTAACACGCCGATAACAAAAAAAAATGGTGCAACATTTGATGATTCATTTATTTATAGTTTGAGGCGTTATTTTTTCTCAGAACTTTGTCCAAAGCTAGGGGGAGGGGGGCGCTGGCCCCCCAACTTGTACTAAGCTCCACTAGTGGGAACGACTGGTTGCTCAAGTTAATAATCTATTGTGTACAATTGACAAAGACTTTCAACATGCCTGATAAGGTGGCCCCGGGTAGCCCCACGCTCCTGGTGTATTACGTGTGGCTGGACTTGCCAGGATGACCACAAACGCCCACATGCCGCCTTTGGCTGCATGGCATGCTGATATAATACATATTGATCACGTATACGTATTGTACTTTGTATATATTTGAAATAGTTAGATTTAACCTAACTGTATCGATCTGTAACTTATATACGCATATAACATATATGTCATATGATATACCATTGGCCATCTTCTCCAGATATAGCTTTGGTTTACATGGTATCAGCCAAAAATGATCATAAACCCTATATGGCGACTTCCGCTGCCGCCATTTCTTCCTCCTCCCTTAAAATTTCGACCATGGCTGGCCCCCTTGCTGCGTGGATGCCCGATTGTGGAGTGTCTCCGGCGAGCGCGTGCTGTTTGGTGAGCTGCTGGCCTGCTACGCGTGCTGAGCAGGGAGGACAAAGTGGACGACATTGTACACGAGGCCCAGGACGACGACCTTGTTCTACCGTTCATCATCATCATAACCTCATTTAATTTGAACGCCGGTGAAGACGTGCCTCCCTGCTCAACGATAAATGTTGCAACCTCAGCTGCCAGGTGCATGTGCTGGAATGAATGGATGGTCCGAGTTGGGCATTAGGCCTCGTTCAGCTGTCAGGTGCACGCGCGCGGGTAACCAATCTAAAACCATAGGCTAAAACCAAGGTTCCGGCCCTCTGTTTGGTTCGGTTTGGGTGGAAATATCATCCAGTTCAGTTTAGGGTTGGTTCCAACAGACAATTCGATGGGTTAGTTTAATTTGGTTTGTTTATATTCGTCATGTGGGTTTAGTTTAGATACAGTTCAGTTACCCAACCATTGCCAGATTTAGTCATACTATTGTAGTGCAGACCTTATGTTATGTGGATCTTCAAACCCCTTAGTTGTAAGAGCGCATGTGTAGTACCCATGCGGGTTTGGGCATGTACAGTTTTACATGTTAATTAATAATCATAAAAAAGGAGGAAAGCGGGGAGGGGCATTTGCCCCTCCCATTCGTGTCATACATTCAAATAGCTCAGCTCCTGACCAAGAAGGTTCAGATTTGATTGTATGTAGCATGGGAGCTGATTACCCCAAAAATACCTGGGAAAAAAGAAAAGATATCTAGGTAACGAAAACCATAGGAGGCCGTATTGGCGAGAACCAAAGGTTCACAGCAGCCCAAAAGAAAAACCGCCTGGAAATTCGAGGACCTTTAGTACCGTACCGAACCGAACCAGCACAGCCTTTGCGCCAAGCGCGACCGCCCTTGTCCCTTTCCTTTTTTTCCATTCAGCCTACTTGGTCAAATATTAATTAGGCATTGTATAGGTTCATATTTATTTCAAATTATTTGGTCAAACATTGTAAAATTTGGCTTTTAATAAAATCTTATATGCATGGGACATAAATTGGGACAGAGGGAGAGTAGATTTCATTCTGATGGTGGTGTTGAGGTCGGCAGTCCCTGGATCCGTAGAAAAAGTAGTGGTACGACTCCCAAAAATCTTTTCACCAGTACGTCCAATGGTGCAGGATCTGAGTGGGCGGCAACCTGCTTCAACGAACCTGTTCTAACACAGTCGTCTAGGTGGTGAAGAAGCGTAGAGAGCAGCATAGCAATGGATGGATCCTAATAATTAACTAAATAAAAGTGCGTCGCGAGTTACAGATTTATGCACTCTATACTTCCACTAAATAGTTCCACTAAATAAGTAGAGAGCAGCATAGCGTAAAGAAATTTTCCATGTATGAATGATTATATGAAATAATACACTACAGATTTATGCACTCTATACTTCCACTAAAAAGGTAGCAAAATAAAGAAGAAGCGGTGTTACACACACAAAGATAAATATGCCATTGTTCCAAACTATGAGACTAAGAAACGATCTTATTTTCCCGAGAAAATAGTTCAAAAATACCAATTTGATCTAATAACATGGAATGGTTTTTCAAAAAAAAAACGCACGTGTGATGTTTCTATATAAGTATTAAAATATCAATATAAAACTATGTCAAAACGGAAGAGAGACATACTTCTCTTAAATTGCATAGTACCTAGAAAAGTTGGTAGTCACTACCGTCGTCTAGAATTGTACTGTACAACCATTCAGTTATCTACCAACATTATCCATGGTTAAAAATATTGCCAAATTGTCAAACTGCATGAAAGATTAGTTCCACCTATCGAAGCCAAGACCTTAACATAAACCTCCAAGAATATGATTCCTTGAAAATATATTCATCTAAGAGAAACTTTAAAACCCTTATTGAAAAAGTAAGTTATATTGTATACAAAATTAAAACAACAACTGATACAAAAAACATACTAAAAATAAAAATAATGTGCAAGCACATATGAATCTATACATTCTTCTTGAGCACCGAGTAGCCCCATACAATTTACATGCTCTAGATTTTTCTTAACCTTAACACAATTTAAATTTGGCATGTTACTCCTTTCAATCAATTATAGCCCTCTATATGAATATGCTAGCTCCCATAAGTTCAACCATACGGTGGCTTAGGCCAAGGGATTCTCAAAACTTAAAAGTATGTGAGTTTTTCTACTATCAAGATTAGTTTGAAAGCAAAAAGTTAGCGACTCTAACCTATCTATGGCTTGCAACTAAAAAATAATTTTCAAAAATTACATTTTAGAGAGCATTGTTTGCGTCTAAAATGCCATGTCTTTCAAAATAGACAATAAAAACTTCATTTATATTTCTTAAAACTAGATTAAACAAGAGGAAGAAATATGTGGACGAGCTAAAATGAGAATTCTCATTATTTAGTTTTAAATGCAGAGAAAAACGTTTAGACAAAAAGCAATTGTCATTCTCACTTCAAGTTTGTCCAATGAATTACCTGGTACGAATTTCCCCTGCCTTTAAACCGAAATAGGTTCATGACTAGGATTACAACCTCGACAATAGATGCTTCAGATAAATGGTTGGAAATACAAACTCTGAGAAAAAAATAAATTACGTAACTTTGGTTCAACAATGTGAATTATTTTACATTTTGATATACTCAAACTTCAAAAAGTTATACTTTGAACTTTCTAATTCTAAAATATTTTTTTAAGTAATTGTTCTGTTGCATTACCTAAGACATTCTATCTTGATTTAACTAAGTCATGTCTCAGTGCCTATTGTACAGACACATAGCGAAAGTGAGACACGAATATCTTCGTATTTACTTCGCTAAAATTCATTGGACTATCTAGGTTTGGTAGTTTTATAATTATATAAATTACTTCTATAAAATTGTAATTTTCAAAAATGGGATCTTTTAAAAAAATTAAATAGACTTGAGATGTTGCCCTTGCATTGCGAGGGCCACGGTGCTAGTTAACTAAATAAAAGTGCGTCGCGAGTTGTACAAAACGAAATCATCCAGATTTAGAGTTATACAAAGTCAAGTGTATGCAAATCAGTGGCCATGCATGACTCTGCGTCTTCCAATTAACATGGCCTCCCTGTTTAATTAAGGATGATTACGGAATCCTTGCAAGTCGTACGTGTGCCCGACATGAACAAAACAGTGACAACCCGTTCGTGTTGTTGTCCCCGCTCATGGCTAAATCCGGGAGAGCGGCAGCAGAGCCAGCTTGCATTGCATAATTTGCACATGCGCACCCCTGAGACGGCACCAGCTTGTACTTGTACAGTACACAGTTCACTGGCTTGTCATGTGGTTCACATCTATCGTTTGGTCCGACCAAAGCTGCTTCCACGCGTGATATTTATTCCATCTGTTCGTCTACCTCCGGCCAAGGATAACCAGGAAGAGGAGAGATTACAATTCTAAGTCCCATCATACATGTTTTTTTTTGAGGGACCCATCATACATGTTTGAGAGAGAGAGAGAGAGAGAGAGAGAGAGTGTATACTACATCCTTTTATTAGTATACTGCCAAATATGCATATTGTTTTACTCATTATTTTATATAGGCATACGAATCGGTTACTCCTATGAATTTGGTGTGAGGTACATAAGTATATAGATCGTGTACGCAAGGAGCAATTGGTGAAAATAAGTAACATGGTATATAATCCACTCGATCAATAGATATAAGTAGTTTTGAATGTCTTCACCAACATTGCAAATACCATGGATTTATCATATGTATGAATTATTTAATTTTCTATTGCATTACAATAATAATTTTATGGTGAAATACTAATATTTTGTTTAAATCATTTGTGTGTGAACAAATGGCGGAGCATTCTAGACAATGTTGAGGGGACAAGAACATTAATCATGCTAAATTTGAGAAACCTTTAACATTTTAGCGTAAATATATGAGATATATTTAAGAAACTTTTTAGAGTAGGGGGGCCATGGCCCCCCATGACCCTAGGAAAGCTCTACCACTGTGCACAAGGGGAACTTGGTGTTGTGTCACCCTATAGACCCCAATATCTATGGACCGGAACCGCATAATTCTTGATCATTGTGGCCTCGGGAATTTTGTCCCACTTCTAATTTTGCAAGACATGTTGGATATAGGAGATGTGCCTCCATTGATCGAGAAGACCAGCCCATGTCCATGATCTTGACCACACATGCTCGACACCGCAGTGACATTATTCTAGACGATAGCGAAGCGCTGGCCCTCGTAGAACTACATGACCATTGTATTCATTGCCACACGCACGCCCTCCCCGGTGATGGGACCGCCATCCTTGTACTGTGTGAGGGTCAATGCCGCCTGCTCCGTCGCGCTCTTACCAACGGTGATGTATACCATGTCCATGTACCCCTTGCAACCGTTGAGATCGCTGTAACCGCTGTCAAAGCATAGTTCCTTTGTGACGAGAAGCATACGAGGAGTTCCCTTGAAGGCGAACCAGATGGTGTCACTCGTCTTTAATCTGGAGAGGTGCATATTGTCAGCCCTAGTGGTGAGGGTGGACCCGGCCTTGAGTGTAGGGTTTCGTAGCATGGAAAACAAAAATTTTCTACCGCATACAAACAAACAAGCCAAGATCTATCTACTAGATTGTAGCAACGAGTCAATGGAATAACTCACCCTCGAAGATTCCAAAGTGTTTAACGAGAGCGGATTCTCGTGGGTGATGTAGTCGTACTCTTCCCGATCTCAAGATCGCGTAGACGATCCTTCCGGCGCTGCGTTCCGGCAGCGCTCCCGCAGTCGGTCACACGTTCGGTACTCGACGAAGACCTTCCTCTCCCTTGTTCCAGCAGGCAGCGGAGGTTGTAGCACTCTCCTCGCGATTCCGGCAGCACAACGGCGTGGTACCGGAAGTAGAGGGGAGATCTCGCAGGGCTTCGCCTTAAGCCGGAGCAAGTATGGTGGAGTATGAGAGATTCCCTCGGTGTTCTAGGGTTTAGACACACCAAGGAGGGGGCAAGCCGGCGGCTAGGGATTAGCTAGACGGTGGCTAGGGTTTGCCCTAGGGCCGGCGGTGGCTATGGAGGCGGCGGCGGCTTGGGGATAGGGTTTGGAGGAGAGGATCTTGTGTGTCTCTAGGAGGGAGCCCTGCCCCTCCTTATATAGGTGGAGGGGCCTGCCGGCCAAGGGGAGGGAGAGGAGTCCCTCCCCAACTCGGCTTGGGTGGGCGCCGCCGGTTGGAGGAGGGAACTCCTCCCCAACTCGGTTTCCCACTCCTCCTCTTTTCCTCTTTCCAAATTTAGCCGTTTGACTTTTCAAACTAGCTGTTTGACTTTTCAAACTAGGATTTGAATTAATCCTTTATTTGGTTCAGCGATGACACTTAGTACATGATGCAATCATACCAACTTGATACAACACATTCATGTACCCTTCCCCTCCGGAGTGCCGGACATTCCGGAACATTCTAGAACATTCCCGATGAAAACACCGGAACCATTCCCCAACTCCGAAACGGGACTTTCCTTATATGAATCTTATTCTCCGGACCATTCCGGATCTCCTCGTGATATCCCGGATCCCATCCGGGACTCCAAACAACATTCGGTCTCTTTCTCATCATTCCATAACTACTCAAAACAACGTCGAATCCTTAAGTGTGTCTCCCTACGGTTCGTGAATTATGCAGACATGATCGAGACACTTCTCCGAACAATAACCAATAGAGGAATCTGGAAATTCATATGGCTCCCACATATTTCTACGATTACTTTGCGATCGAATGAACCACTTACATACGATATCAATTTCCCTTTGTCTCACGATAATTTACTTATCCGAGGTTATGATCGTCGGTATCTCTGCATACCTAGTTCAACCTCGTTACCGATAAGTACTCTTTTCTCGTTCCCGTGATATGTGATCCCTTGTGAGCCAGTCACATGCTTGCAAGCTAATTGGATGACATTTCACCGAGAGGGCCTAGAGTATATCTATCCGTCATATGGATGGACAAATCCCACTCTTGATCCATGTGTTTCAACCAACACTTTCCGAACACACAATGCCACCTTTATAGCCACCCAGTTACGGTGTGGTGTTTGATGTCACCAAAGCATCCATCCGGTAAAGGTGATATGCATGATCTCATGGTCGAAGGAATTAGATTACTATGTATCAGAAAGCATATAGCAATTGAACTATTAAAATGACTTGATCTTTATGCTACGCTTATCTATAGGAGTATGTCCATCATATCATTCTCCTAACAATATGATCTTGTTGTTAATAACATCTCAATGTTCATGATAGGGAAACCACAATCATCTATTAACCAACAAGCTAGTATTATATTGAGGCTTTACTAGGGACTTCAAATTAAGTTTACAAATCACACAAGTATTAATGTTTCCTTGTTAATACTATTATAGCATGAATATAAACATTTATCATAAACACAAAGATATAATAATAACTACATTTATTATTGCCTCTAGGGCATATCTCCAACAGTCTCCCACTTGCACTAGAGTCATCTAATCTAGATTACATGGTAATATACCGAACACCCATGGCAGTTTGGTGCTGGTCATGTTTTGCCCTCGGGAGAGGTTTAGTCAACGGATCCGCCACATTCAGATCTGTGTGTACTTTGCAAATCTTTATATCCCCATCTTGGATATGTTCTCGAATAACGTGAAAACGTAGCTTGATGTGCTTCAGCTTCTTGTGTGACCTTGGTTCTTGCGCATTGGCTATGGCGCCCATGTTATCACAGTAGATAGACATTGGGTCCAGCGCACTAGGAACCACACCCAGCTCTGTAATGAACTCTTTCATCCATATCGCTTCTTGTGAAGCCTCCGAAGCAGCCATGTATTCCGATTCAGTTGAAGATCTCGCCACAACGCTTTGCTTTGCACTCCTCCAGCTAACTGCTGCACCATTCAAAATAAATATGTATCCAGATTGTGATTTAGAATCATCCGGATCGGTGTTCCAACTAGCATCGGTGTAACCGTTAACAACAAGCTGTTCATCACCTCCATAAGAAAGAACCATATCCTTAGTTCTTCTCAAGTACTTAAGGATGTTTTTGACCGCTGTCCAATGATCCACTCCTGGATCACTTTGATATCTGCTAGTTAAACTAACAACATATGCAATGTCGGGTCTAGTACATAGCATGTCATACATTAGAGATCCTATGGCTGAGGCATAGGGAGTCTTACTCATCCTTTCTCTATCTTCTGCCGATGTCGGACTTTGAGTTTTACTCAAGGTCGTATTGGGCAACATGGGCAAGAACCCTTTCTTTCTATCTTCCATTCCAAACCTCTTTAGAACTTTGTCCAAATATGTACTTTGTGACAATGATATTTGGCGTTTCGATCTATCTCTATAAATCTTCATGCCTAATATGTAAGCTGCTTCGCCAAGATCCTTCATCGAAAAACTATTATTCAAATATTCTTTGACACTATTAAGAAGGTCTACATCATTCCCAATCAACAATATGTCATCTACATATAGTATTAAGAATGCTACAGAGCTCTCACTCACTTTCTTGTAAATACAAGCTTCTCCATAAGTTTGTATAAAACCAAAACTTTTGATCACCTTATCAAAACGTTGATTCCAACTTCGGTATGCTTGCTTCAATCCATAGATGGACCGTTGAAGTTTGCATACCTTGTTAGCATTTTAGGATCAACAAAACCTTTGGGTTGCATCATATACAACTCTTCATCAATGTCTCCATTGAGGAATGCTGTTTTGACATCCATCTGCCATATCTCATAATCGTAATATGCAGCGATTGCTAACATAATCCTCACAGACTTTAGCTTCGCTAATGGTGAGAAAGTCTCATTGTAGTCAACTCCTTGAATTTGTCGAAACCCTTTTGCGACAAGTCGAGCTTTATAGACAGTAACATTACCATCAGCATCTGTTTTCTTCTTGAAGATCCATTTGTTCTCGACAGCCTTCCGACCATCCGGTAAGTCCACCAAAGTCCATACTTGGTTTTCGTACATGGATCCAATCTCGGATTTCATGGCTTCTTGCCATTTATTGGAATCTGGGCTCATCATCGCTTCCTCATATGTCTCAGGGTCATCGGTGTTGTCCACCAACATGACACTCATAACGGGATCATACCAATCTGGAGTGGTACGAGTTCTCGTTGACCTGCGAGGTTCTGTAGCAACTTCAACCGAAGTTTCATGATCATTATCATTAGCTTCCTCTCTCATTGGTGCAGGCACCACAGGAACTTCTTCCGGCGCTGCGCTACTCGCAATTTCGAGAGAAGGTTCGACAACCTCGTCGAGTTCTACTTTCCTTCCAGTCACTTCTTTCGAGAGAAATTCCTTCTCTAGAAAGGATCCATTCTTGGCAACGAAGATTTTGCCTTCGGATCTATGATAGAAGGTATACCCAATAGTTTCCTTCGGGTATCCTATGAAGACGCATTTTTCCGCTTTGGGTTCAAGCTTGTCCGGCTGTAACTTCTTTACATAGGCTTCGCACCCCCAAACTTTAAGGAACGACAATCTAGGTTTCTTCCCAAACCATAAATCATACGGTGTCGTTTCAACGGATTTAGACGGTGCCCTATTTAAAGTGAATGCGGCTATTTCTAATGCATAACCAGAAAATGATAGCGGTAAATCTGTAAGTGACATCATAGAACGAACCATATCTAAGAGAGTTCGATTACGACGTTCGGACACACCATTACGCTGTGGTGTTCCCGGCGGTGTCAACTGCGAAAGTATTCCGCATTTCTTCAAATGCTCGCCAAACTCGTAACTTATATATTCACCTCCACGATCAGAACATAGAAATTTAATCTTCTTGTTACGTTGATTCTCTACGTCACTTTGAAATTCCTTAAACTTCTCGAAAGTTTCGGACTTATGTTTCATGAAATAGATATACCCATATCTACTCAAGTCATCCGTGAAGGTAAGAACATAACGATAACCACCACGCGATGCTACACTCATTGGACCACACACATCGTTATGTATGATTTCCAACAAGTCCGTAGCTCGCTCCATCATACCGGAAAATGGAGTCTTAGTCATTTTACCCATCAGACATGCTTCGCATCTTTCAAGTGATTCGAAATCAAGTGATTCAAGAAGTCCATCGGAATGGAGTTTCTTCATACGCTTCACTCCAATGTGACCAAGACGACAGTGCCACATATAGGTCGAGTTATCGCTCAATTTCAAACGTTTAGCCTCAATGTTATTAATATGTGTATTTCCACTATCGAGATTCAATAAGAATAGACCATCTATCAAAGGTGCATGTGCATAAAACATATTACTCATATAAATCGAACAACCATTATTCTCGGACTTAAACAAGTAACCGTCTCGCAATAAAAAAGATCCCGATATAATGTTCATGCTTAACGCAGGCACCAAATAACAATTATTTAAGTATAAAACTAATCCCGATGGTAGATGAAGGGGTAGCGTGCCGACCGCGATCATATCAACCTTTGATCCGTTTCCAACGCGCATCGTCACCTCGTTCTTCGCTAGCTTCCGTTTATTCTGCAGCACCTGTTTCGAGTTACAAATATGAGCAACCGAACCAGTATCAAATACCCAGGCACTACTACGAGTACTAGTGAGATACACATCAATAACATGTATATCAGATATACCTTTCTTCTTGATGTTGCCGTTCTTCAAAACCGCCAAGTACTTTGGGCAATTCCGCTTCCAGTGACCTTCTCCCTTGCAGTAAAAGCACTCAGTATCAGGCTTAGGTCCAGCCTTGGTCTTCTTCGTCGGCGTGGTAACTTTCTTACCACCCTTCTTGAAGTGTCCCTTCTGCTTAGACTTGCCTTTCTTGAATTTGGTGGTCTTATTGACCAACAACACTTGGTGCTCTTTCTTGATCTCCACTTCTGCAGACTTCAACATGGCAAAGAGTTCTGGCAACGTCTTGTTCATGTTTTGCATGTTGTAGTTCATCACAAAGTTCTTGTAACTTGGTGGTAGTGATTGGAGGACACGGTAAATCCCCAAAGCATTAGGAATCACAATACCCAAGCTTTGAAGTTTGTTTGCGTGCCCAGACATCTTAAGCACATGCTCGCTGACGGAGCTGCCCTCTTCCATCTTGCAGTTAACGAACTTTTCAGAAGCCTCATAGCTTTCAATTGCCGCATGAGTCTCAAAGATCAATTTGAGATCCTCGACAATATCATATGGGTCTGAATTCTCAAACCTTTTCTGAAGCTCCGATTCTAAACCATACAAGATAGCACACTGAACTGTGGAGTACCGAGTCTTCCGAGTGAGGTAAACATTCTTTACTTCATCGGCGGCATCAGATGCAGGTGGGTCACCCAGCGGTGCATCCAACACATAGGTCAAATTACCAGCTGTGAGAACAATCCTCAAATTGCGGAACCAATCCGCGAAGTTGCTTCCATTGTTTTTCAACTTTTCTTTCTCTAGGAACGCATTAAAATTGATGGTAGGGGCTGCCATTGATCTACAACATATTTGCAATAGTTTAGACTAAGTTTATGACAAATTGAGTTCAAATTAATATTAAAATTAATCTAGGTGAACTCCCACTCAAAACAATATCCCTCACATTGTTTTAGTGATCACACGAACCAAATACACCACGTCAACACCGATCATCACGAGAGTTGATGTAGCTTCAATGGCGAACAATCGACATGTTCATCATATCTACTATATGATTCATGCTTTACCTTTCGGTGATCCGTGTTCCGAGACCATGTCTGTACATGCTAGGCTCGTCAAGATCAAACCTTAGTTTCCGCATGAGCAAATCTGGCTTACTCACGTTGTATACACTTGCGGAATCTAACACACCCGATCATCACGTGGTGCTTCGAAACAACAAGCTTTAGCAACGATGCTAACTAAGGGTGAACACTTTATGACTTGAAATTCATGTGCATGAGGGATCATCTTATAATGCTACCGTTGTCTACTAAGCAATACAAGATGCATAAAGGATTAACATCACATGCAATTCATAATATGTGATATGATATGGCCTTTCTTCTTTGTGCTTCCGATCTCCATCTTCTAGCACGAACATGATCTCCATCATCACCGGCATTGCATCAATGTCAATGACGCTTCTCCATGGTTGTCGTCCACTGGCTTCAACTATTACAACTACTTTGAATAGACACGCGGGTCTTAACATAAATTAAAAACAACCATATGGCTCCTGCCGGTTGCCAACTTACAATAAGGAAGATTGCATACATCAAATATAATCACAATCATGGCCATATCACATCACAGCACACCCCTACAAAACAAAGTTAGACGCCTCTACTTTCTTTGCATGTTTTACGTGGTTTGGGGCTTTCAATAAGTGTCGTTCTAACTTACGAACAAGAACCACAACATTGATACTAGTATTGTTAATCACCCGTTGTAAATTGGATCTTAACTATGCTAGGAGAAACAGGCACCCGCAAAGCCACTTATGCAATACAAGTTGCATGTCAAGCGTGGAACAAGTCTCATGAACGATGTCATGTAAGGTTAGCTCGGGCCGCTTCATCCCAACATCCCGCAAGATGCAAAGTACACAAGAAGCAATCGACAATAAAAGCATCAACGCCCACAGTGACCATTGTGTTCTACTCGTGCAACAGATCTACATATAAACCTGGCTCTGATACCACTGTAGGATTTCGTAGCATGGAAAACAAGATTTTTCTACCGCATACAAACAAACAAGCCAAGATCTATCTACTAGATTGTAGCAACGAGTCGATGGAAGAACTCACCCTCGAAGATTCCAAAGTGTTTAACGAGAGCGGATTCTCGTGGGTGATGTAGTCGTACTCTTCTCGATCTCAAGATCGCATAGACGATCCTTCCGGCGCTGCGTTCCGGCAGCGCTGCCGCAGTCGGTCACACGTTCGGTACTCGACGAAGACCTTCCTCTCCCTTGTTCCAGCAGGCAGCGGAGGTTGTAGCACTCTCCTCGCGATTCCGGCAGCACAACGGCGTGGTACCGGAAGTAGAGGGGAGATCTCGCAGGGCTTCGCCTTAAGCCGGAGCGAGTATGGTGGAGTATGAGAGATTCCCTCGGTGTTCTAGGGTTTAGACACAACAAGGAGGGGGCAAGCCGGTGGCTAGGGATTAGCTAGACGGCGGCTAGGGTTTGCCCTAGGGCCGGCGGCGGCTATGGAGGCGGCGGCGGCTTGGGGCTAGGGTTTGGAGGAGAGGATCTTGTGTGTCTCTAGGAGGGAGCCCTGCCCCTCCTTATATAGGTGGAGGGGCCTGCCGGCCAAGGGGAGGGAGAGGAGTCCCTCCCCAACTCGGCTTGGGTGGGCGCCGCCGGTTGGAGGAGGGAACTCCTCCCCAACTCGGTTTCCCACTCCTCCTCTTTTCCTCTTTCCAAATTTAGCCGTTTGACTTTTCAAACTAGCTGTTTGACTTTTCAAACTAGGATTTGAATTAATCCTTTATTTGGTTCAGCGATGACACTTAGTACATGATGCAATCATACCAACTTGATACAACACATTCATGTACCCTTCCCCTACGGAGTGCCGGACATTCCGGAACATTCCCGATGAAAACACCGGAACCATTCCCCAACTCCGAAACGGGACTTTCCTTATATGAATCTTATTCTCCGGACCATTCCGGATCTCCTCGTGATATCCCGGATCCCATTCGGGACTCCGAACAACATTCGGTCTCTTTCTCATCATTCCATAACTACTCAAAACAACGTCGAATCCTTAAGTGTGTCTCCCTACGGTTCGTGAATTATGCAGACATGATCGAGACACTTCTCCGAACAATAACCAATAGAGGAATATGGAAATTCATATGGCTCCCACATATTTCTACGATTACTTTGCGATCGAATGAACCACTTACATACGATATCAATTTCCCTTTGTCTCACGATAGTTTACTTATCCGAGGTTATGATCGTCGGTATCTCTGCATACCTAGTTTAACCTCGTTACCGATAAGTACTCTTTTCTCGTTCCCATGATATGTGATCCCTTGTGAGCCAGTCACATGCTTGCAAGCTAATTGGATGACATTTCACCGAGAGGGCCCAGAGTATATCTATCTGTCATATGGATGGACAAATCCCACTCTTGATCCATGTATTTCAACCAACACTTTCCGAACACTCAATGCCACCTTTATAGCCACCCAGTTACGGTGTGGTGTTTGATGTCACCAAAGCATCAATCCGGTAAAGGTGATATGCATGATCTCATGGTCGAAGGAATTAGATTACTATGTATCAGAAAGCATATAGCAATTGAACTATTAAAATGACTTGATCTTTATGCTACGCTTATCTATAGGAGTATGTCCATCATATCATTCTCCTAACAATATGATCTTGTTGTTAATAACATCTCAATGTTCATGATAGGGAAACCACAATCATCTATTAACCAACAAGCTAGTATTATATAGAGGCTTTACTAGGGACTTCAAATTAAGTTTACAAATCACACAAGTATTAATGTTTCCTTGTTAATACTATTATAGCATGAATGTAAACATTTATCATAAACACAAAGATATAATAATAACTACATTTATTATTGCCTCTAGGGCATATCTCCAACATTGAGGACTATGTGGATCCATGTGTCTGGCGCCTGGCTGAGCTTATGCCTACCCAGCTGCGGGCACCACTCGACCAGGGCAATCATGTCCTTATGCACCTCATTGTATGGTTCCTTGCTAAGTGGTTTCCTCCCCGACAACGTCAGTAGGGATTGCAACCGGCTGCAGAGCCCAAGGACTCAATCTTGTTTCATGGGCCGGCGCGATTATCTTTTGCTGTGCAATTTATAACTCTCAAGGTCTTCTGTGTCTTCCCTCAAAACAAAAGTCTTATGTCTATTTATTCGGGTCCCTCTGAGGGCCTTTCTATAAGTTTGTATGCTCCGCCTTTTTAATGTAGATTTCAGGTTCTTCGGGGTCTTCTAAAAAAATCTTAACTCAACTGTCCACCTTGTATGATAAAATATGATAAAAACCATCACAATAGTGTTGTGAAAAATATGAAAATAAATAAACCAAAGACGTAGATATTATACTGCAAGATCCCTACTACTGGGTGAAAACATTAAATTTAATCTTCTAGAACCCATAAATATAAACCTATGTTTTCCTTGTTCCCTAAACGCACATTATTGCTGGTATGGAAGGAAGATCTTTTTTCCGGCACGGCGGCTCCCCCCATAGTGCAGCGTAGCTCTTCCTTTTTTCGGTGTTTTTCTCGCTTGGCAAGTGTGTCTTTGACGTTCTCTGGATCGTGATGTGCTGTGGCTCCAGCATCCATTGTCTCGTCTTTTGGATCTTTATAACTTATTATCGATGGTTGCTTTATTTATAAAGCGGGACGAAAGCCTGATTCGAGATGGCAGGAAGATCTATGTAGCCACTGGTTGTTTGTTAGTACTAGCAGTTTAGCTACCACTCCCTACCAGAGAATCACTGACCCTTGGCGTCCGTACGATTAGGAAGCTTTCGGGAAGGAGAGGTAGAGTTAAGCCATATATGGAGAGACAGCATTGAACCACAAATCGAATAAATCTTTCTTGGACATTGACATTGACATGCATCATTGATTAGGGCCTTAGTCACCGATCGATATGATCGGTTTCACGTGCGTATATATATGGTGGTCTCCTTTCCGTATCACAGAGAACAATACACACCATGCCTATGGATCTACTATGGTTCGTCATTACTACTTTATACTTGAGCTCTTCTTCATTTAATTTTGGTCGATCGGTGTCTTTGATAAATTACTGGCATATACATGCACATTTCAGATCGAGCCTCCTTGTGTCACCTTTGTTCTCTCTCAGTTATGGATCGTGCTTTTGTTTTGAAGTAACGAAAATTGCCTCTTCTAACGTACGTGTTTGACGGTGCAAACTGAGGTTGGAGACTATGTCGACCGTACGATCAAACAAGAGTGACCTGGAAGCCACCTGGTGGCCAACAGATCGCTGTCAGAACTCACTCCTCCGATAGTCATGTCCTCGAAATATAGGGTTCAAGTTTCGCTGTCCGTACACTCAGTATCTACGGGCCGACGTCTACGAAAAGGCATTACCAGGACTTTTATGGTTGTTTGATAGATTAATCAGCTCTGGACTATAATAATCCATCACATCAGTCTGGCAAATCACGCATAAATTGTTTCTCCCGCGCGCAAGAAACTTGACCGAACAAGACGGTGGCGATTTGATCCAGCTAGCTAGCCCTTATACGGCAATAACTTGGCAATAATAATGCACACGCAATGTTGGCAATGGCAGGAAAAAATTTCTTGGTACCGGCCGGGCTCACTTATTATTGCTGGCCACCAATGGCAGGAAGATTTGCCTATCTTGGTATGTTAGTTAATTTCTACGTAGATAGCAGCTTAATTAGCACTCTCGATCACTGAACTTGGGCGTCCGTATGACCAGGAAGCTCACAGGAAGGAGAGACAGCATTGAACAAGAAATCGAATAATTATTGGCTGGAGATGACATCCATTATCATTGATTAGGCCCCCTGCTTAGTCACCGAAGTAGCGACCGATTGATATGATCCATCTCGCATGCAGAACTATATAGGTGTCTTTTTTTCTCGTCTCACCATGCCTATTAAATTATTAATCTATATGGTTTATTACTAATAAGATACACCAAAAATCGGATCCATCCTTCAACTTTAGCTGTTCCCATCTTTTGGTCGGTGCCTTTGATTAACTAATTGTTTAGATGCATAATGTACGTCGAGCTTCCTTGCTACACCTTTTTCCTTTTTTTTGTCCGTCTCCACACCTCTCTCTAACACACTTAGTTCCCTCCTTAGTTGATCATGCTTCGCTTTTGGCGTAGTATTTAAATCTTCTTCATACTACATTTGATTCACAGAAGCTGATGGGGACACGGCCGGAGAGATATTCATAGAAGAGAAGATGATGTTCGAGATTGAGGCGACGGAGAAGTTTGACCGTCCGTTCCAACGAAGAGTAACCTGGAAGCCTCACGCGGGGACGTTGGATCGCTGTCAGATCACGCCTGCTCTCTGCTGGATCGTGAACTTGGTTAAACTAGAAGCCTTAGTTCATGTTTCACTGTCCGTACGGAAACGTACGGATCCGACGTATACGAAAAGACCATATCAACCATCAAGACTTTGTCAAAAAGACACACTAACAAAACATACATAAACTACAATATGGTGATTGATTGGTGCTTCCCTCACCTCTGAAAGCCTTTTTATCAGTTGTTGAAAGTCAGCTAAAAATGGTGATATTGAAACGAACATTTTCAATAAAGAGGGAAAGCGTGCATACATGGTTTGAGGCGAAGCTAATTCCACAGTCAAAGAAAGGCTTCTTTCTGGTTATGCAGGGCCGGGATTACCTCATTTCAAAAAAAATCTACTTTATGGATGACCCATGTGGCTATATTTTTTTTATTTCTACAAGAGAAGGGACAGAAATTTCACAATTTTTGTTTTGAGTATAAAATTTTGAAAATTATTAATGTATAATGAGATCTTAGTGTGTGTGATTAAATAAACTATTTTTTGAATGAAAAAATCGCAAGGAATTTTATGTGATTTCTTATCCTTAAATTTTATTAATATGCGGCATGCAATCATGTAGAATAAATGACGACCGACTAAAATACCATCACTATGGCATCCATGATAGTTTATTCGGCATGTTACATGACAAGAAAATACCAATGATAGATTGCATAATGAAATTATTGAATAGTATGGCTAATAGGGATATTTAAAAGTAGTTAAACAAAATATTGCATACATTGGAAAGAAGATCTTCTATTGTTATTGGTATGCAAAATATATTACTGAAACATTACAAAATAAAGTAAGATTGCTAAATTTGAGATAAATGGTATATTTCTAATTTCTGTAATAACGTAAAAATGGTTCAAGATTGTATATTCTATACCAATCATTTCTAAAACGTCATTTATTTAAAAACAACATGAGAATGTTGTGTATTTATATGAAAATGAAGGGACATGAGGTAAACATATCAAATAAAGTTAGAATTAGAATTCTTAATCTTTACTTGACCTATATATTAATGAGGATAAACTCTTTTTGCTTAGCTTTATTAACAAAACAATATTTTTTCCATCAAAATTGTCTCCTTATCATGAGAACATTGCTCAAGTGAATCCTAATTATTAACAATCGGAATGTTAGCCCTGCATACTGATCGATCTCATAGAAACTAACGTCGAGCTCACGGTTTAAACTCCAATTGAATATTGCAATTTAATCTCATGCACAAATTTCATACTCCCTCCATCCCAAGGATTAAGGCCTATATTTTTCTAGAAGTCCAGCTACGAAAAGTTTGATCAAGTTTTTAGAAAAAACTATCAAAAACTATGATATTATATAGATACCATGTGAATATATGTTTTACGATGTATCATAAGATATGTATTTAATATTATAGATATTAATATATTTTTCTACAAACTTGGTCAAACTTTACATAGTTTGACTTTTCAAAAATAATATAATCCTTAAGCCTTGTGACGGAGGTAGTATATGTTTGCTAACGTGGTATTTTCAAAAACTCCGAATGATATTTCACCCATAAATTTTTAATACGATGAAAGATCTCTTCTAGGCATATGACATCTATTTTGGACATTTATAAAAATGGTGGGTATATAATGTATTATTTACAATCACATAATATTAAGTCCATGAATTTATGGAGACATTTTATATATCATCCAATTTGACACACTAGGACGATGCTCTTATATAAAAAACAAATAAAGGTGATGTCCTCGCATTTGCGAGGGCCATCATGCTAGTTAAACTAAAGGTTAGCACCGCTTTTATCAACAACACTTTCAATGATATCATAGTACTGTACAATTTGTGAAAAAAAAATGTTCAAAGATAAAGATGAGTACTATTTGTTGTTCTTTAGCTGTTGAGCAGGTAAT
Source organism: Avena sativa (assembly GCA_916181665.1). Taxonomy (NCBI): domain Eukaryota; kingdom Viridiplantae; phylum Streptophyta; class Magnoliopsida; order Poales; family Poaceae; genus Avena; species Avena sativa. The sequence continues at coordinate 384,977,055 of OV702293.1, read as the reverse complement.
GTTGTTTGATTATTGCTCCATAGTATAGATGGAGTATATGCTCCCTGGATGCTTATAATTAATTAATATTAATTAGGGATATAAAATGAGCATGAAAGATACATTCACAAAAATAAGCAGCATGGAAGATGGAGGCATATGTACGGCACGTATCTATTTTAGATTGCACTAGGTTGGTGGTGCTCGAGGGCAAGATCGTCAACCTCGTGAAAAATAAATAATGGACCAAACAAACCGTTCGTCGTCCTCTGACGTGATGGACGGCACGGGCGGGCCTGTGATCGCAGGGTCCACACGACAGCATGCATTGAGTCTAGCTGCATAGCATAGCAGCATGCATTGCTCTCCTACCGTCCATCGCCAAAAAGACACAAGCTATAGCCAGCGACGACCCACTCTCATTTCCTGTGTAGACTGTAGACCGCAGGGTCTTCCTTCGAAGACTTGTGCAAGTATATTAACTAAGAGTTATGGACCATGCAAAGAAGATACCAATGTCTTTCTAGATAAACTAGATATCGATGTTTGTCATGAACCATGAGTCTACAAATTACCTTTTTTTCTTATTTGTGCTTGTTAAACGCAAACAATCCAAAGAGAAACACGACTCGATCGCATTTATTACAAACTTTACTTTATATTAACTAGCGTGGTGGCCCTCGCAAATGCGAGGGCATCCTATTTAATATGTCGAAATAGCATGTTGGTCCCTCATAAATGCAAGTGAAAGTATTAAGTAATTATTTTTTATCTTATGCATATATTTTTCTCTCCCTTGTACCTCCTTTAGTTGCAAAATACATGATTTATACTTTGATATATATATATATATATATATATATTCATAAAAGTCAACCTTGACGTTTATTATATATGTGTATATTTGATGTTTCTAGGAAATGATTAAAAAATATAAACTATTTTGGTAAATATCGAAAGATATTGATTAATTTTGTTTTTAATAAAATGTTTAAATATTCAAACCTGGAGCTGTGAGGACACAAATGAAACTAAACCCGTGCACCTGGTAGACCAATTGCCATATGCAACCCTACGCCTCTACAAATTGTGCACCGATATATCGATTAATATTGGTTTTTTCACATCCTCATAAAATAAATTAGGCTTGAATGGTAGATATTTCTATCATATGCACTGTGATCCACTTAAGAAAAGAAATTTACCAATCATTGATCATCCCATGTACTACTGCTTTGCGGATGTTTTTGTTTGTACCTAATTAATGCTAAAGAATTTTTAATTAGAATATTGTCCATAATGAAAATTCTATGTTCCCAATAGAGATAAAATATTTCCTACTGTTTCTTCTCAATGACATTAACATTGCTCATCCAAAAGGTACTTAATTGGTGCGTCCTTCTATCCTTCCCTTCAACACCAATGTCTGCGATCAGATCCTCAGTATCATCTCTTTCCTTGTGTGTTTTATGCAACTAACAAAGTACCGCCATGATGAAGGAATGTTAGTCACAATCCCTTGTGACACAAACATAAATCCCAGTTGCACTATATCTCACCACCGAGCAGCTGAATATCATATGCTTTTGCAACTATATATCAATTAGGAACTATCATTATATAATAGAATTGGTACCCACGCGTATGTAGCCAGCGGCTAGCTTTGGGTTCCGTAATCTTGTGCTCAAGCACATCCCTAGGTTCAGTGGTCGATGTGTTGTGTACAGAGATGATCTCTGAACACAGTCAGAATGCATCACAAGGCATTATTGTGTGCGTTATGGAGCACCTTAGTATTCTCAATTCTTGAATGTTCAAGCATTACTCTCGTTCAAATAAGATGTATGTCTAGACCAATTGTCTACCATTTTAATCTTGAGCATATGTATGGATAGACCAATTGTCCACCATTTTAATCTTGGTAAGTTGCCCTTAACTCTGAGAACCCCAATATGGCATGAGGACCCCAAGAAACAACAGGTTAGCCCTTACCATTTAGTTTATGTACCTACTTTGTTAGGTTTGTATATACTTCACGACAACATTCCGACAGTGAAGACATACATCTTACATAATCAGTGGTCTTGTATGGATGCCACACTCAACTCCTCATAAAGTGCTTCTTGTGGCTTCCATTTTCCATGGTTTGTGTCATTTCTAGACAGTTCTATTAAATAGAAAATCGTGGTTTGGAGCTTGACTTGTGATATTTTAGGTTCCCACTCAGTGGTTGACTCGCTCTTCAAAATCCTCTTTGGGTTGGAGCGGAGGGGGTGCATGTTCAAAAAAAATTAGGTTTCGACTCTTTGGTGTGTACAACCGTGTAGCAATTACGGATATAAGCAAATGGGAAAATATAAATATCACTTATTGACATAATTTCCCTTTGGTATGGATGATCTACATACCTGAGCATTGTGCACCATTTTTTTCTCGCCTTCGAAAGTATTACAATCGGAAAATTCAGAGTAGTTACTCCAGAAAATTTTCTGACTTATCAAAAGCTTCGTTCATTGTTGTATCTGTAAGGGAAAATAATTTTTAGTTGTTGATTGGTGATTGTTCCTCAAAGGTTGAGAGATATCGTGCTTTCAAACTTTGAAGGTCTTCAATGTGGAGTGGGTTTTTTCTAGGCTACTTAAGCTTTCCGTCCAATTTATTTCCAATAGAAGCATGTGTTGGATTGACCTATGAACCAATAATAACATGGTATTCGACTGATACACATTGAAGAATTGTACATTCTTTTCCTTCGAAAGATAAAAAAGAAATTTACCTTCTTATCTGCTGTGATCATATTCGTACTAAGAAATTCTGTAGTCAATACATCAATTCAGCTCCAAAGTCTATATCCGAGTGCCCATGTGTCGTTCCTTGTATATACAATGCATTTAGTAATTAGGAGTGTCAGTGCCATATCTGATATTTATGTAGGTTTATGAAAAATAAATATAAAAGGTTAGAGAACATACATAGTTATTTTTTATTTTCTGCAATAGCTTGATATGTAAGATCTCCAAACCCTACGTTTATTGTATTGCTGACCAGTTGTTAGAATAGGCTGACCATGTATGTACTCGTTGATTGCCTTCAAGGAAAATAGAAACCGATCCGTAAATTATCTAGGACGTGCTTTGTGATAGATCCAAGTTCCCGCAGAAGTCTTGTCCCTCTTAAGGTCGATCCTCTCCTTGTTTGATAGTAGAGGTTTTGTGGGGATTAGAGGGGATTATCCCCACCAAACCCTTTTTTTCCACTTATTCTTAAAACAGTGTTTTGTTCTAGTATATTAGAAGGGATTATCCCGACTTTTCTCTTGTTTTTCCTAAATCCCTAGTGCATTTTTCTCAATACCCAATACACTACCCCTACCTAGTGGATTGGATATTTGTGGGGATTTGAGGGAATTGGGTGAAGGTAGAGGTTTCATCCAATCCCTTTGGGGATTATCCCCTCTAATTCTCACTAAACCTCTAGTACCAAACATGGCCTAATGCTTTCTTGATCGATCCGTAAATAATCTGGGACGTGCTTTGTGATGGATCCAAGTTCCCGCAGAAGTCTTGTCCATCTCAAGGTCGGTCCTCTCATCAGGTTCAAAATCGAGAAAACTTAGACCGCCCTAGAAGGTTCTGTCGCTGCTCGCATCCGTTGATTCCGTTACTGGCTTCGGAATATTGGTGGACTTGAGTGCCATAGCTCCAAGTTGCCGATCTCCGGAGAGCTATGATTTGCCGCAAGATGATTTCCAATCTCTGTAGAAAGGCGAGTGACCCCTTGAAACCTGGATCGAATGAGAGGATCTTGGCCCGGTTTCTGTGCGTGATGCTAATCACGTGTTACATTGATTACAAAAAATCTAACGGTTGTATAACTAATCCACTAATTTGATCTTTGCCTTAACTTAGGGATCCACGAAACGTGCACACCGATCAGTTTTTTTTCTTTTTGGAGGTTGCTTTTCCACGTGAGACAGACATGGTAGATGCGGTCACGTAACATGATGCAGTCACGTACTATTCCGTTACGTACGTGTGTTCTCTAATTAAATCATAGCCATAGATTTTAAATCCAACTATCAAAATAATTTTAATGATGTGGATCAACGTGGTGCCTCGAAAAACACCCTTATATTGCTTTTAGTATATAATAGATGAAGCGCCAAGAGGCCACACACCCACCCACCCACTCGACACCACTAATAACATTAATCATGCTAAATTTGAGAAACCTTTAACATTTTAGCGTAAATATATGAGATATATTTAAGAAACTTTTTAGAGTAGGGGGGCCATGGCCCCCATGACCCTAGGAAAAGCTCTGTCACTGTGCACAAGGGGAACTTGGTTTTGTGTCACCCTATGGACCCCAATATCTATGGATCGGAACTGCATAATTCTTGATCATTGTGGCCTCGGGAATTTTGTCCCACTTCTAATTTTGCAAGACATGTTGGATGTAGGAGATGTGCCTCCATTGAACGAGAAGACCAATCCCTGTCTATGAACTTGACCACTCATGTTCTACACCGCGGTGACATTGTTCTAGACGATAGCGAAGCGCTGGCCCTTGTAGAACTACACGACCATTGTCTTTATTTCCGTACGCACACCCTCCTCGGTGATGGGACCGCCGAATGTAGTTTAGCTGACTTGATCGAATCATAGGGATCCAAACTAAAGAGGCCGTCAGAACTTTCTCAGAAGCAGCGCGCCCAGGTATGTACCCATATTCTCACTTCTAAAGTAATCGCCACTGATTGGGAACCACACACTAAACTAAAGGTTAGCAATACTGCCTTTATCAACAACACTTTCAATGAAATCATACTACAATTTATCAAAAAAAAAACTGTTCGAAGATAAAGATGAGTACCTTTGTTGCTCTTTAGCTGTTGAGTAGGTAATGTTGTTTGATTATTGCTCCATGGTTTAGATGGAGTATATGCTCCCGGGATGCTTATTAATAACGGTTATAAAAATGGAAGGGTTTTAGCAGCATGAAAGATACACTCACAAAAATAAGCAGCATGGAAGATGCAGGCATGCACGGCACGTATCTATTAGAATTTAGAATTGTACTCCCTCCGTCCCAAAATAGATGTCTTAAGTTTCTCAAAATTTGAATGAATCTATATGTTAAATAGTGTCTAGATTCATCCAAATTTTAACAAATCTGAGACATCTATTATGGGACGGAGGAAGTAGAAGATTGCAGTGAGTTCTTGGTTGGTTGAGTGGGGATCGATCCAAAGCGAGGTACATGTCTCAATCATCTGTCGATTGATCCATCTATCTCCAAACTGTTTGTGTGTGCATGCAAGCAAAAAAATGGTTCGTGCATGCAAGCAATTGGTATAGCATTTCGTTCCCTCCCGGTTGTTGAAACCCCTCATGGCGAGTATTTATCCATCCATCAATTTATTTTAGGTGAACCAGCAAATGCGTCTATTATCTGTCTCCGGAGAATCAGAATATGGCCATCTACTTGGTAAGCAGCCGTGTCGAGGCACCTATTAGGTGATGTTGACGCCCTGATTTTGACAGAAAAGAAAAGCGGGGAGAACGTTGACGCTCTCATGGCAAACATGGAAATCTTTTCGCCCGTGGAGTTCACTTTTGTGATCCTGCCACTAGTCTTCCGATTTGTCACGAATCGGGACTAATCGAGATAGACTCTAGTCTCGGGCTGGACTGAACCTCTAGTCTCAGTCCGTAATACGGCCCGGGACTAGAAACCTAAAGCCGACCAACTGCTCTTTTTGAGGACCTCTAGTCCCGGTCCGTAACACGGTCCGAGACTAGTCGTTCCTCCATATAAATGCAGCTTCGTGTTCACACGGCCCGAGCTATAGTGGCCATTTTACTCAAAGAAGCAAGCCGAGTTCATGTCCTTTTTTTCTCAAGATTTGTCAAGATTTAGTTTGCAACCCCTAAATCCAAAGTTTTAAAAGGTAAGAACTGCATCCTTTCATCTCTTATTGCTACTTTAGCTCAATGCTCTAGAAGTAGAGATATGGATTTGCATGCATGCTCTAGAAGTAGAGGATTTAAAAATGTTTAAATTTTTTTGATTAGGCACAAAGTTACTAAAAATTGAAATGTGTAATTTTAGAGTTTTAGAGCTTAGAATGCAATGAGGTTTTCATTGATAGAACAATAATCAAAAACTCTATATTTATCATGTTAATTGTTTTCTCCAAATAGCCCAAGCTACTCCAAGTAGCCCAAGCTCAAGGTAATTTGAGTAGTAGCTGACTTGGTCGAATCATAGGGATCGAAACTAAAGAGGCTGTCGGAACTTTCTCGGAAGCAGCGTGCCCAGGTATGTACCCACATTCTCATTTCCAAAGTAATGACCGCTGATTGGGAACCACACACTAAACTAAAGGTTAGCACCGCCTCTATCAACAACACTTTCAATGATATCATAGGAGTACTGTACAATTTGTGGAAAAAAAATGTTCGAAGATAAAGATGAGTAGTACCTTTGTTGTTCTTTAGCTGTTGAGCAGGCAATGTTGTTTGATTATTGCTCCATGGTCTAGATGGAGCATATGCTCCCTGGATGCTTATAGTTAATTAATATTAATTAGGGATATAAAATGGAAGCGGCATGAGAGATACATTCACAAAAATAAGGAGCATGGACAGGGCCGGCACTGGAGGGGGGCAGGGTGTGCGGCCGCCCCGGGCCCCAAAAATCAGGGGGCCCCACCTGAGATATACACATGCGTATAATATTCTCATACATTGCTATGAATCGGCTGATTCATAGGCCAGCGTTTGGGCCTTACGTTGTGACTTGTGAGCCAGGGCCGGCCATGGAGGGGGGCAGGGTGTGCGGCCACCCCGGGCCCCAAAAATTATTGAAGAACTATTTGAGATCCACAATGTCTCAACAGAGGTTAAATGGTTTGGCAATATTATGCATCGAGAAGAAATTAGTGGATGACATCGACATCGACCCCATCATAAGTGAGTTTGCATCGAGAAATGTTAGAAGAAATTTCTAAGGTAATATGTATAATTTTTTTAATATGTTCGTACTTCTTTTGAATGCGTTTAAGGTTTATTGAGAACATATATATTACATGTATAATATTTATCGGTATCATTGTGACGTCTATACTAAGGGCCCCAAGTTTTAGTCTCGCCCAGGGCCCCCAAAATCTCAGGACCGGCCCTGTTGTGAGCTAGCTGTGAAAGGCCTGACTAGGATAGGGAAACTCAATCGTCGCTGCTCGCAGCTCGCTACGGAAAGAGTCAATCGATGCAATCGATTGGTCTGGCGGTGCCCCATCGCGCGTCCTCCTCCTCGGCTCCTCGAACATCACTCGTCAGGCGGCGCCCCGCGCCCAGTCCGTCACTCACCGACGACAAGACCACGAGCGCACCGCGTGTGGCAGCCGCGGCTCCTTGACCTTACGCGACGGCAGGCGGCACTGACCAGCACCGAAGGCCGACGGCACTGCCGCACTGACCCGTGCGCGATCGGCGATCCCAAGTCCCAACCGCCGGTAAGCTTCACGAATTTAGCACGCTTCTTATTTTTAAAATTCATCTAATTACATACTATTGATTGTCAGTTCATCGACTCGTCATCTCGCCGATTTTTCTGGTCTCAATTTGCGATCGCGAGAATATCACACGCATAACACCAATCCGAGGTATATCCGTATATTCAATATTTTACTTGGTACAATCACAACACAACACGCTTCTTATTTCTAAATTTCATCTAATTATGTACTATTGATTGTCAGTTCATCGACTCATCGTCTCGCCAATTTGTTTTCGGGCCCCTGATTGCGATCGCGAGAATATCACACGCATAACACCAATCCGAGGTATATCCGTATATTCAATATTTTACTTGGTACAATCACATGATGCCCTGTTCGTTGATACCCTACAATATTTGGTATATTTTTTCAGCATTGTGGTCTACCATATCATGTCCTCCTCTTCGAGGAAGTGTCCATCTGGTCATGCTAAAAGGAAAAGAGCAAAAGAGGTGGCTGCCTTGGTACAGTGACAGAGAGAAGATATCCACAAATTTTTCAAGGCTAATTCGGGTGCATCGGTAAACCCAAATGATGAGTTGGCGATAGTTGCCGTGGAGAAAGATCAACCAACTGATGGAAATGTTGAATCCGATCAACAAGAAGAAAATATTGAAACCAACATTGGCGATAGCAATGTAAGTGGCTCTGAGAATGTAGTTGATTCATCTGATGCACATACTGAGTCTGCTAGTGTCGATGAACAACCAGTTAATACTTCTGATATTTATGATCCACGAAATTGGGATAATCTTGATAATAAAGCAAGAGACATCTTAGTTGAGAAAGGACCTATGAGAGAGGAAGAAATGGAATACCCTCTAGATGGTGCATCAAGGCATTTTTCATATTCTCATTACCATAGGGATTTAAGGAATGGAGAGAAGCATGATAGAAAATGGCTTGTTTATTCAAGGGCTGTTGACAAAGTTTTTTGCTTCTCTTGTAAGATCTTCAAGTCTAGCACTAGCAGGAGTCCGAGTTCATTAGCACGTGATGGATTTAGAAATTGGAGGCATATTAGTGAGAAGCTTAAGGAACATGAAAATAGTGTCGAGCATATTAATAACATGAACAAGTGGAATGAATTGAGGGTTAGACTACGGAAGGAGGAAACTATTGACAAAGAATTGCAGCATGAAATTACAAAGGAGAAAGAACGGGTGAGGCAAGTTTTGTTAAGAATAATAGCCATTGTGAAATATCTTGGTAAACGCAACTTGGCATTTCGAGGAAAGAGTGAGCAGCTTTACAAGGATGATAATGGTAATTTCTTAGCTTGTGTTGAGATGGTTGCAGAATTTGACATGGTAATGCGAGATCACCTTAGGCGTATTGAGAACAATGAAATTCATTATCATTGTCTCAGTCATAAAATTCAGAATGAGTTGATATCTCTTTTGGCTTCTAACATTACACGTTCTATCATAAAAGTTGTGAAAGAGGGCAAGTATTTCTCTATTATCCTAGATTGTACCCCTGATGTTAGTCATCAAGAACAAATGACTTTATTAGTTTGATGTGTTAATTTATCTAATGGCAAGATACAAATTGAGGAGTACTTTTTGGGGTTCTTAAAGGTGAATGACACTTCTGGCTTGGGGCTTTTGAAAGTACTGCTTGATTCTATGGAATCATTTGACCTAAATATTGACAATATAAGGGGTCAGGGCTATGACAATGGTTCCAATATGAAAGGTAAACATAAAGGGGTACAATCTAGGTTACTTCAGATGAATCCAAGAGCTCTATATATGCCATGTGCTTGTCATAGTCTGAATCTCACTCTTTGTGATATGGAAAAATCATGTAGGAAAGCCGTTTCATTTTTTGGAATTATTCAACGCATATATGTCTTGTTTGCTGGTTCTACAAAAAGGTGGAGTGTCTTTCTTAAACATGTTCCTAGTTTAACTGTGAAATCATTGTCCAATACTCGTTGGGAGAGTCGAATCAAAAGTGTTACGGCAATAAGATTTCAGGCTATGGAGTTAAGGTCTGCTTTGCTTGAGTTACGTCATTCTTCTGAGGTTGAGCCTAAGGATAAAAGTGATGCAAAAAAAATATTTGACGCACTTGGCCACTTTGAGTTTCTAGTTGGTATGATCATCTGGTATGAGATTCTTTTTGCAGTAAATAAAGTTAGCAAGATGTTGCAATCGCCAGCCATGTGCATTGACTCTACTTTGAAGAAAATACAAGGTATCAAACTATATTTTCAGAATTACAGAGATGAAGGGTTTGCTGCTAGTTTGATCAACGCCAAAGGTATTGCAACTAAAATGGGTGTAGAGGCATTTTTTCCAGTAAAACCTGCTACTAGGAAGAAACAATTTGATGAAAGTATTTGTGAAGAAGAAATTCTAGAAGCTGAGAAGGCTTTTCAGGTTAAATATTTTTTTGTTGTGGTTGATATGGCGATAACTTCTTTGGAGGATAGATTTGAAGAACTCATGGTGTTTAAAGATATATTTGGTTTTCTATTGAGCTCTGGCACCTTGAAGTCGCTAAATGATGATGAACTTCAAGAGGGCTGCACAAAATTTGCAAATACTTTCTCTCATGCTGGTTCATGTAATGTTGAAGTATATGATCTTTTTTCTGAATTAAAGATGATAAGATTCACCTTGCCAGATGAAGTAATGTCTGCTATGGAAATTTTTGAGCATGTCAGAGAAGTTGATTGTTATCCTAATATCTCCATTGCTTACCGCATCTTATTTACTGTGTCTGTGACTGTTGCATCGGCTGAAAGAAGTTTTTCAAAGTTAAAATTATTGAAGAACTATTTGAGATCCACAATGTCTCAACAGAGGTTAAATGGTTTGGCAACATTATGCATCGAGAAGAAATTAGTGGATGACATCGACATCGACCCCATCATAAGTGAGTTTGCATCGAGGAATGTTAGAAGAAATTTCTAAGGTAATATGTATAATTATTTTAATATGTTCGTACTTCTTTTGAATGCGTTTAAGGCTTATTGAGAACATATATATTACATGTATAATATTCATCGGTATCATTGTGACGTCTATACTAAGGGCCCCAAGTTTTAGTCTCGCCCAGGACCCCCAAAATCTCAGGACCGGCCCTGTTGTGAGCTAGCTGTGAAAGGCCTGACTAGGATAGGGAAACTCAATCGTCGCTGCTCGCAGCTCGCTACGGAAAGAGTCAATCAATGCAATCGATTGGTCTGGCGGTGCCCCATCGCGCGTCCTCCTCCTCGGCTCCTCAAACATCGCTCGTCAGGCGGCGCCCCGCGCCCAGTCCGTCACTCACCGACGACAAGACCACGAGCGCGCCGCGCGTGGCAGCCGCGGCTCCTTGACCTTACGCGACGGCAGGCGGCACTGACCAGCACCGAAGGCCGACGGCACTGCCGCACTGACCCGTGCGCGATCGGCGATCCCAAGTCCCAACCGCCGGTAAGCTTCGCGAATTTAGCACGCTTCTTATTTCTAAATTTCATCTAATTACGTACTATTGATTGTCAGTTCATCGACTCGTCATCTCGCCGATTTTTCTGGTCTAAATTTGCGATAACGAGAATATCACACGCATAACACCAATCCGAGGTATATCCGTATATTCAATATTTTACTTGGTGCAATCACAATACAACACGCTTCTTATTTCTAAATTTCATCTAATTACGTACTATTGATTGTCAGTTCATCGACTCATCGTCTCGCCAATTTGTTTTCGGGCCCCTGATTGCGATCGCGAGAATATCACACGCATAACACTAATCCGAGGTATATCCGTATATTCAGTATTTTACTTGGTACAATCACATGATGCCCTGATCGTTGATACCCTACAATATTTGGTATATTTTTTTCAGCATTGTGGTCTACCATATCATGTCCTCCTCTTCGAGGAAGTGTCCATCTGGTCATGCTAAAAGGAAAAGAGCAAAAAAGGTGGCTGCCTTGGTACAGTCACAGAGAGGAGATATCCACAAATTTTTCAAGGCTAATTCGGGTGCATCGGTAAACCCAAATGATGAGTTGGCGATAGTTGTCGTGGAGGAAGATCAACCAGCTAATGGAAATGTTGAATCCGATCAACAGGAAGAAAATATTGAAACCAACATTGGCGATAGCAATGTAAGTGGCTCTGAGAATGTAGTTGATTCATCTGATGCACATACTGAGTCTGCTAGTGTCGATGAACAACCAGTTAATACTTCTGATATTTATGATCCACGAAATTGGGATAATCTTGATAATAAAGCAAGAGACATCTTAGTTGAGAAAGGACCTATGAGAGAGGAAGAAATGGAATACCCTCTAGATGGTGCATCAAGGCATTTTTCATATTCTCATTACCATAGGGATTTAAGGAATGGAGAGAAGCATGATAGAAAATGGCTTGTTTATTCAAGGGCTGTTGACAAAGTTTTTTGCTTCTCTTGTAAGATCTTCAAGTCTAGCACTAGCAGGAGTCCGAGTTCATTAGCACGTGATGGATTTAGAAATTGGATGCATATTAGTGAGAAGCTTAAGGAACATGAAAATAGTGTCGAGCATATTAATAACATGAACAAGTGGAATGAATTGAGGGTTAGACTACGGAAGGAGGAAACTATTGACAAAGAATTGCAGCATGAAATTACAAAGGAGAAAGAACGGGTGAGGCAAGTTTTGTTAAGAATAATAGCCATTGTGAAATATCTTGGTAAACACAACTTGGCATTTCGAGGAAAGAGTGAGCAGCTTTACAAGGATGATAATGGTAATTTCTTAGCTTGTGTTGAGATGGTTGCAGAATTTGACATGGTAATACGAGATCACCTTAGACGTATTGAGAACAATGAAATTCATTATCATTATCTCAGTCATAAAATTCAGAATGAGTTGATATCTCTTTTGGCTTCTAACATTACACGTTCTATCATAAAAGTTGTGAAAGAGGGCAAGTATTTCTCTATTATCCTAGATTGTACCCCTGATGTTAGTCATCAAGAACAAATGACTTTATTAGTTTGATGTGTTAATTTATCTAATGGCAAGATACAAATTGAGGAGTACTTTTTGGGGTTCTTAAAGGTGGATGACACTTCTGGCTTGGGGCTTTTGAAAGTACTGCTTGATTCTATGGAATCATTTGACCTAAATATTGACAATATAAGGGGTCAGGGCTATGACAATGGTTCCAATATGAAAGGTAAACATAAAGGGGTACAATCTAGGTTACTTCAGATGAATCCAAGAGCTCTATATATGCCATGTGCTTGTCATAGTCTGAATCTCGCTCTTTGTGATATGGCAAATCATGTGGGAAAGCCGTTTCATTTTTTGGAATTATTCAACGCATATATGTCTTGTTTGCTGGTTCTACAAAAAGGTGGAGTGTCTTTCTTAAACATGTTCCTAGTTTAACTGTGAAATCATTGTCCAATACTCGTTGGGAGAGTCGAATCAAAAGTGTTACGGCAATAAGATTTCAGGCTATGGAGTTAAGGTCTGCTTTGCTTGAGTTGCGTCATTCTTCTGAGGTTGAGCCTAAGGATAAAAGTGATGCAAAAAATTTATTTGACGCACTTGGCCACTTTGAGTTTCTAGTTGGTATGATCATCTGGTATGAGATTTTTTTTGCAGTAAATAAAGTTAGCAAGACGTTGTAATCGCCAGCCATGTGCATTGACTCTACTTTGAAGCAAATACAAGGTATCAAACTATATTTTCAGAATTACAGAGATGAAGGGTTTGCTGCTAGTTTGATCAACGCCAAAGGTATTGCAACTAAAATGGGTGTAGAGGCATTTTTTCCAGTAAAACGTCGTGCTACTAGGAAGAAACAATTTGATGAAAGTATTTGTGAAGAAGAAATTCTAGAAGCTGAGAAGGCTTTTCAGGTTAAATATTTTTTTGTTGTGGTTGATATGGCGATAACTTCTTTGGAGGATAGATTTGAAGAACTCATGGTGTTTAAAGATATATTTGGTTTTCTATTGAGCTCTAGCACCTTGAAGTCGCTAAATGATGATGAACTTCAAGAGGGCTGCACAAAATTTGCAAATACTTTCTCTCATGCTGGTTCATGTGATGTTGAAGTATATGATCTTTTTTCTGAATTAAAGATGATGAGATTCACCTTGCCAGATGAAGTAATGTCTGCTATGGAAATTTTTGAGCATGTCAGAGAAGTTGATTGTTATCCTAATATCTCCATTGCTTACCGCATCTTATTTACTGTGCCTGTGACTGTTGCATCGGCTGAAAGAAGTTTTTCAAAGTTAAAATTATTGAAGAACTATTTGAGATCCACAATGTCTCAACAGAGGTTAAATGGTTTGGCAACATTATGCATCGAGAAGAAATTAGTGGATGACATCGACCCCATCATAAGTGAGTTTGCATCGAGGAATGTTAGAAGAAATTTTTAAGGTAATATGTATAATTTTTTAAATATGTTCGTACTTCTTTTGAATGCGTTTAAGACTTATTGAGAACATATATATTACATGTATAATATTCATCGGTATCATTGTGACGTCTATACTAAGGGCCCCAAGTTTTAGTCTCGCCCAGGGACCCCAAAATCTCAGGACCGGCCCTGCTCAGACAACGACAGGTGCTCACATTCCACCTTTGGCCACGGGGCATGTCTGACGCTTGGGGCAGGGAATGGACGTGGGCGTGGGAAGATACAACATCTTGCCTCTGCCTCCGTGTTCGAATTAACAAGAGAGGATAGTCAATGACCACGAGATTGCAGCATCATGCACACTACTTGACCGTGTGCCATGCATAGTAGAGTCCATTCGGCGGGAGCCGAGAGTGCGCCTGCGACTGTGCCGCGAGTAGGACGCGCCATCTGGAAATGCAACTAATGGAACTGGACTAATGGAACAGGATTTGGAATCGCAACTGCGTGCCGTTTTATACAAGATGGGAGCCCTAGGTTGATGTTGAACGGCTACTTCGTTCAATTGGCCTACCGGGTGGTAATGTTGCATCTAATAGCATATAAAGATGGTAGCTGGTTGTTTGCAAATAGTAGAACACGGGAAGTCTAACCAAGCACGCTTCTGTTTGAGTCAAGAACATCTCTTAAAAGGGCGACGCGCCTGATCAACTCGGCACCGCCGTAGTCGGTGAATATTTTGTTCTATGGACGGAACTAATTATTCAGACCCATTATTTGCTGCGTGTTCTTGTTGGCGAAGAAGCTAGCACGTTTGCGGCAATTTGATGAGCCCGCCTCGCCCCTCATGAAGTCGTGATGGGACGTATACTTGATCCAACAATCAAACAACTATGTTATTGTCGAAGCAACGTCTAAATTTGTCTAAACTATCTCGGAAGCAGCAGTAAGCATAGAAATTGGTGGCACAACTTGTAACATCCAAATTATCTCGATCGACCAAATTAAAGTTTCAAAATGCATTTCTTGTAGTATTAGTCGCCTGCCGCCTGCCCTGGCCTGCGGCCTCACACACAATACTATACGTTGTTTTCTACCTTGGGATAGATGGTTAACAGACACGTCCATGTGAATCTTGGCTGAGCCAGTAAAAACAACGGTTTCCGGTGGTAAAATCAGAGTTGTTAAAATTCTCACATCTTCACAAAAAAAAAAATGGAAACAATACATCGATTTGAGGATGACCATTTCTCCTCTCCGTATCCCGCAAGAAGGTGACACAGTATACACCAGAACGGATTAGTAAAATGACAGTGGTCCACATGGGGTTAACTAAACAAGACAGAGGTTTGTCCACTGTCCCCTTTGTATCGATAAACTAGGCAAGATAATTCGAGTAGTTTTAGCTGACCTCGTCGAACCAACAGAGGTCTCCAAATTAAATAGCCTCCAGGAGCTTTCCCGGAAGCCGCGAGCCCAGATAAGATCAGCAAATCACAGTTCATTATCAGCAGCACTTTCGATGAAATTAAACTATATACTATGTAGTCATATAATCAATGGAACTTCTCAATTATACACGGTTCATTATCACAACACAGTTCATTATCAGCAGTTGTTTGTAGTCCTTGAGATGAATGATCTATTCATGGTTTAGGTGGAGTATATGTTTCCAAAGATGCCTTGTAAATTCATAGGTTAATTACTAGGTTTGTATAATGAAAAAAATAGCAGCATGAAAGCTGCATCCACGTGAGTAATTAAGCAGCATATGGAAGATACTGGCATACACGGCACGTATGTACTATGTAGATTGGAAGTAGGTGTGTGGTGTCTCAATCATCGGCCCGTTGCTTGCAAGCAGCCATTCATCGGTCGATCTCCACACTGCCGGCGGCGTGTGTGTGTGCATGCAAGCAATTGCTAGAGCACTTCTCTCCCACGGGCTCTTGATACCTCCACTAAACTAATTAGCTGCTGCAGTGGTGAGTATTTATCCATTCGTTAAAAGTTAAACAAACAGCAAGCGTATAATCTACTATGGATGGTCTGCCTCTGGAGAATCAGAATATGTAATACACGTCTACTTCATATACTAATAAGCAGCCGTGTGGAGGGAGGCACCTTTGTATGTGATGCTGATGCCCCTGATCTTGACAAAAGTGCTCCATCGATGCCAAAGATGTTTATCTTCTCTTCGGTCGATACCACTTTTGTGATTCATCATATATATAGTACTGTAGTACTGTATCTTATCAGTAGCTCTTTATTATCCTGATAATAATGCAAGGGTAGTCCCCCCTGAAACATCTACACTGCAAATTGATGCCCTGATATGGAGGGGCAATATTGTCAGCCTGGCCAAAAGGGGTTAAGGAATGGATGAAACAAAGCCGTCTCGTCGCCGCAGGTGTGATGGAGACACGGGCGGGCGTCTGATCGCGTCGTCCACACGACGGCTTTGAGTCTGGCCGAATCGTAGACTCCTTTTCGAAATAGTATTTCTCCCTGCTTTATTATAAATAAAGCTACAATGACATAACCAATATAAAGTGATGAGGAGAACCTCTTATAAAGAAGATTAAAAAAAACACAGAAAAAGCAAAACTTGCCACCGAAGCTGTTAGAGTATATCACGGTTTGGACATATTAGTTAGTTTCATATTGTAATCTAATTCTATCTCTAGTAGTCTTCTTGCCCCTCAAGTCTTCTAGTAATATATAAACAGTCCAAGGGCTCACGTTGTAATCACCTCAATCAATATCAATACAAATAATATTCCGCAATTCTACATGGTATCAGAGCGGTTTGCTCCACCTAGGGTTTAGCACCACCGCTTTCGCCGCGCCGCCCCCGGGGAGATCGTTCTCCGCTGGAGGCCGCGCAATAGTAGATTAGATCTTTCTTCGCCAAGTTTTTCTCGCTGGCCGCTTGACCGGGGTTTCTTCTTCTTTCGCTGATCATAGATCGGATTGCGTCGTCCACAACCACATGTCGACATCACGCGCCTCTACTTCAACCTCGGCGTCGACTCATCTCCGGCAAATCATCGTCAACGATCGTGCCAAGGAGGCTCCGCGCGGCGCCCCAAGAGACGCCTTCACGCGCTGCGTCGGCTTCTCCGTCCTCACGTCGTCATCACGCCGGCCCGTCTTCGCCAACATCGACCGGGACGCACGTCCCCGAGTACGCGCCTCGCCGTCAACAAAGGACTGCACCTTCATCACCCGTGGTCATCATCGCCGACAACCATCTACTCCAACAACATCGTCACATCGTCGCCGCCACCACCAATCATGGTCAACGTCAACGCCAAGAAAAAGTTCTTCTTCACGAGTGACGCCGCGCTCATATAAGCGGAAAATACGGGTCTAATCCCCGAAATCGACTACCGCAACAATTCAATCGTCATCAACATCTACCTCGTCGTCTTCGTCCACCACGACCTCGCCGCCAGAGTCGCAGTCTAATTTTTTATTTTGCACTAAATTTATTTTCTTCTTGCAACTACTTCATCTACTCCGATAAATCGGCGGAAACTTCTACGCACCGACCGTTCACGGAGAATTTCTCGGCTGCTCCCTCCGGCTCTGGCTCGCATGGCTCGTGATGGTCCCTGTCTTCGCACGTCCGATATTAGCAACATCGATGCGTGTCTTCGTTCCCGGCATGCTCCCGAGTTTGGCAAGCTCGGCCAGACGTGTCTCCTACCTCAACTACTACAACTCAAAACTACGTCTACTTCAACCACTACGGCAAATTCTTCCGGCTCAATGACGACATCGACCACAACACAACGACATCATCAACTTCATCGACTTCATCAACGGCGACTACATCACCAATGGCATCATCGACCACGACTACAACGCCCTACTTCCGGCTGCATCGACATCGACATCCTCTCCCATCTCCGCCTTCGGATTATGCTCCAGTCAAGACGTTTCGCGTCACTACCGATCTGACTGCGGGGGAGTGTTAGAGTATATCACGGTTTGGACATATTAGGTAGTTTCATATTGTAATCCAATTCTATCTCTAGTAGTCTTCTTGCCCCCCAAGTCTTCTAGTACTATATAAACAGCCCAAGGGCTCACGTTGTAATCACCTCAATCAATATCAATACAGATAATATTCCGCAATTCTACAGAAGCCATTGGAACGATATCGAGTGGTATTGAGGCTCCACGACAACACCCCCAGGAGTGTAACGACGCAAAGCGCCGCCACCGTAGAGACCGGGAGGCCAAGGGTTTTCACCCGGAGCGACAGAGTGGGAAGGATAGCCACAACGACGCCCTCAAGAGGGTTACGACACCCGCGGGCATCGCGACGTTGGCGCATAGGCGCTGAGCTTTCGCCCAAAAAAAATCCTCGCACCACTCCCGAGAACTCAGTCGCCCGCTATCCCCGAGTTAGGCTTCCGAAACGCGATCTGGGAACTGCCAAAGCCGAAGCGGCGCCAACACCAGGATCCCCCCACCGTCTGCTCCATGCCATCCACATGACCGAAGAGAGAGACCACCAGCGTTGCCACGTCGCTCGCCGTAGAGCCATCCGGGAAGTTCACCTTCCGGAGCCGTCGCCCCGGCATCCACGCACTTGAGCCCATGGCCTTACCAACATCACACTGGAAAGTCGAAGGATTGGATGAGGTAGGGAAGCACCACAGCAAGCAGCCATCAGGCCACACGGTAGCCTAGGGGAGGGGATCCGCCCTCCACCACCAGGGGTGTTCGCTGTCCAGACATAGTAGCAGGGCCAAGTAGGTCACCGGCGCGCTGCTGCGCCTAGATCGCCGCCGCCATCCACCTACAGCTTCATGCCGAACCATCCCTCGCCACCACCGCCCAAACCTGCCAAAAAAAAGGACCCTCATATCTGGAACCCAAAAAAAGGACGTTGATATCTTGCCGTTTCTATGACCACTCCCCTTCAACAGGCCATCGCCAAAAGACACCAGCTACAGCCAGCTAGCCGGTCCCCGTTCCGTGGAGTACTATGGATGGATGTATCGATGGTCATGTCTGCAGGGTCTTCGAACCCTTGTACCATGCGTGTTATAGAGAGCCTGCTCACAATGTACTGTGCGTGTTACACAGAGTGATCGGAGAATGGTTTACAAATCTCTTTACGACTAGAAAATCTCCCAACTGCGTCCCGCAAATGCTTTCGAGGCGCATCGGACAAAAAAAAAAAGCGCATCCAGGCTCCAGCGACGTGATCCAAGGAATTTTGCCGTCCAGCTAGCCTAATGCCGTGTCCGGTGCACCGAGGTCACCCTTATTGATCCGGGACGTGTTTTGGCACCCTCGGACATAACGAACTTGCGATGTGGCGCTTGGTGGGACACACCGGCTGGTTATTTATTATATTGTCATCAATCTCCATGCGTCCTCTTAAGAGCAAGTCCAGCAGATACAGCGGCGGGCGCAAGATTTCAACAATGTATATTCAAAATCGATTATCCTGCTCGCCAAAATACGATAAAAGGATCCTAAATATTAAAGTTTACAAAAGTTTTGTAATTATTTGTCGTTTGGAAGGTTTATTTATCTTAATGACCTCAACTTAGAGGCTTCTTTTTGCCGAGCGCGAAAACCTTGAGGCGATTAGGTGAGGAGCCTTTTTCAGTGGAATCAGGCGACTGATATGCACTAGGTGGTGTGAGTCGCTAGCTCAAAGCTTTGATGCATCTTTTGAGTTTTTCCGGGGATACTCCTGAATCCTGATTGGTATGGAGTTCCGGGATTGGGCCATGGGCGTTGGGTGTTTGGGGGGAGGTGGGGGATGGGTTTGATCGCAGGAGTCCGCTGCGCATGAATAAATCATGCATGGATGAGCTGAAGATTAGCTGAATACTTAAAATCTCTCATACATACATTATATATATGAAATATTTTGCTAAAAATAATGGGTATTCATCTGAATACCTTTGAAATGAGCTAGGCCCGCCCCTGAGCAGATACCCTACATTTTCTCCCTATATCATCATGTAGGGGACTCCCCTAAATAGATTCCTCCCCTACAATTTTTGTATTTCCAACAGCTCCCCTATATATCACTCAACAATATTTTAGTAATATGGACACGGCTAGGCAGCATCCGGTGCTGGTTAGTCCATCCTAGCATCCAGGTGCTGGTTTGTGTGACCCGGCAGGATGCTGGTTTGACTGATTCAGCACTCGACCATGAAAAGGAAAATTACACACGAAGAAAAAAGCACCAGACGCTGGGTGCTGGTTTGATTGATTCGGCACCCAATTAGAAAAAAGAAAGGTTACACGTAAGGAAAAACAATTAGCAGACAACATCACACGAGATGCACTTGGCGAACTACTCCAGCTCTTCTTCCTCCTCCAGATACTTGTTCTACAAGACGAACTACTACACCAGCTCTTCTTCCTCTTCCAGATCTCCATGGAGATATGTTGACTGAATACCGCAACTTCTGTAGATCACAAAACCAAACATGATCTCCACCTGCAGGAAAACCAACTTAGCATTAATATTAAGACAACTTCAATATTACCTAGAAAGCAACTTAGCCTCAATGTTTAGCAAAAAGTTAAACATTACCAGAAATAAACTCAACAAGGTAGCAGTGAGTAACTTCATTAAAATTGGCGATCAACTTACATTGGTCAGGGTCCACAGAGGACTTGCGCTCGCGCTAGGCATCGTGGGTGCTACCACCTGTTCGAGCTAGGCGCCATGGCCTCCTCCACCACCGCACTCCATATGGTACTAGCTACGTCGCCCGGGAACCACCGCTTCGCGGCACAACTTAGCAATATCACAAATAAGCACCTTAAGCATGTTGATAAATAAACTTAATTACACTAGTGATCATCTTATCCATGTTGCTCAAAAACAAAAACAAGATAGATTGTAGATACCCACACAACTTAAGCATACCAAAAAAAGAATAACTTAGTTAATTTTCAATTTCAACTTAAGCATGTTGACAAGGCAACTAATTAAACTAGGGAACAACTTATGCATGTTGCTCAAAAGGAATACATAGATAGATTCTAGAGATACCCAACAACTAGCATGCTGGAGGAATCAACTTGATTAATTTCAGTATACTCAACTTAAGTATGTTGACAAAGCAACTAGTTAAACCAATAGACAACTTTTACGCATTACCTAAAAGAAAGACCTAGCTAGATTGCACCAATACTCAACAGCTTAAGAATGCTCGAGGAAATCAACTTAATTTATTTCAGTACACAACTTAAGCATAGTAATAAAACAACTTAATTAAATTCGCCAAACAACTAAAACTACGTCATTTAAGTATATGCAAACTGTCGAGTTTTCCTCTTTGCCTATTACAATCAGAATTATTAGGTAGTGGTGAGTAACATCTAGAGCTGAGCCACTATTCCACACTCTTGATTCATAAATTCAATGGCTACAGTTTACAACCGTAGTTTCCTCGTAATTGTCGCTCATCCTTAAACACGTACCTGCTGATAAGTTTTTGGACGAGGTAGACGGTTCCTTGCTGTTGCAACAACTTCTAGTAAACGTATGTACATTTTGCCATTTTCGTGTTACCAGACTTCAAGTTTGGCTGCTAGAAAAAACAAGTTTCTAATTAAATTTATTATTAAGCTAATAAACACCATTGGTTGTTTAACCAAAAATTAAATGCATGGTGGAAAGCAACTTAGTTAGGTTATGTAAAACAACTTAACTAGTCTAAGAAAGCAACTTGGTGGACTGCAAGCTACAACTTTAGAGAAAGCATAAAACAACTTAACCTAAAGTGCATAAATCAACTTAATGAAACATGATAAGCAACTTAGTAGCATCATGAACCTACGAAGGCCAAATGGTATAATTCATAAGAAGAAAATCCAAATGCATACTACAGGTAGATTACAAAGCAACTAAGTGTGTGTTGCGGAACAAAAAATATAATGTATCCAACAACTTATCCAACATTGAGAAGCTAACTTACCTAAATTTAGACAATAACTTAATAATGTTGGAAAGCCAACTTATGTAGATTCAGAAAAAGAAATTTAATTAAAAAATGAGAATCCTACTTACTTTGATTAAAGAAACAACTTCAGTAACCAACTAACTAGAAAATAAAACACAAATAAACCTCAATTTCTAGGTTGGTAAACCAACTTAGTTAGATTATTCATGTTCAGATTGATAACAACAACAAGGAGGTGAAGAAGATGGACCAAGTAAGAAGCCAAGTGCAAAAAATTAGGATGCAACTGTAGCACCCCGGATAAAACCACTACTAAAAAATTGTAGGGTTTCGTAGCATGGAAAACAAAAAATTTCTACCGCATACAAACAAACAAGCCAAGATCTATCTACTAGATTGTAGCAACGAGTCGATAGAATAACTCACCCTCGAAGATTCCAAAGTGTTTAACGAGAGCGGATTCTCGTGGGTGATGTAGTCGTACTCTTCCCGATCTCAAGATCGCGTAGACGATCCTTCCGGCGCTGCGTTCCGGCAGCGCTCCCGCAATCGGTCACATGTTCGGTACTCGACGAAGACCTTCCTCTCCCTTGTTCCAGCTTGCAGCGGAGGTTGTAGCACTCTCCTCGCGATTCCGGCAGCACAACGGCGTGGTACCGGAAGTAGAGGGGAGATCTCGCAGGGCTTCGCCTTAAGCCGGAGCGAGTATGGTGGGCTATGAGAAATCCCTCGACGATCTAGGGTTTAGACACGCCGAGGAAGAGGTGCTAGGGCCGGCGGCTAGGGCTTGGAGGTGCCCAAGTCAGCGGCAAGGAGATCCCTAGGCGGCGGCGGCTTGGAAGGCGACGGCGGCTAGGGTTAGGGTTTTCGGGGCAAGGGACTTGTGTGTTAGGAGGGGCAGCCCTGCCCCTCCCTTTATAGGTGGGAGGCGCGGCCAAGGGGAGGGGAGTCCCTCCCCAACTCGGCTTGGAGGTGGGCCGGCGGTTGGAGGAGGGAACTCCTCCCCAACTCGGTTTCCCACTCCTCCTCCTCTTTCCAAAACTTGTCGTTTGACTTTCAAACTAGCCGTTTCACTTTTCAAACTAGGATTTGAATAAACCCTTTATTTTGGACAGCGATGACACCTAGTACATGATGCAATCATTCCAACTTGCAATGACACATTCATGTACCCTTCCCCCCCGGAGTGCCGGACATTCCGGAACCTTCTAGAACATTCCCGATGAAAACACCGGAACCATTCTCCAACTCCGAAACGGGACTTTCCTTATATGAATCTTATTCTCCGGACCATTCCGGATCTCCTCGTGATATCCCGAATCCCATTCGAGACTCCGAACAACATTCGGTCTCTTTCTCATCATTCCATAACTACTCAAACAACGTCGAATCCTTAAGTGTGTCTCCCTACGGTTCGTGAATTATGCGGACATGATCGAGACACTTCTCCGAACAATAACCAATAGAGGAATCTGGAAATTCATATGGCTCCCACATATTTCTACGATTACTTTGCGATCGAATGAACCACTTACATACGATACCAATTTCCCTTTGTCTCACGATAGTTTACTTATCCGAGGTTATGATCGTCGGTATCTCTGCATACCTAGTTCAACCTCGTTACCGATAAGTACTCTTTTCTCGTTCCCGTGATATGTGATCCCTTGTGAGCCAGTCACATGCTTGCAAGCTAATTGGATGACATTCCACCGAGAGGGCCCAGAGTATATCTATCTGTCATATGGATGGACAAATCCCACTCTTCATCCATGTGTCTCAACCAATAATTTCCGAACACTCAATGCCACCTTTATAGCCACCCAGTTACGGTGTGGTGTTTGATGTCATCAAAGCATCCTTCCGGTGATGGTGATAAGCATGATCTCATGGTCGAAGGAATTAGGTTACTATGTATCAGAAAGCATATAGCAATTGAACTATTAAAATGACTTGATCTTTATGCTACGCTTATCTATAGGAGTATGTCCACCATATCATTCTCCTAACGATATGATCTTGTTGTTAATAACATCTCAATGTTCATGATAGGGAAACCACAATCATTTATCAACCAACAAGCTAGTGATGTATAGAGGCTATACTAGGGACTTCAATTTAAGTTTACAAATCACATAAGTATCAATGTTTCCTTGTTAATACTATTATAGCATGAATGTAAACTTTATCATAAACACAAAGATATAATAATAACTACATTTATTATTGCCTCTAGGGCATATCTCCAACAGTCTCCCACTTGCACTAGAGTCATCTAATCTAGATTACATGGTAATATACCGAACACCCATGGCAGTTTGGTGCTGGTCATGTTTTGCCCTCGGGAGAGGTTTAGTCAACGGATCCGCCACATTCAGATCTGTGTGTACTTTGCAAATCTTTATATCCCCATCTTGGATATGTTCTCGAATAGCGTGAAAACGTAGCTTGATGTGCTTTAGCTTCTTGTGTGACCTTGGTTCTTGCGCATTGGCTAAGGTGCCCATGTTATCACAGTAGATAGACATTGGGTCCAGCGCACTAGGAACCACACCCAGCTTTGTAATGAACTCTTTCATCCATATCGCTTCTTGTGAAGCCTCCGAAGCAGCCATGTATTCCGATTCAGTTGAAGATCTCGCCACAACGCTTTGCTTTGCGCTCCTCCAGCTAACTGTTGCACCATTCAAAATAAATACATATCCAGATTGTGATTTAGAATCATCCGGATCGGTGTTCCAACTAGCATCGGTGTAACCATTAACAACGAGTTGTTCATCACCTCCATAAGAAAGAACCATATCCTTAGTTCTTCTCAAGTACTTAAGGATGTTTTTAACCGCTGTCCAATGATCCACTCCTGGATCACTTTGATATCTGCTAGTTAAACTAACAGCATATGCAATGTCGGGTCTAGTACATTGCATGGCATTCATTAGAGATCATATGGCTGAGGCATAGGGAGTCTTACTCATCCTTTCTCTATCTTCTGCCGATGTCGGACTTTGAGTTTTACTCAAGGTCGTATTGGGCAACATGGGCAAGAACCCTTTCTTGCTATCTTCCATTCCAAACCTCTTTAGAACCTTGTCCAAATATGTACTTTGTGACAATGATATTTGGTGTTTTGATCTATCTCTATAAATCTTTATGCCTAATATGTAAGCTGCTTCGCCAAGATCCTTCATTGAAAAACTATTATTCAAATATTCCTTGACACTATTAAGAAGGTCTACATCATTCCCAATCAACAATATGTCATCCACATATAGTATTAAGAATGCTACAGAGCTCCCACTCACTTTCTTGTAAATACAAGCTTCTCCATAAGTTTGTATAAAACCAAAACTTTTGATCACCTTATCAAAACGTTGATTCCAACTTCGGGATGCTTGCTTCAATCCATAGATGGACCGTTGAAGTTTGCATACCTTGTTAGCATCTTTAGGATCGATAAAACCTTTGGGTTGCATCATATACAACTCTTCATCAATGTCTCCATTGAGGAATGCTGTTTTGACATCCATCTGCCATATCTCATAATCATAATATGCAGCGATTGCTAACATAATCCTCACAGACTTTAGCTTCGCTACTGGTGAGAAAGTCTCATCGTAGTCAACTCCTTGAATTTGTCGAAACCCTTTTGCGACAAGTCGAGCTTTATAGACAGTTACATTACCATCAGCATCTGTTTTCTTCTTGAAAATCCATTTGTTCTCGACAGCCTTCCGGCCATCCGGTAAGTCCACCAAAGTCCATACTTGGTTTTCGTACATGGATCCAATCTCGGATTTCATGGCTTCTTGCCATTTATTGGAATCTGGGCTCATCATTGCTTCCTCATATGTCTCAGGGTCATCGGTGTTGTCCACCAACATGACACTCATAACGGGATCATACCAATCTGGAGTGGTACGAGTTCTCGTTGACCTGCGAGGCTCTGTAGCAACTTCAAC
The DNA here is from genome assembly GCA_916181665.1 of Avena sativa. Lineage (NCBI taxonomy): Eukaryota > Viridiplantae > Streptophyta > Magnoliopsida > Poales > Poaceae > Avena > Avena sativa. The sequence continues at coordinate 384,951,220 of OV702293.1, read as the reverse complement.
CGAAGTTTCATGATCATCATCATTAGCTTCCTCTCTTATTGGTGCAGGCACCATAGGAACTTCTTCCGGTGCTGCGTTACTCGCAATTTCGAGAGAAGGTTCGACAACCTCGTCAAGTTCTACTTTCCTTCTAGTCACTTCTTTCGAGAGAAATTCCTTCTCTTGAAAGGATCCATTCTTGGCAACGAAGATTTTGCCTTCGGATCTATGATAGAAGGTATACCCAATAGTTTCCTTCGGGTATCCAATGAAGACGCATTTTTCCGCTTTGGGTTCAAGCTTGTCCGGCTGTAACTTCTTTACATAGGCTTCGCATCCCCAAACTTTAAGGAACGACAATCTAGGTTTCTTCCCAAACCATAATTCATACGGTGTCGTTTCAACGGATTTAGACGGTGCCCTATTTAAAGTGAATGCGGCTGTTTCTAATGCATAACCCCAAAATGATAGCGGTAAATCTGTAAGTGACATCATAGAACGAACCATATCTAAGAGAGTTCGATTACGACGTTCGAACACACCATTACGCTGTGGTGTTCCCGGCGGTGTCAACTGCGAAAGTATTCCGCATTTCTTCAAATGCTCGCCAAACTCGTAACTTAGATATTCACCTCCATGATCAGAACGTAGAAATTTAATCTTCTTGTTACGTTGATTCTCTACCTCACTTTGAAATTCCTTAAACTTCTCGAAAGTTTCGGACTTATGTTTCATGAAATAGATATACCCCTATCTAGTCAAGTCATCCGTGAAGGTAAGAACATAACGATAACCACCGCGTGATGCTACACTCATTGGACCACACACATCGGTATGTATGATCTCCAATAAGTCCGTAGCTCGCTCCATCATACCAGAAAATGGAGTCTTAGTCATTTTACCCATCAGACATGCTTCGCAGCTATCAAGTGATTCGAAATCAAGTGATTCAAGAAGTCCATCGGAATGGAGTTTCTTCATACGCTTCACTCCAATGTGACCAAGACGACAGTGCCACATATAGGTCGAGTTATCGCTCGATTTCAAACGTTTAGCCTCAATGTTATTAATATGTGTATTTCCACTATCGAGATTCAACAAGAATAGACCATCTATCAAAGGTGCATGTGCATAAAACATATTACTCATATAAATCGAACAACCATTATTCTCGGACTTAAACAAGTAACCTTCTCGCAATAAACAAGATCCCGATATAATGTTCATGCTTAACGCAGGCACCAAATAACAATTATTTAAGTATAAAACTAATCCCGATGGTAGACGAAGGGGTAGCGTGCCGACCACGATCACATCAACCTTTGATCCATTTCCCACGCGCATCGTCACCTCGTTCTTCGCTAGCTTCCGTTTATTCTGCAGCACCTGTTTCGAGTTACAAATATGAGCAACCGAACCAGTATCAAATACCCAGGCACTACTACGAGTACTAGTGAGATACACATCAATAACATGTATATCATATATACCTTTCTTCTTGATGTTGCCGTTCTTCAAATCCGCCAAGTACTTTGGGCAATTCCGCTTCCAGTGACCTTCTCCCTTGCAGTAAAAGCATTCAGTATCAGGCTTGGGTCCAGCCTTGGTCTTCTTCGTCGGCGTGGCAACTTTCTTACCACCCTTCTTGAAGTGTCCCTTCTGCTTAGACTTGCCTTTCTTGAATTTGGTGGTCTTATTGACCAACAACACTTGATGCTCTTTCTTGATCTCCACTTCTGCAGACTTTAACATAGCAAACAGTTCTGGCAACTGCTTGTTCATGTTCTGCATGTTGTAGTTCATCACAAAGTTCTTGTAACTTGGTGGTAGTGATTGGAGGACACGGTAAATCCCCAAAGCATTAGGAATCACTATACCCAAGCTTTGAAGTTTGTTTGCGTGCCCAGATATCTTAAGCACATGCTCACTGACGGAGCTGCCCTCTTCCATCTTGCAGTTAAAGAACTTTTCAGAAGCCTCATAGCTTTCAATTGCCGCATGAGTCTCAAAAATCAATTTGAGATCCTCGACAATATCATATGGGTCTGAATTCTCAAACCTTTTCTGAAGCTCCGATTCTAAACCATACAAGATAGCACACTGAACTATGGAGTACTGATTCTTCCGAGCGAGGTAAACATTCTTTACTTCATCGGTAGCATCAGCTGCAGGTGGGTCACCCAGCGGTGCATCCAGCACATAGGTCAAATTACCAGCTGTGAGGACAATCCTCAAATTGCGGAACCAATCTGCGAAGTTGCTTCCATTGTTTTTCAACTTTTCTTTCTCTAGGAACGCATTAAAATTGATGGTAGGGGCTGCCATTGATCTACAACATATTTGCAATAGTTTAGACTAAGTTTATGACAAATGGAGTTCAAATTAATAATAAAATTAATCTAGGTGAACTCCCACTCAAAACAATATCCCTCACATTGTTTTAGTGACCACACGAACCAAATCCACCACATCAACACCAATCATCACGAGAGTTGATATAGTTTCAATGGCGAACAATCGACATGTTCATCATATCTACTATATGATTCATGCTTTACCTTTCGGTGATCCGTGTTCCGAGACCATGTCTGCACATGCTAGGCTCGTCAAGATCAAACCTTAGTTTCCGCATGAGCAAATCTGGCTTGCTCACGTTGTATACACTTGCGGAATCTAACACACCCGATCATCTCGTGGTGCTTCGAAACAACAAGCTTTAGCAACGGTGCTAACTAAGGGTGAACACTTTATGACTTGAAATTCATGTGCATGAGGGATCATCTTATAATGCTACCGTCGTCTACTAAGCAATACAAGATGCATAAAGGATTAACATCACATGCAATTCAAAATATGTGATATGATATGGCCTTTCTTCTTTGTGCTTCCGATCTCCATCTTCTAGCACGAACATGATCTCCATCGTCACCGGCATTGCATCAAGGTCAATGACGCTTCTCCATGGTTGTCGTCCACCGGCTTCAACTATTACAACTACTTTGAATAGACACGCGGGTCTTAACATAAATTAAAGACAACCATATGGCTCCTGCCGGTTGCCAACTCACAATAAGGAACATTGCATACATCAAATATAATCACAATCATGGCCATATCACATCACAGCACACCCCTGCAAAACAAAGTTAGACGCCTCTACTTTCTTTGCATATTTTACGTGGTTTGGGGCTTTCAAAAAGTGTCGTTCTAACTTACGAACAAGAACCACAACATTGATACTAGTATTGTTGATCACCCGTTGTAAATTGGATCTTAACTATGCTAGGAGAAACAGGCACCCGCAAAGCCACTTATGCAATACAAGTTGCATGTCAAGCGTGGAGCAAGTCTCATGAACGATGTCATGTAAGGTTAGCCCGGGCCGCTTCATCCCAACATACCGCAAGATGCAAAGTACACAAGAAGCAATCGACAATAAAAGCATCAACGCCCACAATGACCATTGTGTTCTACTCGTGCAACAGATCTACATATAGACACGGCTCTGATACCACTGTAGGGTTTCGTAGCATGGAAAACAAAAAATTTCTACCGCATACAAACAAACAAGCCAAGATCTATCTACTAGATTGTAGCAACGAGTCGATAGAATAACTCACCCTCGAAGATTCCAAAGTGTTTAACGAGAGCGGATTCTCGTGGGTGATGTAGTCATACTCTTCCCGATCTCAAGATCGCGTAGACGATCCTTCCGGCGCTGCGTTCCGGCAGCGCTCCCGCAGTCGGTCACACGTTCGGTACTCGACAAAGACCTTCCTCTCCCTTGTTCCAGCAGGCAGCGGAGGTTGTAGCACTCTCCTCGCGATTCCGGCAGCACAACTGCGTGGTACCGGAAGTAGAGGGGAGATCTCGCAGGGCTTCGCCTTAAGCCGGAGCGAGTATGGTGGGCTATGAGAAATCCCTCGACGATCTAGGGTTTAGACACGCCGAGGAAGAGGTTCTAGGGCCGGCGGCTAGGGCTTGGAGGTGCCCAAGTCGGCGGCAAGGAGATCCCTAGGCGGCGGCGGCTTGGAGGGCGGCGGCGGCTAGGGTTAGGGTTTTTGGGGCAAGGGACTTGTGTGTTAGGAGGGGCAGCCCTGCCCCTCCCTTTATAGGTGGGAGGCGCGACCAAGGGGAGGGGAGTCCCTCCCCAACTCGGCTTGGAGGTGGGCCTGCGGTTGGAGGAGGGAACTCCTCCCCAACTCGGTTTCCCACTCCTCCTCCTCTTTCCAAAACTTGCCGTTAGACTTTCAAACTAGCCGTTTGACTTTTCAAACTAGGATTTGAATAAACCCTTTATTTTGGACAGCGATGACACCTAGTACATGATGCAATCATTCCAACTTGCAATAACACATTCATGTACCCTTCCCCCCGGAGTGCCGGACATTCCGGAACCTTCTAGAACATTCCCGATGAAAACACCGGAACCATTCTCCAACTCCGAAACGGGACTTTCCTTATATGAATCTTATTCTCCGGACCATTCCGGATCTCCTCGTGATATCCCGAATACCATTCGAGACTCCGAACAACATTCGGTCTCTTTCTCATCATTCCATAACTACTCAAACAACGTTGAATCCTTAAGTGTGACTCCCTACGGTTCGTGAATTATGCGGACATGATGGAGACACTTCTCCGAACAATAACCAATAGAGGAATCTGGAAATTCATATGGCTCCCACATATTTCTACGATTACTTTGCGATCGAATGAACCACTTACATACGATACCAATTTCCCTTTGTCTCACGATAGTTTACTTATCTGAGGTTATGATCGTCGGTATCTCTGCATACCTAGTTCAACCTCGTTACCGATAAGTACTCTTTTCTCGTTCCCGTGATATGTGTTCCCTTGTGAGCCAGTCACATGCTTGCAAGCTAATTGGATGACATTTCACCGAGAGGGCCCAGAGTATATCTATCCGTCATATAGATGGACAAATCCCACTCTTGATCCATGCGTTTCAACCAATACTTTCCGAACACTCAATGCCACTTTTATAGCCACCCAGTTACGGTGTGGTGTTTGATGTCATCAAAGCATCCATCCGGTAAAGGTGATATGCATGATCTCATGGTCGAAGGAATTAGGTTACTATGTATCAGAAAGCATATAGCAATTGAACTATTAAAATGACTTGATATTTATGCTACGCTTATCTATAGGAGTATGTCCACCATATCATTCTCCTAACGATATGATCTTGTTGTTAATAACATCTCAATGTCCATGATAGGGAAACCACAATCATTTATCAACCAACAAGCTAGTGATGTATAGAGGCTATACTAGGGACTTCAATTTAAGTTTACAAATCACACAAGTATCAATGTTTCCTTGTTAATACTATTATAGCATGAACGTAAACTTTTATCATAAACACAAAGATATAATAATAACTACATTTATTATTGCCTCTAGGGCATATCTCCAACAAAAATCGTGGTTATTTGTATGTTGCGCATCATCATGACATCATCATGCATCTGTTTGCCTAAAACTATTTTCTAAAAGCCTATTTTATTTTCTGGATGTTCTCCTCTTTGTTCAAAGCCAAACCCCAGATCTGTCCGGATCTTTTATTTGTCTAAAAACCTTTTACAAATGTTTTGTTTAAAATTAATAAAAAGAAAATAAATAATATTAATATTTTGTTAGGGGAAGACAGTCCATCCGGTCAGACCCAAAAGCCTAACTAGACAGACCACCTACTACCCCATATATAAAACCCTAACCCTAGATTTCTATACCAAACCCTAAACCTAATTCCCAAACCACCCAACACCCCTGCCGCCGCCGCCCACCTATCCTACTCCCTTTTCCACCCAGCCGCCGCCGCCAGCACTCTGCATACCCAAACCGCTGCAGCGCGCACATCCACCCCACTACTCGATCCCCAGCTCCCACCAAGCCCGACCCCGACCCGGTCAACACACACAACCTGTGTGACCCTGGCCCCACCAACCCACTCCCCTGGCCGCATACGACTCACGCGAAGCACCCATCGCCTCGCCCCCACCTCGCGACCTACCCCGTGCCTCCTCCTGCATCGCAAGCTCTCGAGTGCCGCCGCCTGCGCCTCTCCTTCCTCCCGATTCCGCCACCAGGAGCCTCACATCGCCTCCAACGCTCGCCCTCCTCCCTTCCTCTGTTCGAGCTCGACCTCGCAGCACGGCAGCGCTGCCAGGGACCTTCTCCTCGTCGATCGTTCTTCCTCACCGTCGTCCGCCTCTACGGGTGCTCCTCCGCCGCCGGCCCCTGCTCCCGCCGTCGCCCCAAGCGCGTCGTCATCCGCCCCGCCCTGCCGCCGCTGGCCGCGAGCAGCCTGAGCCGCGCCTCCCTACAAGCTCGTGACCCCGTCGCCATCGTCCTCAACTTCCGCCACCCGAGCTCCCCATGGCGCCTCGCCTCCACCTCGTCGATCCCGAGCAGCGCTGCCGCCCTTCCCCTCTGTGGGCTCGCCTCCCCGGTGCCGTTGTGAGCACGAGGGCTCTGCCTCGCCACCATCTCCCCCTCTGCTCGTCTTCGGGCTCAAGCCACCGCTGATGCCGCCGGCCTACGCGACCCCCTCCTGCGTCGGCCGCCTTGCACTCTTCCTCTGGGTTCTTCAGTGCCCGTGTCTCGCCTGCTACTCTTTTGTCCACCATGACCCAGTATCCTTTTATGCATGCTTCTCTGTGTTGGTGCCCTGTTGGGGATTCAGTGCAGCAGGTTCCCAAGTGCCGCTTTGCATCTTGTTGTCAAGCTGCCCAATCGTGTCATTGCCGTGTGACCTGATGACTAGGGGTGTGGATGCTGGGTGATTTGGAGTTGTGATGGAGGTGACCGATTAAAGATGGTGATGTGCCGACAAGGTGTGTTGACGGTGTGGTGCTACAACAAGGACCTCCTCTGACTCGAGTCGGCAAGATCGGCAAGTGACGAGGAGACCCGAAGAATCTCGACAAGATCCTCCCAGCAGACGCCAAGTTCTCTGACCCTGGACCTGATGTCTGAGACCCCTAAGCCCGATCCGAAGACCGATCTCGGCGAGGCCGAACCCGAACCACGTTGACCCCAAGATCACCGATACCCGAGGTGTGACCCAAATTCGAGCACCTATTTTATTAAATGTTATACACACTTGTTGCATATTAATTGGCATGCTTGCATACATATTGTGTGGTTTGGGGGCATTATGCCGATTCACCTCATAATTAAATATGGAGGCCATATGCGGGCGATTCTAGTCTAATGTTGGCCCCATTTAAATTTGTGCATCGAACCGATGAAATATTTTGCCTTGATAAGACAACAATTAAATTGCAGGGTATCTAAACAACATGAACCATCTATTTAATTGCCGGGACCCCGGTTCTGCTTAATTTTGCCTAATTGCACCGCATCTTTTCCATGACATACATCATACATGCATCATGCCCGATCTTCTACCGTAGTATTAAATAGTGCATCCGGTGTTTCTTCTAGTGCTTTGCTTCTTCACGGATTAGGCTGATGAGTTGATGTGAGTGTCGATCCGCTCTTCGAATGAACCTTCGGCAATGTTTTCAGGCGAGCAATCTCCCCCTTTCTACCTATCTTACTTTTATAGTATTTATTTCCTCCTGTTGATCTATTGCTATCTGTGTTACGATGCTCTAGTTTTCGTACCCGGGATATCCTTGCAGCCTTATATTGCCTTGGACACATCCTAATCCCTGTTGTTTGGTAGTTAGTTGGACTTGCGTGTCGTAGTCGCTTGCTCAAGTGTTGTTGCGTGTCGTCAAGTACCACAGTTGTTGGAGTATTGCCATATGTTTAATGTTGGAGATGATTATAACTTTAATTAACGTTTAATAACTAAAATTGAAAGTAGGTAAATGCAGAGGCACCGGTGGGTAATAGACAATATTTGGTTTTTAACCGCTCACTGGTGTCCCGTAGGACCCCGAGTTCTTGACACCTGTTCCGAGATCGAGCGCGCTAACCACAGGTGGGGTGTGTGGGCACCCCCATCGATTAGTACCTGATTTCAAAGTACTATACCGGGGGCCACAAAGTAGTTTGGGGCTTTATTACTATCCTGTACTTATGCCATGCTTCACTGCTTTATTTACGATTGCGCGTGGAGCGCCTATACTGTTTAGGAACAAATGTGGAATGTTTTCGCGGTATCGACAAGCCCAGTCACATTTTCGGGTTCCCACTCGTTTACAGCCATTGGCACAAACCTCTGGGTCCGTCTCGGAGCCGGCCGACTTTGTTGCGGGTAGCTTAGTGGGGTGGCCCCCATATGCTTGCTTTGGGTCTGGGAAACGTCGTGTCCGAAACCCCGTCGACATACCGTTGGGTGTATGTTTTGTGATCTTGTACCTACCTGATCTGACAACAAGGGTGTAGGTGCGTGTGGAAACTTTGGTGCACCCCTGCAGGATTAAATCTTTTCGAGAAGCCGTGTCCGCGGTTATGGACGACTTGGAGCACAGTTCTCGATCATAGATAACTATAACTAAAGTTTACTGTTATAATTTGACTTGTATCCGATATGACTAGTAATCAGCTTCACTACAACGGAATGGCTAAATAAAAGTACCAACAACTGCTGGGTTTGGGATATCTCATGCTAATTATATCTGACTAGTAAGTGTTGCAAGTACAATGGAATGGTTAACTAAAAGTGCCCACTTCTTATTATATCAGAACGACTATCTATACCTGACTAGTAATTGCTGCAACGATAACCGAATAAATAAAACGGCCAACTGTGTGAGTTCCTTGGTTGACTACCTCGTTGGTCTCGAGGGGGTTATACCAGGATGGGTATGTTTGGTGGTAGTATCAGGTTGGTTCCGAATAGGTCTTTCTTATCCCTCTCTGATAGCCGACAGTTGTATCGAGTCTCTATAGGTTGTTTAGGGCATGCTGCGCTGCCGCTCAGTCCACCATACCTATGTAGGCGAGGACCGCCGAATTCTAGTCTCGCCGTATACTGGCCTCAGTACTGACCGCTCTCTTTTTCCTTTGCCCTTTGTCGGCACCCCTTTTGTTTAAGCAGGTTTTGAGATCGACGTCGTTAGCAGGGTTGCCCTTCCGGCTTGGCCTGGGCAGGGTTATGGACGCCATTGGTTATTCTTCAGGGCTCTTAGCTCAATTTGCATCTTGTCCGTACTCGGACGCTGTATCGTTTTCCAGGTGATTTGGATCTTTGTACTGTATATCTGTATTCTTGACTCATTGAGTCGCTGTTGTATATATATGTTTTGTGGGTTCCATCGAGGACTATTGTGTAATGATATTACTTCGTTTTCCACCCGCACACAAGTGCCTGGTGGGCACCTTTGAATCGTTTCTATGCGGGTTTGGCGGGAAGCGCTAAAACTTGCATAGGGTCGATTCTGAAGGGTGTTACAGCAACTTTGGAAAATCAACTTAGTTCTATGTTGGAAGCAACTTAACTATGGTGACAAGATAACTTAGTAGCATAAAACCACAGTATAAAAGCAAACAAAAGGGGAGATCCAACAACAAAACTCAGATTTTTCGGTGCGTGTTCCATGATGGTGGTCGCACCTTTGTGCGCTGGTTCTTTTCTTATAGCAAGACGTAGCCTGATAAGAAACAAAAACAAAAAGGAGGGGAAGCATATTAGTAGATCGCCAGTGTGTGTAGAAACACAACTTAGTTGAATTTAGAAATCAATTTAACCATGTTGAAGAACCAACTTAACTATGATGAAGAAACAACTTAATCAAATATGTATCAGACTTGATCATTGAAAAGCAACTTAAAGTTGATTTCGGAACCAATTTAACCATGTTGGAAAACAACTTAACTATGATGAACAAAACAACTTAATGAAATTAGTATCAAAATTTAACCATTAAAAACCAACTTAGTTGAATTTAGAAATCAACTTAAACATGTTGAAGAACCAACTTAATTATAATGAAGAAACAACTTAATCAAATCTGTATCGGACTTAACCATTGAAAAAACAAGTTAGTTGATTTTGGAGCCAATGTAACCATGTTGGAAAACAACTTAACTATAATGAACAAAACAACTTAATGAAATCAGTATCAAACTTAACCATTGAAAAGCAACTTAGTTGAATTTAGAATCTACTTAACCATGTTGAAAGAAGCAACTTAACTATGATGAAGAAAAACTTAAATCTGTATCGGATTTAACCATTGAAAAAACAAGTCAGTTGATTTTGGAACCAATGTAACCATGTGGGAAAACAACTTAACTATGATGAACAAAACAACTTAATGAAATCAACATCAAAACTTAACCATTGAAAAGCAACTTAGTTGAATTTAGAATCAACTTAACCATGTTGAAAGAACCAACTTAACTATGATGAAGAAACAACTTAGGCATACTAGTGGCGCAAGTTAGACATACTAGTGACGCAAGTTAGGCATACTAGCATCCAGGTGCTGGTTAGTCCATACTTAGGCATACTAGTGACGCGTCCAGGTGCTGGTTAGGTGTGCTAGGAAACTCGCCTTTGTCGACCACACATCGTGCACCCGCACTAGTACAAAAATAAGCACAACACTGGTCGCAGCTCCATAATAGATCACTAGATCAAACAAGAGAAGGCGGGTTGGTAGATCACTCTATCACATCACATAAGCATTAGGAATATTTATCTCTCTACACTCGATCCTAGTTTAACACTCGTCTCATCAAACAAGTGGGCCAGAATATAACAACAACAAATGTATGAAGTATCAACGAATCATCTAAACCAAGTATGTAGTTTTCATAGATAAAAAGGACACTAGCACAACTCAACAAGCTGCACATTTTATGCATCTAGACTATCAGGCCAATGAGGGCAATTCAACGAACACCTAGCATGCCCCAGGATAAATTGCAGTACACAACCAGCTTACTCTTTGGAGACATGGCACAAGGTATTTTGGTCGGTGCAAACGAGCTTGATGCGCTAGCCTGGATGGAGGTTATTGCCTTATTGGTAATGAAGGTTTCGTCGCGTCAGCCCGTAGGCTTGCCCCTCGCCCTCCTCCCCGCGCCGCGGATGGTGGCCGGTGCCTCGACGGTGGCCGAACCAAGCAGCATGGTGAACCTATCGTGGCGCTGCATCATATGTACCGACCCCGTGGGTCACAAATCAGTCCCCATGAACCGCCACAGAAACAATCTAGTACACCTCATGAAAAATTCAGTTTCGCTCATGCAGTTAGCTACTAGTAGTCGAACTGTTCTGCAAGCGAGCCGTGCACATCAGTTAGTTCAGCTTCACAATCGATGATGTTTGTCACCGTAGTTGTTGGAGCTGCCCCTCGCTGCACAGGAGCAGCACGTACGCGCCCTGGCCGGATGCAGGATTACCTCACCTTAGCTGGTGACGCGTGACGAGCGGGAGATCGAGGTTGCCGGCCGGAACTTCCTGAGGAAGAGGTCGGGGCAGAGGCGCGTGGAGCAGGTTGGGGACGCCGGCGGTGGAGACCTGCTGGAGGAGGCGAGCGCGGGGAGGGCCGGTGGCTAGGTAGTTGGTAGCTGCTATGATTACGGTGGCAAGGAGTCGAGGCAGCGGCCACCGGGATAAAAAATGAAGGCGGTGTTGGGATGGCCGGCGGCTAGAGTTACGGGATGTTGCTGGTGGCCCGACTGGAATTGGACCAAGAGAGCCGCCATGGGAGTGGATATGGGAGACCATGACGATGAGGGAGAGAGTGGATATGACGTTGACCAGTTTCTGTCTCAGGGTGGGATATGTCGGAAACCAAACGCGACACACCTTTACATCAACTGCATCGGACGGCCATAAAGCGAGTGCCCAAACGGACATACAGCATCCGAGTGTTTTTTAGCATTTGGGTAGTAATATATACTATAATAACAGGCCCACCGAAAGAGAAGCCCACCTAAAAATCAGCCCAACAGAGGCTCTCTCTCCTAGAAAGTCCCCAAATCGATTAGCAGGCAGCCATCGATCACCATCGCCCCACCACCATGGTGTCCTGCTCCCTCACATTTCATCTCTCTTCTCACCTCCCTTCTCGCTCACGACCTCCTCTGGCCACACCGATGCCGCCCCTCCCTCGTAGCCTCGCGAGATGGTCGCCATCCGCGTCCCCCTGTTGCCTCACAGCGATCTGTTGTCGACGGCCCCGCCATGGCTCGATCTGGAGGTCGAATTCGAGGTCGATTTTCAGCTGAATCGAAGAGAAAAAAATAGGGGTGACCCCTGTCGACGTGCGTGGTGGCGGGAGAAAGCTTACCCGAGCGCATGACTGGGTAGGGGCCTGGATTGGGGAGGCCTCCACCACCCCGATGTTGAGGGGAGAGAGAGGGGTTGGGTCGGGGATCCCGATGTGTAGGGGCATCTGTAGGGGAGCTCCTGGAGGGCCTTTTTACCTTCTCTCTCCCCTAAGTTTGCTATCGGGGGTGATATAGGTCCCCTGCTGGACTTGCTCTAATGGGGCAAGGGCCCTGGTCGTGATCGTGGCGGGGTCGTTTATCAGAAGTCGTTTGAGAGACTTCAGTAGAGATGCTCTTACGTCTACCTATCTAGTCCATCTCGCTGTCATCAATCTTTTCGGAGGAAATTCTCCTGTGAAGAATTTGAAAGCCCAAGAGGAGTTTCCAATGATGGATAGTTTTTTTATCAGAGCATATAAAAAAACGATTCTTGTTTGCATGGTCGACCGGGGACAAGTCAAGTGCCTGCACGACCGATCGACCGGGGAAAATTCAAATGCTCCCACGTCATGGTCCAAAGTCCAGCTTTGCCTTTCAGTCTTTTTCTATCAGCAATCTGTTCCGCTATGCATTATTTGGAAGCAAAGCGAAACTAATGGTGGTGGTTGCCCGTGGAAAAGAATTGATTGGACTTTTTCTCCCTGTCCATGGACATATATAAGTCAAACATACAAAATGGGCATCAGGACGAGATGGACCGAAAGAAACAGCGACACAAACCTCACCGGACATGGCGACAGAAGAACCGGGCGACCACCGGCGAGTAGTATCGTACTATGCATTTGGGTACAATATGTGGCCGAAATTGGCGCCGTTTTGGTGGCCGCGAGTTTGAATGGCCGAGATTGTATTTGTGATTTCATTATAATTTGCCAAATATATATTCAAAAATTGTATAGGGAGCCGTCTATGTGGGCTGCTGCTAGGGAGAAGCGCACTCCAAAGACGGACAGTCATGCTGGCGCTCCCCAAACAACCGAACTGACTCGGCCGTCGAATGTTGTTTGTGGCTTGCTCGCGGATGAAAATGCTCTAAGACTATGGTATTTTTCTTCCAATGATACTATGTTCCTAATTGTGTCATTTACAATTTTTGTTGCTAAATATGAGGCTAAGTCCATTAACAAAAACACAACTGATCAAGCATCCATCCACTTAATGTACTGAAGATATGACAACAATGATATCAACTTGTTGGCAATCCTGCTCAAATCTTTTTCTTATGAGGACTACCATTATCTATTTGTTGGGAATCCTGCTCAATTCTTTTAGGGTGTCCTTCAGGATATAAAGGATCTTGAGTAGCTATACCACTCCTAGTTCTAATTTCATAAGCATGTTTATCTCCTAAAGCATTAACTAGCATATCCTTTTGTATCTTAGCAAGTTGATCAAGTTGGGTTTGAACCATTTGAAAGTGTTTACAAAGCATTTTAATATCATTTGAAGTTCTTTCCACAATATCTTTTAACTCATTGATAGCTCTAGAGTTTTTCAATAAATGATTCCAAACTTGTTTATTAAAATTACCTTGTTTAACAATAAAAATGTCAAGTTCCTCTAAGCATTGATTAGGAGGTTTACCATAAGGAATATCACATTCATCAAAGTGTTGGAGAGAGTGTACCTCAATAGTAGATGAGTGGGGAATTGGCTTACATAATTCTTCTATAGGAGGTAGATTCTTCACATTTTCAGCTCTAATACCTTTCTCTTTTAGATATTTCTTAGCTTACTTCATCACTTTATCATTTAATGCAATAATTCCTCTCTTCTTTGGTGTTGGTGTTGAAATTGGTTCAGGTATATCTGGTTTAGGAGTAATATAGGCTCAGGTGTATTTAGCTCAGTTGAAATCCAATCATCATAATTTTTGCTTATTTTAGTCATTAATTTTCTTCAGCATCTGAAAGAGTTCTTTTTCTGAAAACACAATCAGCAAAGCTATCTAGGTAGGTCCTAGAATCATCAGTTAGTCCATTATAATAAATATCAAGCAACTCATTCTTAGGTAATGGACATCCAGGATATGCATGAATCAAGGCACAAAACCTTGTCCATGACTCAGGAAATTTCTCTTCTTCTCTCTGTTTAAAATCAAAAAGTATCAATGGGAGAAGTGGCAAACTTAGGATCAGAGGACAACTTAGGAATAATAGTACGTCTACCAAGGAGACTCTTAATAGCACTAGTACCATGTGTGTTTCGGCAATCTTGAACAAAATCATCAGTGAGCTCAATGTAACCATCATTAATATCATAACTCTCACTAGCCTCAAGTGAGCTAACAGGTGTAACAGTGTCTTCACTAGGAGTTTCGGTATTTCCTAGACTAGCCATAGTAGCATCTAGAAAATGACCTAATGAACCACTCGCATCAAGCACAGTAGAAGTAACATCATGAGTATCAAAAGCAGTTTCAGATTCAGCAATAGTAGTAGTGTGTGTAGCATGAGCATGTGGTGGTGGTGTGACAAGCTTACTTATAACAGACGGTGAATCAAGAGCAGCAGAGGTGTTTAGGACTATATCTCTTCTTGTAGTGGATGGTAAAATAGGAAACTTTCCATCACGAAACTTACCTATGATGAAAGGAGTAGCAGTGAACAATAATAGATCCAAGTGAACTTACAAATAAAGCTATGCCCCCCGGCAATAACGCTAGAAAATAGTCTTGATGACCCACAAGTGTAGGGGATCGCAACAGTATTCGTGGGTAGTATTATCCAATTTATTGATTCGACACAAGGGGAGCCAAAGAATACTTGCAAGCCTTAACAACTGAGTTGTCAATTCAGCTGCACCTGGAAATAGTTCTTGCTCACAGAAGTTCATCAGTAGCAATAGTTTGATAGTAGCAACAGCAAAACAACAGCAGCAGTAACAACAACAGTGAAACAGTAGCAATAGTATCAGTAACGGTAATAGTAGGATTCAAGTGTGGTAGGCATAGGGATGGATGGACGGGCGTTGCATGGACGAGTCTAAACATGTGACTTCAAGATCTAGGGCATTGCAGATAAATGATAACAAGCATCCAAGTACTAAACAATCCTAGAAATGTGCTCCATATATAGTCATGTGTGCTCGTAATGAGAACTTTCACAACATCTTCTGTCCAGCCAGCCCGTGGCAGCGGAGCCTCTAGGGAACTACTGGCAATTAAGGTGCTCTTTTTAATAGAGCACCGGAGCAAAGCATTAACACTCCGTGAACACATGTGATCCTCACACCACAGCCATCCCCTCTGGTTATCCCAATTATTGTCACTTTGGGGCCTTTGGATCCAGACAATGATATGTGTACACAACTTGCAGATAAGATCACAAACAATACTATCATAATGATTCAATAATAAGTTCAGATCTGAGATCATGGCACTCGGGCCCTAGTGACAAGCATTAAGCATAACAAGTTGCAACAAAGTCAAATAGCACAAGAGATACTAGGCACTATGCCCTAACAATCATATTCGATTACATGATAGAACTTATCCAATCCCTACCATCCCCTAGACTACAGTGGGGGATTACTCACTCATGGATGAGGGAAACATCGGTGGTTGATAGAGATGCGTTGGTGATGACAATGGCGATGATCCTCTCCAAATTCCCCGTCCCGGCAGGGTGCCAGAACGGAGTTTCTGGATCCAAATCTTGGTTTCTTGTGGCGGCGACGGAGCGAAACTCTTTCTCAAAAACTATCGAACCCCCTCGGTTTTTAGGTAGAAAGACAACTTATAGGCACAGAGGGAGGCCGAGGAGCTGCCTGGGGAGGCTGCACCCCCTCCAGGCGCAACCAGTGGTGGGCCCGCGCCTGGGGTGGGTCTCCCCCCCAGGCCTTCCCTCCTTCTCTTCTTCTGGCTCCGTGGATCTTCCGGTGAAATGTAATTTTTGGCATATTTTCCGGGATTTTTCCTGATAGTTCATTTTTTGCACAAAAACAAGACACCAAGGTAATTCTGCTGAAAACAGCGTCAGTCCGTGTTAGTTGTATCCAAATCACACAAGTTTAGAGGAGAAACAATAGCAAAGTGTTCGAGAAAGTGGATATGTTTTGGACGTATCAGTGTGGCCCACCTGCCCGGCTCCCGACTCCTCCCCTTCACCTATATCTTCACTACAGAACCCTAAGGCTCGGGGAGCGACCACAGATAGATTTTCCGCCGCCTCTGGGGGCGGAAAACACCGAGAGAGAAAGATCTCTCCGACAGACAGATTTCTGCCAGGGGAATTCCTTCCCGGAGAGGGGTGACCGTCGCCATCAACACCATCATCAATCTAGGCTTCATCAGGATAATCATCATCATCGACACCATCATCTCCACCAGCACCATTATCATTACTCCATCCCGCTGTAACAATTGTGTTGGATATTGCTTAGTTCTTTAGGGGAAACCTTCCCGGTGTTAATTACTATTGTAGTTGATGCTTGTGAGTGGAACCATTGGATTATTGTTTATGTTCAGATTGTTATCCATTACCATATCATCTTTTATCTTGATCCATATGATGTCTTGTGAGTAGTCCGTTGTGTTCTTGAGGACATGGGAGAAGTCATGTTGTTAGTAGTGAATCTGTGTTGAGTTATTATTCAATGGATTAGTATTTAAGTTGTGGTGCTATTCTTCTAGTGGTGTCATGTGAACATCGACTACATGATACTTCACCATTAATGGGTCTAGGGGAATGCATTGTGCATTTGGATACTAATTTTGGGGTTGACTGAGTGACAGAAACCTAAACCCCCGTTCGGACACCTTTGCACAAGGGAGTGTAGGATCTCCGAGTTTAAGGTTGTGGTTAGATTTATATCTCAATTACTTTCCTATAGTTACGGATGTCTGCAGAGGGTTTAATCACAAGTATGTATTAGTCCAAGTAAGGTCGGTATGTTAGCACAGGTTCACCCACACAACACTTACAACACCAGAGAAAAGTACTCAGCTATTTAAAGCGAAAGCACTTGACAGAATTTCCATGTGTCCTCGAGAACGTTTGGTCCTTATAAGTATTTCCACCGGCTTGTCCTTTGCTAAGAAAGAATTGGGACACTTGCTCCACTTGTTCGTCACCTTTGTTACTTGCTCTTTGTTTTGTTGCCTTATCAGAAAACTACTAAAAAATCTGTTTGCTAAGTATTCATAGGGATTCCCTGCTCCACACCACTGTTCAGCACCTTCTGCCTCTCGTTGGGATCGACACTCCTATTTATCGAAAGTACTGTGATACACCCCCTATACTTGTGGGTCATCAGCCGCCCGCCCCTACCACGCCTACTCGTAGACGAAGAAGACAAAGGAGCCGCGCAGATGAAGAACTTACGGGGAGGTGCTGCCCAATTTTTTCTCGTCGTCGGCCCCTCCTTGCCGGCCACGCCTCGTCACGCGACCGCCTCTCGCCGCTCCCCCGCCTCTCTTCGCGCCGCCGCCGCAGTTCCTCTCGGTCGGGGCGCCGCCGCCGACCTCACCCGCCCCCGGCCGCGCTCGCCGCCGATCGCACCGCTGCCCCCGATCGACCAAGTTTAATTTGTAGTATTTTTTTTGTAGGTAGTTATTTTGCTTAATTTGTTGTATATATATAGTTAGTGTAGTTAGTGTAGTTAATTAGTATATATATAGTTAATATAGATATATTACGGTGAATACTATAGTTAGTTATTTTTTGTAGTATATATATAGTTAGTGTAGTTAGTATATATAGTTAGTGTATATAATAATTATATATTTTGCTTAATTATTATATTATTAGGAAATGTTTATATAATATGCATTATTATTATAATTAGTGATATTTAGGGTTTGGTTAAATGCTATTATTAGTATTATCATAATTATTATTTAGTATATTATTAGAAAATGTTAGTAGTATATTATTAATATTATTAGTATATACTATTATAATTATTATATTATTAGGTAATGTTTATATGATATGCATTATTATTATACTTAGTAATATTTAGGGTTTTGTATAAATGCTATTATTAGTATTATTATAATTATTATTTAGTATATTATTAGGAAATGTTTATATAATATTTTTTTATAACTTGTTTAACTTTCTTTCTGTAATAGTTAAGTCATGGATCATGATCGAAGCTGTGAAAATCTTCTTCTGGGCATGATAAGAGGTGAAATTCCTCTTATTACTACCGGTGAAGATATCGAGGTCGAGGAAGAGATTTCCTCATATCTGAATCCATCCGGTGATGGACTAGAGGAAGACCTGATGTACGAAGGGCAAGACCGGACGTACGAATTGCAAACAAATAACAACAATGATGGCCCCTCGACAGGATCTGGCGAGGTATATATATAAAGCCTCATTTACCTCTATGCATTAATTGATCTGGATATATCAATATATATATATATCACTTTCTCTTCTTCTTTTAGCCCACCGGATCGAAGCAATCGATAGCTCAAACGAAACGAGGGACAAACAGAAAGTTGGATGGTAATCAGAGGTTCACCATCGAAGAAATAGATGATGATGGACAACCGATTGCTTCAGATAAGCACCGGAGGATGTTTACAAATCAATACGGGGTGATTGTTAGGGACAACCTGCCGATCACCATTCAAGAATGGAATAAGGCAAAGAAACCTGGTGAAGAATCCAACAGTTATGTTACCGATGATGCCAACCTGGTGAAGAATCCAACAGTTATGTCATCGATGCTGCCAAATATGACCTTTGGCAGAAGCTCATATCGCATTTCATACTACCGCCAGAGTATGAATAATTTGAGGCAGATGGTATTACCCCAAGGCCGGGTGGGCTTGAAAGAAGAGCGAAAGTCAAGGAGTGGGCTCTGAGCAAGATGGACGAAATGTACCGGAACCACAAGACAAGTTTATACGCGAAGTATATCGCGAAAAAGAAAACTCCAGACTTCTTAGGAGCAAACTAGAAGTTGAGAGAACAGTGGCCCGATTTTGTAACATACAAGCAATCTGCTGTAGCAAAGGCAAAATCGGTAAAGAATGCGTTAAATGCTGCCAAAAATAAATACCATCATAAAATGGGGACATGTGTCTACAAGAGTGTTGTTCCTAAGTGGGAAACTATGGAGCAGGACATGAGGACTAGAGGCATCACTCCTGGTACAGATGGATGGCCTGAGAGGTCAAAGCACTGGTGGTATGAGCACGGGGGATCGTTGGACCCAAAAACATGGAAGACATTATCTCATGAAAAAATTCTAAAACCCTCTGAAGCCCTTGTTAAAGCAATGAACGAAGCTCAATTGGGATTTTCCCGTCCCGAGAGAGAGAACGACGAGCTGACACGTGCCCTCGGGAATCCTGAAAAGGGTGGACGAACACGAGGCGAAGGCGCCGATGTTACATGGAAGAAAGAGTTTCCTCAGTACGATGACAGTTACAGAAGCCGTTAGAGAAAGAATGACCGGGAGGCAGACCGGATCTTGAAGGTAGAGCAGGACCTAGCTGATCTAAACAAGCTCATGTAAAAAATTAGCCAAAGGTCGTCAACTCACCCGCTGGCTGATGATCCTGCATTGGATCTTAGCCAATGGAGAAGCAGTGTGGCTTCCACGGAGGTCCGGGCTGATGATCAAGCACTGCTGGATGATGCACCAGCTCCTCGCTACCCTGTGGATGATGTCAGAGAAATGGCACAATGTGAGCTACATCAACCAATGAACAACCTGTCCTTCAAGGTGGCGATCGACACTAACTTACCTTGTCTACCTGGAGCACTCCACCATTCACTTCCGATTCCACTTGGCTATGCTCGTGTCACGGTGGATGACATAGTGGAGGATTTCGTGGACCTAGAGACTGACATCGCTACGCCTAAAGGCCTTACGAAACTAGGAGATGTCAAGCGCAACATCATTCTATGGAAGAAGAAGTACATCAAGTTTCCAGGCTCGGCGCCAAGGCCACCGACTCCGAGGAATCCAAGTCCACCCCGCCCCGATGATCGTCAACCTCCAGGTCCACCCCGCCCCGATTATCGTCAACCCGCAAGTCCACCCCCCTGATTATCGTCAACCTCCAAGTCTACCTTGCCCCGATGTTGATTGCCACAGTAGGAGTACATCAACTCGATCTCCGCCTCCGCCTCCGTGCAATACTACCTCGTCAAATAAACGGATGGTCGCCGCTCCCCCATGCCCCACATCGAAGAAAGGTCAAACGGCTAAGATAGTCGACATCCCGCCGACTCTTCCAAAGAGACCTTATGATAAGACCGATGAGGAAAATGCCACGGATGTGGCTGCCCAAGTTAAGGCGCATTTTGCACCCAAAAATCCTGAGCCAAAGCCGGTATTTGATGAAAAAACCAAAAAGTGGGCTAAGTCCTTTCTTGAGCAACCATCCTAGATATCGATGAATCTGGAACCAGACTATGATCGGAAAATTATTAAGCAAGCAAAGAAGAAAAAAAAGCACAAGTGCAAAAAGCGGGAAGCAAGTTGCCCAGCTCGGACAACAGAAGATTCAACCGGTCCCCCCGCTCAAAGTTATTTCAGACCTCGACAAGGCCTTCAGAGCTAAAATGGATATGAACATGCAAATAATGGACCCTAGAGCCAGTACTAATGCTGCACTAATGGGCATCACTGTATCGGAGTCCAAAGCACTTGCTACCAAAACAAATATGTCTCTTAGTCAATATTTAGGCTATGAAGATACGCCAGTGGGTCAAATAGTACGGAAGTATGTCTAAGGGGAGCCTCTAGTCAGTCATGAGGAGCTCACGCGTCTATCCACACATATGTGAAATCTGCACACATGGTACCTGTTGCAAATAGAAAAAAGCATCAGAAAGATTGGTTTTTGGTGTATGTTAGAAAGGAGCACCACTTCAAAACATACTCGATACAGGTTCAAATAACCGAACTGTTTCAGTTATACAATCAGCACGCCCTCGACAAATCTATCATTGGTTGCTACTGTCTGTAAGTGATTTATTTCTGTAATTAGGTTTGTAGCTCAGCTTGTTCATTGTATTTAATATATTATCCTAATTATATATCTGTTTGTATGATATTATATTCTGCAGAATGAAGATGCTTGAATGCAAAAGAGCTAGAAGATATAACGTTGGGTTCATTGACTCATATATCGTTAAATAATCACCCCAAGGACGTGGAGGAAGACCTGTGCAGGTTCTTAACCGAGAATAATTTTGTTAATGAAATACTATTTTCTTACAACTTCAAGTGAGTATTTCTATCTTGTACACATTTTATTTTTGCTTACTCTATGTTTAGTGTAATTGATGAGCTATTCATGTATGCTTATGTAAACGTCCATAGATTTCACTGGATCTTGCTAAATATTCAAGTTGACAAGTTCCTAGTTGAAGTCCACGACTCATTAGGTTGGGACCAAGAGAAGTGGAGCGACATGAAAGCAATGCTCCATAAGTAATTTCAATCATTATCGTATTATATCGGCCTCTTTCGTTCATTTCCTGATATCAAGTAACTAATAACTTCTTTGTTTATTTTCTTTGTCGAGAAGGTGTTGGACATGATTCAGACAGAAAATACCAGGTCCATTTAAAAAGGAGCTAACTTATAAAATGGTGAAGAATTTACAGCGGCCACCGGGAACTCATTTATATGAATATTTTGTTTGTGATACATCCGTGAGTTGACCAATGAACGGAAATTTTTGATTCACATTATATTTACGATTTGCGGGAGAAACTAGAGCCAGAATAGCGCATACGAGCAATTTAAGAGAAGCTAGCGGGATTTCTGATGAAAGAGGTCCTTGATGTACATGGAGAATATTATGCGGATGACGAGGAACTCTATATGTCTTAGTGTTCTCTATGTAGTTGATATGATATATCATCAGTAACCATGTAATTTTAAAACATTTATTCCTTTTGATATGATTGATTATATGTATGCTTGCAAGGGATCAAATATTAATTATATAGATGCATCAACGTGTACTGTGTATGTAGTAGCGTAGAATAAGTATACTGAAATATATGTTTAAAATTATAGTGAAACACAAAACGAAAAAAAGGAACGAAATGGAAAAAAAAGGAAACACACAATCTCTTCCGCGGCAGAGAAACACACGAATTCTCTTCCGCGGCAGGAAACCTTATAGTCCCGGGTGGTGTTACAACCCGGGAGTCCCAGGGTTTCCACCTTCCGCCTCGCTGAAACAGCCATGTGGTTGTCTTATGTCGCGGGCCGTAGCGAGCCGGGACTAGAGAGGGGGGCCTCTAGTCCCGATTTGGCAGTCTCGGGCCCAAAACCGTGACTAGAGCCTGTTATGGCTTGGGACTAAATGCCCTTTTTACTCCAGCGTGTCCATTTTCCACCGTAGCCTCTTAATTCATTTTTCTAGAAAAAACGGTTGCATAGCTGAATTGCACGTGTACTGTGAAACGAAAAACTAAGGTACTAATTCTAAGAGCATTTCCACTCGTTTTCGGTTCCTAGAGAAAATTTTAGGTCCGGATGAGGCTAAATAGCTCCGGATGGAGTTAATTTTTTTGCCCTGGGACTCGCCGTTTCCCAGCCGGATTCCCAGGGAAACTCTCGCTCGCCCGTGTGCCCGTGAGGAGGGGACAACAAGGCGCGGGGGAGAGGGACCGTGCGGGGCGCCGGCCGGGGACAGAGGACGAGCGGCCGCAGCGAGGCGGTGGTGCCAGGGAGCTGCGGGCGGACTGCCGGCCAGGTTCGAGGAAGTGGAGGGGCGCAGACGAGCGGCGGCCGGCGACGGCGTCGGGCACGCGAGGCGCAACGACGAGGCCGATGGAGAGGCGGGGACAGACATCATCGGGTGCGAGGCGGCCGTGGTCGGCGGAGGAGAGACGGGGGCAGACGAGCCGACGGTGCTCGGGCCTGCTGCGACTCGCGGGGCGCAGCGACGAGGCCGATGGAGAGCTTCGCCTAGGGAAGGGTCGGCGCGTGCTCGCGGCGACGGGGTGATGAGGAGAGGGCGCGTTCGGGCTCGCAGCAGGCGGCGGGCTTGGTTTGCATGGGCGGGGGTAAGCCACAGCAGGCCGGCGGGTGCTCACGGCGACGGTGTGATGAAGAAAGGGCGCAGTCGGGCTCGCAGCAGGCGGCGGGCTTGGTTTGCATGGGCGGGGGCAAGCGACAGCAGGGCGGCGGGCTCGGTTTGCTAGGGCGACGACGGCCGGGCCAGAAGAGAGAGGCGGGGCGCGGCGAAGGAGCGGCCGACGAAGAGCTCGATTGGCGGCGGCGGTTGGTGGCGAGGCCGACCCTCGGGGTAGCGGCTGGCAGAGGAGGCGCGCGGCGTAGAGGCGTGTTGCGGCTTGCACTCGGCGGACGGGAAGGGGAGAGAGATGGGGGAAAGAGATAGAGGAGTTGGGCAATGGTTATAACGGCGGGTTAACTCCGAACCAAAATTCGGCCTGGGAACGCCTAGTGAGAACGTTACTGGACAGTTTTATATAAATCCAGAAAAAAAATATACTAAAAATGGCCTATTGTGAATGCTAGTGGAGATGGTCTAAATAGACACGTACACCATCGACACTCCCCCTGTGCCCTTGACACCACACGACAAGGGTAGGATCGCCTGGAGGGCATTATCGTGACCCTCACGATGAAGATTAAGAAACGGAGGAAACAAAGCTAGCCGTTCGTGGGCGTACGTGGTGATGGAGACCTAGCCAGGGCGACTCTGATCGCATCCACACGATAGCTTTGACCTCTTGCTCCATAGCAGCCTCTCGAGGACATCGGTATCTAATTCGGAAAAAATAAATTCTGCGATGTCTTCCGTTGTTCCTAGTGCTCTGCTGTCCATCGCCAAAAAAAAGAAAAAAAAAGACACCAGCTACGGGCTACAGCCATCTAGCCAGTCTCGCTGCGTCGAAAAGCAACGCATTGATGCTCGTCTCTGCTTGCTCGCTTGCTCTGCTTGATGTGCGACGTTTCGACAGTACTAGCAGACTTTCCTTTTCGCCTGCAGGGTCTTGGTCTCAAGGCCTAGCTGGTCTTTCTTCCACTCCTCCAAGTTTATCTCCCTATCTGCCGGAAATTTCTCAAAATAGTCTTTCGTGCCGCTTTATAAATAAAATAATAATGGCTGAACCGATTCAAGCCAGCTTTTTCCTGGATATTTTTCATCTGCCGGAAACTCTCTTGTCAAGAATTTGAGAGTAGAGATAAGTTCCGAATGATGGGCGGAGAATTGTCCGGTGGAATTTTGAGAGGGGTGATCGAGTTGTTGCCCGGTCAACATGGGGACAAAGTCCTAGCAGAAAAAAAAATTAGGACACACAGCATTTTGCACAATCACTCGCACCATATTTGCCGCTTCTGCTCCAGCGTGCGGCAAAAAGGCACAGCAACGCCAACTGAAGCGTGCGGCGCGTATTCTCCATTTCCGCCGTCATCTCGATTCCGCCTATGCCCTTGACACAACAACAAGGGTAGGCGCGCCTGGGAGGGCAATATCGTCATCCCAGCGACAAAACAAAGCCGTTCGTGTGTGTGATGGAGACGCAGATCGCATCCACCCGTACGATAGCATTGACTCTTGTTCCATAGCACCCCCTACTCTCAAGGACCGCGATATCTTGCCGCTGTTCCTAGCTGGCCATCGGCAAAGAAAGACAGCAGCTAGCTACGGCCAGTCTCCTTGCGTAACGCATTCATGGTCGTCGTCTCTGCTCTGGTTGATGTGCGACGTTTCGCAGTATCAGGCTCTCCTTTTCGCCTGCAGGGTCTTCTTCGAAGACCTGTGCGAGAGATAGAGAGAGAGACTGCTAGCTGCTCATTTACTGTGCGTGTGACAGAACGGTCTGAAGGCCTAGCTAGCTGGTTTTTCTTCCTCTCCCTCCTCCAAGTCTCTCTACCAATCTCCCGGAAATTCTCTGTCAAGAATTTGAGAGTAGAGATTAGTTCCAAGTGATGGATGGACGGAGAATTGTCCGTGGAATTTTGGGGAGGGGCGACGACGGGGGACAAGTCAAGCGTGCGCACGGCGTGAAAAATGGATGTATATTTGGCTCGTTTCTGGTTATTACTATACACTTTTGCTTCGGTTTCCTCCTTTTTTCATACTTTGACAAACAATAACTCGATACCGATTGTTTAAAGGACCGTATAAATCCATCCGAAGTTCGTATGGTCCTCTTAGACGTATACTCACTGTATATATATAATCATGTGCCTACGAAAGGCGAAAATCGAAAGTTATACAACAACAACAACAACAACAACAACAACAACAACAACAACAACCGAAATTTAAAATATGACATGCAGAGACGTAGATCGCGATAATGGGAGATGGGATCAGCCAGCCGAACCATGGATTATACCCAGTTTGACCGAGTACACATATACAGAGATATACGTGGCCTCGATATGGTTTTTGATGGGTCAAAAAAATAAAACGGTCTATGGAACTTAAGTTTACGGGGGAGGGACCGAAACACACCTAATTACTATATTGCATGCATGGCGTCGTGTGGTAGTGTGACATGGTCTAACACGGCGCTCAAAGTTGGTGCAAGTCACGACGCCCTAAAACACGACGCCAAGCAAAATGGCTTGATCGTGATTTTTTCTCCGTATATGTTTCATTTTGTGTTGAAGTTTGAGAAAAGGGCTAATAGTTTTGTCCATTGATTCAAACGTGAGGATACAGATCCATACATGCCCAAAAATATCAGGTACTCACACATGTCATTTTTTTTCCGAAAAGGAGGTGAAAACCCCCGGCCTCTGCATCGACCGATGCACACAGCCTGCTTTATTAATTATTCACTAAACCTTACAAGGAGAAATACAAGGATCAAACCGAAATCCACCAATCCTAGCGATCATCGCTACACCTAAACATATGAGGGGGATGCCCATGAACAGGGCCATTTGCCCTGACATCACACCGACGCGCCTCATCTAAGAAACCGATAGCTCAACCTGCCGCCCATTGACGCGCAAGGAACTCAAACCGGTCCGGCAGACCCACAGTAGTCGTCGCCGCCATCTTTCGCAATCCCATCTTCAGGAAAGATCAATGCATAGCCCAAGCTAGGCCAACCATCGACGCCACCTCGACGTCAGACAGCTCCACCGACCTGCGCGAGTCCAACATGCCATATCCATCACCGAGACTCTGCAACACCTTGCCGCCAAGACTCGTCGTCTTCAATGCCACCGATGAAAGACCGCTCCACCTTATTCCTTCCGCATCCAACACTTGCTCCAAGAACGATGCCCTCAAGAGGGAGACGACGTTGAATGCGCCGCCATCGTCTGATCCGGGAAGGCCCAGATCTAGGGTTTCCCCCGGAGCAGCTCGAGCGACGAAGAGACGAAGGTTGCAAGGTCGATGCCTCCAACAAGGTTACGGCGCAACAACGCCGCCATCGCCCGCCGTCAACGAGTGAGAGCCCGGTTTTCACCGGATCCGCCGCCTCTCGACACCCACAGCCGGCTGGATCTCCGTCGATTCGTGCAGATCGGCTCCGCACTAGCCTCCCAACCGTGCCGCAACTGGCCGAGGCCAGAAGCACCGGATCTAGATGGGAATCGAGATCCACGACCAGCCTCCTCCGCCCGAGAGGACGAGCCAAGGATGGCAATGGCCGCCGCCTGGTCCAGATCGCCGTCCGACCACCGCGCCCGAGCACATCCGCTGGTGCCGCCCCAGCAGCCCGTCGAGGTCCTCGTCACCCCCCCCCCCCTCCTCCCCTAGCGCCTTCGATAGCAGGGGCCGCCGCCACCGTGGCCACGCCGGCGACAGCGGCGGAAGGGAGACAGGAGATGGAGGGAGCACTTGGGCGGCGGCGGGGGCCCCCCGCCGGCGCCCTGGGGCACGCCGCGGGAGGGGGGGAGGGGAGGGGAGGGGCACTAATATTAGATAGTACTTATTCGAAGTAGGCATGACTCACACATGTCATGGTCCAAAGTCTAGCTAGCTTTCCATTATTTCCACCAACAAATCTCGGCATCATTTGGAAGCGAAGCGAAATTAATGGTGGGGGTACACACCTTTTACTGACTGTGGAAAATAATGGATTGGGAGAATCTCATTGGTTTGTTGTAATATTTCTCCGTCCAATGGTGACCGTAGACAAGTCAAACATACATATCGGTATGGACCCCACGGGACTCCCTATCTCAAGTCGTTGTCTTTTGCCTTATCTATACTATATCTCAAAAAGAATATATTGAATGTATGTGTAAACAATGGAGATGATGCGCAAATATGCAATTTTTTCCTATACATGGTGTTATTTAGATATATAGTGTGATAGCATCGCCAGGTATGTTCCAAACCTGGGGTGTTACAATCTAGGGATGAGAGGAGAAACCTAACGAAGGTTAGAGCTTTTGCGGGTAGCTAGAAATCTAAGAACTCCATTTCCAAAACAAAAAAAAAATCTAAGAACTAGCGAAGGTTAGAGAATCTGCAGGAGTACAAAAAGATAAGACATCAAATATTCAATAAGTATACACACTAGACTAGAGTATAGCATCAGTTTACATTTATTACTGAGAAAGACGTGCTAATGTCCCGGTTAGACCTAATTATCTCCAATTTGATGTTACAGTAATGTTATTTGAGTGGGAATTAGAGGGGCGTGTATTCATTATAATGACAAATTTGAACATGTGAAGCTGACTAGTTTATCACTACGCGTCACTCTCCACACAGGCACGCATATGCTGTCTTACACTACTGGAAAAACCATCTTCGGTTCGATGTGAACAAGGCGAGCAGTCCCGGCCTGTCACAGCCCGCGACTAGTCGGAGCACTAGTCCCGGGCTGTGAGGCCTCTAACGGCTAGAAACGGCCGTATCACTAGTCCCGGGCCGGACCAGATCTTTAGTCCCGGTCCGTAATACCTGGAGCAGGCCAGCTGGTCTTTTCGTGGATTATTAGTCCCGGGTCGTATCACGGCCCGGGACTAGTTGTCCACCACTATATATTCTGCTTCCTGTCCTGCTGCCCTAAAGCATATGGTGGCCATTTTTCTCAAAGAAGCAAGAGAGTTTATGCCATTTTTTCTTAAGATTTAGTTTGCAACACCTAAATCCAAAGCTTTAAAAGGTTAGAACTTCATTCTTTCATCTCTTATTGCTACTTTAGCTATATAATGCTATAAAAGTATAGAGATATGGATCAATACATGCATGCTCTAGAAGTAGCTAGAAGGATTTTGATATATATGTGTAACAAATTTTGATTAGGCACATAGTTACTGAAAATTGAAATGTGTAATTTTAGAGTTTCAGAGCTTAGAATGGAACGAGGTTTTCACTGATAGAACAATAATAAAAAACTCCACATTTATCATGTTGATTGTTTTCTCCAATTCATAAATTGGTGCATGTAAATTTTTCAAAATTCAAAATTAATGCTCTAGAAGCTCTTAATATAACTTGTAATAAGTTTATCACGTTGTGTAATGGTTTTTGATATAATTTTACTATAATGCAGATGGTCTAGGAATGGATGTACGGTACTGACCGACGCTCTAGCGAGTTCATTAATGGCGTGCATGAATTCATCCGTGTTTCCGATGCAAACAAGCGCAATGGTTTTGTATTCTGTCCATGTAATGGATGTAGGAATCAAAAGGATTACTCTGACTCAAAAACGCTTCACAGACACCTTTTGAAGTCCGGCTTCATGTCCAGTTATAATTGTTGGACCAAGCACGAAGAGAGAGGGGTTATAATGGAAGACAATGAAGAAGAAGAGGAGGATGACAACTATCATGATTTCCCTGAGTACGGAGATACTTCCATGGGGGATGTTGAAGGGGAGGATGAAGAAGAGACACATGATGAACCCACTGATGATCTTGGTCGGACCATTGCCGATGCACGAAGAGATTGTGAAACTGAAAAGGATAGGGAGAAGTTCAATCACATGTTAGAGGATCACAAAAAGTTGTTGTACGAAGCAAAGAAGGTTGTCTGCCCTCTAGGTTTAGAGGTTCAGAAGATACATGCATGCCCTAATGACTGCATCCACTACCGCGGTGAGCAGTACGAGAATTTAGATGCATGCCCGGTATGCACTTAACTTTGGTATAAGATTAGACGAGATGACCCTGGTGACGTTGAGGGCGAGCCCCTCCCCCCCCCCCCCCCCCCGTTAGAGGGTTCCTGCCAAGGTGATGTGGTATGCTCCTATAATACCACGGTTGAAACGCTTATTCAGAAACAAAGAGCACGCCAAGTTGTTGCGATGGCATAAAGAGGAATGTAAGTCAGACGGGATGTTGAGACACCCCGCTGATGGGTCGCAATGGAGAAAAATCGATAGAAAGTACCCGGACTTTGCAGATGATGCAAGGAATTTAAGGTTTGGTCTAATTACAGATGGCATGAATCCCTTTGGGGAGCAGAGCTCCAGTCACAGCACCTGGCTCGTGACTCTATGCATCTATAACCTTCCTCCTTAGTTGTGCATGAAGCGGAAGTTCATTATGATGCCAGTGTTGATCCAAGGTCCGAAGCAACCCAGCAACGACATTGATGTGTACCTAAGGCCATTAGTGGAAGAAATTTTACAGTTGTGGCACGAACCCGGCATACGCATGTGGGATGAGCACAAGCAGGAAGAATTTAACCTCCAAGCATTGCTTTTCGTAACAATCAATGATTGGCCTGCTCTTAGTAACCTTTCAGGACAGTCCAACAAGGGATACAATGCATGCACACACTGTTTAGATGAGATTGAAAGTATATATTTGGAACATTGTAAGAACAATGTGTACAATGAGCATCGTCGATTTCTTTTGGCCAAGCATCCCTTAAGAAAGAAAGGCAAGCATTTCAACGGCCTGACATGTCACCAGACGAAGCCTAAGGAGCGTACTGGTGCTGATATATTTGATATGGTCAAAGATTTGGATCAAATGGTAACCTTTGGAAAGGGTCCTGGCGGAAAATCTGTTTCGAAGGACGCTGAAGGACATGACAGACATGTCAGAAGATTGTGATAAGTTTCATGAAATTCCGCCCTTCGCGGTGAAGGATGACCCAAGCATCATGTTAATAAATGAAGATACTCCATGGATACGTGGGGATCAGAAAGGAACACACGCGAAGAAATGATGTGTAATAATTGTAACATTTTATGAGTGAAGATGCTCCATGTGTCTATTTTTATAGTGTTGTCTGCAAACAATCTTGAGTGTGTTAGTCCCGTTTTGTGGCTGGACCAGGACTAAAGGGGGGCCTTTAGTCCCGATTCATACTTACCATTAAGATCTGATCTCCAAACGCGTGAGGTCACATATTAGGGAGTGTCTCTATGACCAGTGTCTTGGAGATGCCGAAGGACTGGGCTCCGGCGGCATCTCCCTGAAACTGGCTGTAGTGGTGTCCCAGACATCTTAAGCACATGCTCACTGACGGAGCTGCCCTCTTCCATCTTGCAGTTAAAGAACTTTTTAGAAGCCTCATAGCTCTCAACTGCCGCGTGAGTCTCAAAGATCAATTTGAGTTCACAGACAATATCATGTGGGTCTGGATTCTCAAACCTTTTCTGAAGCTCCGATTCTAAACCATACAATATAGCACACTGAACTGTGGAGTACTGATTCTTCCGAGCGAGGTAAACATTCTTTACTTCATCGGTAGCATCAGCTGCAGGTGGGTCACCCAGCGGTGCATCCAGCACATAGGTCAAATTACCAGCATTGAGGACAATCCTCAAATTGCGGAACCAATCCGCGAAGTTGCTTCCATTGTTTTTCAACTTTTCTTTCTCTAGGAACGCATTAAAATTGATGGTAGGGGCCGCCATTGATCTGCAACATATTTGCAATAGTTTAGACTAAGTTTATGACAAATTTGAGTTCTAATTAATAGTTAAATTAATCTAGGTGAACTCCCACTCAAAACAATATCCCTCACATTGTTTTAGTGATCACACGAACCAAATCCACCACATCAAAACCGATCATCACGAGAGTTGATGTAGCTTCAATGGCAAACAATCGACATGTTCATCATATCTACTATATGATTCATGCTTTACCTTTCGGTGATCCGTGTTCCGAGACCATGTCTGTACATGCTAGGCTCGTCAAGATCAAACCTTAGCTTCCGCATGAGCAAATATGGCTTGCTCATGTTGTATACACTTGCAGAATCTAACACACCCGATCATCACGTGGTGCTTCGAAACAACAAGCTTTAGCAACGGTGCTTACTAAGGATGAACACTATAGAACTTGAAATTCATGTGCATGAGGGATCATCTTATAATGCTACCGTCGTTAACTAAGCAATACAAGATGCATAAAGGATTAACATCACATGCAATTCATAATATGTGATATGATATGGCCTTTCTTCTTTGTGCTTCCGATCTCCATCTTCAAGCACGAACATGATCTCCATCATCACCGGCATTGCATCAAGGTCAATGACACTGCTCCATGGTTGTCGTCCACCAGCTTCAACTATTACAACTACTTTGAATAGACACGCGGGTCTTAACAGAAATTAAAGACAACCATATGGCTCCTGCCGGTTGCCAACTTACAATAAGGAACATTGCATACATCAAATATAATCACAATCATGGTCATATCACATCACAACACACCCCTGCAAAACAAAGTTAGACGCCTCTAATTTCTTTGCATGTTTTACGTGGTTTCGGGCTTTCAATAAGTGTCGATCTAACTTACGAACAAGAACCACAACATTGATGTTTGAACTATCAAGTGCCTGTTGTAAATTGGATCTATACTATAATGGGAGAGACAGACACCCGCAAAGCCACTTATGCAATACAAGTTGCATGTTGAGCGTGGAGCAAGTCTCATGAACGATGTCATGTAAGGTTAGCCCGGGCCGCTTCATCCCATCATACCGCAAGATGCAAAGTACACAAGAAGCAGTTGATAATAAAAGCATCACCGCCCACAATGACCATTGTGTTCTACTCGTGCAACAGATCTACATATAGACACGGCTCTGATACCACTGTAGGGGTTCGTAGCATGGAAAAGAAAAAATTTATATCGCATACAAACAAACAAGCCAAGATCTATCTACTAGATTGTAGCAACGAGTCGATGGAATAACTCACCCTCGAAGATTCCAAAGTGTTTAACGAGAGCGGATTCTCGTGGGTGATGTAGTCGTACTCTTCCCGATCTCAAGATCGCGTAGACGATCCTTCCGGCGCTGCGTTCCGGCAGCGCTCCCGCAGTCGGTCACACGTTCGGTACTCGACGAAGACCTTCCTCTCCCTTGTTCCAGCAGGCAGCAGAGGTTGTAGCACTCTCCTCGCGATTCCGGCAGCACAACGGCGTGGTACCGGAAGTAGAGGGGAGATCTCGCAGGGCTTCGCCTTAAGCCAGAGCGAGTATGGTGGACTATGAGAGAGCCTCGGTGATCTAGGGTTTAGACACACCAAGTAGAAGGGGCTAGGCCGGCGGCTAGGGCAACTAGAAGCCCCAACTCGGCGGCTTGGGATAAACCCTAGGGCGGCGGCTAGGGTTAGGGTTTAGAGGAGCAAGGTGTAGGTCTTGGAGGGGCAGCCCTACCCCTCCTTATATAGGTGGAGGGGGCGCGCCAAGGGGAGGGGAGTACCTCCCCAACTCGGCTTCCAAGGCCGGCGGTGGAGGGAGAGGGACTTCCTTCCCAAGTAGGTTTCCTACTCTCCCTCCACCAAACAAAATAGCCGTTTGACTTTTCAAATTGGCGTTTGACTTTTCAAACTAGGATTTGATTTAACCCTTTATTTTGTTCAGCGATGACACCTAGTACATGATGCAACCATTCCAACTTGTTATGACACATTCATGTACCCTTCCTCTCCGGAGTGCCGGACATTCCGGAACCTTATAGAACATTCCTGATGAAAACACCGGAACCATTCTCCAACCCCGAAACAGGACTTTCCTTATATGAATCTTATTCTCCGGACCATTCCGGATCTCCTCGTGATATCCCGGATCCCATCCGAGACTCCGAACAACATTCGGTCTCTTACTCATCATTCCATAACTACTCAACAACGTCGAATCCTTAAGTGTGTCTCCCTACGGTTCGTGAATTATGCGGACATGATCGAGACACTTCTCCGAACAATAACCAATAGAGGAATATGGAAATTCATATGGCTCCCACATATTTCTATGATTACTTTGCGATCGAATGAACCACTTACATAAGATACCAATTTCCCTTTGTCTCACGATAGTTTACTTATCCGAGGTTTTGATCGTCGGTATCTGTGCATACCTAGTTCAACCTCGTTTACTGATAAGTACTCTTTTCTCGTTCCTGTGATATGTGATCCCTTGTGAGCCAGTCACATGCTTGCAAGCCAATTGGATGACATTCCACCGAGAGGGCCCAGAGTATATCTATCTGTCATATGGATGGACAAATCCCACTCTTGATCCATGTGTCTCAACCAATAATTTCCGAACACTCAATGCCACCTTTATAGCCACCCAGTTACGGTGTGGTGTTTGATGTCATCAAAGCATCCTTCCGGTGATGGTGATAAGCATGATCTCATGGTCGAAGGAATTAGGTTACTATGTATCAGAAAGCATATAGCAATTGAACTATTAAAATGACTTGATCTTTATGCTACGCTTATCTATAGGAGTATGTCCATCATATCATTCTCCTAACGATATGATCTTGTTGTTAAGAACATCTCAATGTTCATGACAGGGAAACCACAATCATTTATTAACCAACAAGCTAGTATTATGAAGAGGCTTTACTAGGGACTCTAATTTAAGTTTACAAATCACACAAGTATTAATGTTTCCTTGTTAATACTATTATAGCATGAATGCAAACATTTATCATAAACACAAAGATATAATAATAACTATATTTATTATTGCCTCTAGGGCATATCTCCAACACGAAGATCCAAAGCGGTTTACGAGAGCGGATTCTCGTGGATGATGTAGTCGTACACTTCCGATCTCAAGATCGCGTAGACGATCCTTCCGGCACTTGGTTCCAGCAGCGTTTCCGCAGTCGGTCACACGTTCGGTACTCGATGAATACCTTCCTCTCCCTTGTTCCAGCAGGCAGCGGAGGTTGTAGCACTCTCCTCGTGATTTCGGCAGCACGACGGCATGGTGTCGGAAGTAGAGGGGAGATCTCGCAGGGCTTCGCCTTAAGCCGGAGCGAGTATGGTGGAGTATGAGTGAGGGCCTTGACGATCTAGGGTTTAGAGGCACCAAGGGGTGGGCTTGGCCGGCGGCTAGGGAAAGCTAGGGTTTGCCCCAAGTCGGCTAGAAGAGGAGACCTAGGCGGCGGCAGCACTAGTGGTGTTGGCGCCTGGAGCTAAGGTTTGAGGTGTGAGGGGTAGGGGGCGCCCTACACCTCCTTATATAGGTAGGAGGAAGGAGGTTGGGAGGAGGGAGTCCTTCTCCAACTCCTCCTCCTTGGCCAGCGGGTGGAGGGAGTAGGACTTCCTCCCTAAGTAGGTTTCCTACTCTCCCTCCACCAAGCAAACTTCAGATTTGACCTTTTCAAATTGGCGTTTGACTTTCAAACTTGGATTTGATTTCTCTCATCATATTGCCCAGCCAAGTGACCTAGTACACGATGAAACCATTCCACATTGTCATGACACATCCATGTACCCTTCCCCCTCTGGAGTGCCGGACCTTCCAGACCCTTCTAGAACATTCCTGGTGAAAACACCGGAATCATTTCCGAACTCCGAAACAGGACTTTCCTTATATGAATCTTATTCTCCGGACCATTCCGGATCTCCTCGTGATATCCCGAATTCCATCCGAGACT
This sequence comes from Avena sativa, assembly GCA_916181665.1. Lineage (NCBI taxonomy): Eukaryota > Viridiplantae > Streptophyta > Magnoliopsida > Poales > Poaceae > Avena > Avena sativa. The sequence continues at coordinate 384,916,260 of OV702293.1, read as the reverse complement.
TCGAACAACATTCGGTCTCTTAATCATCATTCCATAACTACACAACAACATCGAATCCTTAAGTGTGTATCCCTGCGGTTCGTGAATTATGCAGACATGATCGAGACACCTCTCCGATCAATAACCAATAGAGGAATCTGGAAATTCATATGGCTCCCATATATTTCTACGATTACTTTGTGATCGAATGAACCACTTACATATGATACCAATTTCCCTTTGTCTCACGATAGTTTACTTATCCGAGGTTTTGATCGTCGGTATCTCTGCATACCTAGTTCAACCTCGTTACTGATAAGTACTCTTTTCTCGTTCCCGTGATATGTGATCCCTTGTGAGCCAGTCACATGCTTGCAAGATAATTGGATGACATTCCACCGAGAGGGCCCAGAGTATATCTATCTGTCATATGGATGGACAAATCCCACTCTTGATCCATGTGCCTCAACCCATACTTTCCGAACACTCAATGCCACCTTTATAGCCACCCAGTTACGGTGTGGTGTTTGATGTCATCAAAGCATCCTTCCGGTGATGGTGATTAGCATGATCTCATGGTCGAAGGAATTAGGTTACTATGTATCAAAAAGCTTATAGCAAACAAACTATTAAAATGACTTGATCTTTATGCTACACTTATCTATAGGAGTATGTCCATCATATCATTCTCCTAATGATATGACCCTGTTTTTAATAACATCTCTATGTTCATGATCAGGAAACCATGATCATATATTAACCAACAAGCTAGTTTAACAAGAGGCTTTACTAGGGACTCTTTTATGTTTACAAATCACACAAGTATTAATGTTTCTGGTTAATACAATTATAACATGGTATGTAAACATTTATCATAAGCATGAAGATATGATAATAACCACTTTATTATTGCCTCTTGGGCATATCTCCAACAGTCTCCCACTTGCACTAGAGTCAATAATCTAGTTTCAAACCTTTGTGTATTCAACACATATGGCTTCCCGGTGTTGTATGTACACGATTGCTAGTGGTCAACTGATCTCCAGATCTGACACTTCCAGGTCCGTGTGTAATTGCATGTCTTTGCGTCTCTACGCATCCCTCATTCTCTAATGAGATGGCTTTGTATAAATTTGGTCCTTTGGTGAGACCTTTAGTTCTTTGGGGTGAAAACATGTTGATAATATTGTCGTACAATATATCTTCATAGTATTATCCCGCTATGAACTACACCTAGTTTGATAACAAACTACTTGACAAAAATGCCCTCTTTAGCTGCTATAATAGCAGTCATATACTTAGCCTTTTGTTGTAGTATCTGTCACAATGTCTTAAATTTGGAACTCATCCAAATCTATTATGGAACTTACTTTCCATTACATTGTGCCACCCTTAGTTTAGATTGATATAAACTTAATTTGTACTTTGTGACAAAACTAGTATCAATGTAGTACTTTTACAATGAACTAACCATCTATTTGCCACATATACAAAATAATATACTCTTAGTTCTTCCAAAAGATCATAAGAATATCCTTACTATCGTCCAATGATCATCTTATGAATCATTCTGGTATATGCTCATAACATTTAGAGCATAGGATATATCTGGATTTGTACATATCACAGTATGATTGATATAAATACTCTTTGTGATTTCATACATCAAGTATCAATCTATACTTGAACCTTTGTTTCACTTACCAAGTGTCAATACACTTGAATATATCATCAATATTGAACTCATTCAATCCTTTCTGTGTTACAAGAACCTTTCTTGTAGTTTCTATATTGAACTCATTCAATCAATGTACTTTCGGCACAACCATATTAGCGTCTATTGATGCCAAATATTTGGTTTTTGCTTAAGTCTTTCATCGGGATGAAATTCTTAATATGTGTTAATAAAAGATACATCATTTCCAATCAACAATATGTCTTTCACATAATGTATTAGAAACATGTCTTAGCGCTCCCACTTAATTTCTTGCAAATGCAAGCATCTTCATCGTCTCCGACGAATTTAAATTCCTTTAACAGTTTCATCATAGTGAAGATTCCAACTCCGCGATGCTTACTTCAACCATTGAAGTTTGCATATGATTTTAGCATTCTTTGAATTAACAAAACCCTTTGGAACATGTTATGCACACGTCCTAGGTAACAATTCTATTAGAAGAACTTGATTTGTTTATTCAACTACCACATAACAAAAATATATGTAGTGGTTGCTACATTAATCCGTCTAGACTAAATATCTCTATGAAAGATCAAATCTTGTCATAGTCATCCTTTGAACATTGTTGTGAACTCTTTCCCAACATGTCGACTATTTCATAGATGTGAAACATCCATGTCTATTTCTTTATAGATCCAAACACAACTGTAAGTTCTTACACCTTTCTCGAGGGTCCTTCAAGTTCAAAACTTGATTTCTCATGTATGGAACTATCACAGATTTTATGGCTTCAATCAATTTTATGGAGTTAGGGCCCATCATCGCTTCTTTGCATGTAGTCCGTTCATTATTCTCAAATAATGATTCAACCCTCAAATCTTGGTATTTGATTTTTTACCCGACCTACTTGGTTCAATATAAAATTTGACCTCCGTAACCACAACCTTTGAGTCACGTGAGCCATGAGCATTGTTGCTGCCTCCGGAACACTTTTCGGCGCTGCGCAACTTTGCACATATAGCTAAGGTTCTTTTATCCTTATCAAAGTTCTATTGTCCTCCCACTTATCTTTTCACGGAAAATTCCTTCTCAAAGAAACTTGACGTTCTAAGCGACAAACACTTTTGTCTCCGGTGTTATGGAGGAATACTTAACAGTTATTCGAAATAACATACAAAGACAGGTTCATCCGACTTTGGTTGCAAACATCTTTCTTATGCATAGCATACCAATGTTTAAGAAAGGACAACTTGGGTTTTATCCCAAACCATAACTTTATATGGTGTCATTTCAAAGGATTATGATGGAGCTCTTTTTAGTGGAAAAACGGTAGTCTCTAAACCTTTTAATCTTTAAATATAGTGGCAGTTTTATGAATTACACCTTTGATCTTACCATGTCAAACAAGGTTTAATTACATATCTCGAACGCTCCATACTCTTATGGTGTTTCGGGAAATGCAAATCCATGGAACGATTCCTTAAATCTTAGGTGTTTATGTTAAATTTGTAACTCAAATATCTTCCTTTATGATCTTATCATAAACTAATTATATTCTTGTTACAATGATTTTGCACTTCATCTTGAAAGTCTCTGAACTTTTCAAATGTTTCATACTTCATCCATATTATGTAAATATTCATATATTCACTCAAATTTTCGGCGAAAGTATATGAAGTTGAAATTCATCGCTCTTGACTACACATAATGAACCTCATACAACAATATGTAAAAGTTCCAATAAGCTAGTCATTCGTTCCCTTTTGGCCTATGAACAAAGTTTTCATTATCTCTAGGAAAGTTTCACAAGCGTCATTTGATCAAAAATCAAAAGACTCCAAAATTCCATCCACATGGAGTTTCTTCATGTTTTCTTTCCAATATAATTTAAACAGCGATGTAACTTCCTAAGTGATCTTTCAATTTGTCTTTCGACATTTTTAGCACTAGTTTTATGGATGTGATTTCTCCAACGAGATTTGTAAATCATCCATATTTTATGGATTATGGCAATTATTTGAACAATCCTTTTGTTCTCATAATACCTGATAATACAAATCTTGAAGGCAAGCTTTGATGTTTAACGAGCAACACAATAACCCTTTATTTGTTCTCGATGAACATCTTCACATATTCTTTTGCTAGTTACTTAGGCCATTGCAGTTCATGAATTCTGTTGTTTCGTATGACGATTCATACCAGCAAATTCAGTATCCAATACTTAAGAACCACATTACTTAACAAGCAAAGAATACATCCATAACACGTATATCCTTTATATACCTAAACTGAACAATTCTAGTCTTTTATTTTCTGCCATATATTTATGAGATTCTCTTTCAGTATTTTCTTTTCTGTTTGAAAGAATCTATCAACATCAATAGTGGATCCATTTACATGACACATAGTCCAAATCATGTATAGTTAAATACCAATGTCTTTGGACTTGCACTTTGAAGTAGATCACCATCATCAAATGTTTGGTGTTCTTTCAAATTCCTTTCTTTAGTAATCTCTTGGTGTAGTAAACATTTTACCTACATCAAATATTCACCCTTATCATGAAATTTATTCATGATCAAGCTACTTTAGCTTATAACGGTGAATCATGAGTATAATGTTGCTCTCCAAAAACCTTTTGGAGGATTAGGACAACTAGTGTCTCCAACCTTTTGTAAATTCTCATCAAATATGAGAACATAAACTTTGCCATGTTATACTCTATCATGTTGTAACCAAAACATCATTTCTGATATCGCAATATCTTCCAAACATGATGGTTTCTAAAACAACTCTTTCAACTCCTAGATTACCTTGATATTGAAACTATCTTTTGAATATCAAGAATCATGGAGATAAACATGATACTTATATACTAACACTGGAATTGTTACTCTTGATTTAATACCAACTATTAAATTTCACGGAGTAATCGAAACTTACTAAAAGTTTGCAATGGGACTTTTAAACTTTAGATTAACACTTCAAAACAATACGATACCAGTTCGTAAAGTAAATAACCAGAATTCTATAGTTTTATCATCTCAACTAAAACTAAGCGCAAGGTGGTAAACAGATGCCAATGACTACAACAACTATGCAAATTCACTTTGATTTAATTTATGATAAATAGTGTTCAACTTTTAATCATATTGTCGTTTAACTCCCACTCAAAATAATATCCCTCACATTGTTTTAGTGATTACACGAACCAAATCCACCACATCAAAACCGATCATCACGAGAGTTGATGTAGCTTCAATGGCGAACAATCAATATGTTCATCATATCTACTATATGGCTCATGCTTTATCTTTCGGTGATCCGTGTTCCGAGACCATGTCTGTACATGCTAGGATCGTCAAGATCAAACCTTAGCTTCAGCATGAGCAAATCTGGCTTGCTCACGTTGTATACACTCGCAGAATCTAACACACCCGATCATCACGTGATGCTTCGAAACAACGAGATTTAGCAACGGTGCTTACTGAGGATGAACACTTTAAAACTTGAAATTGTGTGCTTGAGGGATCATCTTATAATGCTACCATCGTGAACTAAGCAATACAAGATGCATAAAAGGATTAACATCACATGCAATTCATAATATGTGATATGATATGGCCTTTCTTCTTGTGCTTCCGATCTCCATCTTCAAGCAAGAACATGATCTCCATCATCACCGGTTTGGCGCCAAGGTCAATGGCGCCGCTTCATGGTTGTCTTCCACCAGCATTGACTATTACAACTACTTTGAATAATAGACACGCAGGACTTAACGGAATTAAAAGACAACCATATGGCTCCTGCCGGTTGCCGACTTACAATAAGGAACATTGCATACATCATATATAATCACAATCATGGCCATATCACATCACAACACACCCCTGCAAAACAAAGTTAGACGCCTCTAATTTTCTTTGCATGTTTTACGTGGTTTGGGGCTTTCAATAAGTGTCGTTCTAACTTACGAACAAGAACCACAACGTTGATGTTTGAATTATCAAGTGCCCGTTGTAAATTGAATCTATACTATGATGGGAGAGAAAGACACCCGCAAAGCCACTTATGCAATACATGTTACATGTTGAGCGTGGAGCAAGTCTCATGAACGATGTCATGTAAGGTTAGCCCGGGCCGCTTCATACAATCATACCGCAAGATGCAAACTACACAAAAAGCAATTGATAATAAAAACACCACCGCCCATAATGACCATTGTGTTATACTCGTGCAACAGATCTACATATAGACCTGGCTCTGATACCACTGTAGGGGTTCGTAGCATGGAAAACAAAAAATTTCTATCGCATGAACACACACAAGCCAAGATCTATCTACTAGATTGTAGCAACGAGTTGATAGAGTACTAACCCTCGAAGATCCAAAGCGGTTTACGAGAGCAGATTCTCGTGGATGATGTAGTCGTACACTTCCGATCTCAAGATCGCGTAGACGATCCTTCCGGCGCTACGTTCCAGCAGTGCTTCCGCAGTCTATCACACGTTCGGTACTCGATGAAGACCTTCCTCTCCCTTGTTCCAGCAAGCAGCAGAGGTTGTAGCACTCTCCTCGTGATTTCGGCAGCACGACGGCGTGGTGTCAGAAGTAGAGGGGAGATCTCGCAGGGCTTCGCCTTAAGCCGGACCGAGTATGGTGGAGTATGAGAGAGGGCCTTGGCGATCTAGGGTTTAGAGGCACCAAGGGGTGGGCTTGGCCGGCGGCTAGGGAAAGCTAGGGTTTGCCCCAAGTCGGCTAGAAGAGGAGACCTAGGCGGCGGCAGCACTTGTGGTGTTGGCACCTGGAGCTAGGGTTTGAGGTGTGAGGGGTAGGGGGCGCCCTACCCCTCCTTATATAGGTGGGAGGGAGGCGGTTGGGAGGAGGGAGTCCTCCTCCAACTCCTCCTCCTTGGTCGGCGGGTGGAGGGAGTAGGACTTCCTCCCTAAGTAGGTTTCCTACTCTCCCTCCACCAAGCAAACTTCAGATTTGACTTTTTCAAATTGGCGTTTGACTTTCAAACTTGGATTTGATTTCTCTCATCATATTGCCCAGCCAAGTGACCTAGTACATGATGCAACCATTCCACATTGTCATGACACATCCATGTACCCTTCCCCCTCCGGAGTGCCGGACCTTCAAGACCCTTCTAGAACATTCCTGGTAAAAACACTGGAATCATTTCCGAACTCCGAAACATGACTTTCCTTATATGAATCTTATTCTCCGAACCATTCCGGATCTCCTCGTGATATCCCAGATTCCATCCGAGACTCCGAACAACATTCAGTCTCTTACTCATCATTCCATAACTACACAACAACATCGAATCCTTAAGTGAGTCTCCCTGCGGTTCGCGAATTATGCAGACATGATCGAGACACCTCTCCGATCAATAACCAATAGAGGAATCTGGAAATTCATATGGCTCCCACATATTTCTACGATTACTTTGCGATTGAATGAACCACTTACATACGATACCAATTTCCCTTTGTCTCACGATAGTTTACTTATCCGAGGTTTTGATCGTCGGTATCCCTTCATACCTAGTTCAACCTCGTTACTAATAAGTACTCTTTTCTCGTTCCCGTGATATGTGATCCCTTGTGAGCCAGTCACATGCTTGCAAGCTAATTGGATGACATTCCACCGAGAAGGCCTAGAGTATATCTATCCGACATATGGATGGACAAATCCCTCTCTTGATCCATGTGCCTCAACCCATTCTTTCCAAACACTCAATTCCACCTTTATAGCCACCAAGTTACGATGTGGTGTTTGATGTCATCAAAGCATCCTTCCGGTGATGGTGATTAGCATGATCTCATGGTCGAAGGAATTAGGTTACTATGTATCAGAAAGCTTATAGCAAACGAACTATTAAAATGACTTGATCTTTATGCTACGCTTATCTATAGGAGTATGTCCATCATATCATTCTCCTAATGATATGACCCTGTTGTTAATAACATCTCTATGTTCATGATCAGGAAACCATGATCATATATTAACCAACAAGCTAGTTTAACAAGAGGCTTTACTAGGGACTCTTTTATGTTTACAAATCACACAAGTATTAATGTTTCTGGTTAATACAATTATAGCATGGTATGTAAACATTTATCATAAGCATGAAGATATGATAATAACCACTTTATTATTGCCTCTTGGGCATATCTCCAACATTTGGATTTTTACAATAAAAGATATGATTTTCCAAAGTTTTATATTTGATTTGAATTAAAAAAAGAAAATTTACAAATGAAATAATTTATAAATGATGCAAACAGATATATGGATATTATATTAAGATTATTTATATTTTTCTGATAATAATAGACATATTATTTGTTTTATTTGGATTTTTACAATAAAAGATATGATTTTCCAAAGTTTTATATTTGATTTGAATTAAAAAAGAAAAATTACAAATGAAATAATTTATAAATGAGGCAAACAGATATATGGATATTATATTAAGATTATTTATATTTTTATGATAATAATAGACATATTATTTGTTTTATTTGGATTTTTTACAATAAAATATATGATTTTCCAAAGTTTTATATTTGATTTGAATTAAAAAAGAAAATTTACAAATGAAATAATTTATAAATGATGCAAACAGATATATGGATATTATATTAAGATTCTTTATATTTTATGATAATAATAGACATATTATTTGTTTTATTTGGATTTTTCAATAAAAGATATGATTTTCCAAAGTTTTATATTTGATTTGCATTAAAAAAGAAAATTTACAAATGAAATAATTTATAAATGATGCAAACAGATATATGGATATTATATTAATATTATTTAAATTTTTCTGATAATAATAGACATATTATTTGTTTTATTTGGATTTTTACTATAAAATATATGATTTTCCAAAGTTTTATATTTGATTTGAATTAAAAAAATTTACGAATGAAATAATTTATAAATGATGCAAACATATATATGGATATTATATTAAGATTCATTATATTTTTTTTTTGATAATAATAGACATATTATTTGTTTTATTTGGATTTTTACAATAAAAGATATGATTTTCCAAAGTTTTATATTTGATTTGAATTAAAAAAGAAAATTTACAAATGAAATAATTTATAAATGATGCAAACAGATATATGAATATTATATTAAGATTCTTTATATTTTTCTGATAATAATAGACATATTATTTGTTTTATTTCGATTTTTACAATAAAAGATATGTTTTTCGAAAGTTTTATATTTGATTTGAATTAAAAAAAGAAAATTTACAAAAAACAAATTAGTCATGGGTCGTGGCTGGACCCGGTACTAGAGGGTGCCTGCGTGCGCGAAAACGAAGCGGTCGAAAAAACCCTTTAGTCCCGGGCCGTGGCTTAACCCGCGACTAAAGGGGGTCTTTAGTCGCGGGTTAAGCCATGGCCCGCGACTAAAGACCCTTTAGTCGCGGGCTGTGGCTTAGCCCAGGACTAAAGGCATGTCCGTATATATTCTGCGCGCCAAGGGGCTGCGCAACACTTAGCATTTCTCGACGAACGAAGCAGACGAAGACGAAGCATCAAAGACGCAGGGAAGGTGCTGCCCGGCCGCCGATTCCACCACGCCGCCGACCTCGTCTCCGGTCGTGCGTGCTCCGCCGCTCCGCCGTTTCGTATACGTGCTGCCGCGTGCGCGCCTCGCCGTGACGCCGTCACGTGCTGTCGCGCGCCGGTGTCGGTGAGCGCTCGAGGCCGGGGTGGTTTTTTTACCACAAGATATTAATTAGCTAGGGTTATTATTGGAATTATTGTTTTAGTTAGGATTAGGATTATTGTTTTAGTTATTAGGATTAGGATTAGGATTATTGTTTTATTTATTATTGTTTTAATTAAAATATTAGAATTAGGATTAGGATTAGGATTATTGTTTTAGTTATTTTTTGTTTTATTTATTAGGATTATATTGTTTTAGTTATTTTTTTGTTTTACCACAAATATTAGGATTATTGTTTTATTAGGGTTATTTTTTTGATTTAGTTATTAAGATTATTGTTTTAGCACAAATAATATTAGGATTATTATAATTAGTATTATATTGTTTTAGTTATTAGGATTATTGTTTTACCACAAATAATATTGGGTTTTTTTTTGTTTTAGTTATTAGGATTATTGTTTTACCAAAAATAATATTAGGATTATTGTTTTACCGCATATAATATTAGGGTTATTAATTTGTGTTATTAGGGTTATTATTTCTTTTGTTTTAGTTATTAGGGTTATTGTTTTTTCTAACCTGTTTAACTCTCTTTTTGTTATAGATAATTAAGTCATGGATTCATCCGAAGATCCTGGTCGCATCGGTGAAGGTTTTCTTCAGGGCATGATAAGAGGTGAAATTCCTCTTAATATTACTACCGTCGAAGATATTTTGCTCGAGGAAAAGATATCCTCATATCTGAATCCATCCGGTGATGGACTAGAGGAAAACCTAATGTACCAAGGGGAAGACCAGATGGACGAAGGGCAAACAAATAACAACAATAATGATGGGCCCTCAACAAGATCCGGCGAGGTACATATATATATATATAAAGCCTCGTGTTACCTATATTCATTAACTGATCTAGATATATATTAATCACTCTCTCTTCTTCTTTTAGCCCACCGGATCGAAGCAATCGACAGCTCGAACGAAACGAGGGCCGAACAAAAAGTTGCATGGTAATCAGAGGTTCACCATCGAAGAAATAGATGATGATGGTGAACCGATTGCTCTAGAGAAGCACCGGAGGATGTTTATAAATCAATGCGGGGTGCTTGTTAGGGACAACCTGCCGATCACCATCCAAGAATGGAATCAGTCAAAGAAACCCGGTGAAGAATCCAACAGCTATGTCACCGATGATGCCAAAGATGACCTTTGGCAGAAGCTCATAGCGCATTTCATACTACCTCCAGAGTATGAAGAATTTGAGGTAGATGCTATTACCCCCAGGCTGGGTGGGCTTGAAAATAGAGCGAAAGTCAAGGAGTGGGCTCTGAGCAAGATGGTTGAACTGGACCGGAACCACAAGAAAAGTTTATACGTGAAATATGTCGCGAAAAAGAAAACTCCAGACTTCAAAGGAGTAAACGAGAAGTTGAGAGAACAGTGGCCCGATTTTGTACAGTACATGCAATCTGATAAAGCAATGGCAAAGTCGGCAAAGAACGCGTTAAATGCTGCCCAACTGAAATACCATCATAAAATGGGGACAGGTGGCTACAAGAGTGCCGTCCCAAAGTGGGAAACTATGGAGAAGAAAATGAGGGCTAGAGGCGTCGCTCCTGGTACAGATGGATGGCCCCAGAGGTCAAAGCACTAGTGGTACGGGCACGGGGGATCGTTGGACCTAGAAACAGGGAAGACATTATTTCATGAAAAAATTCTAAAACCCTCCCAAGACCTTATTCAAGCAATGAACGATGCTCAATTGGGATTGTTCCGTCCCGAGAGAGAACGACGAGCTGACACGCGCCCTAGGGAATCCTAAAAAGGGAGAACGAACACGAGGCAAAGGCGCCAGTGTCTCCTGGAAGAAAGGGTTTCCTCAGTACGATGCCGGTTACAGAAGCCGTCAGAGAAAGAAGGACCGGGAGGCAGACCGGATCTCCAGGGTAGAGCAGGACCTAGCTGATCTGAAGAACCTCATGCATGAAATTAGCCAAAGGCCGCCATCGTCAACTCACCCGCGGGCTGATGATCCTGCAATGGATCTTAGCCAGCGGAGAGGCAACATGGCTTCCATGGAGGTCCGGGCTGATGATCAAGCACTGCTGGATGATGCACCGACTCCTCACTACCCCGTGGATGATGTCAGAGAGATAGCACAATGTGAGATACATCAGCCAATGAACAACCTGTCCTTCAAGGTGGCGATCGGCACTGCTTTACCTTGTCTACCTGGAGCACTCCACCATTCACTTTCGATTCCACCAGGCTATGCTCGTGTCATGGTGGATGACATAGTGGAGGATTTTGCGGACCTAGGAGATTGAAATCTCTACGCCTGAAGGCCTTACGAAACTAGGAGATGTCAAGCGCAACATCATTCTATGGAATAAGAAGTACATCAAGTTTCCAGGCTTGGCGCCAAGGCCACCGACTCAGAGGAATCCAAGTCCACCCTGCATCGAATATCGTCAACCTCCAAGTCTACCCCAACCCGATTATCGCCAACCTCCAAGTCCACCCCACCCCGCTGATGATCGCCGCAGAAGGAGTACATCAACTCGATCTCCGCCTCTGCGCAATACTCGATCTCCGCCTCTGCCTCCGTGCAATACTACTACCTCGTCGAAGAAACGGAAGTCCGACGCTCCCTCGCGCCCCACATCGAAGAAAGGTCAAACGGCGAATATAGTCGACATCCCGCCGGCTCTTCCAAAGAGACCTTATGACAAGACTGATGAGGAAACTAACGCGGATGTGGCTGCCCAAGTTAAGGCGCATTTTGCACCCAAAAAGCCTGAGCCAAAGCCGGTATATGATGAAAAAACAAAAAAGTGGGCTAAGTCCTTTCTTGAGCAACCATCCCAGATATCGATGAATCTGGAATCATACTATGACCTGGAGATATTAAGCAAGCAAAGAAGAAAAAATCACAAGTGCAAAAAGCGGGAAGCAAGTTGCCCAGCTCGGAGCACAGAAGAATCAATCGGTCGCCCCGTTCAAAGTCATTTCAGACCTCGACAAGGCCTTCAGAGCTGAAATGGATATGGACATGCAAATAATGGACCCCAGAGCCCGTAATAATGCTGCACTAATGGGAATCACTGTATCGCAGGCCAAAGCACTTACTACCAAAGCAAATATGTCTCTTGGTCAATATTTAGGCTATAAAGATACGCCAGTGGGTCATATAGTATGGCAGTATGTCCAAGGGGAGCCTCTAGTCAGTAATGAGGAGCTCGTACGTCTATCCACACATATGCGAAATCTGCACAAATGGTACATGTCGCAAGCAGAAAAAAAGCATCAGAAAGATTGGTTTCCGGTGGACGTTAGAAAGGAGCATCGCTTCAAACCATACTCGATACAGGTTCAAATGACCGAACTGTTTTAGTTATACGACCAGCACGCCCTCGACAAATCTATCATTGGTTGCTACTGTCTGTAAGTGATTTATTTCTATAATTAAGTTTATAGCTCAGCTCGTTTATTGCATTTAATATATTATCCTAACTATATATCCTTTTGTATGATGATATTATATTTTGCAGAATGAAGATGCTTGAATACAAAAGAGCTAAAAGATACGACGTTGGGTTTATTGACCCATATATCGTTAATGAATATACGTTAAATAATCACCCCAAGGACATGGAGGAAGACCTGTGCAGGTTCTTAACCGAGAATAATTTTGTTAAAGAAATACTATTTCCTTATAACTTCAAGTGAGTGTTTATATCTTGTACACATTTTATTTTTGCTTACTGGATGAGCTATGCATGTATGGTTATGTAAACGTCCGTAGATTTCACTAGATCTTGCTAAACATTCAAGTTGACAACTTCCTAGTTGAAGTCCACGACTCATTAAATTGGGACCAAGAGCAGTGGAGCGACATGAAAGCAATGCTCCATAAGTAATTTCAATCATTATCGCATTATATCATCCTCTTTCATTCATTTCCCGATATCAAGTAACTAATAACTCCTTCATTCATTTTCTTTGCCGAGCAGGTGTTGGACACGGTTCAAACAGAAAATACCAGGTCTATTCAAAGAGGAGTTAACTTATAAAATGGTGAAGAGTTTACAGCAGCCACCGGGAACTCATTTATGTGGATACTACGTCTGCGAGTACATCCGCGAGTTGACCAGTGAGCGGAAAGTTGACTCACATTATATTTATGATTTGCAGGAGAAACTAGAGCCAGACCAGCGCATAAGAGCAATTCAAGAGGAGCTGAGGGATTTATGATGAAGGAAGTCCTTGATGTACATGGAGAGCATTATGCGGATGACGTGAAACTCGATTTGTCTTAGTGATCTCCATGTAGCTGATATGATATATATATTCATCAATGACCATGTAATTTCAAAACGTTTCTTCCTTTTGATATATATATCATCAATGTATGCTTGCAAGGGATCGATTAATTATATAGATGCATCAACGTGTACTGTGTATGTAGTAGCGTAGAATATGTGTACTTAAATATATGTTAGAAATTATAGTAAAACACAAAACGAAAAAGGAACAAAATGGCAAAAAAACACAATCTCTGCCGTGGCAGAGAAACACACAATTCTCTGCCGCGGCAGGAAACCTTATAGTCCCGGGTGGTGTTACGGTCCGGGACTAGAGGGTTTCCGTCCCCCGCGGCGCTGAAACAGCCACGTGGATGTTATCAGTCGCGGGCCGTAGCGAGCCGGGACTAGTGGGGGGGCTCTAGTCCCGTTTTCGCAATCCCGGGCCCAAAACCGAGACTAGAGCCCGTTGCGGACCGGGACTAGAGGCCTGTTTTCCACCAGTGTTAGTTCCTCCTTCGCTCAATGGTGATCGACCATGCATGCTTCGCTTTTGGAGTAAATACTTCGTCTTAAATTTTCTTACTTCCTCCGTTTAAGAATAGATGTCTTAGTTTTTTAAATTTTAGATAAATTTATATACTAAATAGTGTCTAGATTTATTTAAATTTTGACAAATTTGAGACATCTATTTTGAAACGAAGGAAGTACATTTGATTCGGAGAAGCTGATGGGGACACGGAGAGATATGCTAATGGACGGTGGATACCATACCGAGCCACAGGTTCAACCGTTCGATTAACCAAATAGTACTTACTCCGTTTTAAGACATTTTAATTTTATGAAACAAATATATCTAGACATCTTTTAGTACGTAGGTTCACTCATATTTAAAATAAATCTAAACACTAAACCAGTAAAGATATATTTTCTTTACAAATTTAAAACATCTTATATTTTAAAACGGAGGGAGTAGCTCACGACTAACAGGCCTCCTCGTGGCCATGGGATCGCTGTCGGGCCTCACCTGCTCTCTGCTCTCCTAGGATCTCATATCTCCTGAACTTAGTTAACCGGTAAAAGTAATCGAAATAAAAGCCCTCTAGTTCATGTTTCACCATCCGTACGGAGACATACGGATCGCCCGTACGGAAATTCATTAGCTGCACTGCACGTTTATGGACTTATCCAATCACATCAGTTTCCAAATCACGCAAAATCGTTTCCCCGCCAAGCTACTTGATCAGGCAGGAGGGTACGTGGCAGTTTCATCCGGCATTATACGGCAATAATTTGTACTCCCTCACAAAACAAGTGATGCAAACGATACCGCTCGCTACTACTCCCTCCGTTTAGAAATATAAGATGTTTTAGGTCTATAAAGGAGATGTATCTAGACACGTTTTAGTGTATAGGTTCAAATAAATCTAGACACTAAAATATGTCTAGATACATCTCCTTCACAAACCTAAAACATCTTATATTTTTAAACGGAGAGAGTAGATACGTTTATATTTAGATAAATCTGCGTCACCTATTTTAAGATAGAGGTGCCGTGTCCATGCATTGTATATCATCTCTTTTGGATAACAAGTTGTCCGATTCAAACGACGTAATAAGCAGCTAAATTGCACTTGTGATGGATAAACGAGCTCTGATGGAACATGGTTGTACACTCAACCGCTATGTACTTGTCAAAGCATAAGACTGAACTGGTCTGAACTCTCGGGAGCAGCAGTAAGCAAACGTACGTAGCCTCAAGTTTTAGAATACTTTCACTTGGTTGCCGCATGCCTGCCTGTCGCCTCGCATGTGAATTTTGGCTGAGCCTGCAGGCAAAACAATGGTTAGGGCGGTAAAACCAGTACTGTGGGTAAATTTGCACATGCTTACAAAGAAAGTTGGAAACAATGACAGCAATGTAACGACCATTTCTCCATTATTCCCTAGAGCAGTGACAGGATATATGCAACAACTTTTTTTTTTGAAAATGATATGTATATACAAGAACATAGTACTAGTAAAAGGGTGGTGGTTCAGTGGAGTGACTAAACTAGACGATGTTTGTCCCCTCTCCCCCTTTTGATTAAAATACTAATAAATTACTCCAGGCATTCAAATATAATCTGAATCGTAGTAGTACTAGTACACTAAGTAGAAGCAGCAGTAGTTTTAGCTGACTTCAGTCGTCGTAGTGATCCAAAATAAAGAGGAGAGCCTCTCGGAACTTTCCCGGAAACAGCGCCCTAATCTAATCACACTTGATTAAGAATGGAGGCATAGGCCACATGATACGTAGAAGGATAATGATATCTATCCCCCGGACGACATCGTCCGGGTCGCTACCTTCGGGCGCAGCACTACCCCTCCTCCTCGATCCCATCTCCTCCTCTGACGCTCACCGACCCCACTCCCTTTCCCTAGCGACGCCGCCGCCTGCCCCCAACTGCCTCCCGGCCCCGTCTCAAGCGCCGACCCGCCTCGCCACCGTCCATCCCCTCCTTGTCGCCAAGCTTCGCGCGCCGGCACTCCGCCCCGGCACCACCGTTCCCTTCCATCGGTTCTCCTCCCTGGCCGCCCGACCTCCGCCCCGGCCACGCAGAGCTCCACTGCCCCTGGCCCGCCTCCGACTGCCCTCGCTTTCGCCGTCAGCAACCGGGGGGCGCGCTCCCGCTCGGCTCGACCCCCGCAGCTGAAGGGTTTCGCGGCATAGTAAATCAAAATTTTCTACGGATGCGAACAGAGGGAAAGCCAAGATCTAATCTAGGAGATGCAAACAACGAGAGAGATTGGATTAGATCTTCATGCCCTTGAAGATTCGCACAGCGGAACGTTCGTCGGAACGTGGGTGATGTAGTCGTACTCGCTTCTCCTCCTCGCGATCCGATCCGATCTAGCACCACAAGTGGCGGTGCCTCCGTGAGATGCACACGTGCAGCACCTCGACGTCTCCTCCTTCCTCGGACCAGCAAGTATGGTAGAGAGATAGATTGGATCTACAACGCGACGGCGTGGTGTATATGGTGGAGAATTTCTGCAGCAGGGCTTCGCCTACAAACAGTCGGGAGGGAGAGAGGAAGGGCAGCAGGGCGACTAGGGTTTGGAGGGAAGGAGTATGGGAGGGGGCGCCCCAGCCCTCTTTATATAGAGGGGGGGCGGCCAGCCCTTGCCCCTCCTCCAAGCCTTGGGCCGGCGGCCAAGGGAGGGAGAAGTGGGGGGCATGGACTCTCCCCCTTCTAGAAGGTCTATCTAGGGTTTAAACCCCTCTAGGCCGTCTGGGCCCTATGGGGCCTTGTGCCCCTGGCCCAATGCGGCCAGGGCACTCCCTCATAGGCCCATTCCCCCTCCCGACAGGTGGGACCACGTTGGTCCCCCTCCGGAAGGTTCTAGAAGCTTCCGGTACAATACCGATTAACCCGGAACAATTCCGAACTCCAAAAACTGCACTGCCTTATATGAATCTTATTCTCCGGACCATTTCGGAATCTCTCGTGATGTCCCGGATCCCATCCGAGACTCCGAACAAAAACTCATAAACCAATTATCCAATCTATCCTAGCGTCGATACACGTTAAGTGTGTGACCCTGCGGGTTCGAGAATATGCAGACATGATCTTCTATCAATAATCAACAGCGGGGCCTGGAAACCCCTATTGACTCCCACACATTCATCGATGATCATATCGGATGAACCACGATGCCAGGATTCAATCAATCCCATATATATATTCCCTTCGTCTCGCGATATTTTACTTGCCCGAGATTCGATCGTCGGTACCGTCATACCTAGTTCAATCTCGTTCACAGCAAGTACTTTACTCGTTCCGTAATCCGATATCACTTTGTGATTAACTCCTTAACCACATGCTTGCAAGCGGTGTTGATATCGATTACCGAGTGGGCCCGAAGTATATCTCTCCGACTTGGGAGGGACAAATCCCATCTCGATACATACAACCCAACAGATACTTTCCGATCACCTGAGAGACACCTTTATGATCACCCTCTCATAGGATGACGTTTGATGACCTCAAAGCTTTCTTCCGATACCAGGGAGTTGTATTATCTCATGGTCTAAGGAATACAATATTTGACATAAGAAAAGCTTCGCAAAGACGAACACGATGACACGATCTAATTGCTTCGCTTAGTTTGGGTCTGTCCATCATATCATTCTCCAATATATGATCTCATTATCAATTGACAACTCATGTCTATGGTTAGGAAACCTTAACCATCATTGATCAATGAGCTAATCCATAGAGGCGTACTAGGGACACGGTGTTGTTCACAAACCACACAAGTATTAAAGTTTCCGCTTAATACAATTCTAGCATGGAATATAAACTTTATCATGAACAAGAATTATAATAATAACATCTTTATTATTGCCTCTAGGGCATAATTCCAACAGTATCCCACTTGCACTAGAGTCAATAATCTAGTTTACATTTGGCAACAATCTCACACCCATGGCACTGAGGTGCTGATCATGTTTTACACGTGGAAGAGGTTTAGTCAATGGATCTGCGACATTCAGATCTGTATGTACTTTGCTAATCTTTAGATCTCCATCTGCAATATAATCTCGGATTATATGAAACTTGCGGTTGATATGCTTGGTCTTTGGATGATATCTTGGTTCCTTAGCGAGTGCTATGGCGCCAGTGTTGTCACACAATATCTCCAGTGGGTCCAATGCACTTGGAACCACGCCAAGCTCAGTGATGAAGTTTCTGATCCAAACTCCTTCACTTGACGCTTCTGCAGCAGCCATGTATTCCGCTTCTACTGTAGATCCCGCGATCACGCTTTGCTTGCAGCTTCTCCAGCTCACAGCTCCTCCATTCAAAATATACACGTATCCTGTCTGAGATTTAGAATCATCCTTGTCGGTGTCAAAACTAGCGTCGACGTAACCTTTTACGACAAGCTGTTCATCACCCCCATAGACTAAGAACATTTCTTTAGTCCTATTTAGGTACTTTAGGATGTTATTCACGGCTGTCCAGTGTTCCACTCCTGGATCACTTTGATATCTGCTCGTCAAACTAAGAGCATTGGACACATCCGGTCTAGTACACAGCATGGCATACATGATGGAACCTATGGCCGAGGCATAAGGCACTTTGCTCATAGCTTCCCTATCATTTACCGTAGCTGGATACTGAGCCTTGCTCAATATCTTACCTGACAACATAGGCACTGAACCTTTCTTTGCCTTATCCATTCTGAACCTTTTCAGAACTTTGTCAAGGTATGTACTCTAGCTTAAAGCTATCAGGCGTCTTTGTCTATCTCTATAGATTTTGATGCCCAATATATAAGCAGCTTCACCTAGGTCTTTCATTGAAAAACACTTGTTCAAATAACTCTTCACATCATTAAGCATGTTGATGTCATTTCCAATAATCAATATGTCATCCACATATAGTACCAGAAACGTCACCGAGCTCCCACTCACTTTCTTGTAGATGCAAGCTTCGTAGAAATTTGGAACAAATCCAAAGCTCTTGATCACTTGATCAAAACGAAGGTTCCAACTCCGAGATGCTTGCTTCAGTCCATAAATGGAACGCTGAAGTTTGCATACTTTATCAGCATCCTTAGGATCGACAAAACCTTCGGGTTGCATCATATACAACTCTTCATCAATGTTGCCATTGAGGAACGCAGTCTTGACATCCATCTGCCATATTTCATAATCATGAAACGCAGCAATTGCTAATAAAATCCGAATGGATTTAAACATCGCTACGGGAGAGAAAGTCTCATCGTAGTCAACACCTTGAACTTGTCGAAAACCTTTTGCGACAAGCCGTGCTTTATAGACGGTAACATTACCATCCGCGTCCGTTTTCTTCTTGAAGATCCATTTGCACTCAACGGCCTTTCGGTCGCTAGGAGGGTCCACCAAAGTCCATACTTGGTTTTCGCTCATGGATCCAAATTCGGATTTCATGGCTTCTAGCCATTTCTCAGAGTCTGGGCTCATCATCGCTTCCTCATAGTTCGTAGGTTCACTGTCTTCTACTAACAAGACAGTCAAGACAGGGTTGCCGTACCACTCAGGAGGGGCACGCGACCTTGTCGACCTGCGACGTTCAGTAGCAGCATCGTCCGAAGCGTCATGATCCTTGTCATTAGCTTCCTCTATTGTTGGTGCAGGCGGCACTGGAACAATTTCAGGTGCTGCGCTACTCTCCAATTCAAGAGAAGGTTCAATAACCTCGTCAAGCTCTACTTTCCTCCCACTCACTTCTTTTGAGAGAAACTCCTTCTCAAGAAAGGAACCGTTCTTTGCGACAAACACTTTGCCTTCGGTTCTGTGATAGAAGGTATACCCAATAGTTTCCTTAGGGTATCCTATGAAGACGCATTTCTCCGCTTTGGGTTCGAGCTTGTCCGGCATCAACTTCTTGACGTAAGCTTCGCATCCCCAAACTTTAAGAAACGACAACTTAGGTTTAGCACCAAACCACAGTTCATACGGTGTCGTCTCAACGGATTTAGATGGAGCCCTATTTAAAGTGAATGCAGCGGTTTCTAATGCATAACCCCAAAATGATAACGGCAAATCAGTAAGAGACATCATCGATCGGACCATATCTAATAGGGTTCGATTCCGGCGTTCAGACACACCATTGCGCTGTGGTGTTCCGGGTGGCGTGAGTTGTGAAACGATTCCACTTGCTTTAAGATGCGTGAGAAAATCATAACTCAAATATTCACCTCCACGATCGGATCGTAGAAACTTAATCTTTCTGTTACGATGGTTCTCCACTTCATTCTGAAATTCCTTGAACTTTTCAAATGTTTCAGATTTATGTTTCATTAAATAGATATACCCATATCTACTTAAGTCATCGGTAAAAGTGAGAAAATAGCGATATCCACCGCGCGTCGAAACACTCATCGGTCCGCATACATCGGTATGTATGATTTCCAACAAGTCCGTTGCTCGCTCCATCATACCGGAGAACGGGGTTTTGATCATCTTGCCCATGAGGCATGGTTCGCATGTGTCAAATGATTCAAAATCAAGAGACTCCAAAAGTCCATCAGAATGGAGTTTCTTCATGCGCTTTACACCAATATGACCTAGACGACAGTGCCACAAATAAGTAGTATTATCACTATCTACTTTGCATCTCTTAGCCTCAATGTTATGGATGTGTGTTTCATCCCTTTCGAGATTTAGAAGAAATAAACCATTCACAAGAGGTGCATGACCATAAAAGATGTTACTCATATAAATAGAACAACCATTATTCTCCGATTTAAATGAATAACCGTCTTGCAATAAACACGATCCAGAAATAATGTTCATGCTCAACGCAGGCACATAATAACATTTATTAAGGTTTAAAACTAATCCCGAAGGTAAAACTAAGGAGAGCGTGCCGACGGCCATCACATCAACTCTTGATCCGTTGCCAACGCGCATCGTCACCTCATCCCTCGCAAGCCGCCGTCTATTCCGTAGCTCCTGTTTCGAGTTACAAATATTAGCAACTGAACCGGTATCAAATACCCAGGCACTACAACGAGGGCTAGTAAGCAAAACATCAATAACATGTATATCAAATATACCTTTGATGGTGCCAGCCTTCTTGTCCGCTAAGTACTTCGGACAGTTGCGCTTCCAGTGACCCTTGTCCTTGCAATAGAACCACTCAGTGTCCGGCTTGGGACCAGACCTGAGCTTCTTCTCAGCAGGGGCATTGCGCTTGCCGCCGCCCTTATTGAAGGGTTTCTTTGCTCCCTTACCTTTCTTAAAGGTGGGCTTGTTGACCATCAACACATGATTATCCTTTTTGATGTCCACTTCCGTGGCCTTCAGCTTTGCGAAGAGCTCGGTGATCATATCAGTGGAACCAATCTGATTGTGAGTCACTACAAAACTTTTGTAGCTGGGAGGGAGTGATTGCAGAACCCTGTCAATCTTGAGCTCCTCTGGAATCGTGCATTCCAGTTGCTCAAGGCGTTGAGTGTAGCCCGTCATCTTAATGGCGTGCTCACTAACGGAACTCCCTTCCTCCATCTTGCAGTTAAAGAACTTCTCAGAGATCTCATATCTCTCAGAACGGGCCTGAGTCGGAAACATGGTTTTCAACTCTTCGAGAATCTCAAAGGGCCCGGGATAGTTTTCAAAATGATTTTGAAGTTCCGGTTCCATAGCAAACAACATGGTGCTCTTAATCACACCATAATCATCTTTACGCGACTGATAGACAGCTTTCTCATCAGCCGGCGCAGTTGCAGCAGGGGGGTCACCTAACGCTTTCCCAAGGACATAGTCCTTTTGTCCGCCAGATAGAATGATTCTTAGATTGCGGAACCAATTGGTGAAGTTAGACCCATTGTTTCTAAGCTTTTCCTTCTCAGCAAAAACGTTGAAGTTGAAGTTGGACTTGGCCATGTGATCTACAGTATTTGCAAGTACAAATTAGACTATGTTCATGATAACTAGTTCAACATTTAATCAAATTATTAGATGAACTCCCACTAAATTCAACATCCCTCAAGTTGTTTAGTGAACACGATCCAAATTCACCACACCTAATCCGATCTTCACGAGAAGAGATGTGGTTTCAATGGTGGACAACGAAGTGTCGATCATATCATTCATATGACTCATGCTTAACCTTTCGGTTCATGTGTTCCGAGGCCATGTCTGTACATGCTAGGCTCGTCAAGTTAGACCCAAGTATTTCCGCGTGTGCAAAACTGGCTTGCACCCGTTGTATGTGAGCGTAGAGTCTATAGCACCCGATCATCACGTGATGCTTGGACACGACGAACTTTCGCAACGGTGCATACTTGGGGAGAACACAGTTTTTATCTTGATCTTTAAGTGAGGAATCATCTTATAATGCTATCGTCGCGATCTAAGCATGATAAGATACATAAAAGGATAAACATCACATGCATATAACTTTAATGTGACATGGTATAGCCAATCTTCGCGCAATGATCTCCATCTTGTGCGTTCCGGCATGATCTCCATCACTCCACCATGATTGCCTCCACCACGAATAGCAACTACAACTATTGCTAACTACTTAGCGATAAAGTGAAACTATTACATGGCGCATAAGAAGTTGACACACAGGTCATACACAATTATAAAGACAACCATATGGCTCCTGCCGGTTGTGTACTCATCGACATGCAAGTCGTGAAACATTACAAAACATGATCATCGCATACATTATACACATCACATCTTGGGCCATACCATATCACAGAAAACACTCCCTGCAAAAACAAGTTAGACGCCTCTACTTTGTTGTTGCATGTTTTACGTGGCTTATGGGAGTAGATGCTAAGAACGATTCTTACCTACGGAAAGCCACAACGGTGATATTATGGTTGCCAAACTCCGGTGTTAATCCCATGACAACTATAGTGAGAGAAACTGACATCCACCAGCCGCATGTGTGGAACAAGCCACACGTCAAGTGCGGAGCCGGTCTCGCGAACGACGTCGCGTAAGGTTGGCCTGGACCGCTTCAATCTCACTATCCCGCGTCATAAGAAGAACACAAACAAGAGGCTTGCAACAGAAAACATCAACGCCCACAACAACCATGTTGCGTTCTACTCGTGAAACACATCTACGCATGTTAACTGGAGGATACACCCCGCTTGGGTTCCTAGGTACGATTTAATCATGAATTATATGAGTATTTTTGGGTTGCGATACATGATTGATCACGTTTTTGGTCATGCAGGTTGAAGTGGGCTGGACTTTTACCTTTTGTTCGCTTGGTTGAGGGCACTGCAGACTCTACACGCCTGCTATATGACCACTCGTTGCTCACATGCTTGGTCGACCGTTGGAGGCCCGAGACCCACACTTTTCACTTTCGCTGGGGAGAGATGGCTCCTACTCTCCATGACGTGTCATGCCTGTTGGGACTTCCTTTGGCTGGACAGCCCATTGGACCGCTACAGGCACCGACGGGTTGGCAACAAGATATGGCACAGCGATTCCAGGGTATTACTAGACCATTGGAGTATGAAGAACACGGGCCCAAGTTCTACTGGTTACTAGGATGTCAGGTGTGTTTGCTAACTTCTTTTTAATCTGTTTGCTACACATTACTGGCTACTGGTTACTTATCGAACCATATTTCATTAATGCAGATCCAACAGCTAGGCTATCCAGAGACTCAGTTGACAGAGCCACAAATCACTCGGTCCTTGGAGGCATACATACTTTGGCTTCTCGGTAAGGTGATGTTCACCGAGAACCATGTCACCACTATCACCGCTCACTACATCCCTATCGCATTGGAGATCGCCAATGCAACTAGCCCTGACATGATTATACAGAGGAGTTGGGGTTCTGCGGTCTTAGCGGCCACGTACCGAGGTATGTGCAGTGGTTGCCAACGGAGGGCGCCGAAGTCAGGCCTGCTTGGATGCCCACTACTGTTGCAGCTTTGGTCCTGGGAGCGGTTTCCTATCGACCGGCCGGACGTTATGGTTGAGACGCCTTACCCTACAGCTACTTTGGGCGACCCTCTGACTGGACTGTTGGATCCAAATCCAGACCACATTGACTTGCCTACTTTCGTTTCAGTTTGGACACATCGCCAGGTATGTGCAAAGTTACTTGTTACATTCATTATTTAGTTGACATAAACTATGCATGGAGCTAACAAATTATTATTCGCAGAGACGCTTTTCTCACAGTCAGGTGAGGGGTTGCTACCCCGCACTGTCCGAGCAGTTTGACGTACTGCTAGCGAGTTCGGTGATGTGGGAGCCCTACGGTAATGAAGCTGTCGCTGCTAGATTCCAGAGGGATGGGGACGCCGCACAAATGTCTTTACTATGCGCCAGGGACGAGCCGTATTGGCTCACAAAATCGAAGATCATCTTCGACATGCAGGCAGAGGAGATGAGCCTACATAGAGTAATGAGGCAGTTTGGTCTTCGCCAGTTGGCTGATCCTCGTCCTACAGAGAGCGCCATACCTTCAGTCGTACACATGTATGTTTCATTTACACATTACTTCCATATTAACATGATTTATTGACATGACACTAACCATGTTAAATGTTAGGTTGTCGAGGAAGGGAAGTAGCAAGACCGCCACGGGTTGGCTACACAGGGTTGGGGTGTACGTTCAAGAGTGGGACACCGCTACAGCCCGAGTCTGGAACTCGAACGACGCGTTTGACATGGAAGAGTTCAACAGGTACTTGGATAGCTACATGAGCGCCACACGACTACGCATCACGCAGCAATCTCACCCAGAGGAGATGCCGGGCGCGGCTACTTGGGATAGTTATCCGAGCCAGTCGACTGTGGGCAGCAGACAACACGCGGTATGTTCTTCATCTAATGCACCTATTTATTACATAGTTTTCCATCTATATATGGCGAACCTTGTGGTGTCTCTTGCAGGCACAACTGTTAGTCGATCTTGAGACGGAGAGTGCTGAGTACAGACGCTCTCTTTCGTCCGGACCCCTACTTATTCACCGGCAGGACCAGGAGACCTGGCTGAGTCGCCTCGAGGAGAAGATACGGCGTATCTACGGGGTTATCACGTGCACCCGCCCTTCGGACATTGCTCACCACCCGGCACCACAGCGTCCTCCGCGGCACTCGACGCACCACCAGCAGCAGCAGCCACCCTCGCCCCTACGACAGGCTCCCCGTCCACGGCTTACACCATAGACGACTCCGAGACCTCCTCCCCCAGACCAGGCTGGAGGTTCGACGTGGCATCAGCAGTCTTCTTTCGACTGTTGGCAGCAACAGCAGCCACCTTTGCACGATGGAGGTTCATCGTGGCAGCACCAGCAGCAGGAGCCACCTTTGCACGATGGAGGTTCGTCGTGGCAGCACCAGCAGCAGGAGCCTTGGGGTCACCCTCCCATGCCAAACTACGGGTTTCGCCCACAGCCACAGCCACAGGGTATGTGTCTTACAAGATAAGCGTCGAGGCTCAGTTCATGTCAAGTTCTTACATACTTTGTTTTTATGTGCAGGAGCATTCGGAATGCAGGGGTCTATGCCTGGCTATCAGTCGTCTGTGTCCGGATCCGCCTGGACTGATCAGGACGTTGATCATAGCACTCAGGATTTCATGACGCAGAGCAGTTGGCTGAACATTTTTCAGACTCCTGCACCTGAACCCACACAGGAGACTCAGTACGATGAGCACGGGTCGGTGATTCCTCCCGGACAGGTTCGGCCGCCCCACAGGTTCGGTTGGACGACGCCTCCTAACCCACCACCCGAGCGTCGCGGCAGACGACGTCGCTGAGACATATATTTATCTATGTATGAGACATATATTTATCTATGTATGAGACATGTCTATCTATGCATGAGACATCTACTTATGTATGAGACATATATTTACCTATATATGAGACATCATTCTATCATTTCACGATTTTTATTGCAACACAGTTCAACATAACTTGCAACACAGTTCAACATAACTTGCGGTACATAAATAAGAGTCCTATCAATCCCTAGCATGATGCCTTTCCCTTTCCCTTCGACGATGCCTCGCCCTTTCCCTTGGACGATCCCTCGCACTTGCTCTTCTTGGCCTGCTCTTTCTTCTTCTCCTGCCTCTTGTCCCACTCAGCTCTCGCCTTGCTTCCAACGGGTGGCGGCATGAAGATATCATCCTCATCTTCGCTCTCTTCTATGCAGGCCCTACGTGCCACAGCCTGCTTCGTCATGTCAGCTTGACTCTTCTTGGCCTGCTCTTTCTTCTTCTCCTGCCTCTTGTCCCACTCAGCTCTTGCCTTGCTTCCAACGGGTGGCGGCATGAAGATATCATCCTCATCTTCGCTATCTTCTATCCAGGACCAAGGTGTATTAGCCACCTCCATCATGCGAGCTTCACTCTTAAAGGTGAGCTTGTCCCACCTTGCCTTGATCCTGAGAAGCTCTGCTCGTACCTGACTTGGGGTCTTCAGTTTCCACCCTCTTCGATGAAGTGACTTACCAAGTATAACGAGAGCATCATGGTTCGATACCAACGTATCCCAGTCGGCTGGTTTATCGCCTATCTCAACAGTTCTGGCTATGAAGAAAAGCCCAATGGACATATCTACAGGCCAGGGAGACGCGTCGGTCATAGTGGAGAGGAGTGGAGGGAAATGCGAGAGCAAGAGGAGAGGAGGGAAATGAGAGAGTAAGAGGAGGAAGAGATGAACTGGTAAAGGATACATCTCGTTGCCCGGATTTATAGAGGCACCAAAGCGAATAGGCGGGAAAAAAGGCGGGAAGTAGTGGCGGGAAAAAAGGGCGGGAAGTAGTGGCGGGAACAAAGGGCGGGAAGTACTGGCGGGAAAAATCGGCACGATGGCGGGAAAAATCGGCGCGAAGGATTGGCGAGAAAAACAACGACGGAAGGTTAGGGCTGCATTGATCATGCAGGATTTTGTCAGGGGCAGGACGATTAGGCAATCGGTCTAGGTCTGGCTGATTGCACTAATCGGCCTGGGCCAGACCGACTGAGCCAATCGGCTTGCTCCTGGCCGACTGTATGTGTGGGGCAGGGCCGACTGCATGGTGCCACATGCAGTCGGCCAGGGCCTGGCCGATTGGCCCAGTCGGCTTGCCCCTGGCCGACAAAGCGCTAGATCTGGAATTTCGAAAAAACGCATAATAGAACTCAAATTAAATAATTAATTCATATTATTTAAAAAAAAAATCGCTAAAACCCATCTAGGGTTCCATCCCCTCGTCGGCGACGTCGCTGGTCCTAGGGCCTTGGAGGTGTGGCAGACCATGGACTCTCGCCGGCGGGAGTTTTTTTACTATTTGTTTAGCCAGTTTTTTAGTGTTTTCTTCGGAACGTAGAGGCAATGGCTACGTCTTGGAGTTAGAATGAAGTCCTCCCTGCTCTATCCATGCTAAACGGAAGAAGGGTGGTGTCGTTTCTCCGGCAGATCTCTTGGGATCATGTCCTATTTTCCTCTTTGTTGGAGTGAGTTCAGGTGGGTCTCTTTCGATCTATGGTTGTCATCGTTGACGATGTTTGCTGCTCTGGTGCGCTGGACCACTGTGACCTTAGCACAATAAGCTCTACTACGATAAGCTTTGTTCGGCTCCGGCGATAGAGGGGCGAGGATGGCGGCGTGCCTTCAACTCGCGCTAGTGTTTCTAGCCGTCGCTAGATGGTTCAGTGACCTATTTGTAAATTTTATTATTTTTAGGCCTTTTTATACTGTTGTTGATGATTTTTAATAGATCGGTAAAATTTCGCAAGAAAAAAAAATGGCCTTCGGCTTCGAGTCAAGCAATCGACTAAGTCTAAATCCACTTAGTTTACTGAGAATGTCACAACTATCATCAAGCAGAGCCAGCTTGCATTGCATATTTGCACATGCGCTCGCGTGCCTAATCCGGTCGCGCCTGAGAGAGCACCAGCTTGTACAGTTCACAACGTTTTGTCAAGATGTGATCTGGTTTGTCATCTGGTTCACATCGTTTCGTCCGACCAACTTTTGCTTCCACTTGTTCCTCCACGTGATAATTATTCCATCTGTTCGTCTACCTCCGGCCAGGCACACGCCTCAAGCTGGCGAGCTTATCTCGTAATTAAGTGAAACTGATACGTGCGTGCGTGCGTGCCTTGATGATTGGCTGCAGACTGTCCATTTGTTTTCTGCCGGGACGCACCTACAGTACGTACGCGACGTACCACGGGCCGCCGTACCGTTATCACAGCAAGCTAGTGCGGGCATGATCGACAAGCTACTTTGTCCAGTATCTGCTACCTCCGTTTTTAAATATAAGATGTTTTAGCTTTATGATATGAAGTAGACGTATCTAAACTTATTTTAGTGTCTAGATACATTCTCTTCACAAGCCTAAAACATCTTATATTTTAAAACGGAGGGAGTATATATATTCCGGGGCCGCACCCGGACCAAGTTCAAAAATGTATCTAAAACATTAAAATCTGAACATTTACATGAGTGTGCACCTGATGAGCAAACCGGGGCCACACCCCTGCTGCAGCGCGGCAACACGACTTCACGGATCCTCTCAGGCTCGGTCGGCCGGTTAGGGCCTAGTTTGTCCTGCTGCTGCATCCGGTCGCCTACCTTTTCGGCGGCGGAGGTTGTTCCCTCCCACATGCCGATGTACTACGGACCCTCGATAGAGTGTCTGTCTCTCTGTTTTACTTCTCTCACTACGTAGATCACGGTGAGACGGCGATGGTGATTGCAAGACCGTGGTGGCACGCTAGTAGGTGGGAAGATTGATGGAGTGTTACAAAATGCCCTGAGTGTTGTCTTTTGGGGGTCAGGAGAAATCCATGTCGTCGCGGCACCGACGTGGTGACGCCTACAGGTGTTCTTCAGGAAAGTTGGCTTTCTCTTGTCCCGCAACAGCACAAAGTGCATAGCGTCGTTAAAAAGAATTGGTTCATCCTCTGTGCCAACTTCTGAATCAGATGGCACCATGTTGCTTTCCATGACTGTCTCGGTTTTAGGAATAAAAGAACATATGAGAAACCTAGCGAGCAAATTATAAGCACATCATATACGTTTGAGAAAAGAAAAGGGCACTAAATTTTATAAAAATGTATAGATTATGGAGCACTTACCGTTATTTCTTTCACATTACCATTTGAAAGCAGTTCATTGAAATATTTCATCTTCTTAAATTTTTTAGGCTTGATTCAGATAAGCTGATAGGGGACACGCGAAGATATGTGCTAATATGTTGGACGGTGGAGAATGTACCGAGGGACAAGTTCAACCGTTCGATCAACCAAGGAGTGGTGCTGAAGCCTCCTCTTGGCCATCGGATCGCTGTCGGGCCTCACCTGATCTCTGCTCTTCTTGGATCTCATGTCTCCTGAACTTAGTTAACCAGTAAAAGTAATCGAAAAAAGCCTCTAGTTCACGTTTCACCATCCGTACGGAGACGTACGGATCGGCCATACGGAAAGTCATTAGCTGCACGTTTATGGGTGTTTGATTAATCGAGATCGGCTCAGTACTTATCCATCACATCAGAGAATTGTTTTCCCGGCAAGTTACTTGATCGGACAGGAGGGTGGCAGTTTCGCAGGCATTGTACATCTCTTTTGCTGGAGTACAATTGGCCGATTCAAAAACCAGGTAAAATATACTCCCTCCGTCTCAAAATAGATGTCTCAGATTTGTTAAAATTTAAATAAATTTAGACACTATTTAACATATAGATTTATCTAAATTTTAATAAATCTAAGACATCTATTTAGGGACGGAGGGAGTAATACACTTGTGATGAATAAACGAGCTTGACGGTGCATGGTTCTACATCCAACCGCCATGTACTTGTCTGAGCAAAGTCTGAACTCTCTAGAGCGAATATATTGTTGTTGGGCAAGTTTTAGAATGCATTTCGCATAGTAGCTAGCCGCCTGTCTGGCAATTGAAACATACTCCCTCCGTTTTAAAATATAAGATTTTTTAGCTTTGTGAAGCAAATATATCTAGACTTATTTTAGTATGTAGGTTCACTCATGTTTAGAGTGAATCTACACACTAAAACAAAGTCTAGATAAATTCTCTTCATAAACCTAAAACATCTTATATTTTAAAACGGAGGGGATACTACACACATGCTACATGTGAATTTTGGCTGAGCCAGGTAAAACAATAGTCACGGCAGTAAAATCAGCGCGGGTAAATTTTCACATGCTTACAAAGAAAGTTTGGAAACATGACAGCAATGTAACGACCATTTTCTCCATTTCCCTCGAGCAGTGACAGTTCATATACAAAAGCATACTCCCCTTTAGATTAATCCAAAGTGTTAGTAAAGTGGTGGTGGTCCAGTGGAGTAACTAAACTAGACGATGATGCTTGTCCCCTCTCCCCTTTGGTTCATAAATTACCCCAAGTTGCTCAAGATAATTTGGATCTTAATACTACTACTTCAAGTAGAAGTAGTTGGTAGGAATGATAGTAGTTTTAGCTGACTTGGTCGAATCATAGCTAGGGATTGAAACCAAAGAGCCTGTCGGAACTTTCCTGGAAGCAGCGCCCTAATAATCTAATCAAGCCTGAGTTAGGAACCGCGCTAAACTAATTATACTATAACTAGTAGCAGCATATACCAATCCTCAATGTTTTAATTAGATGTCCATTCATCAATCAAAGTTAAATAAACGGTAGTGTATGTCGTCACTACTTAAGCAGCCGTGTTGAGCAGAGGCACCTGTGTATGCCCTGATATTG
The DNA here is from genome assembly GCA_916181665.1 of Avena sativa. Taxonomy (NCBI): domain Eukaryota; kingdom Viridiplantae; phylum Streptophyta; class Magnoliopsida; order Poales; family Poaceae; genus Avena; species Avena sativa. The sequence goes on along the minus strand of OV702293.1, from coordinate 384,885,373 downwards.
ACAAAAAGTGCTCCATCGACAGGTTCATCCATGCATGGTGGCAAACATGTACGTGTATCTTCTCTATGGTCGAGACCACTTCTGTAATAATTCATCTCATATACTTCCTTCGTTTGAAAATATAAGATGTTTTAGGTTAGTGAAGGTAAGTGTGCAGATTCATTTGAACGTACACATTAAAAGATGTCTAGATACATTATCTTCGTGAATCTAAAACATCTTATATTTATAAACGGGGTGAGTACTTATCTAAACTAGACGATGCTTGTCCCCTCGGAATGACTTTTTATCGTTCCAAAAAAGCGAGAGAATGTTATGAGCATTGTGCAATGTGCCACTGCGTATGAACACGTATAAAATCAACGTTCCGGCAATGACCTGACTGACCTCACTCTCTCTGCTTGTGCCTCGATGGTCATCTCTGCTTGCTCTGGGCTGATGTGCGACATTTGCAGGGTCTTCGGAGACTTGTGCAAGGACAGAGACTGATGATCATGACTGTCCATTCTTTCTCTACTTGTCAAACTTTTTTTGTTTTTTTGAACGGGGTCAAACTTTTTTGTGAAGAATTTGGGAGTAGAGAGAGAGAGAGAAGTTTCAAACGATGGACGGAGGATTCTTGTTTGCACCACCGATCGTACGTACGTGGATCGCATGATCAATAGAGTAGGACGTAGAACTATACATGGCAAAGCTCAAATGCTCCCAACTCCAAAATCCAGCTTGCCTTCCAGTCTAATTTCTCCATCGGCCAATCTTTCTCAAATGCTACCAAGATTACTTGGAAGCAAAGCCAAACTAAATGGTGCTGGTGCTACGTGCTGCCCGGCCGCGGAAAAGGATGGACCGGCAGGATTTTGATCTGGTTCGTTGTGCTGTGGTACATTTCTCTGTCCATTATTGGGTGGCCGTAGAGACAAGTCAAGCATGCAAATGTCCATCCCTTGTCTTCTTGTTTGAAATGAAGAGCCAAAAACTGAGGTATGTTAGATGTATAGATCTGTATATTGTATTTTTCCTATATGTTAGGGAGCTTTCTGCATATTTGCCCTGTACTTGTACTATATATTGTGGCATTTGGCCTCCAGAGAAATATAACTTGTCTATTCCTAACATGGTGTCACAGCCGGTTTTAGGGTTTCCGTGCCCACCGGTCCTCTGCTTGTGACTGCCGCTGCCGTCAGCTCGCCCCGGTGATCGCCGGTTCCCGTTCTGGCCGCTTGCGTGAAGTCTTCTTGTTCTCCACTCCCCGGATTCCAGATCGTGTTCTTCTGCAGATCGATTTCCCAGATTTTAGATCATATTGGCCCCGATCAGATCTGCCCGTGATTGCCCGTCAGCTACACCCGACGGGACTCCTCCCTCTGGACGGCCCCCGCCCCTCCTGGTCCCGCACGGTCCCGTCAACCTGCTCCGCCTGGTCCTGTCGCCCCGACGGGACGATTCCTCCTCCTGTCGCCCTGCTGGTTTGCATGCGACTGCCACCACCGATCTGATCTGGTCGGGCCTGCCACCACCGTCCTCTTCAATCTGCGCGTGACCGGCCGTCCTTTGCTCCTTGCACATACACCCTCTCGCCCGCCTGATTCACACGCGATTGTCCTGACCCCCTCACGCCGCCTGTCCCTGACTGGCTGGGACCACCCCTGCAGCGCGCGGGCCTCCTGCCGCCCGCCCGTCCTGCCTGGCCGGGGCCACCTGCAGCGCGGGCCTCCACGCTGCCGCCCGTCTGGCCGTTCTGGCCCCGCCCAGCCGCCGATTTGCCCGCCCCGTTTGGCTGGCCTGCTTGCGTCTGGTTTTCGTCCGCTGATGTTTGCCCCGTCTGATCTGTAAAAAAAGCAAGCAAGCGATATGTCTTCTTCCTCGGGTTATGTTGCGATTCCTCGCTGCCCGGTGATCTTCGATGGCGCGAATTATCCTGATTTCGCTGCCTTTATGCGCGTCCACATGCGCGGTCTCCGTCTTTGGGGTGTGCTCTCCGGCAGGTCTCATGTCCGCTGTGCCCCCTGCTCCTGTGGCTCCTCTTCCGCCGACGCCGATTGTTCTCGGTGCTGATGCTTCTCAGGAGGCCAAGGATGTTGCTCAGAGTGCTGATGATAGTGTTGTTGCTGCTTATGACCTGAAGTTCAAGCAGTACTCTTCTGATCTTGAGGCCTATCGACACGCTCTGACTGCTTACACTCAGTGGGTTGATGAGGATGCTCGTGCTGCTGCTGTTCTCACCTCCAGTGTTCTGCCACAGTATGCTGCTGAGTTCATGAGTCTCCCTACTGTTGCCGCTCAGTGGGCCCATCTTCGTCAGCGCTATCAGCCATCTGGGGATGCTCTTTACCTATCTGTGGTTCGCCAGGAGCATGCTCTCCAGCAGGGTGATTCTACTATTGATGAGTTCTATACTCAGAGTGCTGCTATATGGCGTCAGCTTGATTCTCTCCGTACTGCTGTTTGTGGCACATGCTCGTGCTGTCAGATTGTGCGCTCGGATTTGGAGTTTCACCGCATCTATGAGTTTCTGTCTCGGCTTGGCCAGGAGTTTGAGCCCCGACGTGCTCAGCTGAATGCTCGTGGTCGTGTTCCGCTCTCTGAGGTGTTGTCTGAGCTTCGGGCTGAGGAGACCCATCTCCATGGTGCTGGTCTTCTTGCGGTTCCGTCTGTGCTTGCTACTCGTGGTGCTCCCTTGTCGTTTGCTCCCTCGACTCAGCTGCGGTCCCCTGTGTCGCCGCCACCGATACTACCCACTCCTCCAGGTCAGGGTCAGGGTCAGCTTCAGCACCAGCAGCCTCAGGGTCAGAGTCAGCACCAGCAGGCTCGATAGCGAAGGCCACAACCGGGACAGACAAAAGAAGAGCTCTACCAGTCACGGGGGCTCCGTCCTTCTCACCACCGCGGTAGGTAAGATCCGGCCTTGAGTGCTACGTGACCTCTTATTCATTACACGCCCCATTGTAGCTAGCCATAGTTGCAATGCTTGAAAAAGGTCGATCGTCTACCTAGGGGAGGAGGATTTTGTTGCGCCCGTTGCAGCCTTTAGGTTTATATCGTTTGGCGAGAGTGAGGAAGGAAGACGGGTCCGGACGTCCGGTCACACTCCAGACTCTTTAAACAGGCCGGTCGGCGAGAGATCCAGACTCTTTAAACAGGCCGGTCGACAAGATACAATATAGCGTTCGAGTCAACCACGACATACGCGGACGACGTGTGAAGAGACCAAAACGTACACGAACAGGTGCGTTGATTGACGACGGACGAAAATTTGACCACGACGAAAACCACTGTAAGACTTATTATATATAGTAGAGATAAAAGATAAAAGATAGAAGTTGAAAACGTATTTTCAATGAACGAAAACGTATTTAACTAACCTACCTCAAGAAAAATTAGTAGATAGATAGATAGATAGATTTATAGTATGATGCATGCAGGTTCTTTTTTGTTTAAAAAAAGGGACCAAGACAAAGTGTAATGCTCCCTCTATCTCATATTAGGTTGCGTATAATTTTGCTTGCTAGTCAAACTATACAAAGTTTGATCAAGATTATACAAAATAATATAAATTTATAAATACAAAAATAATATTATTAAAATTGACTTAGTGTTTACTTTTATATTATATAAATTTTATATCATACAAATTTATATTATTTTGTATAATCTTGATCAAACTTTGTATAGTTTGACTAGCACGCAAAATTATGCGCAACCTAATATGGGATTGAGGGAGACGGCCGACGGGCACCTCCTAAAACCGATTGCAATTTCTGTTTAATTGAGGCATATACTCCAGCCATCGTGTGTTTCTTTTTTTTTTTTTAGGAAACTTCGTGTGTTTCCTACCTGGGCTCGTTTACCTGGATTTTTTCTATGTACCGAAGCCTTTCCTTTTTTTTTTTTTTTGAGGAGGCCGGTCGCTAGAATCCTATTAATTTACGTGTTGAGATGGTTTAAAAAAAATTACGTGTTGAGATGCAACGTGATCGTGTCGAACGGACTACACAGTAACGTTACCGCTAACCCCTTATAAAATCCGAACAATAAATTTTAGATCTAATGGTCAAAAGTAATTTTGATGATGTGGACTCACCTGGTGTCTCCTTTAGACATATCCTTATATTATTTTTAAGTATATAATAGAATAGATAGATGTTAATCGCGCCGCGAGGGCAACATTTGGTCACCCTCACGAAAAAATTAAAGAATGGAAGCTGTTCGTGGCCGTAGGTGTGACGGAGACCACAAGGGCGTCCACACCAATACCATTTGACTCTGGCTCCGTCGCAGCCTCTCGTGGACCGCGATGTCTTTGCCGTCGTTCCTACTGCTCTTCTAGCCACTCACTCTCCTTGCGCAATGCATTGATCGTCATGGCAGTTTCTCTGCTTGCTCTGGGGAGTGGGGCCTGGGCTGATGTGCGACGTTTCGTCTGGGTCTTACAAGGCTTGTGCGACTCATGATCATTACTGTCCATTCTTCTTTCAACCGATGTGACTAGACCTACCAATTTTTTTTTGTGTGAAGAATTTGGAAGTTTCAACCGATGGACGGAGGATTCTTGCTTGCTTTGCCTGGTGCTCGACCGGCGACAAATCAAGCGCGTGCGTGCACCACGTCCAAAGTCATCAAGCTTGCCTTTCATTGTTTCTCCATCGGCCAATCTGTTTCGCCACCAAGATTGCTTGGAAGCGAAGTTAAATGGCGGTGCTACATGCTGCCCGGCCGCGGAGAAGGATGGAACGGCAGAATTTTGATCTGGTTTGTTGTGTTTGTGGTATACTACATTTCTATGTCCAATCGGGTGGCTGTAGAGACAAGCAAGTTAAGATGATTAATAAACATATATGGTCTTCGAGCCAAGCAATCAGCCAAGTCTCCATCCACTTAGTTTACCGAAGAATATCACAGAAATAACCAAGCAAATGTTTTTGAATCGGTTTCTTTATTGCTTGAAACAGCAGGGACATTATCCCGGGGAAATATACATAATGCTATTATCTTAGGTAAATAATTGCAAGGATTAGGTCACCGATGGATGTTGTCCATCGCCTATGGTTTGAAGCAGGTACCATTTCCATTGAAAACTTGAGAAATATTTGAAATCTAATCCAACTTGACTCTGCTAAATACAACATGTCACTCTAGTAGATGACACAAGGGGTTGCATTTCCTGTCCAATTAAATTCAGATAGCACGTCATGCAAAGTCAGCCAACCAATGTAGCCTTATAATCGAGTAATCAAGGCTCGTCCATTTAGTTTACATAACATATGACAACAACCACATCACAAATCGGTCAACAACATAGTTTCTCTTCCTTCATCATGCGATTTTTTTATTGATCCTTCTCCTGTTGGTTTAAAGCAGATGCAATTATCGTGAAGAAGAAACTACTCTCACTTGGTAAATTACACTAGCGCGCCCAAAATGCCAAAAAGGAAGGAATGCCAAGGAACAATCTCTACAAGATTTGGTGTTTCCATTGTCTATAGTTTTTTTTTGTTGATTTTTGTTAGCTGTTTGAAGGAGGTGACAAACTGTCCCCACGTAGTAAATTACATTAGGGCACCAATAATGCTAAAACAAGGCTTGTGCAAAAATTAGTTTTTCGTTCTCTATAGTATATGATTTTTGTTGATTTTTCTTAGTTGTTTGAAGCCGGTGACATTTTCAATTATTTAAAAACAAACTATCCCGCTTGCTCAATTACATTAAGACACCAATAAAGCTATAAAAAGTGTATGCAGAAATTAGTCTTTTCCGTTCTCTATAGATCAGGGCAGCTAGTCCAACCCATCACAATATTTTAGCTTCCAATGCGTTGGCCGTTGTCTTCTCTCTTGATTTCACCATGTCATCGATCTTGTCCCTCAAAATTGCGGGACAATCGCTAGATGGGGGAGTGGGCGCCGCCTGCGCTGCGGTCTTCTTCCTCGCCATCGACCGCTGCTTCACCCCTGTGACCTTCTTCCGATTCCCGAGAGCCACCGCGGGACCGGTCGCACTGGACACCTCGCTTGCCGTGGCAGCGACATGGGCGCGACCGGTGTTTCCCAGCCGCTTCCGCTTGTTGGGCAGCGTGCGTCGACCACCGGAACCGAAGAAGGGGTCGATTCGTCCGGAGAAGATGAAGGGACGACGGGAGCCCTGCCGGAGGAGCTCATGGCGGCGCAAGAGAGGCGGGAGAGAGATGGGCGACGGAGATATTGGCCGCGGCGAAAGTGGGAAGAGGACACAAGCTGAAACTTCTGTCGCGCCAAAGTTTTCGTGATATAGAGGGCACCCTCGGTTCGGTGCCAAAACCCTCGTTTCTATGGTTTCGGCAGGGAGAATTCCCGTCCCCCTCACAGGCCGAACGATAATAGGGGCTCTATTTTGCGTGTTATTAGGGGCATAACCTTTAGCCGGTGGTTATTATAAGGGTTTGTGCTAGATAAGGGGACTGCTAGAGTTGCTCTAATATAGATAGATCTTCCTTGCGTCACCTTGGCCTATTAATATTTTTCCCTACACATCACTCTTCACGCACGCACGCACGGCAGCATATGCTGTCTTAGTTCCTCCGTCGCTCGATGGTGATTGATCATGCCTCGCTTTTGGAGTAAATATTTCATCTTCTTAAATTTTCTTACATTTGATTCAGAGAAGCTGATGGGGACACGGATGTGTTGGACGGTGGAGACCGTACCGAGGGATAAATTGGACCGTTCGATCAACCAAGAACAGCACAGAAGCCTCCTCGTGGCCATCGGATCGCTGTCAGACCTCACCTGCTCTCTGCTCATCTGAACTTAGTTAACCGGTAAAAGTAAACGGAATAAAAGCCTCTAGTTCATGGTTCACCATCCGTACGGAGACGTACGGATCGGCCATACGGGAAGTCCTTAGCTGCACGTTTATGGGTGTGTGATTTTTTTTCTTCAAAATGGGGAGCAAATCCCGGGCCTCTGCATCTAGCGATACACACATCCTTTATTTATTATTAGAACCACATTGTTTGATAAAAATTATTATAAATATCATACAAACCAGAACCGTCAAAGCAAAACACCGAGCAAAAACGATAACCGTATAGCCAGCTTCCCAACGTGATCTATCAAACCTCTATCTACCTGTTTCGACCGCGTCCCTTGGTCACACACACTGTTGCCACTCGTCAAGAGAAGCTGGAGTACCTTGGCACGGCAGCACAAACTCAAGCAAAATGAGCCCTAGAACCGCACATCATATCCACGGAGTTGTGCCCACGCACACATTCCGGATGTCGCTGCCTTCATAATCTTCTGCCAACCCGTCGTCAGCATGTAGATCGATGCGCAGACTGTCGCCACACCAGCCACCGACACCACCTCGATGCCAAGCAGCACCACCCCCACGCGCTAGCCACTCCACCCCTCATGCCGCTTCAATCCAACGCTGCTCCACAGACGATGCTCCCAGGAGAGAAACGATACAGACACCGCGGCACCGCCATCGCCCGACCCGAAGATCTTAGGGCTTCCCCTGGAGTAGCACGAGTGAGGTCGACACAAGGTGCATGGCGATGCCTTCATCAAGGTAACGACGTGGTAACGCCGCCATCGTCTGCCAATGGCTCGGTTTTCACCGGCACCTAGGTTTCCCCGCCTCGCTGCCGGTACTGGGAGACGGATCACGAGATCTGCCAATCTAGCCGCAGGCTGGCCACCTTCGACGGAGAAGATGACCACCTCCAGCAAACCCAGGGCCTCCGCCCCGGGCGCCCTCATGATGCAAAGTAGGCCGCGGAAGACCTCCGGATGACGCCGACCGACGTCGAGTAGGCGAGGGACCGATCTAGGAACCCTAGATCTCGCCACCACCCGCTGCCCTGCCGCCTAGGGGCCATTGCCGTCGAAGATCACCGATCGCCGCCCACCAGCCATCACTGCTACAGATCCGCTGGAGCGCCGTCGCCGTTGCCTGGATCTCAAGCTGTTGCCGCCATGGAAGCGACAAGCGAGAGGGCTGGGGCCCCGTCGCCGCCTCGCCGCTAGAGCTTTATCCAGCGACTGATCCGGAAACGGCGGAGAGGATGGGGCGAGCGGGAGGGGGCGGCTGGCCAGGGGCGCGGGTGTCGACCCAGTGCGGCGGCGGCACCGCGCGGGGTCGAGAGGAGGAGGGGTCGGGCCAACGTGCTGATTCTAGTCTTTTGGCATAATTCTAGGAGAACCTAATTTTTCATCACATCAGTTTCCAAATCACATCACATCACATCAGTTTCCAAATCACGCAAAATTGTTTCCCCGACAAGCTACTTGATCGGGCAGGAGGGTGGCAGTTTCATCCGGCATTACGGCAATAATTCGTCCTCCTTCCTAAAATAAGTGAAAAAAAAATTTATCTGGATGCATATAGGTACTGTAACCCCGCATTGCATATCATCTCTTCCGGAGTACAATTGGCCGATTCAAACGACGTAACCACCTAAGCCGCACCCTGAAGAAGAAGACTCGGTGCACATCGTCTTCGATTGAATGCTCTTCAGTGTTATTCCTCCCCTAGGTGTTGGGCCTGATAGTTTGTTTGTGATGTAAGGGGTGTTTAGACTTTGTTTTAGTTCTTGCTTCCACACTGGGTTTTTAGATGTAGTGGTGTGTGTTCTGTTGTGTGTGAAACTCGGGTGGTCTCGTCTTTTCAATAAAATAGGGCTGAGGAAACGTTCCCTTTTCATCTAACAAAATTGTATATCATCTCTTTCGGAGTACAGTTGGCCTATTCAAACGACGTAACTATTGAACTGCATGCACTAGCCAACGCAACCAAAAGTCCGAACTGATAGAAAGGGCTAGGCAATATATTTCAACACTCACCCTACGTCTTTCACCCTTTGGCCTATTGTGACGTATGTTTTGGGGAGCCGCAATATTTGTTTTTAATTTTTGCGTTGGTCAGGATTTGATCATAGGATCTCCTGCTCTGATACCATATTGAACTGCATGCACTAGCCAACACAATCAAAAGTCCGAACTGATGGAAAGGGCTAGGCAATATATTTCAACAATAACCACCTAGAATGCACTTGTGATGAATAAACAAGCTTTGGTGGAACATGGTCGTACATTCAACCGCTATGCACTTGTCAAAGCAAAGTCTGAACTGGTCTGAACTCTCGGAAGCAGCAGCAGGAAGCAAAATGTAGTCGGGCACACCTTGTCGCTCAAGTAAACGTACGTTGCCCGGTCCGTATAGCCTCGCATGCTAGACGTGGTCTTGTACGGTTGACACATACACATCCATGTGAATTTTTGGCGGAGCCAGCAGGCAAAACAATGGTTAGGGCAGTAAAATCAGTGTGGGTAAATTTTTACATACTTGCAAAGAAAATTGGAAACATGGCATCAATGTAATGACCATTTCTCCCTTTCCCTCTAGCAGTTACAAATACATATACTAAAACATAGTACACCCTCCGTTTAGAAATATAAGATATTTTAGCTTTATAAAATAAACGTATTTAGACGTCATTTAGTGTATAGGTTCATCGGAACCTTTACGAACCTATACACTGAAACACATCTAAATACATTCGATTCACATTGCTAAAACGTCTCGGAAGTATTAGTAAAAGGGTGGTGGTCCTATGGAGTGAATAAACTATACGATGCTTGTCCCCTCTCCCCCTTTGGATTAGTAATAAATTGCTCCAGGTTGTCCAAGATAATCTGAATCTTAATAGTGGCAGTAGTTTTAGCTGACTTGGTGGAATCATGGGGATCCAAAATAAAGAGGAGAGCCTCTCGGAACTTTCCCGGAAGCAGCGCCCTAATCTAATCATGCCTGATTACGAACCGTGCTAAACTAATATAAGCAGCATGTATTATTTTTCTTAGATGTCCATTGATCAAACAGTATATGCCTTGATATTGACAAAATTGCTCCATCGACAGGTTCCATCAATGGCAAACATGTACGTGTATCTTCTCTTCGGTGGAGACCACTTTCGTAATACTTCCTCGAATACATATTAATGATCCTAACTTTATTTACAATCAAATATACTCTCTTTCCGTCCTAAAATAGATGACTTAAATTTATCAAAATTTAAATAAATCTAGACACTATTTAGTGCATAGTTTATCTAAATTTTAAAAAATATAAGACATCTATTTTAAGACGAAGAGAGTATTTTGTTTAGTATTTAGATGAGATGCATTTTTATCTAGATAAAAATTAAGCCTAATTCATCTCATATAGTATACTCTATTCTCAAGCCTAGAATGCTATGAGCATTGGGCAATGTGCCACTACGTATGAACACGTACAACATCAGCGTTCCGGCAATGACATGACTGACAGTGGTATGCGCGCAACATCGTCAGCCTTCCCACAAAAAATTAAAGAATGGAAGCGGTTCGTGGCCGTAGGTGTGAATGTGATGGAGACCACAGGGCGTCCGATCGCGTCCACACCATACCATTTGACCCTGGCTCGATCCGTAGCAGACTCTGAGGACCGCGATATCTTTCTGTTCCTAGCGCACTCGTATGTTGGCCCCCGGCACTATACGTGTCGTTTTTTTTTAGATTCGTGCTACTTTTTTACAAAATAATCTTTTTATATTACTTTCTTTGTCTATTACAGTTTTGTTGTTTAGTCCCTAGCGTTTTCAGGTTTTATACATATTCTGTCGCTGATTTGTCAACTCAGATAAAATATTCAACAATATTTATTTTTATTGATTTTCTATAAACTGCATTAAGCAAGATTAATACCAACAATGTTTTACGTATTCGCAGCAAATTTGTTTTATTACATATTCACGTCCTTGTTTACAATAGAGTTTCACAAAAAAATTCATGGAATATTTCTTACATATTATTTTTCACAGTTTTTCTATGTAATAATTTTTCACACAAGATTTTTATATAATTTTTTCAACACAAGATTCACAATAGATTCACAAGATTCATAAGATATTCATATAATTTTTTCAAGAGATATTCATATATTTTTATTCACGGAATATTTTTATAATGCCTATATATTTTTCTGCCAAGAATCATACATGATTCACATAGTTTTTTCAAAGATTATCAAATCTTGTAAGTTTTACAACAAATCTATACAAGATTCTTCAAAAACTTGATAATACATACAAGAATCACAGTGGTGTCATACAAGATTCGCAGCTCAAATCCATGTCTAAAAGCATGAAGAAAAAAAGAAAGATTCATCACGGATTCATCAAAGATTCATACATAATCGCATGAACTAGAACCGGATCCAAATAGAAAATACAAAAGCATTATCTGAAAAAAAGAACAAAGAAACAAAAAGGGAGAGGCCTCCAATCCTCCAGATCTGGCCGGAGCTAGCAAGCAACTGGCCGGAGAACCGGTCGGGCGCGGGGGCAGAGGAGCTTCTGCAGGGACGTGGGAGGCGCGTCGGTACATGTGGAGGAGGCGCCGCGTCAGGGGAGGCGCGTCGGGACCTGGGGAGGGGAGGCTCATCGGGACGGGGAGCCGCGTCGGAGGAGGCGCCGTGTCGGGGGAGCCACGTCGGGGGAGGAGCACGGGGAGCTCGAGCACAGGGCGTCGCATCGAGGGAGCGCGAGCTCGAGCTCGATGCTCGTGCAGGCCAAGGCTCGGGCAGGGGAGTGGGCGGGGCGTTGGCACATTGACGAGAGGGAGCAGGATCGTTTTGGTGGGAGGAGAGACGGTGTGGCGGCGCTGGGAGGTGTGGCGGCGGGGTGGGTGAGCGTAGGGGTGAGTTAGGGTAAGACGGGTTAGGGTTGGGCTTTTTATACTCCGCTCTAGACTTAGGGTAAATTATATAACACAAGGAGGGCTAGAATGCAAATATATCAGAGACTCTAATTTACACAAATCTTCAATAAATCTACGGCAAAGATCATGCCAGGAGCCAACCTAGAAAGGGTAAATCCGCGTTCGCTCTATTGGCCACCAGCTACAGCCTACAACCATCTAGCCACTCTCGTTGCTCAATGAATTGATGGCCATGGCTGGGCTGACGTGTGACGTTTCGTCTGGGCGCGTAGACTGCAGGGGTCTTCGAAGACTGTGCAAGACAGAGACCGATGATCATTTACTGTCCATTCTTTCTCTACCTACCAATTATCTTTTTCTTTTTTGAAAAACTAGCATGGTGGCCCTCGCAAATGCGAGGGCAACATATTTACTATATCAAAGTGGGTTAGAAATAAATTTATAGTCCAGATTATGTGTTGGACTAAAATTTGACTCAGAGTTGATCCATAGACATTGTGTTGTAACATTAGTCTGCAAAGTCAACATCTTTTGCTCTAACAATAATCACATCTACCTAAGAAATGGCTAGATAATGCATATATGATATTTTAGATAAAATAGCAAAATAAATTTGCATAACAAAGTGAAACAAAAATGAATTTATACTTGTTGACTCATAGAAATCTATGTATTCTCCATTAATTCCTCCATTTTACAACTAATATCTCCAAGATCATGAATATGTTAAAAATGCAAATTAATAATGGCCTATGTATAATATGTTGGGGGTACTAGGAAGCATCCAACCATGATGATCCAAGCGGGGAGAAATAGGTAGTACTACAAAGTACTAGAAAATACTAAAAATATTATTTGATATTTATTTTTAAAAATGGTGTAGGTAGGTAATTCAGACACCATCGCATCTCACTATGGTCGGTTCTTGCTCGGACATTTTCCCTTTCATGTAAGCACCTTTTACTTCTTGATTTCTAAGACATCAATTTTGGATCACAACTAAATTGTTTTAGATTTTAATTGACTTTCTCATTGCTATCCCCGATCTCAAATCAAGTCATTGTACCCTATCACTCTCATGAATGTGTAGTATCTTGTCAGAAGATTATGTTGGCACAAATGACATTTCTATAAATTAAGCAATCATACAATTTAATAAGGGATTATAATAACACATTTTTGTAGGATTGTAAATCATTCTTATCAAAGAAAAACTGTAGCTGGATAGATCCTAGGAATCCATGATCACAATATTTAAAAAATTGCAATGATTTTTTTTAAAATTATGTGATCTATAGAATTATTCCCAAGATTTGCAGTCGTAAAAATTTAAAAAATTACATAGGGTACAACCCTAACAATATAACTCTAGCCTTTTAAAATTCTTTTTAAAAATTATGGACTTCAAGAGGAATTATAATCATTGATCATGCCGGCAATAAGTTTGATGCTTCTCTTGTGGAAGCACATACAAGATTAGCGACACCAATCCTATTTAACTACAAATAGGATAACATACTATTATGTTACTTATGGGGATACTTAGTTAGGATCTAGTATCAAAAGATATCCATCAAATTGACCAGAACATACTTAAATATTTATAGTAGTTTCTAGTTTATCTCTCGTTTCACCCTCCTTCGGATTTAAATTTACATATATCAAGTTGAGAATTTATAGGTTATGGTACTTTTTTACACAATATTTTGTGGTACATTCATGTGGTAATTTCTAAATACATTATAAAAATAATCGTTGTGTTGAATATCTAACCCTACTCGCTATTCTTAAAAAAGAGGGAAATCATAACCAAGTCAAGATGATATGGTTCGCCCCTTCTTCTTGTGCCAAAGCTCCTACCATTATCGAACATGCTTAATAGAGATTAGATAGTTGAAGGTTCATGTTTTAATTAATTTTAAATTTTGTGATTTTTAAATCTTATATCAATCTGGAACTCTCAAGATTTTACTCTCATGATAGTAAGCACACACCCTTGATAGAAATGTTTTAGTAAGTTATTATCGAAACATCTATACCTTTTTATATTTTGTGGTCAAGTTAGAAATGTAGTTGTCTCTTGATTGTATGTTCAAGCTTTTACTCTGTCGAGAGCAAGACATGCAGCCGTAAGAGAAATAATGCTTTAGTAAATTAATTTTATAAAAATGTCATATTTTTATATTCCTACTATTTTAGAAATGTGGATTACTCCGAATTATTTTGTATACTCAACCATGTGTATGTATAGATACTAATACTTGACAACCCATCTCTTTTATGTTGTACTTAGGTTTAAAATTCAAAATTGGTTATGAATACGTATGTATTGTTATACTAAACTACATATACATAAATATGCCAGTTTTATTATCTATCTCCAAATGTTTACATTGTTAATTTGCTACCGTATTATAGTTTTTTAGTTTTTTTGCGGGTAGTATTATAGCTAGCTTAGCTTTCTATTTTTTCGGAAAGTATGCAGATTGTGCAATTTCTATTTTTAGACTGCTATATATGGATGTTCAATCCGCTATGTACAATTTTATATTCTAGAGTTCTGTTGATACACGTTGACGTCCTAGCTTTGTAACTTTTTTCTGCACGCACGCAGCAAGATGTAGATAGCCGACCAGCGCAACTCATCGCAATTTAATTTTAGGCGTGCTCACAATTTGTAAGGAAACTGATGGTGGGCCTGTAAAAGAAAATTTAATAATGGGCCATATTCCTTTAAATAAACATTGGCCGGGAATATAGTAGAGATCGAGTCCGTGATGTACAATTATTGTCAGCAAATGTGGCTAGCCACGTGACCAATTTACTGTGACATAAAACTTCTTTTGTACCGGTTTATATTTCTGCGTAACACTATTTAATCATTAATCTCAGCCATTAAATTTTAGATCAAAGGAGAATATAAATTAAGTCTATGTGGATCAACCCGGTGCCTCGAAAAACACCTTTATATTGCTTTTAGTATATAATAGATTTGAAAGTAGAGAGAAAGAAGTTTCAAACGATGGACGGAGGATTCTTGCTTGCCTGCTGGTCGACCGGGGACAAGTCAAGCGCATGCACCACCGATCTTACGTACGTGGATCGCATGATCAACACAACGTACTCCCTCCGTTTAGAAATATAAGATGTTTTAGGTTTATAAAGGAGATGTATCTAAACACGTTTTAATATATAGGTTCAAATGAATCTAGACACTAAAATGTGTCTAGATACATCTTATTCATAAATCTAAAACATCTTATATTTCCAAACGGAGGAAGTACATGGCAAAGTTTCAAACACTCCCCCGTCCCAAGTCCTTTGTCTTTCTCCAATCTCTATCGGCCAATCTGTTTCGCTACTCCTCCCGGTTCATATTGATGGGTTTAACTTTGTTTAGATACAACTAGTCCAAATATTTAACTAGATTTATATGAATTTAGCCAAAGCTAATGTTGGATTATTAGGCATAATTTCCACGATTAATTTCAGAATATAAATCATGACAAAACCAGCTACTAACTCATGTAACTCGAACATACTAGATGTACTAAACAACAGGATGATCGGGAACAAATAGCAGCCTAACATGTACTCGCAGAACATGATGAATAACCAAACAGGAGCACGTAGCACGTACCGTTCGGTTGTCGTAGTAAAAACTTTGGGGAAGAGTGATCGCAGCAGATGGCAACGAAGACGGCGGTAGGCAGCACCGCCTGACTTGGATGGAAGACGACCCGTGATGGAGAACTCGAGCAGTCGCGCAGAGCGCTTCCCAAAAACCTTATTCGCCCTCTCCCGTACAGGATCACAAGGGCGAGTGGTTCCGGAGACCTGCTCTCCCGTCCGCCGGTGCACGTCGGCAAGCGGGATGGAGTAGACTACGGTGACGGCGCAAGTAAAGAGGATGGCAAAACCCTAGATTGGTTTTTCGGTGGTGTTGTGGCGGTAGCCGCGCAGGACTTTATAGAGCGGCTCAGGAAACCCTAACGGAGGCGAACGTGGGCCGAGTCCACGTTACGCACGTTCGGGTCGGTTACAGTAGCCCACTATCTGGGAGCGACCCGAATAAGCTAACCGTTTGACACGTCTGTCAATTTTCCTGAACAGCAAAATAAAGCTCGGCTCGGCGAGATTCCCGCAACCCGCGGCGCGCGCGCGCGTCGTGACGAGACGAGGCGAGCGTGCGTCGTTGGAGGAGGAGCGCGCGTGTGTATCTCTCTTATTGCCACTCACTTACAAAGTGGTGCAACACTCCACCTTATAAGGTGGTGCAACTCTCCTTCAACTTTCCATGTGGGACTAAACTTTAGCTCCCACTCCACTGCCATGTGAGCAGCCACAAACATGGGCCCAAACACATATGGGATGCCACAAATTTGGGCTTTAAGATTTAGGGAAAATCTGAAATACACATGGGCCTAAATGGATTAGCCCCATTATTTCTAACAATCCCCCACCAGATCTCAAATGCCCATTTGAAGATTTGCCAATTCTTGCTACTTGTTTATATACCAGTGTTTCAGCAGAGACTGTTAAGTTGAACTTCCGCCTAGAATCTTGAACTACGTCTATCAACAACTTGAACAATGGACGAACCTTGAATTGCAAGTTTGGTGCCAATAGATTTCGCTCAAAATCGTAACTAGTACTTGGCTGTCAGTAGCCAACCCCGCGGGTTGGAGCATATGCGTCATACTCCCTGGTCTCTTCATGAGTTTACTAGAGATCACCCAAGTCTCATAGACCGCGACGTTTACAGTCGAGCTCATATAGGTGTGTTCTTTCAAGAATGCCCTGTAGGACGGCATCTTTGCTAATTGAAGCCAACAGAAACACATTAAGGCATGTTGCCAACCTGCCTTACAGATTATGAGAGTCATGCATCTTCACATAGAGAGGGTTACAAAATACTCTCCTCATTCAAACCACTAGCTTGTTCTTCCCAGGTCCTAATTCACGGGATCTCCGATCACATAGGTTGGGTTATCACTAAGGTGTGACATCCATGGGTCTCAACCCCATCTCCCTCGATGCACTTTCTATCACATTTCGTGATAGTCCTTTTGTAAAGGGATCTGCCAGGTTTTTGTCTGTTTGAATATACGTAACAGTTATTACTCCGGAGTTTCTCAATTTCCTAACAGATTTCAAACGTCTCTTCACGTGTCTTGATGACTTCGCGTTATCCTTAGAATTGTTCACTTTGACAATAACAGTTTGGTTGTCACAATTCAAAAATATTGCCGGCACAGGTTTCTCAACCACAGGCAAGTCCATCAAGAGCTCACGCAGCCATTCTGACTCAACAGTGGCTGTGTCTAAAGCAGTAAGTTCTGCTTCCATAGTTGACCTCATCAATATGGTTTGTCTACGAGACCTCCATGACACTGCGCCACCTCCAAGGGTAAACACATACCCGCTCGTGGCGTAGAGTTCATCAACGTCAGAGATCCAATTCGAATCACTATATCCTTCAAGCACAGCAGGATTCCCTGAATAGTGAATCCCATAGCTCATTGTACCACATAGATAGCGCATGACCCTTTCAAGTGCATGCCAATGATCAATACCCGAGTTAGACATGAACCTACTCAAATTGCTCACAGCAAAAGAGATATCGGGTCTTGTAGCGCTTGCTAAGTACATGAGAGAACCAACAACTTGTGAATATTTCAGCTGATCTGTTGGTTCCTTCTTATTCTTTCGTAATGTCAAACTGGGATCATAAGGTGTTGGAGAAGTCTTGCCATCATTAAAGCCAAATCGGCTCAAGACCTTCTCAACATAATGAGATTGCGTTAAAGTAATCCCATTCTTGTTCTTAATAAGCTTGATGTTCAGAATGACATCAGCCTCTCCCAGATCTTTCATATCAAAACTCTTTGACAGGAAAGACTTGACTTCATTTATCACTTTCATGTTTGTACCAAAGATCAGAATGTCATCCACGTACAAACATAATATAACGCTATCGCCCCCACCATGGCGATAGTAAACACACCTATCAGCCTCATTAATGACAAAGCCAGCAGAAAGTAGAGTTCTGTCAAACTTCTCATGCCATTGCTTAGGTGCTTGTTTCAGGCCATATAAAGATTTCAATAATTTACACACCTTTGTCTCTTCACCTTTTACCACAAACCCATCCGGCTGATCCATATAGATCTCCTCTTCCAACTCTCCATTAAGGAAAGCTGTCTTCACGTCCATTTGATGAACGAGAAGACCATAAGAGGCAGCCAGGGATAGTAGTACTCGAATGGTGGTCAGTCTAGCGACAGGTGAATAGGTGTCGAAGTAATCTTCGCCTTCTTTCTGTGTGTAGCCCTTAGCTACAAGACGCGCCTTGTACTTCTCAATAGTACCATCAGGCCTTAGCTTCTTCTTGAACACCCACTTACATCCCACAGGTTTACAACCATAGGGTCGTTCTGATAATTCCCAAGTTCCATTAGAAAGAATCGAGTCCATCTCATTTTGGACAGCTTCTTTCCAATCATCTGCATCAGGAGATGCATATGCCTCAGTAATGGATCTGGGAGTATCATCCACAAGGTACACGATGAAGTCATTACCAAAGGATTTTGCAACCCTCTGTCTCTTACTCCTCGTGAGAGGTTCATCGTCATCCTTCTCAAGAAATTCCTCATGTGGTTGTTCAGAATTCTCAATAGATGCACTAGATTCAGGAACTATTTCAGAAGAAATCCTACTAATGCTATGCATATCTTTCATAGGAAAAATATTTTCAAAGAATGTTGCATCACGAGATTCCATTATAGTATCAACATGCATATCAGGTACCTCAGATTTAACCACTAGAAATCTATAGCCTACACTCCGTGGAGCATATCCTAGAAAGATACAATCCACTATCTTGGGTCCGAGCTTGCGTTTCTTGGGAATCGGTATGTTGACCTTCGCCAAACACCCCCAAGTGCGCAGATACGAAAGTGATGGTTTTCTCCCAACCCACTCCTCATAAGGGGTCTTTTCTTTATTCTTGTTAGGAACTCTATTCAGGACATGACATGAAGTCAACAAAGCCTCCCCTACCATACCTTTGATAAACCAGCAGTGGCTAACATGGAATTCACCAAGTCAGTCAGCGTGCGGTTTTTCCTCTCGGCAACCCCATTTGATTGGGGCGAGTAGGGAGGCGTCCTCTCATGAATAATTCCGTGTTCCTGACAGAATTCATCAAATATTTTGGGAAAATACTCACCACCACGATTCGACCTAAGACGCTTGATCTTTCTCTCTAGTTGATTTTCAACTTCGGCCTTATAGATTTTAAAGTAGTCTAAAGCCTCATATTTAGTTTGCAACAAGTAAACATAGCAGAATTTAGTAGCATCATCTATCAACGTCATGAAATATCTCTTTTCACCTTTTGTCAACACACCATTCATCTCACATAGATCAGAATGTATGAGTTCTAGAGGTGCCAAGTTTCTCTCCTCGGCAGCCTTGTGAGGCTTTCGAGGTTGCTTTGATTGCACACAACTATGGCACTTAGAACCTTTGGTAATAGTGAAATTCAGAATTAAACTCATGCTGGACAACCGAGACATCAAACCAAAATTAATATGACATAAACGAGAATGCCAAACACTGGTATCATCATTAACACCACCACAGATATGATTCACGGATTTATTACAAAACTCTGAAAGTGAAAATCGGAACAAGCCTCCGAACTCATAACCTTTACCAATAAATTGTCCATGTTTTGAAACAACGACTTTATTAGACTCTAAGACAACCTTAAACCCATCTCGAAGGGAGCCACTAACGAGATTCTTGTTCATAGTAGGGACATGCTGCACGTTCCTCAGCTGCACAATCTTTCCGGAAGTAAACTTCAGATCTACCGTGCCAACACCACGAACAGAAGCATGTGATCCATTCCCCATTAGGACGGAAGAATCCCGAGCGACCTGATAAGAAGTGAACATAGAGACGTCAGCACACACATGAACATTAGCACCCGTATCAAGCCACCAACACGGTGATTGAAATACTGAAAGAACAGTAAATAAATTACCATACCCATCAGTATTGCTAGCGGTCACGACGTTGACAGTCTTGGCCTTTTTCCCTCTGCGGTCTGCGCGTTCTGGACAGTCCTTGGAAAAGTGGCCGGGCTCTCCACAAGTGTAACAAGACAGTTCACTCTTGTCCCTGTTCGTCTTCTTCTTCTTGAAGGTTGTAGTCTTTACAGGCTTGTTAAAGGAGGGTTTGAAATTCCCTTTGTTCTTGCCTACAGATTTGCCTTTCTGCACAAAGTTGGCAGTAGCATGACTCTCTCCTTTCTCAGTAGTGTCCTTAGCCCGAGCCTTCTCCTCAACATCAAGGGACGCTATCAGATTTTCAACTGATATCTCCTGTCTCTTGTGTTTGAGAGTTGTGGAAAAGTTCCTCCATGAAGGGGGCAACTTAGCAATAATGCAACCCGCCACAAACTTATCGGGTAAGGTACACTTAAGGAGTTCGAGCTCTTTGGCAATGCACTGTATCTCATGAGCTTGCTGAACCACAGGAAGGTCCTTTGTCATCTTAAAATCATGAAAGCTCTCCATGATATACAGTTCACTGCCAGCATCTGCAGCACCAAACTTTGCATCCAGTGCATCCCAGAGCTCCTTCCCGTCTTTTATGTGCATAAACACATCACACAGACGGTCAGAAAGAATGCTCAGAATACATCCCACAAAGACAATATTGGCATCGTCGAACTTCTTCTGATTCTCATCAGATATAGTTCCTTCAGATTTGCCTTTACTGATGTGGAACACTTTCATCGTGGTCAGCCAAAGCCCAGCCTTGTACTGCCACCTCTTAAAGTGCACACCGGTAAACTTATCCGGCCTCAGTGCATCGGTAAAACCAGCCATTGTTAATTCAGGAAATTGCCTACAATAAGGTTTTTGGATTGTTCGATTATTAGGCATAATTTCCACGATTAATTCCAGAATATAAATCATGACAAAACCAGCTACTAGCTCATACTAAACAACAGGATGATCGGGAACAAATAGTAGCCTAACATGTACTCGCAGAACATGATGAATAACCAAACAGGAGTACGTAGCACGTACCGTTCGGTTGTCGTAGTAGAAACTTTGGGGAAGAGTGATCGCAGCAGATGGCGACGAAGACGGCGGTAGGCAGCACCGCCTGACTTGGATGGAAGACGACCCGTGATGGAGAACTCGAGCAGTCGCGCAGAGCGCTTCCCAAAAACCTTATTCGCCATCTCCCGTACAGGATCACAAGGGCGAGTGGTTTCGGAGACCTGCTCTACCGTCCACCGGTGCACGCCGGCAAGCGGGAATGTGGGCCGAGTCCACGTTACGCACGTTCGGGAGCGACCCGAATAAGCTAACCGTTTGACACGTCTGTCAATTTTCCTGAACAGCAAAATAAAGCTCGGCTCGGCGAGATTGTCAATTTTCCTCCCACAACCCGCAACCCGCGTGACGTGACGTGACGTGACGAGGCGAGCGTGCGTCGTCGGAGGAGGAGCGCGCGTGTGTATCTCTCTTATTGCCACTCACTTACAAAGTGGTGCAACACTCCACCTTATAAGGTGGTGCAACTCTCCTTCAACTTTCCATGTGGGACTAAACTTTAGCTCCCACTCCACTGCCATGTGAGCAGCCACAAACATGGACCCAAACACATATGGGCTGCCACAAATTTGGGCTTTGAGATTTAGGGAAAATCTGAAATACACATGGGCCTAAATGGATTAGCCCTATTATTTCTAACAGCTAAGACCATTAATACGGATCGGAGAGAGTATCAAGATTACTTGGAAGCAAAGCGAAATTAAATGGTGGTGGTGGTACATGTTGCCCCGCGGAAAAGGATTGAACGGGACAATTTTGATCTGGTTTGTTGTGTTCTGCTACATTTCAAGCATGCAAATTTCCATCCTTGTCTTCTGGTTTGAAATGAAGAGCCAGAAACTGAGGTCCTCCAATACTGGTGTATAGTAGTTTTTTGGTCGCTAGGACCGAGCAGGTTACATCATCTCCACTCATCTCCCCTAAAAGCCCCCTAAGGGTGAAATGAGGGCGTCGGCAAAAAACTCGGCCAGCCTTCTCTCCCAAATAAAAGTTTCATCCGACGGGTGCTCAATAAACATCCGGCGCCCCCAACCCCCTCCCACAGGAGTCAATCGGGACGCCAGCTACCACTTTTGACCCAAGGGTCCACCTGACAGCCTCTCCACTAAATTTAGTATCGGGGGCATGACTAGGAAGTACCCACCCCCTATAACTAAAAACCATCCAGTGTCCCCCTATACGGGCTACCAACGGACACCGTATTGGGGAGGGAGGATGGGGACGAGTGGGGAAGCTCTTAGGATGATGATTAACAAACATATGGTCTCCGAGCCAAGCAATCGACCAAGTCTCCACTCCATCCACTTAGTAAACCAAAAATATCACAATTGTTGTCGAGCAGAGGTCAACATAGTTTTAAAATCGTTTTCTTGCTTGTTTGAAACAGCCGGGACATTATCTCTTGGAAATATACTTAATACTATTATCTTAGGTAAATGATAACTGCCTAGATTAGGTCAGCGATGGATTTGCCCGTCGTTTATGGTTTGAAGCAGGTAGCATTTCCATTGAAAACTTCAGAATTATTTGAAAACTAATCCAGCTTGGCTTTGCTAAATACAACATGTCACTCTAGATGACATTAAAGAAAGGAAGCCCTTCGTGGCCGTAGGTGGAACTCCCCGCCACCTCCGACTCCAACCATCGGAGTGCCATGGCGAGGATGACCACTCTCAAGCCACATCAGGTCTGGCCGAGGAACTATGGTGCCCTACTCCCCTGTTCAAGCATAACGCCAATTATCGTCATCTCTCTGAGGACCCTACTACTATATACATAGGGTTGTCCTACCCCCTCTCCGCCTCCGGCTCGCAGAGACGGAAGGGGAAGTAGTTGGGCGGTGGTAGAGACTCTCAACAGTGGTGGAGAGAGAGAGAAGAAAATAGAGAGAATGATAGCCCGGACCACTACCCGTAGACGAGGTTGTTGGTTGTAGAGCAATATTCAAACTAGTATAAATGTAGCATTATTTTCCAATTCCAAAAGAATATTTTATTGTGCAGTTTGACATTAGTGCTATATTTAAGACTTGGTAACATTTTTTGCATTATAGTGCGATAATTTTCGCCAGGTGCCACAATTACTCTTATAACATTAATATTTCTTATGTTTCCAAAAGGTTATATGAATAGAACTTATTTCAAATTTGTGACAAACGAATGTATGCTTTTCTTATATGAATATTAAATTTTCTGGCCCTACTTTGCATTTGGCACCGGGGCCCCGAGTGCTGGAGACGGCCCTCGATGTGGCTACATGCTTAATGACTGCTTCATCGACAAATCAAATTTCAGATGTTATCCATCTTGATCGGCGCCCTTGATTAATTAATTTGTTACATGCATAATGTATATCGATCTTCCTTAAGTCACCTTTGCCAATTTATATTTCTCCATGCACATCACTCTCTTGGAAATATCACAACTATTGTCGAGGAGAGGTCAACATAGTTTTTAAATCGGTTCCTTTATTGTTTGAAGTGGGTGGGACATTATCTCTTGGAAATATACATAATACTATTATCTTAGGTAAATGATAACTACCTAGATTAGGTCAGCGATGGATTTGTCCATCGTCTATTGTTTGAAGCAGGTAGCATTTTCATTGAAAACTTGAGAAATATTTGAAAATTAATCCAGTTTGCCCCGCGTGCCGAGCACCCCCAAATCTGGTGAGGAAAAGCCCCACCCAACGACCCCACACCCGCCCTCGACCGTCGGCCACCGTGTGCCCCGGCCTCTCGCCCGGTTCAGGGGCTGTAGTATCTCGCTATCAATCATTTTTGGGAATTTTTTTGTGAAGAATTTGAAAACATATACAGTAGAAGTTTCAGACGATGGATGGAGAAATTGTCCGTGGAATTTGAAGAGGGTGTGATCCTTGCTTGCCTGTCCGACCGGGGACAAGTTAGGTGCGTGCACGACCGATATACATGGCAAAGTTTAAGTACCATGTCATGGTCCAAAGTCCAACTTGCCTTTCATTCTTTCTCCATCAGCCAATCTGTTTCGCTACTAACAAATCTACACATTATTTGGAAGCAAAGCGAGAAATAATGGTGTTACAGACTTCTCATGGAAAAGGACTGTTTGGATTTTTTTTGATTGGTTTGTTGTGGTATTTCTCCGTCCATTGGGTGGCTGTAGACAAGTCAAACATGCAAAATATGTAAGTACTGAACATGACTCCCTATTTTGGTTGTACCGGCTGCAACTCCGAATCGCAGACATGAATATTCCGAGAGCCAAAAACTGAGGTCCTCCAATGTACAATTTTTTTGTCGCTAAGAATAAGCAAGTGAGGGCGATTAACAAACATATGGTCTTCATGTCAAGCAATCGACCCAAAAAAAAAAAGAGTCAAGCAATCAACCAAGTCTCCGTCCACTTAGTTTTATTGAAAGTATCACAACTATTATCAACATAGTTTTTGAATCAGTTCCTTTGTTGTTTGAAACAGCAGGTACAAAAAACTCTTAGGTAACGGCAGGGACAATATCTTGTGGAAATATACATAATGCTATTATCTTCGGTAAATAATAACTGCCTGGATTAGGTCAATGATCGATGTGTCCATCGTCTATGGTTTGAAGCAGGTAGCATTCCCATTGAAAACTTGAGAAATATTTGATGAAAACTAATCCAGCTTGGCTTTGCTAGATACAACATGTCACTCTAGATGACATTAGAGGATGCATTCCCCGTCAAATTAATTTCAGATGGCGCGTCATGCAAAGTCAGCTAACCAATAGCCTCCTAATCGAGCAATCAAGCTTCATCCATTTAGTTTACAGGACACATGACAACAACCACATCACACATCGGTAAACAACATAGTTTCTCTTGCTTCATCACATGAATCTTTTTTGTTGATTCTTCTCCTATTGGTTTAGAGCAGATGCCATTATCGTTAAGAAGAAACTGCTCTCACTTGCTAAATTACACTAGCACGCCAAGAATGCCAAAAGGAGGGAATGCCAAGGAACAATCTCTACAACATTTGGTTTTTCCATTATCTATAGATTAATTTTTGTTGATTTTTCTTAGTTGTTTGAAGGAGGTGACATCGTCAATTATTTTAAAACAAGCTGTTGGT